>OX336377.1:0-1200000 GCA_946902895.1 Fragum fragum | reverse complement strand
TTGTTATCATAGACCACCCATTTTAATATCACTAATAAGTTATCCATTTTTTTCAGTTTCAACAGTTTTCTATCGAAAAATTGTTATGTGCAACTTTTTGAATTTGAACTAGTACACTTTTTCCCATTTTGTTATGCTTTAAAGAATTGGACTGATATATTTAGAGACATATGAACTTTTTGTTAAATTTCATATATAGACTACATGTATATGTAACCCGTCGGGCAAAAAAAGGCCCAAAATTTTGGTAAACCATATAACAAATGTTTGGAACAGAGTTCAGATCTAGAAGATGTCAATTAGAATTCATGAATAAACGTATGTTAAACTACGGTTACATTTAGAAAATCGTCAAAGAACAAAATGTTTTCAATGCAGGTCAGTCTGGCCGGGTCGATGTAGCCGTTTCTTTCCTATCTAGAAATGCAAACAACAAACATAGAATCCCCAAGAAAATCACAAAAAAAAATAAATAAATCATTTGGAAACTTTTGCAGATTGCTTGATTTTAGACTTCTGCATGCTGAAAATGCGTTTTTACAATTCGCGGGTATCACACGAAGAGGCTTTGTCTTATTTCATATTATCTATTTCTTTAAATCAAAGCTCTAAAAGCGTTGAAGGCCTGGTTTATAAAGAGGCAAGTTGACAATTGAAGGCATGCACTCCAATTTTGAATCTTTTTAGCAAGGTTTTTTTAGGCGAGGAAAACCAAGGGTTTAGTTTACCTATAGGAATCTTAAGCCACATTCCGAACTCACTTCAAAGGAAAAATGTCGAACGGTATGCTCACTTTATAGCGCTGATTCCGCCAAAACCAACTAATTCCCAAGGTATAGATTACTACGCCCGATACCGCTTTGCAGACAGGCGCAACTCGCGTTTTTTATAATTTTAGTTGAGTTGATTGGTTTGCTACTATTATGATCCATATTTTTGCATATTTTTGTGCAAAATATTTTATCATTGATTTGCAATTTTTACATCTTTTTGTGTTTCAAACATTGGCTGAAAAAGGGTTAATACTTATAAACTTATATTTTGAGCCTTTGTTAGGTGATTTTCAATGTAACACTTGTTGTGGTTAGGATATTGTTTTTCACACCTTTAAAAGCATATACCTTGATCTTGTTTGGACAACAAATGTCATAACATTCCAATCCATTTTTCCTTGAATATGTTCTCAAATGTCAACATGCTGGCTGGTCTTAGCTGTCTCAAGTAGGTGTTAAGCTATCAGGCCAAACTGTTTGAAGTCTTGTGACATAAAACCTGTGTTTAACTTGAAAGCTAATTCCCATCTGTTTGCAAAGCTGCTTAATTTAGACACCTGGAAGGGGTTGCCTATATATAATCACAAACTTTTGAATGCCTGTCATCTTGATTTTGACTACATTAAATAAAGTTGTGTTTTAACCGGGCAATTCTTCGTTTTCCAGGTAAGTCAAATTTATGTTTTTCTCTTCATTTTCATTAATTTGTATTAATTACTGTTATTTCTTTTAAATACTAAATTCGGCTTATTGCTCTTTTGGCCAAACTTATGTTTGAACCAAATTTAGCATTTAGCTACTTGAACACAAGAATAAGAGCAAAAGTGGTCCAATATGAATTCTGAATTTGTCTTCTTTGTCCATCTTTACAACAAACACATATGCAGTGCAGGAGCAAGCATCATTGTTTTGATATTTTAGTCAAATATGCTGTTCTTGCAATGTTGTTTATAACCAAGTTTCTTTATGTTAGGAATTTACATTTCAACATTATGCAGAAATTCTCTTTTTTTACAAAATGTTTGTTCTTTCATATATGTCATAAATTATCCTTATTCAGAGATAATTTGAAATTTCTCCTTTTCTTTCATTATTTGACTAAAGCGCTATTTTTGGGAAATATGTTTAACACATATGATTGTCTGTATTGCTAATTATCTATATTTGATGATTAAATGAAATATGAAAAAGGCATCGGGCTTAACTGGAATCTTCAGTAAAATGGTTGTCCTAATTTGATTATATTGTAGTAATTTACGAGGAACACTTGCTGTAAAGAGCATGTAATGTGTTAGTCCTTTTACTACAAAGGCATATATAAGTTTTTGAACAGTAGTTAATATTTGTCTAGTTTTCAAATCTAATATCTTCTGACCTCAACAGTGTATTTTGTACATGGTATTTTGTATGTTTTATTAGCTTGTTGTGACCATGAAATAGGTCATGTATTAAGCGATGCAATTATGATGCGCACCTTGTGTACCTCTCGCAGAGCTTAATTCCCCACTTTGTTTCTGTTTTGCATCGCTGAATACATGCCACTCTCGGATTGCTCACGACAAGTTAAAACTTTGTATATATCTATCATCTTGATTTTGACTACATTAAATAAAGTTGTGTTTTAACCGGGCAATTCTTCGTTTTCCAGTGTTATATCCCTGTCGGACCATAGCTGTGCGACTATTCATAAATCGCATCATAATACTACTAGTCAGTCAATTTCCAAACTGAACTAAATTTGCAAAAATAATCAGAGTTTTCATGTATGAGATTTTTTTTAGGATAACTTAAAAAGGAAATTTCTATACCCCAAACTGTATTTAGACACATTTTTGTCTGGTATATATAATCCTGAAACCGGCCAGTTGTAAGTAGAGTGAAATGTGGTGTGCTAGGTATGAGAAATCTTTGAATATATAAGAGAGACAGAGACGCAAATAAATAGAAAAATGGCGAAAATATAAGTGATGTACGTCTAATTCACGAACAAAGATATTGAAATGGCAGGAACTACGGTTCTTGAAGATACAAGGTAAAACATGTGTATCCTACTGTACAAAAAGAAAAGAGCGCCATACTATGAATCGTCACAGATTAAAAAAAATCTCCAGGCGGTACAACACACCTTTTGGTACAGCGTAAATGATGCTCACTTTTACATGGCGTTATTCGTTTTATTTAGCGCGGAAAATTGGGGGGAAAAAAACTATGGCGTCGCAATAAATGGTTGTATTGATTGCATTACAGAAATATGATTTCACTATGATGCCTGATTTAAAAAAATAGTGACATAGTGTTATATTCAACTGCATTAAATTCCGTTGTCAATAACTTTCCGGCTCGACGTAAATTATTGCGCGGTACGTCATATGAACCGAAATACGCAGGAGTGAACATCCTTAAAGTTTTCTGGAATGTAAAAATGTACCAGTCTAATTTAAGTTATTTCTTTCATTCTTCTATTTTACGTTTTCTTTTCCACTGGAACATATTAATAAAGTTTAATTTTTCAAAATTATATGATTGCAAATATAGTCGGTTGGAATAGTAAGTGTCTAAAAAAGTTTGCGTATTTTTCCGGAATTTTCCGGGACAAAGCGTAGTGATATACAAGCACTGCGTTGAACACACAAAGCACTTCGTGTCGCACAAAAGTTGATGACCTATACTAGACCTATTTTTTGCGCGCGCGTGAGCACAAAAAAACTACGTAGTACACACTTTCTTCGGTTTTTGACTCGATTATCTTTTCCCTAGGCAATTTCCAGGATACAGGGCTGTTTCCTATGGCCTGCAAAACCAGGCCAAAAATGAATTCATATATTGAAAGCCTTCTTAAACTTTAAATTTATTGTATATTTCACAGGACATAAATTGTCACTTGTTTACAAACAAGTTTATTTGTTAGTATTTTGTATTCCTCCTAATAAATGTTCCATCCTTAGCATTGGACCCCCTATAAATTCGACTAACAATTTCCTCGACTTTGAAGAATATTGCCTCTGAACAATCATATTGTGAATGAAAATGAATTTAGAATTTAAGGGGAAAAAGAAGAAAAGATTCGACTTTATGAGAAAATTAAGTATAAAAGAAAAGCTCCCTGGGAACCTTGACCCATTTGAAGATGACTAAATTTTAGACTGGTCCAAATTAAAAGAAGTACAGAAAACAGTTTAAAGCTGATGAAATTTTAAAAATCCTTGTCTTACATGAAAGGAATTTTTAGGAAAGCATCATGGAACATAGAAAGTTATACGTTACAAGAGGCGTCAAAAAGTGCCACTGTGTGGGAATGGGTAAACCTACTACCAGACAAAAAGTTTTAGACTTGGTCCTAAATTGAAGATGTCAACAACTTCATGTTGATAGAATTTCAAATACTTTTGCATTTCTGACTATAGAAAACCATATAGAAAATGAAGAAATTACTCGTAACAAGCATTTTCGAAATTTTCCACATTGTTTTCCTGAACTTTTTTGACGGGCATCAAAAAGCTAAATTGTGGGAGAATGGGAATATTCTTTTAACCCCCGCCGATGAAATCATCGGGGGTATATTTGTTTTTGCCAGAACAGTCCGTCCGTCCTTTCTATACCGCCCGAGTTTCGTTTACGCGCTATTTCTTGGAAATCATTAATTGGATTTCAATGAAACTTTGTGGATAGCTTCACTACAAAGAGGGGATGCGCATATCGCCGGGGTTACAAAGTTCGGCTATGGAATTAAGAGTTACTGCCCCTGATCGGTGAAGCCATATACATACAGAGTCAAATTCGTTTCCGCGCTATTTCTTGGAAATCATTGACTGGTTTTTCAATGAAAATTTGTGGAAAGCTTCACTACAAAGAGCAGTTCGCATATCGTCGGGGTTATCCGGTTCGACCATTAAATTTAGAGTTACTGCCACTGATTGGTAAAGTTATATTCATACACAGTAATATTCGTTTCCGCGCTATTTCTTGGTAACCACTGACTGGATTTCAATATTTTTTTTGTGAAAAGCTTCACTACAAAGATGAGATGCTCATATCGTCGGGATTACCCGGTTCGACTATTAGATTAAGAGTTACTGCCCCTGACTGTGAAGCCATATACATACAGTATGATATCCTAAGATTGATATACTCCATTGACAAACAAAATATTTTGGCGGGGGATATCAATTCAATGAATTTGCTTGTTCCAATAAAACTTAGTCAATTAATCTGCATACCCGGCAGTAGGCGGGGCGTTAGACTAATCTTGGCCACAACGGTATCTGCCCATCTGCATGTCTGTTTACTTTATTATTTTTTTCTAAATGAAATACCATATCAACCTTTCACAGACTATTTGTTAGCAAGTGGTCTTTCCTAAATTGTTGGGGCTATATATTTTCATTCCTTCACAGAAGACTATCTTGTTAACTTCTCTTAGTGGTCCTGCTGAATCTGGTCAACTCATAATGCTGGGAGCATGAATTTGAAACCTATTTAAGCAAACATTCTTTTTTGACATATTATGATATTATGACAAAGTCACCCCGCACAACATGTATTATTTATCTCTTACCAGTGTGTGAAGGATAAATAGTGCCCCTTAGTTGTATGAGCGTGTAGTGGCTCAGGTGGGATAAATGACAGGAATCCAAGTTTGGATCACCCGCACCCGTGATATAACTGAGATGTGTTCTTTTCGTCGAGATGAAAAGTCCCGCTAATTAAGATTTTTGGGGCTCTCTAAATAACAATATTTGTTATTTCGAATGAAAACATTTGACGTCTCCAAGGTAACTTGTTAAAACCAATGCTGAGTACGCTTGTTTTCCTCAAAGGGAATTCTTAAGATTCTTTTTTAGTAATGAGGAAATCATAATCTAAAAAATGTTTTATCTTAAAAATCTAAATTAGAATCTTAAGAATCTCAACGAAAAGAACGCAACTTCAAAATACTTTTCAAGAGGTGCTAAACCTCATGCAAACAACAAGTCTTACTTATCCTGATATGTTGATGGCTTTGGATTTAATTTTATGATATGTATGATATAACCCTTCGGAACAGTTTTAAGCTCCACTGGCCTAAGACAGGCTATATATTGTCATGGTAAAGTCTCCGTTGTGTGTGTATTAGAGTCATACCGCGACGGCTGGAACACCTAACAACGGATTCCTGGTATTTCTCACGCCAGTACTACCACTACACCTTTTCCTAGCCTCCAGCTGCTATGCTACCCCACTAGGTCTACGAATATCCACCCATTGGTGAGAGACAAATATCGGAAAGAATATGTGCCGCCCCCGGGGATCGAACCCACGCCACCCCATGATCGAAAGTCTTAAGAGTTTTTTTTAATTTGGCATTTGACATTGCCTAATAGCCCTCTATCAAAATCCATCAAATTATTGCTCTTACTTGAAAATCAGCCTCATTTTCTGTGATCCCTAATTTTGCATAGAAATAAGATAAGAAATCTAGAAAAATATTCTACCATTAAACGAAAACGCCTAGAGCTTTGATTTTCGGCATGTGACATGGCCTAATAGTCCTCTACCAAAATACTTCAAAATACTGCTCTATATAGTGCTATCATTATATTACAAAGAAATAAAGAAGGAAGTCATGAAAAATATTCTAGTTCCAAACAGAAATGCCTAGAGTTTTAATAGTTGGCATGTGATATTACCGAATGGTCCTCAACAATTAAATTTCAAATGGTTGCTCTAACTTGAAAATTAGCCCTTTTGAACGGATCCATACGTAAAAATGAATAATGAAATCCGGCCCAAATCTGAAAGCAAATTTGGCATGTGCCATGACCTAATTACCCTCTACAATAATAGTCATTTGGTAATGCAGACTACATTCTGTGGGTAGACATATTTCAGACATTGACGCGATATTGTCCGTCTCGGGCCTCCTGTTTGGATACACATTGTCTTATCCTTTTCTCTTGAACAAATTCTGGCTATGAATAATTTAAATTTTTAAACTAGCAGAGATTGAATTTTTAAATATAACAATTAGGAGAATTACTCGTAGAAATCAAAGTATTGAAATTACTGTAAGCTAGCATAGCATGGTTGAATGTAGGAAATCTTTCCCTTGTTTGGTAGAAAAACATTGTGGACATTGATGAAATTGCTTGTTACAAGCAATTTCTTCATTCTCCACAATGTTTTCCAAAGCTCTTTTTTTTTTAGATGCTTAAAAGAGGAATTGTGTGGGAATGGGTTAAGTAACATGCTTTTGAGAGAGTTCTCTACGATTTGAATAAAGTTTGAAATATTTCTGAAATACACAAGAACTATTTTTTTCCGGCGTAGACATTTAACAGATTTAGTCGTGAAGCCTCCAGTGGCAGTTTGCACTCGTTGAATTTTGAGACGACCTCAACATTTTGTCTGTTAACTTAAGCTATCAAAGCTGACGCTTTGATAGTTCAAAAGAAATTGCATATTGTAATTAAGGTAACAAACCAATTCATTTCATTTGATATGGCATGATGGAGATTGCATACATTTTGGAAGTTTCTACAATCAACAATTACAAACTGCGATCGTTCTTGTATGAATAATGAATTCAATTAATCCTCTCTTATTTCACTTCTGCGAATCCTTTCAGGTGTCGCCTATCTAGTATGAATTGTTTTGTATGTGGGGAAAAAGAATAACGAAAGGATTAAAACGAGAGCGATACAATTTATTCAATTGTGAATGCATTTTTTTTGTAGAACTTGAACAATAGCTTTTTGCAAAAACAAAACAAAAACAAAACAAACTAAACAAATCTTTGTGACATCGCTTATATTGTTTTAACCTTTTCAAGCTATATTTTGTATTCCTGTGTGTGATGCCAAATTTACTGCGTTTAATTTAGTCTGTCATATAAACACCGTTTTCATTCATATCTAGGAACATATAAAGGAACGGTTGCGTTTTCAATTCCAAACCTAACTTCATAGTATATTAATGACTGCAGTTGACTAAAATTGACTATCTGTTTGTTAAAGGGATAGCCCATTAGTGTTTTTATCGATATCATCTGAACTCGTCATTCTATATTGTAGATTGAAAGGAATCATTGAAAAACACTTTGGAATATTCTAGATAAAAACAATTACAAAATTAAAGTTAAAGTTCTCTTTTTAAACCTGTATAGTTTTGTGCATTTATATGTATCAGATTATAAGAAAATAAGGGAGTGAAGCTGTGTTTCAATCTATGACTGCTAGCAGTATACCCTAGGCTCTCATAGTAATTCTGCCTGGGGTGGAAGTGTCTGACCTTTGTTAATATATAGTTTTTTAGTTTTCAACTTCACTTGGCGCTATAAAGTAAGGCCGAATTAGCTACTTATGAATTCAAATAAAAAACGCCTTTTCTGAAAAAAAAAACAACAACAAAAAACAAAAACCCTACAGTTGTTCATGTAGATGAACGAAATATTTGATAAGCCTACCCTCCCCACAAAAAATCATTCTATTTTTGTTAAGAAAATACGTTATAAAATCTATTTATGGTTAGCTAAACGGAACATGAGTTTAACAACCGTAATCTTTAAAGAAACTTGAATGATACATTCGAAACACAAATAACGTTTTGTATCAATGGTAAATAGAATTGTCGCAAAACGGACTAATACTCCTCACCTCTTTGTCACTAATGTAGCAGAACTGACTCTTGACCTGCATTACAGAAAAAAAACCTTTACAAAAGAGCTTTACCTTTGGCCTATGTGACCCTTGAGTAAAAAGACACCTTCCCGGGCCATTGGCAGTATATTGTTAAAGTTTTAAGGCGCCAGGTCAAATAGCTTTCGAGTTAGAGCATGGAAACTGTTTTAAAACAAAGTTCAATTGTGACCTTGATCTTTGACCTAAATTACCCCAAACAAGAAGGCACCTCTCCGCGTCATGGTTAACATGTGTACGTGTGTGTGTATGTGTATAAAGTTTAAAGGGCCTAGGTAAAACGGCTTATGAGTTAGAGCACGGTAACGGTTTTCAACCTAAGTTCAATTGTGACCTTGATTACAAGCACAATAGGGCACTTTTTTGGGTCATTGGCAACAATTGTTTGAAGTTTCAAGTTTGTAGGTCAGTTGATTCTTCAGGTATAGCATAGAAACAGACAGACAGACAGACAGACATAGTGAAACAAATAAACACCCTCTACTTCGTAGGCGGGGATATAAAACACGTCTGCATGTAGTTTTGATACACAGCTACACTCTTATGAAACATACATACATGTCCTTTCATACCGAGTCTGTCCTAACAGTTCAGTAGAAAAACATTTTGTTTACATAGAAAATAGATAGCATCAATGAAAGAATAACTGCTCCTTTCTCGCGCGCATAGTAATAGTTTGAAAATTTCGTTCTCCGACCGACAGGAACAATTTGCCTTCGACTAAGACCCATCTGCAACTGCGCTCACATACCTAAAAACCTAATCACACTGTATTAATACGCGAAGCGGATTCATATATAGTGTAATATAAGTTTAATGGTTCATATCTCAATGGAAACAGGTTATTTTTTTCATTATTCTTTTTTCACTTCCTTTTCAGCTTCCATTTGATAAGTAAAAACGACGTGATGTATTTATAACATAGCAGGAATAAGGTCACCCGAGGAATTTATTTTTCATAACCTAAACAATTTTTTTATCCGTTTTGCCTTGGTTTTTATTTCTCGCTTGACCTTTCCGAAGTGAGAAAATATTTAAAACAGTGATTGTTTTAGAAAATGACCTCGCATAGTTTAATTTATATCAACTTCCAAGAAAGAGCTCCATCCAATCTTAAACTTGAAATCATTTCATATAAACATTCATACAAAAAGAAAAGATTTATATATTAAGAAGATATGTAAAACATGGATAAACCAATAGTTTGCTGACAGAAAGACTAGCTTTATGAATTACAGCAGACCTAGCCGTACACACACAATAGTTTTCTAAATTTTTTTGCGAGGGGGGGGGGGTGGAATGAATGATAATTGTAATAAGCGTATGATCAAATTAATGTTTATCATGAAGTGAAGCTATAGATTTGCTTTTTGGAAAACTTGTACCGAAAACAAATGATTATTAGTTTCTTTGTTGCAAAAAAGAAGTCTAAATGTACATCTTTTCGGAAAAACTGTTGAACTCTTCCATACATTTCAAAATGATGACGTCATCAGTATCTACATGTATTTCCTGCTGAGATGAAGTGGACTAGCCTTCAAAGCAAGTTTTATTATAGCAAAACAATGAGTGAATCAGTTTTATAATTTTACCAGTTCGTCGGTAAAATTCACAATTGAAAGATTTTTCATCTGAATATTTCGTAATCTATCGTTTAGTAAGAGTTATTATCTTTCAGCAAGATATTGGTAACATAACAACAACAAGAGTGATAACTGTATCTTAAAGTTGAATGTTCAACAACTTGGATTGTTCCCGACAAACAGTTGACTTTCACAAGTCAACTTGGCCTTAAACCGTAACTTTTAACCATTTCCAAACAAGCCACCTTTCAAGATAAAAGTTTTTGAAACACGTTTTTGAAGCCACCTTTCAAGATAAAGGTTTTTGAAACATTGTGGAAATGAGGAGATTGCCTTTATCAAGCAATTTCTTCATTATCCACAATCTTTTCTATAAAACCTCGGACAATTTTAAAACTCCATCAACTTGAAATTGTCATCTGCAGCTTCTATCAGTTTTAAAAAAAGAGAGGAAATAGGAGGTCTTGTCAAGGTAATTACTTTTCAAATAGGTTCTTAATCGCATCAGGCGAAGTGGTTGTTTTTTCGTTTCTTACCTCCATGAAAGCAATAAATGTTATCCACATATCTTATAATCTATTGAAACGAGCAAATAAAAGAATACATTTCATGAGCAAGTATACAAAATTTTATTCATGGAGGTACGAATATTGTTTTGGCCAACTAGAACGCTCGTTTATGATAGATAAAACTAGCAAGTAAATAGTAGCATGCAAAATAAGAAAGGTTTACATTTATGTTTTTCTGTATGTAGGAGAATAAGGCGACAGTATACCACTTTGTTTATTCAAACGTATACAGTTATCATTCTTTCGGCATGATTTAACGTGCGTATGTTTTCTAAGATGCTGCTATTTGTACAACTTTATAGATAAAGTTATCTGTCTGTCTGTCTGTCTGTTTTGTCAATTTGACTCGATATGGTCTTAAACTGTACAGTTTGCCTGATCTGGGAATACGCAATTTTTTGCGAAGGCATCATATTTCAAATTTCCCGCACAATGCATTTCATGCTTAGTCCCATGCACACATGAGATATAACCGCTGCATGTTACACAGGATGGAAAAGGTCCTCCGTTTATCCCTTTGCAGTCGTCAACACATGGAAACGGAGATTCTACAATTAAAGAAGTATATATTGAAAACGTACCGAAAGTTATTTAAACAACGACGATCATCTACCTCGCTAATTCAAGACATGAAGAGAATATTTTTTGTTTTCACGGAGGTATGAACCAAAAAACTAATCACACTTTGAAATTGAATCGGATTCAGTGTGATTTGGTTTCCTCGGTTTAACCTCTACGAAAAAAAAAAGAATAAAAAATAAAAAAAAAAAAAAGAATATTCTCTTGATCTATCCCTATTTAATAGCATTGAGAGAAAAAGCAAACATTTTACATATTTTGATACCTTTTTGTTCTGGACTTTTTGTGGGGAAGCATACAAAATCGCTGCTGCTCAAACGTTTGTTCATTGAGTTATACAATTTTTTTTCGACTAATCAGAACGTCCATTTTTTGAAAGACGAAACGAAAGATTAAATTATATATAAATGGTTGTTTGTTTCAGTGAAATATCAATTTATCTTAGATAAGTCGACAATTAAAACAAGAGACGTCACTAAGTGCTCGCGAAAATATCGTTTTAGTCGTTCACGAAATTAAACTGTCATCGCACTCACACGTAAAAACATTACAAGTTTGATAGGTTTTATGATAATTAACGTAAAACAACGAAAATCAATCAAAGACTATAGTATCATTGAAACTCCTATTGGCATTCTCTTTACTTCAGATTCTCACATGTTCAATTCTAATATTCAAAATTACACGAAACAAGAAAATACTCAGAGATAAAATCATAATTGGCTCTTGAGATTTGAAAAAAAATCAATGTAAAAAAAATCTACAAGTTGGGCACATATGAAAATGGCCTTCTTATTTAATTAACGGGGTGTTTAACCATTAAAGGCAAATACAAAAACTTTGATTAACTAAGAATTAAAAGAAAAAAATTGAAAATCATGCATAAGTAGTCCTCCCAACCACGATGTGAACTTCGTAAACATATTAGTAATGGAGAATTAAACTAGGTGTTTGTCCCAGGAAAATTGCTGTCGAGCCCGCAAAGTTTTGTAGATATCATGCTCCAGATAAGCACAATTTTAGTGTTTGACCTTGAGCTTTGACCTTGAACATGAAGCTATCCAAAAATTCTTTCAAATGGCACATATACTCATGATTGAGAACAATTGTGCCATCTTATTTTGAAATTCATCCATAATTGTAGGAGAAATGGTCGGACAAGCAACATTGTAGTGTTTGACCTTGAGCTGTGACCTTGAACTTGAAGCTATCCAAAAAAAAAATCTTTCAAATGGCACATCTACTCAAGATTGAGAATAATTGTGCCAAGGTAATTTTGAAATCAATCCATAATTGTATGAGAAATGCTCCGGACAAGCACAATTTTAGTGTTTGACCTTGAGCTGTGACCTTGAACTTGAAATTATCCATTTTTTTCAAATGGCACATCTACTCATTGTTTAGAATAATTTTGCCAAGTAATATTGAAAGCCATCCATAAATGTAGGAGTAATCGTTCGGACGAATTCGGACGGACGGACGGACTAACATACTAATGCACTTACCCACGTATAACGACTTGGCATAATGACAACTATGTCACGCCAATCGCAAGCTGTCTCTACAACAATTTAGAAAAAAAATTGTAAACGAGAACGTCGTTCAAATTAGAGGGTAATTGGCCCTAAAACGCTCTTCTGAATCGATGACCATAGAAGTAAAATGGTACAAGTGACCTTATCTTGTCCTTACTAGATTTGTTACCGAAGTCTTGTATCAGTTATTAAACTAGAAAAGAGGGCCATTGGCCCTAGGGCGCTCCCCTGAGATAAAGGCACTTTTTCTTTCAACAGTCTAATTTTATGTTAAGGTTAGGATTATGATACAAGTGGGTCATACTTACAGATATAGACTTTGTATCTGGGGATCCAGAAGTCTAGATAACAAATTCCAAGGCTTTAGGGCAAATTTGAAAGAGGGAATTTTTTTTTCCCTCTAGATCAATTTTTTGGTCATAATTACAGAAATAAGAAAGAATTCTTTGAACTGACGCTTCATGCCTGTAACCCCCTCTCAGGAATCCGCCCCTTGGGACCCAAGGACCATGATTTAGATATTTTGAAAGAGGTCAATATACTGATATTTCATGCAAAATAACAAGGCTCTACACCTTCTGGGTCAGGAGGAGAAGATTTTTAAAGATTGTTTTAAAGTTTCACTTTTGTTGCCATGGCGACCAGAGATTTTAATGGTTTTCAATTCTTTATGTAATTTTAATGGGGACCACCTGAGGAACATTTCTGCCAAATTCGGTTCAAATTTGCCCAGTTTTTTTGGAGGAGACGTCATTAAAAAATCGTTCTTTATTTCTATATCAACCCCATCGCCCTGGGGCTTCGCCCCTAGGGACCCGAGGATCATGATTTGAGCTATTTGAAAGAGGTCAATATACTGATGCTTCAGGCAAAATATCAAGGCTCTACGCCTTCTTGGTCAGGAGGAGAATAGTTTAAAATATTATTTTAAGATTTCATTTTTGCAATTTTGAAAGGGGATCTCCCAAGGAACACTTCTGTCAAATGTGGTTCAAATTGGCTCTGTGGTTGGGACGAGATGTCATTTAAAAATCGTTCTTTTTTTCTATATAACCAACCCCTCTTGGGCTCTGCCCCTTGGACCCGAGGATCATGATTTTAGATATTTGAAAGAGGTTAATAAACTGATGCTTTTATGCAAATATCAAGGCTCTACGCCTTCTGGGTTAGAAGTAGAAGATTCTTAAAGATTATTTAAAGTTTCACTTTAGCTGCCAAGGCAACCAGAGTTTATAGCTGCTATTAATTCTTTTTTGCAATTTCAAAGGGGACCTCGTAAGGAACATTTCTGCGAGTGACCCATTCGTTTTGGAGGAGATGTCATTTAATAATCCTTCTTTATTGTTATATAAACCCCATTCCCACTGGCCTCACCGCTCGGGAACCGAGGATCATGATTTTAGCTATTTTGAAAGAGGTCAATACATATATTGATGCTCAATGCAAAATATCAAGGCTCTACGCCTTCTGGGTCAGGAGGAGAAGATTTTTAAAGATTATTTTAAAATTTCACTTTTGTTGCCATGGCGACTAGAGTTAATAACGGATATTAATTCTTTTAGCGATTTTGAAAGGGGGCCACCTAAGGAACATTTCTGCCAAAGTCGGTTCAAATTGGCTCTGTGGTTTGGGACGAAATATCATTTAAAAATCGTTCTTTATTTCTGTTTTAACCCCATTCCTCTGGGGCTCTGCCCCTTGGGACCCGAGGATAATGATTTGAGCTATTTTGAAAGAGGTCAATATACTGATGCTTCATTCAATATATCAAGGCTCTACGCCTTCTTGGTTTGGAGGAAAAGATTTTAAAAGACTATTATAATGTCACTTTTGTTGCCATGGCAACCAGAGTTTTTAACAGATTTCAATTTTTTAAGCTATTTTTAAACGGGACCACCTAAGGAACAATTCTGCCAATTTGGTTGAATTTGGCTTAGTAGTCTGGGAGGAGATGTCGTTTAAAGAAATTGTTGACGGACGACTGGCAAAAGTCGAAGCACGGCGCACGGCGTACGGACGCCTGACAAAAAGTGATCTTTATTATGTTTCAAAATATCTTTGCTAGAAGTATAGCGACTTCACAAAAGGATAGTTATCATATCATCTGACCTAGTGACCTACTTTATTAACCATGTGACCCAATATCGAATGTGAAAGAGTTCATGGAAACAAACATTCTGAACAAATATAAAGGTATTTATAAGAAACATAAGGGCCTCTAAAGTTCACACAAGGCTTTTCTTTTTTTTTACCCAACGTGACTTATGTTCAAACTTGTCTAAGATCTTATATAGACAAACATTTCGACAATATATCAAGACATTTGAGCCAAAAATGTGACCTCTTGCGTGCACACAAGGTTTACCCAAAGTTTGACCTAGTGTTGATTCAAAACGATCCCTTTTCAAACTCGCCCTCATGAAGACAAACATTTTGACCAAGGACCAAGTTATTTTAGCAAACAACATGACCTCTAGAGTAAACACATGGTTTTTCTCAAGTTTGACCTATTGAACTTGATTTTTGCCCTACATGATCTATTTTCGAACTTGTCCGAGTACTTATGCATACAAAACATCGAGACATTTCAGCCATAAATTCGACCTCTAGAGTACACACGTGATTTTCCTTAAATTTAACCTAGTGACCTATTTTTACTCGCCCTAGAGTTCTTTTAAACAATTGTTTTCACTAAGTTTCAATGCGTTTGAGCATACAAAATGACCTCTAGAGTGCACACAAGGTTTCATTTTTTTAGATTGACCTTGTGACTCAGTTTTTAACGAACAATACCTATTTTTGAACTCGTCCGATATATCATATAGACAATCATTCTGACCAAGTTTCAAGACATTTGAGCCATAATTGAGACCTAAAGAGTGCAAATAAGTTTTTTTTTATCTAAGCTTGTGACCTAATTCTCGATCCCGCATAACCAATTTTGACCCCTGTAAAATCATTTTCAAACGCGTCCGAGATATTATGTAATCAAACATACTGACTAAGTTTCAAGACGGTTGAGCCAAAAATGATACCCCTAAATTGCACGCAAGGTTTTTCTCAAGTTTGACCAGTTGACCTAGTTTTTGACCTTACATAACACTTTTTCGAACTCATTTGATATATAATGAAGACAAACATTTTTACCAAAGACCTAGTAATTCTAGCAAACAACATGACCTCTAGAGTTAACACAAGGTTTTTCTCAAGTTTGACCTATTGAACTTGATTTTTGCCCTACATGACCCATTTTCTAACTTGTCCGAGTACTTATGCATACAAAACATCGAGACATTTCAGCCATAAATTCGACCTCTAGAGTACACACGTGATTTTCCTTAAATTTAACCTAGTGACCTATTTTTAACTCGCCCTAGAGTTCTTTTAAACAATTGATTTCACTAAGTTTCAATGCGTTTGAGCATACAAAATGACCTCTAGAGTGCACACAAGGTTTCATTTTTTTAGATTGACCTTGTGACTCAGTTTTTAACGAACAATACCTATTTTTGAACTCGTCCGATATATCATATAGACAATCATTCTGACCAAGTTTCAAGACATTTGAGCCATAATTGAGACCTAAAGAGTGCAAATAAGTTTTTTTTTTATCTAAGCTTGTGACCTAATTCTCGATCCCGCATAACCAATTTTGACCCCTGTAAAATCATTTTCAAACGCGTCCGAGATATTTTGTAATCAAAAATACTGACTAAGTTTCATGGCGGTTGAGCCAAAAATGTTACCCCTAGATTGCACGCAAGGTTTTTCTCAAGTTTGACCAGTTGACCTAGTTTTTGACCTTACATAACACTTTTTCGAACTCATTTGATATATAATGAAGACAAGCATTTTTACCAAAGACCAAGTAATTCTAGCAAACAACATGACCTCTAGAGTTAACACAAGGTTTTTCTCAAGTTTGACCATTGAACTTGATTTTTGCCCTACATAACCTATTTTCGAACTTGTCCGAGTACTTATGCAGACAAAACATCGAGACATTTCAGCCATTAATTCGACCTCCAGAGTACACACGTGATTTTCCTTAAATTTAACCTAGTGACCCATTTTTAACTCGCCCTAGAGTTGTTTTAAACAGTTGTTTTCACTAAGTTTCAATGCGTTTGAGCATACAAAATGACCTCTAGAGTGCACACAAGGTTTCATTTTTTTAGATTGACCTTGTGACTCAGTTTTTAACGAACAATGCCTATTTTTGAACTCGTCCGATATATCATATAGACAATCATTCTGACCAAGTTTCAAGACATTTGAGCCAAAATTGAGACCTAAAGAGTGCAAATAAGTTTTTTTTTTATCTAAGCTTGTGACCTAATTCTCGATCCCGCATAACCAATTTTGACCCCTGTAAAATCATTTTCAAACGCGTCCGAGATATTATGTAATCAAACATACTGACTAAGTTTCAAGACGGTTGAGCCAAAAATGTTACCCCTAAATTGCACGCAAGGTTTTTCTCAAGTTTGACCAGTTGACCTAGTTTTTGACCTTACATAACACTTTTTCGAACTCATTTGATATATAATGAAGACAAACATTTTTACCAAAGACCTAGTAATTCTAGCAAACAACATGACCTCTAGAGTTAACACAAGGTTTTTCTCAAGTTTGACCTATTGAACTTGATTTTTGCCCTACATGACCCATTTTCTAACTTGTCCGAGTACTTATGCATACAAAACATCGAGACATTTCAGCCATAAATTCGACCTCTAGAGTACACACGTGATTTTCCTTAAATTTAACCTAGTGACCTATTTTTAACTCGCCCTAGAGTTCTTTTAAACAATTGTTTTCACTAAGTTTCAATGCGTTTGAGCATACAAAATGACCTCTAGAGTGCACACAAGGTTTCATTTTTTTAGATTGACCTTGTGACTCAGTTTTTAACGAACAATACCTATTTTTGAACTCGTCCGATATATCATATAGACAATCATTCTGACCAAGTTTCAAGACATTTGAGCCATAATTGAGACCTAAAGAGTGCAAATAAGTTTTTTTTTTATCTAAGCTTGTGACCTAATTCTCGATCCCGCATAACCAATTTTGACCCCTGTAAAATCATTTTCAAACGCGTCCGAGATATTATGTAATCAAAAATACTGACTAAGTTTCAAGGCGGTTGAGCCAAAAATGTTACCCCTAGATTGCACGCAAGGTTTTTCTCAAGTTTGACCAGTTGACCTAGTTTTTGACCTTACATAACACTTTTTCGAACTCATTTGATATATAATGAAGACAAGCATTTTTACCAAAGACCAAGTAATTCTAGCAAACAACATGACCTCTAGAGTTAACACATGGTTTTTCTCAAGTTTGACCATTGAACTTGATTTTTGCCCTACATAACCTATTTTCGAACTTGTCCGAGTACTTATGCAGACAAAACATCGAGACATTTCAGCCATTAATTCGACCTCCAGAGTACACACGTGATTTTCCTTAAATTTAACCTAGTGACCCATTTTTAACTCGCCCTAGAGTTGTTTTAAACAGTTGTTTTCACTAAGTTTCAATGCGTTTGAGCATACAAAATGACCTCTAGAGTGCACACAAGGTTTCATTTTTTTAGATTGACCTTGTGACTCAGTTTTTAACGAACAATACCTATTTTTGAACTCGTCCGATATATCATATAGACAATCATTCTGACCAAGTTTCAAGACATTTGAGCCAAAATTGAGACCTAAAGAGTGCAAATAAGTTTTTTTATCTTAGCTTGTGACCTAATTCTCGATCCCGCATAACCAATTTTGACCCCTGTAAAATCATTTTCAAACGCGTCCGAGATATTATGTAATCAAACATACTGACCAAGTTTCAAGGCGGTTGAGCCAAAAATGTTACCCCTAGATTGCACTCAAGGTTTTCCTCAAGTTTGACCAGTTGACCTAGTTTTTGACCTTACATAACACTTTTTCGAACTCATTTGATATATTATGAAGACAAACATTTTGACCAAAGACCAAGTTATTTTAACTATAAATGTGACCTCCATAGTTCATACTAGGTTTTTTTTAAAATTGACTTTGTGACCTAATTTTTTACCCCACATAACCCATTTTCGACCTTATATAAGATATTATGTAGACATTCGGACCAAGTTTCAAAACATCTGAGCCAAAATTGTGACTACTAGAGTGAAAAAGGTTTTTTTTTGTAAGATTTGACCTGTTGACAAAGTTTTAGACCTCTCATAACTCAAATTATCCGAGATATCACGTAGATGAACATTCTGACAAAGTTTCAAGACATTTGAACCAAAAATATGACACCTAGAGTGAACAAAAGGTTTTCTTAGATTTGAACCGGTGACCTAGTTTTTGACCCCACATAAAACTTTTTCGAGCTCCTCCATATTTTAGCTAAAATGTAAACTCTAGAGTGCACTTAAGGTTTTTGTAAAATTTGACCTGGTGACCTGGTATTTGACACAACATCACCCATTTTTTTAACGATTATGAGATATCATGTAGACAAACATTCTGACCAAGTTTGAAGACGTTTGATCCAAATATGTACCCTTTAGATTACACACACGTTTTTCTGATGGTTTACCTTGTTAACAAAATAACCAATTTTCGAACTCACCTGAGATATCATGCAGACAAACATTCTGACCAAATATCAAGGCATTTGAGCGAAAAATGTGATATCTAGAATCACACTAGGTTTTCTAAGACTTAACTTGGTGACCTAGTTTTTGACCAGACAAGACCCATAATTCAATCAATCCGAGATATCCTGATTACAAAAATTCTGACCCAGTTTGAAGTCTTTAAGCCAAAATATGTGATATGTGCACACAAGGTTTTCCTAAGAATTAACCCGACGACCTAATTTTGGCCCAATATGACAAATTTTCAAACCAATATGAGAGTTCATGTAGACAAACATTCTGATCGAGTTGAAAGACATTTGAACTAAAACTGTGACCTCAAGATCGCATAAAAGTTTTTTTAAGATTCGACCTTGTGACCAACTTTTTGACACCACATGGCCACTTTATCAATTCATCCGAAATGTCTTGTAGACAAACATTCTGACCGAGTTTCAAGACATTTGAGCCAAACATGTGACCTCAAGAGCGTACAAAAGGTTTTCTAAGATTTGACCTTGTGATACACTTTTTGACATAACACGGCGCATTTTCGAACTCGTCCGACATTTCATGTAGACAAACATTCTGACCGAGTTTCAAGACATTTGAGCCGAAAACGTGACCTCTAGAGTACACACAAGCTGAATGTTGACAACTGACGACGGACGACGGACACAGCCCGAACACAATAGCTCACTACGTGTTCAGGTGAGCTGAAAAATGATTGAAATTTATTTTCATATGAAAACATCGGTTGAAAATCAGTGATTGTTTATATGTTTCTAACTTATAACGAATCTTCAATCATGGGTTGTCATGGGTTCGATGACCGGCGGTGGCACATATCCTTAACGACATTTGTCTCTTACCAATTGGTGGATAATCATAAACCTAAGTGGATAGCAGCTGGAGGCTAGGAAAGGATGTATTGATGTATTGGTAGTACTGGTGTAAGAATTGTTAGGTGCTCCAGCCGCCACGATATGACTGAAATACTGATAAAAGTGGCGTTAAACCAGGAATTCAACAGGAAAAGAATCATTCCAATCAACGTTCTTATATACATGAGTTTTTTTAAGGTTTTAAGGGAGATATAGATATTTCTGAAACCTAGATCAGAAAAAATTCTCAACTGCCCCAAAATACGCTCAAACAAACGTTTAATACCTGAATACAATGTGTGAGTAATATATTGTCTCCATGGCAATATTATAGGCTAAAAGTGGCTTTTAGTGATTACATTGGAAAGGTTTAGCGCAATTCCTCGTTATTTCTTGAAATCACGGCTTTTGGCCGTCGACACTGCATGTCCTCATTTGCATATGATCTATATTCAACAGAAGATAACAAAGTGACAAGGGAAACTACCAACGTCTTGCATATAGTCATTTCAAATGGTAAGCGCTAAATGACGGTATATGTCTATATTTATAGTAACTCTAACGGCAGTTTTGATCTGATCTTTACAGATTTGAAAATCGACCAGCGAATATAACTCCCGATGACACGATGACGTTGGTTTAAGCGAGTTCAAATTGAATCCATGATTTCAATAGTGATACGCACCAAGTGAATATCCCAATATTCACTGCAAGTATCTCGGTATAACGTAAAAATACATTAATAGAATACGTAGGTTATTAGAGGAAAACTCTAGTTTATGTTGATAAGCGACCTATAATTTTGCAAATAATCAAAATCGGTGAAATGAAGAAAAGTTCCATACCTTCTTTAACGCAGACCCCCTTTAACGTAGATTCTTTTTTCAAATACCGAAGCTACCGAAACAAAATTTTACGGAGACAAATATTCCGGTCAATTTTTGATCTTTCATGATAGACTCTAGAATGCAAACACTGTTCTCACGACGGATGACATATAGTAGATGCGGGACGCCTTACACGGCCTTACTACAAAAGCTCACAGCTAAGTGATCAAGTGAGCTAATAATACAAAATTTAAGAAATCTATTTTGCAAACCATTTTCTGGAAACATCAATGACAAATTACACTATAAGATATGTCCAATATTTCAAGACCTCAAAATTCAAATCTATTCTGGTGCAAAATTTATGTAAAAATCGCTCCGGGTGGAAAGGACAAGCAAAAAAGTAAACACACGCACATCAGGGCGACTTAATTCTTCTCTTGTTTTTTCGAGAAGTATTAATAATGGGTGAACACTTAAAATTGTTATTAGACTATTAAAATTTATATCAAGAAACCTTTGAATTAAACAAAATGCCAAAAAAGGAGAAGGAGAGTTTTCGTCTTTAATATGTAAATTAGTCGTTCAACTATGTGATATAACGTATGAACATGTCGGTGACATTTCCAACAATTTCACAGTACCTTAAGAACATTCGATAATCTTGTAAAAGCAAGATGCCTAATGAGCACATAATGACAGTTCTGATTAACCTTCTTTTCTTGTCAGACTCATGGAATAGCAATGGTCATCTATGACGTAGGCAACATGTGCTTTGCGTAAAACGAAGTACACAAATCTCAAAAGGTCGGACACATAATTACTTTTTTCTCGTCTTGGAAATAACTTTAGCGTGCACAAAATAAAAAGAAGGGAATCGATTCCCTTTTCAAATTGTTTTTAAATAGATTTTTGACTTGAGTTTCCATATCTCTTATTATAATCAAATGATAGGACATATTTGTTTGTCCTTTATTTTTGATTGATTTCTTGATTAAATGGGGTTCAATGCCGCTTTTAACAGTATTTCAGTAATATTGCGACGGCTGGAGCATCTACAATGGATTCCTGGTATTTCTCACACAAGTACTACCACTACATCCTTTCCTAGGCTCCAACTGTTATCCCACTTAGGTTTACGATTATCCACTCATTGGTGAGAGACAAACCTACATTTTGAAAAGCGATGGGATATGCCCAAAAGTTGTTTCTAATATTAGTAACAAATCTTCTTAACTATGGACCCTATTATTGCAAATATAGAACTGTTCTTTGTGAATGAATTATTTCACGGAATAATGATACCCCACCAATATTTACTTACCGTCAGGACATGTAGTTGATTGCTTCTCGCAGGTCCTTAAATTGTCATCCCAGAAAAGACGGCCGGAAGCACAATTTCTGTAGTCGTATATCAATCCATTTACACAAGAGGCGTACACAGCACAACTTTTACACGACTGGTAATGACCGTCAGGTAGATCCTTACAGTCTGTTATACATTTAGCTGTAGGATAAAAAAAATACTCAGAGTGTGTCAAAGAGGTTGGGTACGGACTTAAACTAAGCCAATACAATTAACGGATCGCTGGCTCCCCCAACTGACTTCAATGGCCGCGCCCACCGACTCCGCTGGCTATGCCAACTGAGCGCCGACAGGAAGTTCCACGTAAAAATTACAAAATATGTGGCAAGTAACATGTACCGAAAGGTAAAAAGATTGGTTGATGACCTAAACGTTGTAACTATGGCCTGAATAAGCTGTAGTTACGCCTTGAGTCACCAAAGCAACTGAAAGCTCCAGATACATACCGGTCGAGTTCAAAGTTGACTTCCAGTCTAAGTCAATATTTTAATTCTTTGTTTGACATACGCGATCCCCCAATTTGGCACATATTTCATTATTTGTGAATATATACTGATCAAAAATGAAAACTCTACACTGTCCATTGCTTCCATTTCGTGGCTTTCGAGCTCGAGGTCAAGCTGCTCTCAAACAGTTCCGAAATGTTTGGGCTTTCATCCTTCCACCGAACATCTCTTTGCTAAAGGAAAATGTTACAGTGGCATAGAGGGGACATATGCGGTGTTTTTGTAAGCGTTTTTTTTTCATTTAGGTCTATCTTGTACATAAAAAACACACCCAAAATAGTTTTCGTTTTATATATATATATTTTTCAAAACATTTTTTTAAAAAAAGCCATCGATTTAATGAACGCTTATTAATCGTTCTTTTATAAAAAAACAACAAGAAAAACAAACAAACAAAAAAAAAAAACAAAACGATTCGCTATCTCGTGGGAACGAGATACACAGCCAATCAAAATTAGTCTCTGTCTCGAGGGAACGAGATAGTAACTCGTTCACACGATATAGTCATCTCTAACGCGGCATCAATTGGAAAATTATGAATGGCCCAAATAGATTCAAAGTGCTGTCAGCACTGTGATCGCTCGCCACTGAATAATTAAGAAATGTTGTTGAAGTCGTGACTTTAAGCGTTGTATATTTCTTTGAAAAAAGAAAGAGATGCGTTTCTTTTAGACTAACACAAGGCAAGTCAGCCCTAGAAATAATTCCTTAAATTTATATTCATTTGGTTGAATTAGATTGCATTATCATGATTTGTCAAATCAAAATTTTACCATACAATAGACTATACTTTGTTTTCAGCTTTTTTGAAGACAATATTGTTGAGCAAGGATGAGGTAAAACGCTGTGGCCCAAAGTGAGTCAATATAAGGAGTTTTGCTCGTAAAAATCGACCTTAATACCCACAGAATCCCGATTTTTACGCACCTCTTGAAAAATAGCTTTGAATAACATAGTGAAAATGAAGAAATTGCTTGTTTCAAGGACTTTCTTCATTAGCCACAATGCTTTCAAACCCAACAGACACATATATTTATATAAATATATGATGCACAAAATAATGGACATTCATCTTTGCCCACACAATTCCGCCTTTTTATGCATCTCTTGAACAAAGCTTTTAAAAACGCTGTATCAAGGAATGTCTTCACTATCCCAAAGCTTTCAACCCAATAGGCAAATACAATGCATCAACTTGCAACTGTTGTCTACAACATCTTTCAAATCGGACTGGTCTAAAAAACTTGTTGTGTGGGAATGGGTTAAACTTGTATTCAGCAGGTGCATACATATCTAAGTTACTTACATACCAGATATGATTATAGTATCATTATGTTATACTGAATGTGTCTATGAATTAAGTTTTTAATAGACGAACAACTGTTAAACAATATGTCCCGATCTTTTGAGAGGGGATATGGAAAGAAGGAACTATCAATAGCTCGTGGCTTTCTCTTCTGTAAAGTAATACAGACAATATGAAATAGTCACAGCTAAAATAGTTGGTTGATAAATATAAAAGTTATCGATTCTTTCTCGATATAATATCAAAGGACTGAAAGTACTGAGAAATTGGAATGCGCTGAAAGTGTCATAACTGTGGAATTCGGTTCAAATTCATTTGTTACTTTCCGAGAAAGCCTCCTTCCTTTAAACTTAAACCAGCATTCCAATTCGTGTATATATGTGCGTGAATAACACATAAAAACATAAATCCACATACAGAAAGCAAAAACTAGCATTGTATTAACCCATTCCCAGAAATGACCCTCATAATGAAAGCTTTGGCAAACATTGTGGAAAATGAAGAAGTTGCTTGTTACAAGCAATTTCTTCATTATCCACAATGTTTTCTGTCCCAAAAGACCAGGATTTTAAAGATTTTATCAACTTACAATTGTCGTGTGCTACTTCTATGAATTTGGACTAATCTAAAATTTTATCGTGTTGGAATGGGTTATAAGTTCGTGTCACGCAAAGCAAAATTAGAATTTTCAAGCATAACATTCTCCTATTGATCAACTGTAATACGTGAACTCCTTTTAGAACCTTGAAAACAGAGAATAACAGCTTCTACTGTAAGAAATCAATGACCTCGATGATTATTTGGTCCTAAACTCGGCTACTTGTGTAACGAACATACTAAACTCACGTAGATTTTCACTTCAAGTTTATGATTATACGAAATGCGCGGAAACTTGTTTCGTGGTAATCGATTTAAAATACCGGTTTAGACGTTGTGAGTAAAATTCAAAAGAAAAAAAAAAAAGAAGTTAACGTTATTGTAACGTTATTGTTTGCACATGGTAGTTTTGCCCTTTTCCTAAAAAATTCTATAATATGATGAAGATAGTATCAAATTATCTTCGGCACCCTGTAGTCGCGCGATTTCTTTGCATTTGAACCGTAAAAAATCTTAAGTAAAAAGGGCCAAGCTGAAAGCTAGATGACAATTGTTTGATGTGTTATTATTGATTTAACTTGTAAATAACGACATAATAAAGCGTAATTATTTTGTAAGTAAGTAGAAACCGGAAGTTGATATGTTTATATTCTAATTTTCAAATTCATCTAGTTTCGTTTTGCATCGATTTGATTTTTATTAAGTAAAAGCTGTAAATCCCACAATAATCGCGTTTGCTTGATGCCTACGACCCCCTTAATCGCTCTAGAATGTTTTAAAGCATTGGGCGGCGTGATTATTGTAAAAATGCATTTGCGACCTGAGCCATATTTGTAAACATTGCCTATCTTTGGTCACATGACTACAACATGTCACTTGAGATTACGTGATTACCAAACACGGGACGACGAATCGCAAAAAACAGATTACTGCGCTGATTATTACCTTATTTTCAATGATTTAAAGCAAACTAAAGAATGTTTAGAAGTATCTAAACGAATTTTTATATCATCCTTTACATGTGCCATATTATTGTCTTCGGCTACAACTAACTGATTGTCCTTGGCAAGTTGAGATGAGAAGTAACCCGAGGTGTATTCATATCAAAGAGATCAAGTGATATGTATTATCAAAAAACCCGAAATGAAATTGCCTTGTGTTCATTTTGCGGTTTTGTTAAATCTAAGTTGGAATTGCTCCGCATTCCAACTTAAAAACGATAAAAATCTAAAAAAAAAAATTGTACTAAAGCTTAAAACCCGTAGTTACGAGATTATTTGTAGCTCTGTGCCGAAATTTGGATTTTACCTTTTCCATTTAGCTAATAGTTTACTGATTTTTAAGGAAGAGAGGGAGAGAGAAGAACCGGGAAAAGAGAGAAGTTTAATGATCTTTAAGGAAGAGAGGGAGAGAGAAGAAAAAGGAAAAGAGAGAAGTTGACAGCGAGAAAGGGAGAAAGAGAGAGAGGGAGAGAGAGAGAGAGAGAGAGAGAGAGAGAGACTCAGACAGACACAGAGAGAGATGGAGAGAAAGAGAGGGGGCGTTATGATATATTTGTTGAGTTCCCCGTTTTTCAGCGATAATTTAAGCCGCATTAATTTTAAGCTAAATGGACGTCGTTAATTTCTGCTTGATATCGTTTGTCAAACCAGCAGAGGAGCATACCACTAGCATGATGAACCGATTTGCAACATAACTCTCGGTCAATGATGTTCAAAGTTCACGAACAGTGCCTGTGAGATACGCGTGTTAAAGCATATCATCCAATCAAAACATCTGTATATTTAGCTCATAACGGGTTTTCTAAACCCTGGACCTCGATTTTCCTGTAGTTCCACTTATTCAACGTAACTTTGAAGGATTATGGTATGCTGGGAAAAAGATATTTCAGACTCAACATTCGAAGAAATTCAGACGCTTCTTTGTTGACCGCTATTAGAACTGCTTATCACCAAGAATGTTTAGTATTGTATGCGTCCAGTTGAGTTAAAGGAACATTCAGGAAATAGGGTCACCGACTTAATTTCGAAAACGCGGACACTTATCGCCCCCAAAAGGTCGCGATTAAAATACCGACTTTGACTTGCCTCGTATCTCGTCGCCACGAGATAAAAATTCGTGTCGTACCTTCTTTTTGTATTCTGAAAGACTAGAAGATACGTTATGCTAAACGATTTCTTTTTTTAAAATAAAAAGAAGCATTGCTAACTATTATTTTTTTAAGGACAAACTATAAAACGAAATAATATTCGTTTTTTTTACGAGATAGGTCCAAATAGTGATAATAATAAAAATGCACATGTCACCTCTATTCCTCCGTAATATTCTAACGTAAATCTGTTTCCGAGATGTCGCAGTAGTAATTTGCGATACCGATGTGACGTCACTCGTACCGCTTCGGGTCTCCGCCGGTCAGCAATAGACACGGTTAAGTGTACACAAGCCTCAAATTTTATTATTGGTTGCCGTGAACAGAGGCTACAGACTGATCAGACGAAAGCCGCCAAGTTGCTTCTTGACGTTGCATTCAATTTAACTTATACGCAAGGTATAGGCAAATTTATGCAAATAACAGCGAGGTTTATGGTATGCACGTTCAATAGCTATTTTCCGATTTTCACATTCAACAAGGTATCAGATCAGAAGACACGTGTTTTTATAATTTCATTCACATTATTCCTATTTGCTATGCCATACCTTAGACTATTCTTTTCATGGGAGAATGAAAATGTGGCATTATGGAAACAGAGAAATTCGTTGTATATATACAATTGTAGCAACTTTAAGAGTAATTAAAATCAATAGGATAATCAGTTAAATGAATCATGGAAGCTTTCGGTATATTGTTTTGATGAAATTAACTTTTTTCGAAAATACAAGCTTTCCGTGCATTCGTGACAAATAAGTCCGTTTCGTGATAAAGAATTTGTAAAAATACACGCATGTAAATTAGAGATGAAGAGAAGTTTCTTTTTTTGTTTTCAAGGAGGTATGAACTAAAAACACTAATCACAAGGTATGAATCCTCGAAGTGGAATCATACATAAGTGTGATTAGGGATTCTGTTCTGTACCTCCATGAAAACAAAAACATATTCTCTTCGTCTCTTATAATTTGATAGCAACTAGCGAAAAAAGCAAAAACTTAACAAATCTTTATACGTTTTTGTACTGAACTAATTGTGTTGAAGCACACAGAATGGCTGCGTTCTCATTTTTTTTCATGAAGGTATTAATATTTTTTAGGTCAATCAGAACGCCCATTTTTGATAGACGAAACTAAAACTTAAATTATGTACACGTATTTATGAAGAAACGAAAAAAAAAAAACGAGAAAATTTTTTACAATAAAATAAAACGATGGCATGCTCCAAAACGCGTTTCAAAGAAGTAATTTAGTAAACAAAGAAATCTTATTTCCAATCTTATTTCTCATTAATCTGATTTTAATTTACATTAAAAAAATATGCAAATATGCATATGCAAACTATTATGCTCATGTGTTGGTCATGGGCATTTAAAAGAGTATTTTTCGATTTTATGCTATTTCAAGGTTTAACGATCAATGTATTTTAAACGCATGTGTTATAATATAAAGTTACCACAATTGACCAATCCGCGACTGTCAATCAAATGATCAATCGACCAGGAATTGAGCGTTGAACTCCGGAATTTTGTCGCCATTTTGTGAAACATTTTTATTGATTTGGTGACTTAAAAGTCGTAACTACCACTCATAAGCCGTAGTTAGGACGTTTAAGTCACCAAGCAACCGTTTTATTTTCGTTACATGCTACTTGGCTATGAACTTTGTAAAATAACGCCGATTAAAATCGAAGCAGAACTTCCTGTTGGAGTCAATTGGCGGGGCTAAATGAGTAAGTGGGTGGAGGCAGAGATTGGTTAATTTCGGCTAATTTAAATCTTTAATTTTTCTTGAATGATTCATGCGAAAGGATTTGTTTTCCTCAGAGATAATTGACCAATCGCTGACCCCACCCATTTACTCCTTTAGCCCCGCCCAAAGACTTCGACAGGAAGTCCAGCTATGAACAGTATCCTATGACAAAATAGAAGAAAAGTTATTTGGCGACCTTAACGTCGTACCAACAGCTTGAACAGGCTGTAGTTATAACGTGTAAGTCGCCAAACCAAGAAAAACCATTCAATAAAATGGTCGCCAATGAAGGAGTTCAAACTGTATTCTATAACTATATTCATAATTTATACAGAAGTAATATTTGTTCCATTTTATCAACAATTTAGTCAAACATATGGCCCGAACACTTATTGTCTGTCTTTCGGGTATATTCTAATTGAATTTTCAAAATTTTAAAATAAATAAAGTAGTTGATACATTTTGATGATGTGTTGTCCACAAGACGCAATAGTTAAGCTTATAGAGCCTGATATCTTTCAAATTGATATGTTTTGGATAAAGTGTTACGAGAACTATATCGTCGTTATTAAGCATTAGTTACTAGGCTTTGATCGTCCACAGATGATGTAATTTGTTCAATTCTTACAACTTCAGACTATGTCGCGAGTGTAACTCACACACATTTAGAAGATCAGCATGTACCCAGCTGCCACGGTTAGTTCAGTCAGCAGAGATTTCGCTCTGAAAGCGAGTGGTCCCGGCTTGAGTCCGGATAGCTGCATGTTTTTCTCTACGTGGTATTTGGGTCCCATTAGGGGACCAATGACTTTGCTGTTTTCATGACAATAGGTATATAAGCGAACGTTAAAAGCTTTTCAAATTTATTGTGATAAAAACTTCGAGGACGATAATCCAATTGACCAATCGCTGACCAATCGCTGGTCCCGCCCACTGGTTTCCGATGCCACGCCCATTAACTCCAACTAGAAGCTGCGCTTCTATTTTAAAAAAGCTTTATTTTGCAACATTTACGACCAGATAGATAAGGAAAATGGCTGGTTGACGACCTAAGCATCAAAACTACAGCTTGAATTTGCTGTAGATACGACGTTTATTTCGCCAACCATGTAAAATTATTCACCAAAATGGCGACCAATGTTCGTGGTGAAAGCTTAGGTCCGGGTTGAATAAATTAAACGTTTGGTCGGCTGATTCCTTGATTGACAGCCGCGATTATTCAGATAGTCGCAAGGAATGTTTTTGACAGAAGTATCAAACGATTGTAAGGAACTGCAGTTCTTTCATTCGGTAGAGTACTTGCAATGAAATGTTTTATCTCTCTGATACTTGGCACCTAACGTGGGGGGCGTAAATGCGTTGCTAGTTTGACCAAAACTGACATAAACGGACATAAAAGCTTTTCCAAAATACTGGTGTTCTGAAATTCGAGTTAGCGGGAGAGGATGTCAGTAGTAGGTACAGCAAGTCTGGCGTGTCACGAAGATCGTAATAACAAAAAATATTCCTTACGTCTTTCAAGGACGTTTAAGGTAACACAACGTTGTGGTCCTGAAATCCTGGAAAAAAAAGTATAATGCTCAATCATATCATTTTTATAAACAGTTGTAAATTACGAAAATTGATTTATACAAAACCGTTTGTCAAATAAACAATCGTATTTATACAAAAAATTATTATGCAAAACCGAATTTCTATAGCGTCTAATACAAAATGTCAAGTAGGATTGCCTACCCCCTATGACGTTTATCATTAAATTCTTAAAACAATTAACAATCTCTGGCTGTCAATCAAGGAATCAACCGACCAATCAAATAATCTATTCAGCCCGGACCCGAGTTTTCATCTCTGACATTGATCACCATTTTCTTAACATTCTTTGTTGGGTTGGTGACCTAAACGTCGTAACTATAGCTTATTCAAGCTATAGTTATGAAGTTTAGGTCACCAACCAACCATTTATTTTTTTTCTAACATGCTACTTGCTATATATATTTTGAAAAACAACGCCTTCTATAATCGAAGCGGAACTTCCTGTTGGACTCGAAGAAAGGGGCCTAGAGAGTCCATGGGCGGGGCCAGCGATTGGTCAATTTACAATCGCTGGCTACGCCCAGTGAGCTCCGACAGGAAGATCCTCTTCGAAATTAAACGATGTTTTTGCGAAATGTATGGTCTTTTATGAAATGAGGAGAATAATTTTTGTATTCATGGAGGTATGAACCGAAAAAACTAATTACAATGTATGAGTACAAGAATACGAATGTTATATGAAAACAAAAAAAAAAATCACTTAATTTCGTATAATTTATAGTATCGAGCAAAAAAAAATATAAGACTATATTGTGCGAAAGCATACACAATGGCTGTGTGCTAAAAATTTGGTTCGTGGAGTTATGAATAGTTTTTTCGACTAACCAGAACGCTCAGTTTTGATAGACGAACCTAAAAATTATATTATTAACATGTAAAAAAAGAGTAGAATAACTGGTTGGCGACATAAACCTCGTATGAAAGCTTACATAAGCTATAGCTACGACTTTTAATTCGCTAACCCAACAAAAAGGTTCCATTTTCCACATTAATGATTTGTCCATTGACTTTTTGGTGCTGTTCACGTATGATTGCGCTGGGTTCTGAACAGTAATAGACCAGAATTTTAAGATACATCGACCGTAGAAAAACGAATTTAAGTGACGCTTCCCAGGAGCATAAATTCTTTTCCAGTCCTGAAAGTACTGAATATCTAATAGAAGTGACATATCTTACACACGAAGTTAACGTATTAAGTTAAAGAAATGTTTACGCTGTTTGGTTAGAGGAGTTTTCTCAAAAATGATATGTTTTGAAAACAAAACTAAATCACACAGTCCTTTTAATAAAATTATGCTGTTTAACTTCAGGGAGAATTCGAAAGGAATTGCTTGTCTGTCATTGTCCGTCACAGGTTGTGAAATACCTACTTGTCCTTATCCTTCGCTGTAAAACAAAACGTGTTTAGGCCTACGTCTGATGATGTTGGAGTCCATGATACACCAATTGACAGAAAACTTTGTATTCCGTTGCTAGACAACGCGGGGTCGGACTTTTGGATTCCAACAGGTTCGATGGTGATGACTTCTTTTACTGTGCTATGATGAGCAAATGGTAAAAAGAATATATTATCAATCCATATATACTCCGGTAGATTAATGCCTTTTTACGAACCATTAGTGATAATGAATGGTTGGCTCTTATAATAGACAACCCTCAAAATCTTTTTTACAGAAAATGTATAAATTATGATAAATATGACAACGGGTAGCATTCATTTGTTGACTCACTATGCTTTTGATATTTTATTGGGTCATGGTTTAAAATTAATTCACTAAGATCCAAAATGATAAGTTTCAATTAATTTCCCCAAGTTTTGTGTTTTGTAATCACATCTAGCTGTGAAATAGTAAATTTTGGTAAGTAAATTAGTGGACAATATTTTCATCAAAAGACCATAATTCTGTTCAAAATAAATGTACTGTTACCAAAATAGTATAAGCACAGCTATGCTTGATATTGAGTCTAAATGTGAAGTTTATGTCAAATCGATTCAATAATTTAAGAGAAATTTAGCTGACGAGACTTTTCATAAAAGGATAATAAGTCTTTAAGAAATTGGTCGTAGCAAAATTAGGACATATCAACATTTTGTTTTGTTTGAATGGGATTTAACGCCGCTTTAAACAATTGTTCAGTAATATCGCGGCGGCTGGAGCACATAGTAATGGATAACTGGTATATCTCGCACCAGTACATCCTCTCCTAGCCTCCAGCTGCTATCCCACTTAGGTTAACGATTGTCCACCTATTGGTGAGAGACAAATGTCAGAAAGGATATGTGCCGTCGCCGGGGATATAACCCATGGCACAACATGATTCAAGATTAGCATTTCCTCAAGCATTATTTGCTCAAAAAATTGAGAAATCAACAAAAAATCTAGAGACCAAGGTAATGGCCGATATTCTAACCCGTATAAACAAACAATCTTAGGTGTCATTTTCTTTTAGCATTTACTTTTTGATTCTTACTAAGCTGTTTGAATTCACTCATATTTTATAAAGTAAAATCTACTAAAAGAGAAATTATTGCAACTCCTTTCATTGATAAGGCATTAATAAATCAGAGAAAAAATAAACATTGCTCATTTCGTAAGGACGTGAAGAAATTATTATTCGTTGTAATGGAAACAACAAATGAATAATTTAGGCAGGAAAACTGCAAACTTCACTACTTGATAAATAACTATCTTCGTGTACTACTCTATCGGTTTTTGGTCTATTTCATTGTTATATCAGCCCAATTTCTTATTTTATTTTTAGAATTTTTTGGCGATTTTACATTCTAATTCCATTTTAGACAATGGTATTCAAAAATAGTCTTATGTTTTGATCACAAGTATAAAAGTTATAGAGGACGAAAAAACAATATCAGTACTGCGCACGCCACTAATCGAAATTCTTGAACTTGTTGACAGTGAGCATAATACAGTTTTTATCTTATTTTTCTTATTGCACATGGGGATCAATTGTGTCATAAAACGTATTTTCTTTAATGCTTTTAGGTGGATTATCGAGAAATAACGGTAGATTATCATTTGATAAACTCACCGCCTATCCAGTGAAATTATAAAAAAAAACTTATGCCCCGCTTTAGTTCATTTCACCCTATCTGATGTTATCTAAGCAGAGCCAAATAAGTGACGTCATCATAAGCGTTGCATAGCAGTCACGTGCAAAATGACGCGCTTTAAGAAAATTCTCATAAAATTTTCGCATTTTGTCTTATTTTTGCATTAAAGAAATAGAACAATCGTTTGTTTTTCGAGTAAGATCGATTGATATTTCATTTCGTGAACAACAAAAGCTACATTTTTGCCACTCATGAAAATAAAGCTTTTGTTGTTCAATCAATGAAATATTAATCGAACTTACACTGAAACAAACGACTATCCTCTATATATTTAGCATCATTTAATATGATACAATCGACCAATCGCGAATGCCATTCAAGGAATTAACCGGCCAATCAAATCATTTATTCATCCCGGACCTGAACTTTCAACACCGACATTGATCGCCATTTTTGTTTTGCTTTTTTGTTGGTTTGGTGACTTAAACGTCGTCACTACATCTTACTCAATCTTTAGTTACAACGGTTAGGTAACCAACAAACTAATTTAATTTTTGTTACATGCTACTTGCGATAAACTTTGAAAAATAACGCCGTTAAAAATCAAAGCAGAACTTCCTGTTGGAGATATTGGGCGTGGCCTAGAGGATCAGTAGGCGGGGCCAATTGAATATGAATATTTAGATTGGAATCATTTAAACACGTTTAAACTCGTTGTTTCCTAGATACTGTTACAAAGAGTTAAAGGTATAATTGACTAGTCGTTAACCCCACCCACTAATTCCTTTAGCCACGTCAACTTACTCCAACAGGAAGTCCCGCTTCAATTTTAACGGCGTTTTTTCGTGTGAAATTTATGGTTTGTGGAATGAAATAAAAATTTAGAATGGTTAGTTTGGGAACTTAACGTCGTAGCTACAGCTCGAATAGGCTTTAATTACGACGCTTAATTCGCCAAACCAACAAAAATGTTTCGCACAAATAGCGGCCCATTTTTTGGAGTTCAAATGTCATTTCTGGGCTCAATGAAAGATTTGATTGGTCGACACATTCCTTGATTGAAAGGTGTGATTGGTCAATTATACCCACTTGAAAATAAGGGTAACTTCAACAATGACCTTCCAACAATTACTTGTATGGCAAATAGATGTTTGATGAAGTTTAAGGTCAACCTTACACAGCAATGCCTCTTATGATAGAAACGACAAATTCTGAAGATAAAGACACTATAGTAAAAATGCTATGACGCCAATATAAATTAATTTACCGTTGAGATGATAAAATAGTATTAAACGGGTGTTATGCACTCAAGTGCGCAGCATTATGTCATAATTGAACCATATGATTCTTTAAGTGTCACTAATTTAAATCAATTTAAACCATACAATACTCTTGTGATCATACTTTCCTTTACGTTTGATAAAGGTTCCAGTTCCACACCACTAAATTGCTCTTTATACTTTAAATTGGCCTTCAATGTCAATGAAGAAAAACTTTTTTTCTAAAGACTATCTTAGCTGAATGAAAAACAACAACAACAAAAAAAAAACGCAATCGTTCTCGTACTTGAGCCAATTAAACGAAATTTGAAGCAATTGTTTGGATAGAAACGTGATCAACGTATGAATTCAATATTATTAATCGAGTAAATAAACATTTAAAGTAACTGTCATTTTTATAAATGAGTTCATGGTTATTGCGAAATGTCAATATATTAGTCATAAAAATTTCAAAGTATATCCCATAGTTTGAAACAAAATGGTGTTTCAAGATCAATCTAATGAGTAATTCAGTTATTCAGATTTTACTTCTTTAAGTTAGTCTTTATTTAACATTATTGTCATTATATATTTTTGTTTTTGTTAGTATAGTGTTCACAGATTTATCCCACTATTGAAAGGATAAATTCCATTTCATTTTGCTTAAAAAATTCCTATCAGTACATTGGATTATCTAAATTCGCCTCATAAGATATGTCCTAAACGGGTGAACGTCTCCGTCCATAAGACAAATTTGTATAACGGGACGTTAACCCTCTTACAACAAATACCAAAGTACTGAACCAAGAACAAGTGTTTCAACTGCAATAGACATTTAGTTATGAACTCTAACTTATTTTACCCTTAACCACACGGCAAAATTTTACACTGGTCCAAATTGAAAGCAGTTGCAGATGCAAATTTAAAGTTTATGGAATTGTAGATTTTATCAACTTTCTGAGTAGAAAACATTGTGGAAAATGAAGACATTGCTTGGGTCAAGCCATTTCTTCAATTTGCACAATGTTTTAACAATATTCATTTTTTGGAATGGCGTCTAAAGGCGTCAATGTGTGGGAATGGATTAAAATAAATAAGAAATAACCCATCCCCACACAATAACGCCTTTAGAAACCCCTCTAGAAAAGTAGCTTTCGAAAACATTGTGGAAAATGAAGAAATTGCTTGTTACAAGCAATTTCTTCATTTTCCAAAATGTTTTCTACCACAAAAGATAAAGATTTTCTGAAGTTTCATAAACTTTGAATTGTTGTCTGCTTCTCCTTTTAATTTGGACCACTCTAAAATTATGTCGCCTGGAAATGGGTTAAAGTACGTTTAATGCCGATAAAACTGTATTCTGTCTTTGGGACTTACCCGAACGTTGTTCCAAATCTACTGGCTATGGCGCAAATGTATATTCAAATGAATCAATAAATACAAGAATGTAGGAGTAATTGTGAAGACAGTAAAAGGCCTTCAAAAACATTGTATTGCCTTTAAAAAACCCAATGAAATCGGATTGAATCCTGATTAAATTTTAAAATACACCATCTACTTGTGATTCAGACCAATTTTGCAAAGTTCGATTTAAACTACGCAATAAATGATATATTGTCTCGCTAAATATTTCATTTATCTTTGTAAACTCTTTATGTTACAACGATCTTGGATCTTATCACCTGAGGTTTAAACGCGACATAACGATTCATGATAATTCACAAAACTATCTAATTATTCGCAAAAACAAACGTTAAAGCTAATGGCAGGTGCTAAAGTATTATCCGCATTTAACATTTGGCTCTTAAGTGTTATCTTGACCTTGAATAGACCAGATAATTGCACACGACACGTGGTCTCATTGTGATAGAAAAACATTTCAGAATTAAATAATTGACACCTGATTGATATTGTTTGATTGATTGAATGGGGTTTAACGCCACTTTTAACACCATTTCAGTCATATTGCGGCGGGTGTAGCACCTAACCGTGGAATTCTCGTAAGTTTTATACCACTACTACCACTACATCCCTTCCGAGTCTTTAGCTGATCATCCCACTTAGGTTCTCTATTATCCACCCATTGGTGGGAGACACATGTGAGGAAGGATATTCGCCACGGCCTGGGATCGAGCCCTGCTTTAAAGAGGTAACAAGTTCTGTTAAATATAACCTACTGGCTTATTATTATGATTTGATGTTTGAATTGTCTTTAAAACAATTACACTCATGTAAGACTTATAGCGAGGTAAACTGTTTGAAATTATGCAGTAGATACGGATAGACGGACAGAAGAAAAGACGCGAATCGCCCCGTTGCCGGGTATAGGGAGGAGAAAAAGTAATCAAAAACTTCCTTGAATTATACATTTTTGCTATGTTTGTTACAAATCACATAAGAAACACAATATAGATATCTTAAGTTTCCCAGTTATTTGAGAGGGTGGTGTAAGAAACTTCTTAACCCTTTCCTGTTTAATCCCTGTTTTTTACGTCCTTGTGATTCTATAATTGAGAAAACATTGTAAAAAACAATAAATTGCTTATAACAAGCAATGTATTCCTTTTTCAACAATATTTATACTCACTATTTTTTTTACAAAACAAATCCTATTTGAAAATTTCGTCTGCAAAACCTTTGAATTTGGACAGATCTGATAATTTTGCAAAACAGGAAAGGGTTAAAACAAGTTATTTTTTACTCCTAATGCGCTCAAGGTGAGGCTCGTTTTGTTTTCAATGTCTGTCGTCCGTAGTCCGACAACTGTCGTGCGTCATCAACATGTAGAAACTCTAGATGCTCCATAAATTGTACTATCAATCTCTTTTTGCTCAGAAAGGTTGTCTTGATAAAACATTGGGTAAGTTCGAAATTGGGTCGCTTAAAGTCGAAAACTATGTGATTTAGTTCTACCTTTTGAAGAACGATGCTGACAAAAAGCCACTTTTGGTCGCTCAATGGATCTAGAAGTTGTTCATAATATTGATTGATAAAATAATATTGAAACTGGGTTGCATGTCGGGTTAGAAACTATGTCACTAAAAAAATTCATTGAAAATCTTGTTGACAATCTAGAGGCTTAATCTTTTTCTCAATCAACCTCAAAATTGGTCAAAATTTTACCTTTTTTGGAATTTTGAATAACTTGAATTGAATTATTTTGGATATCAATTAATTCAAATCTAAATCAATCCCTAGGCAAATATTAAGCCACTTCAGAGACCTTAACTTCGGCCTAATATTCCTGAAAACTTATAAAACTATGTTTCTGTTGTAGTTTTTGACGAATTGGATCACTTGGGATCAACTAATAAGTCGTAAGGTCATTTCTGAAACCTTGTATGATTTCTTGGATAAGTTGAAATATGTTTACTCGGGGTCGAAAAATAGGTCACTAGGAGATCAGAATATTCTTATTGGTGACATTTTTACGATTCAAATTGGATCTCTTTTGGCAATAAAGGTCATTTTCAAATTAAGTCTTAAATAGTCGGACACCTGATCAATTCTTAAAAATTCCTTGTAAACATTGTAAAACTTTGTTTTAGATTATGAATAAATTGCTAGTTTTAATTTCATTTTTAGCCTGAGATTGCGTAAGCAATCTGAAGCTAAAGTTCAAACCCATGCAGAGTTTAATGAGAAAAAATAATGTAAAACCATCTACCGCAATCAATGTGATCTTCTGTCGCATGAAAAGTAGATCGGATCTGACCATGAATTAATACGCCCGATTGAGGCGAGAAGGACGAAGGCGCGATATGACTCATTGAAAGCTGTCGGCTTGATATACAGTACTTTCGTGTGAGTGTTCTGAATTTTGCAAAATTATCAAAGCTTGACGAGTGAATGGAAAGAAAGAAAGGAGATATATGATATATTGGAAACATATATAATCAAAACATATTGTTAAGAAAAAATAAGGTGTTTGTTTCATAACAAAATAATATTACTTATTCAAGAGTAACAATGTTAAAACGGTCCGGTTACTCGACGAAGTTGCTGTATAAAGCTGGTTTTACGCACGGTTGGAATGTTTTATTTAACAAATTAATTGGTCATTCATAGGATCATATTCGCACTGTCTGAAAATAGTTTGGGCGTGCTCTGACTTTTGGTCTATATATTTTTACCTCAGAATTCTACTCAAAGGATGCAACTACATACCGCTTTTGAGAGGTGTACATAATCATGTTAACCTGGTAAACGACCGCCCGCCCTCACTCGCTCTCCTTATCTGGATATTATACGGCGTATATTTACATAACGAAATTGGTCTGTGTGGTAGAATACTCACATCGCACGCAAGAGTCTCCTAGTTCGAACCTGGCTACACGCTCAATTCCCCGATCTCTCTCACTCTCTAGCTCCCTCTCGCTAGCTCTCCTGGCTGAAGGACAAAGAGCTTTTGTCATGATGTGGTGTCCGTCGTCCGTCCGTACGTCCGTCAACTTTTATCTTAAAAATCTTCTCAGAAAGTACTGAACATAATTCAACCAAACTCAACCAAAATTCACAGGAAGGATCCTTCGGTGGCCTTTATCAGATCCCCTCAAAGCATTTTGATCGGGTGAAAAATATGTAACGATGTATACATGTAAATATATCGTTACAATACCTTAACGGGATGAAAATTATTGCGGGCAGGTTGTGTCCCCTAGCGCACAAATTAGTAGATCTGTGCATAATCGACAGTAGATTTGGGTAAAAAGTAGCACCTACGATAATCCGACAATCAAGCTTTTTCTGCCTAGATTATATATCTCCTGTATACATATCTCAGGCTTTCAGCGCTTTGATTACATAAGATTTTTTAAGCTTTACTATACCCCCAAACAAAGATCTCTCTTTTGGAGGTATATAGGAATTGGCTTGTTGGTCGGTCGGTTGGTCGGTCAGTCCGTCGGTGGGTTGGTCGGTCAGTCTGTCGGTCGGTTGGTCGGTCATTCCGTCCGTCGGTTGGTAGGTCAGTCCGTCGGTCGGTCGGTCTATAGCTCTTTGTCAGCTCTATTTCACATAATCTAATTTATGAATTTTATTAAAACTTTTTTTTTAATTTACTCTTAAACTATTTGATGTTTTAATTTCAAACTTCACATTACAAGTAAATAGCACAGGTTTTGATTTGGTCCATTTACTTTTTTACAGAGGCATGTTTTTTGTTTATGAAAAATCATTTTCTCTAAAACTATTGATGGGATTTCATAGGTAGACTCAGTATCAAGAGCAGATGTGCATATCCTATGCTGGTTACGCTCCATTACTTTTAAAGGAGTTATGACCCTTTAATGAAAAATCTTGTCCTCTAACTTCAATGAATTTGATTCAAACTGATCACGTCAACTCAGTATCAAACTGATACGTTCATATCATATTTTGGTTATATTCTAATTACTTTTTCGAAGAGTTGCCCTTCGAGGAAATATATTGCCCCTCCTTTTCTTTACATTTATCGATTTAACTTGATACAAACTCTACAGGTAGATTTAGTATCAAGAAACGATGTGAACATTCCATTTTGTTATGCCTCATTTACTTTTAGCTGAGCTATGGCCCATTGTTCGCTAATTATCTCTAAAACTAAAGGTAGAGCTAGTATCAAGCAGAGGTTGTATGGCCTAATTTGGTTATGGTCAATTTACATATAAGAAAGTTATTACCCTATGATGAAAAAATCTTGCCCGAGCATGTTCTCTTAAACTTTTCATTAAATTTGATTCAGATTCACAGGTTGACTCAATATGAAACACAAATTTGCAAATCCTATTGACATATGATCCATTTAAATTTTGTACATTTATGGGCATTTAATAGAATACCTTGTTCGCTCATTTTCGCTCAAACTATCGAGTTGGACTCGGCATGAATTACAGATAATATCATATTATGATTATGGTCAATTTACATTACAGACTTATTGCACTTTGAAAATAAACCTTGCCAATTTATTTTCCCAGCAACTAGTAGTTTTGTACTTAACTACTGGTTGGATATAATTCAAATACAACACAAGCAGCATCAAGAATAGATATGAACTTGCTGTTATGGTTTAGTTTTGTTTGGCTCTTTGTGAAAGAAAGGCTTCATTCTAAGGGTAAAATGTATTTTCTGTGACATAAAAGTTTCGGGGTGTACTCATCATATTTAATGATAGTCTAGTTTTTCATAGGGTCATTAAGCATACGGGTATGATTTTGGTATTCCCTGATCAACAAACTAACTCCATCGGCGCACAGCAGGTACTAAAGTTAATGTGCAGGTACTACAGTTATTGTGCAGGTAATACAGTTCTTGTACAGGTACTACAGTTCTTGTACAGGTACTACAGTTATCTAGTATTTAGCTAACTAAGACGGTTGAAAAGATCATCATTGGATCTAATGTATACTGTTACGCTTTATAGAATTGTCACCATACACATCTTGTAAGGTCCCTAGGTTTTCTTTCTGGAATTTGGCACAGGTAGACCGGAAATTAAGAAAAAAATGGATGGTCCATGTCTATATAAACCAATTTTGATCAGTTTTGGATCCTGCAGGGCTCATTAGTTAGGACGACAGACTCACAACCTGAGAGAAATCAAAGATCTTAGGTTTGAATCCAGGCCGAGCCGCTGCTTTTGCAAGACATTTCAGAGCCCAGCCCAGCCCTGATATTACCCAGAAAGTAAATGATTAATTTTCATATGATAAGCTCTCATCACAAGTCTACACACAAATTTGCACTCTCACCTTTTAAATACTTTTCAGTGCCCATTTTTAAATGATATGTTTCCTAAGCATGAAGTGTAACTATGGGTAGAACACGGACCCAAAGTACGCATGTATATTAACCCTTCTCAAGATGAATAAATAGCTTTTTTGAAATTGCATTTAAATCAAAAGACTGAAAAACTGAACATTTCTGTTTGTTTTCCTACGAAAGGACAAAGAGTTAAGCTATATAAACAGCATAACGTGAAATAAACAGGCATGAAGGAATGTTTCTTTCTTTAGATTTATAACTCATATGAACACTGAAATACTTTCCTTTTTAATTGCATTTTTTCGTTTCAAACTATATCGCTGTAAATGATACCATAATTCATCAAGTATGAATTAAAGAAAAAAGAAGAATACCTGAACGATGATGATGCAGTAATTTTCAAATTGAAAGTGATTCCAACCATTAAGTCAAATGTTTCTCCGTCCTCTGGGGTAGGTGGAACAAAAACAGGTCCTGAACCGCACCCTCTTGTGGTTTCGAAAACATTTACTAAAAACTGGACCGGTATACTACTTAGGGGTTTCGACAAGCTCCCAGGCATGAAATCTTCTACTTGAATAGCGACTGCATAAAAACCAGTGTCGGCGACCGCATTGTATGCTAATGTACATTTATCCTATGAGAAATGAAATTTCAAAACTATTACATGTAAATGACCTTGAATGATCCTTTAAATAGACAATATGTATACCATTGATTGAAAGAACGAAATTGTACGTATGATGAGATCTGAAGATGATTTTTAGCTAGCAAAGCGACAACTTTGATAGCTTAAGTTAAGAGACAAAATTTTGAGGAATTAACAGAGGTCAATGAGTGTAAACCGCTACTGGAGGCTTAACCACAAAGTTCATTGAATGCCAACGCAACAAAAAAGTAGTTTTTCAAAGGCGTGCTATTAAACCCATTCCCACTCAATCCCGCTTATTTTTTTCAAAGAATACCTAGTAAAGGTTTCAGTAAATATTGTGGAAATAAATCTTCAGTGTCCTCAATGTTTTCTATTCTACCAAAGACAAAGAAAACCACCTAAAAAACCTTGCTTTGCTAGCTTACAGTTCTTTCAGTACTTTGATTTGCTATTCCCTTGCACCATACCTCGGGTATGAAAGTACAGGGTTAAAATGTAATAGTCTCTGCTTTTACTGATACAAAGTAGTCTTGTGTTTTAAGAAAATTAACCATAAAAGTACGGACATGCTGATTATCGGAGCCAATGCTGTACTGTTTTCAAAAATTTTCAACCTTTCCAAATTCAAAGGTTTTGCAGAAGGCAATTTAAAGTCAATTTAATTTGAGAATAAAGCAATTGGTAGGGTAGAAAATGTTGTGGAAAAGAGAAAACATACTTTCTACAAGTTATTAATGGATCCAAAAATTATTGTTGGCATTAATTTCAGAACTAATGCTTCATCTAAAACATTGTCGAAATTATATGAAGCACGAAGACAATTATTATCGAAGTGGTACTTAAAGTGAGTAGTCGTGACCAGCGGAGTCAGTGGGCGGGGCCAGTAATCCGTCAACTGGGAACTACACAAAACGAATGAAATTATTGCTATAAAGATAATATAAGGATAAGCAATCGGTATTAATATTGCATGCGGATTAAATTTAATCAATCCTTTTAAAATGACCTCAACAACGATTAGTTAAGGAGATTGAATCAACCCTCCTGAAACAAGAAGTTTCATACAAAAACTGTTTCAAAAGAAAAGCAAACAAAGTTAACAAGGATGTTTCGGTTACCAGGAAAGTAAGGATTGTAGTCTGTTAATGATTTATTTTTTAGTTTCTTCTCAAAAGTGAGCTTTCTGATTGGTCGAAAAAATAATCATAACTCCACGAACAAATTTTTAGCACAAAACAATTTTTTTTTGCTTGCGCACATAACAGTTCCATCAAAATAATCTCTTCATCTCTTAACTGAATTTGATATTCGCCCCGCTTTTTTTCAGATGGCAGGTTAATACATTTAGTAATTTATTAGTCATGTAATTCTGAAACATTAAAATGAAAAATATACCTCATCTAACACAAGTCCTGGGAAGCTATTACAAATACTCCCACACTCGTCAGACTCCTTAGTTATGTTATTTGCAAATCTACATCTTACTATATCACCATCTAGATCATTAACTGAAAAAAAGAGTTTTTTTTCAAGTAAGAAAATCTCATAACTCATAATATAGGTAAGATAATCCCTAAAGAAAAAATATAGTTAAGAAAATCGGCATTTTACTGTATCTCCGACTTTATCATTTACTGAACAAAGGATTTCATTGTAGGTAAAAAAAATCCAATTATTCAAATATAGGTAAACAATCCCATAACTCAAATTATAGGAAAGAAAGTGCCATTACGAAAATCTCATTTCTAAAATTAAAGGTAAGAAATTCCCATATTCCCATTAAGTAGTTTTCTACACAAACATTAGTCGGGGGCTTTATCAATTTTTAGCTAGCAAAGCGTCAGTTTTGATAGTTTAAGTTTACAGTAAAAAATTTGAGGTTTTCAAGGAGTTCAACGAGTGCAAACGGCCACTGGTGGCTTACGCCATGAAAAGTAGTTTTTAAGGAATATAGCAACCTCTGCCTGCAAGTTCATTCCCTATGTATTTTTAGCTCACTTGAGCATATCGTGTCAAAATGACTCCGATCAGAGTTTACAAAGAAGTTGCAGACGACAGTTTCTTTCTTTTTGAAAACTCTGAAAAAAAAAAAAATATCGTGCTGTGTAAGAAAACAATGTGAGAAATTTAGACATTGCATGTAACAAGCAATTGCTTCATTTTCCACACTGTTTTTCCAAAACTATTTTCTAAGGGGATGTAAAAAGCAAGGATTATGATACATTGGGATAACTCCTTGGCTACTTTAGCCTCTTTTATTAGTCCCCCACAGGTAGGGGGACTATAGATTCCGTCCATCTGTCCGTCCATCATTCTTTTGTCCGGACCATATCTCCTAAACCATAAGTGATAGCAACTTCAAACTTTACACACTTATAGATCACAATTTTGAGAAGTGTCATGAACAAGAACCATTACTCAACGATGCCCACGTTTTGAGTTATGGCTCTTTGTTGTTTCTACCTTAACATTTTTGTCCGGAACGTATCTCCTAAATCAAAAGTGCTAGGAACTTCAAATATTTTATACACTTATAGATCACTAAGTGGAGAAGTGTCTTCTTGGGTTATTGCGCTTTGTTCTAGGCCAAATTAAATGCTGACACAGACGAATGTTATTAAGTAAAGAAATAATGAACATTATAGTACAGAAAATATTGAATTATCAGCCTATTTTGATTTTCTCTTAATGTTGTCCTAAGCCTGCTCTTAGAGACGTCAAAACAAGGTTTTGTTTTGGAAAGATTAACTGTACAAAAACTTTCTTTCAATCCGGTGGGGTACTCCTGTATTGCATCGCAATACGACAACCACTTGTTTAAAATGATAACCTTTGATTAAAAAGAATACCTAACAAAATCATGTTTTGCTAGCTCACAGTGCTTTAAGTACTTTGATTTAAAAAGATCCGTAAAAGAGTATTCACTCTATTTATAGCTGAAGTGAAATTTGCACCTTGTTGAAAGTCCAATTAGAGTATTTATTTAAACGACAATGATAATGACAGTACTGAAGTACTGTTAGCTTGCAAAACATGGCTTTGTTCAGTAATCTTCTTGATCAAAGTTATTATGATAAATAAACTCTGTTAAAGAAACTGAATATCTTAAAACGTTGCTTTTAAAGGAGTTCCCTACAATTTGAATATGGCCATATAAAGCAGTGCGCGTTATTACTAATCAACTAAAATATTTCTTGGCTCACAAGTGAAACTCAAATTCTAAATTGAAAATAATGAAAATAAGATTTTGAATTTAACATGATTCTTTTTCGTCTGCCCGACTACATACCTCACCTGATTGTCAAAAAACTCTCATCTACAAATAAGTCTAACAAAATTTCATCAATATAAGTACGAGAAATGGCCCTACAGGAGTCGAGCCGCCGTCATAGCGCAGTTGGTAGCGCGTCGGACTGTCAATCTAGAGGTCCCGGGTTCGATTCCCGACGGCGGCACTCATCCTTTCCGACTATTTGTCTCTCACCTATGGGTCGATAATCGTAGACCTATGTGGGATAGCAGCTGGAGGCTAGGAAAGGATGTAATGGTAGTACTGGTGTGAGAAATACCAGGAATCCATTGTTAGGTGCTCCAGCCGCCGCGATATAACTGAAAGATTGTTAAAAGCGGCGTAAAACCCCATTCAAACAAACAAACCCTACAGGAGTCATTCTTTAAAACTGGTAAACATTCGAACAAAATTTCATTACAATTGACCCAAAGACAAAGCCCCAAAAACGAAAAAAGTCATTAGTGCAAAATTCACCCGTCTGATCATTTTGTGTGTTCCCTTTTTAAAACAAGCATCATCTTTATGAACTTGGAAACTGTCTGATCAAGTTTCATTACGATTAAGCACAACTTGTGGCTTTTGTAGTAGAATCAAAGATATTGGCATTAAGACCCATTTCACACAGTTTCATTGGGACTGTCTGACAATCAAAGGTTTGGTTTCATGTTTTCATGCGAATGTTGTTAATCAAAACAAATCAATCGAAGCCTCCCGAATTTTTGTGTCACTCTTGTAGTAGACCTATGTTCAGCCCCGGAAATGATATCCAAAGTGGAATATTTTTGAAAATGAAAGAAATTATTTAAACTACAAACCAAATAAAATCCATTTATGTCATAATTATTATAAGTGGCTAAGAAATTGTGTTTTAAATGAGAAAGTTTATGAATATTTTGATCTTTTAATGATAGTGTCCGATCAGTATTCATGGGATATGACTTTACATACCATACAATTTCAAGAGAGCACGTGCATTCAAAGCCTATCAACATCTTCTGTCATAGCTTTTAGCAACCATAGGTAATGGATCAGACCACACAATACACTTCTAAAGAGATTGGCTGTATAGGGGGAATAAATGGACCAATCGCTGGTCCCGTAACTTACTTCGTTAGTCTCGCCAATTGACTCCGACTTTTTTTCACTTCATTGGAGTATAAACCTAAAATACTGAGTCACGCTGTATGCATACCCGAAGCAGATTCAGATGATACTGTGATTAAGCTTTGCTTAATGCCATCAAGCAAAACAAAGCAAAACAAAGCAAATGTTTGACTAGTTTTGAGAAATATTTTTATGGTTCTACTTTGTGCACAAAACACAAATAGGATCATGATAGAAAAAAGTTCTCATGGAATAATAGAAAAATCAGCTAATCAAACACGTTAGTCTTGATAGACTAAACTAAAACTACATAATATAATAGAATTGTTATGATAGTATTCTGTAACTTTTTTTATTCTGAAGTGTATTTATACCTTGTCCAAACTATTTTGCCAAGCAAATTTGACACGAGTTTATCTTCGGTATGATATTCCAATGTTTTCGAAATATACAAGGTTTACTTTGATATGATATAATTTTAGTTTCGTCTTTTAAGGCTCATATGTTTTAATTGGCTTGTATTTATTACTTCCATGAAAAAAAATTGCGCATGCAACAATTTTGTTGCTTGCGCTCAAAGTTGATCAATACATTACTCAAAAAAGAAAAATATTTTCTTTGCCTTGCTTGATGGTATTAAATTAATAATAACAAGAAGACCATGATGGACCTAGACCACTCATCTGAATTGTCTGCTGTTAACAAATGCAACTAGAGAGAAAAACTATAACCAGTTTAATGAAGATTGAGCCAAAACTGTGCCATCTATATTGTAAACAAACAAATTGTCATTTTGACCCCTTTTAGTGCGTTTTCCATTAGGACCTTCCAACAACCTATAAGGCTCATCTTATGACGTAACAGTTACCCTGACCAAGTTTCATGACGATTGAGCCAAAATTATGGCCTCCTAAGTGTTAACAAAGAAATTCTCATTAAGATACATTTTCTTGTGGTTTTTTTAAAAGAACCTTCCTACAATCAATAGGGTTGATACTTGTGACCTAACAATTATTCTGGCTAATGTTCGTGAAGATTGAGCCTTAATTGTGGCCTCTAGAAAGTAAACAAAGAAATTGTCATTAAGGCCCCTTTACCTGTGTTTCCAAAAGAACCTTCCCATAATCAATAGGGTTCAGCCCAATGTCTTAACAATTAATTTGGCCTAGTTTCATGAATATTGAGCCTAGATTGTGGCTTCTAGAGTGTAAACAAAGAAATTGTCTTTAAGCCCCCTTTCCTGTGTTTTCGGAAAGATCCTTCCAATAATAAATAGGGTTCATCTTTATGACATAATAATTATTCCGACAAAGTTTCATAAAGATTGAGTCAAACTTGTGGTTTCTAGAGTGTAAACAAAGAAATTGTCATTAAGGCAATTTTCCCTGTGTTTACAAATAGAACCCTCTCATAATCAATAGGGTTCATCCTTATTACCTAACAATTATTCCGACCAAGTTTCATGAAGATTGGGTCAAAACTGTGGCATCTAGAGCGAAATCACTTCAATTGTTGACGCTGCACGACTCACGACGGACATTCAAAGATCACAAAAGCTCATAATGAGTACTTTGTGCTCAGGTGAGCTTATAAAAAGAGGAAATGAGAAGTTTGGGTTGCAATTATCAAAGTATGCACCTAAAAACTTAATAACACTATGGAATAAATCTGCACCGAGTATCCTTTAGTGTTAATCTGTATTCTCGTTCAACACTTGAAAGAAAGAACACTTTCTTGAAGTTCTTCATGAATATTACCACAACTTAACGGACCAAAACTACATGAAATTTCTAGCTCGAAGACGTATCGATTTCATCTGAAATCCTAAAGTGTTTTCTTTCGGTGTCCCTTGATGTATACGCCGGTGAACTGTATTTTGACCACAGGTAAACCTACACTTAACAAGCTAAGCGAAATTCATATTGGTTCAGTTTTTAGGAATTTCAGACAGAAAATGTAGCCTGCAGAATGCACAAGCTTTTACCTTGTCGCTTTGCTATTCATATCAATCAAGTCCATAGTTAACAAGACCAATATTCTGGCTATGTATGTAAGAAATTGGAGCATAACATAAATTACAAGGTTCTAGTTCACACTTTTTATCACGATATAAGACAGGGGCATGGCTTTTCAAATATCGAACTTGAATTAATAACTAAACATTCTGAGTCTTGAAAAAAGCCCCGAGATGTAGGATCAAGAATATACACGAAATGACAATCGTCGGACACCGACGGCGTCTACATCACAAAAGCTGATATCAAAGGCTCTACGGCTCGCCTATTGTATAATTGCATGCACATCTCTCCATCAAAACGACAAAATATGTAACTGTCATGCTTAACCCTTAACCATACATCCAAAAAAACAAAAATCAAAATACTTTACATTACTTGATATTAAGAGTTAGTATTTTGAAACAGACAAATGGGAGAGATTGAACTGTTGCTAACATACAATCGCGGGTGTCTGTCTCTACAGCCAGAATCGGTCAGAAAAGGGTATCGTAAGACAACCGATATGAGTTATTTTCAGGTCATCTGAGCATATTTGACTAAACTGTCATTAATGCGTTTCTAAGAATTGATCTGGTGTTTGACTCAGGGCGAACACATTCCAAACACATACATGTTTAATGGCGATATATTTATAGACAAATATTGAGTTTGATATATATATTTATATATTTTCAAACATATTTTGCTTGTGCTCTGTAATATACAAGTATTAGATAGTTGTTATGTACAATGTAATTTTTTTCTTGAGACTGATATTTTATAGACTTTTCCAGAGTCTTAATCTTTAAAAAGGGATGTCAATCCATGTAAGAGAAAGGCCAGATTATTCTATGTCCTTACATAAAGTCAACCATAAAGCAGTCCTGGTTCCTTTTTAAAAGGGGATTATTGTGTTTGTGCTTAAGTCTAAATTTGGTATATAATGTCGATTATTAGTGGAATGTAATAAGCGCTGGTTATTGAGGGAATCTTGTGTATTTTTCGTGCTTTGTAGTTTTCTCTTTCTATGCCTAACTGCACAACTTTAGCAAGGAAGAATGATAAAGAAAAATAGAGTATAAATTACCACACAATTAACGATCGATTAGTAAAGGTTATGATGTCTAGCTTTAGTCTAATTTCTGGGTTTTTTTTTAAGCAGATAAATGCATTTGACGGATGATTATGAAAAAATAGTGTTTTTTTTGCGTTATGTGTGCTTCAATAATGCTTGATGAGGAGGAGTTTATGCAAAAGGTAAAATCCGGTCGCGAAGCCCGAGGACTTTGCCTTACATACTACTTCTGCCAATCAAGCACTAACAAAGTACACATAACGCCAAAATATTATATCGATTATATCCGTCTATGTAGTGTATTCTATCTCGGTTATATGAGGACAAACGTTATTTACAAAACATTATGACATGGATCAGAGGTGATTTAGTGATAATCTTATTAATTGATTAGGATCGATCGGTGATTAAGTGCTAAATGGGTATTTTTCATTGGTATTTTACGACCCAGTCGACGGTATAACCTACTGTCGATTGATGTTTTCGTCGTATTGTAAACCTAGACACAGGCATATTTGAAATTCAAGTAATCGACAACATGCTTATGAATCTTTAATTGAATGCAGTTACTAAACGACAAATGAAAACATGTATATTACAACCTTGACCCTCATTTCTTATGACATTGTATTCGAAAGCAGAGTGTAACATATATATACATTTCCTCATTAATATGCATGCTTGTATAGGGTCAGAGCTTCTCAACTTCGCAGCCGCCGTCATAGCGCAGTTGGTAGCGCGTCGGACTGTCAATCTAGAGGTCCCAGGTTCGATCCCCGACGGCGGCACTCACCCTTTCCGACAATTTGTCTCTCACCAATGGGTCGATAATCGTAGACCTATGTGGGATAGCAGCTGGAGGCTAGGAAAGGATGTAATGGTGGTACTGGTGTGAGAAATACCAGGATTCCATTGTTAGGTGCTCCAGCCGCCGCGATATAACTGAAAGATTGTTGAAAGCGGCGTAAAACCCCATTCAAACAAACAAACAATCTCAACTTCGTTATCTTTACACACGGCATTGAACATTTATCGCGAATAAAGTTCTATGAAATCTCTTCTTTGTTTATATAGGCCTATGCGTTTTACACTATCGTGTTATAATTGTAATTTTGAATGGATAAGTTTGGATTGAGTTCTGGTTTGTTAGCTGATAAACCATGTCAAGCGATCCTCCTTCGTTTATTAATGGTGTAAAAGGCGTTTGGATTCAAGTTTAATTCTCAGATAATCAGATACTAGCATATGTGGTGCAATTCCGGTCTCGACATTTCATAATCAAAGGAGATGAATTTGAGGTCACATGTAAACATCCGTTCTTGGATCAAACAACCAGGAGTTTATTCTCAAGATTACCAGATAGTTTAATTAGAGTCGTTAGAATCAAATTCATTTCCTGCTATTAAATTTCTCATTGAAGGGTTGGGTTCATAGGAGTATCTGTTGAAACTTACACTAACTAATGCTGTGATTTTTTTATCAAACGAGTATAATGCCAAAGAGAAGAAACCAAAGACGCTCAGTCCACTGGAGACAGAAAGATGGTGTAGGTCAAGGTCAATCGATGCAACATGACAGCAAAGTAGTGAGATGTTCGAAAAATAACAACGCTGTTGAGCTGGTGGATCCAGGTGTGTCAGAAAGGTCAGATGTCTTTTTACAGGGAACCTCCCAAATGTTGGCACAAGGCAATAGTAGTAAGGAAGGTATAGTATTGTATTGCATAGATTTTGATCATCGGGTCTACTTACTGGCGCTATCAGTGCTAATGCTCAGTTAACTGCCAAGAGTCACATGCTATCAAAGAAAAGATGTAAAAGGTTTATACATTGATTTAGGCTCTCTGGTGTTTAAAGAAGAACTTGGGGAAAAACATTTAGTTATGAATTCAAGCGGTAACATGGAAGTCAAAGGCCAAAACTTGAAGCATTGCTCTTTGGACAGATGCTTTTCTTATATACTCTAGTGTATTTTAGAAGCTCATCCAGAACACATACAAAATACACTGAAGTACGTGAGTAATATTAGACAGGGAGCCAAGCAATATTGTGGTTATTAGTAGCGGTCTTATGACCAGCAATGAGATATGCGTAAGGTCCAGTTAATTGGTACTGTTGTAAAATTTTCTATATATGGCCGCCCCACTTAAAGCTGTTCAGCCTGACGCCACAAGTAGGTTTTCAATCAAGGAATGTTACGATTTAAATTTTAGACAAAGTTCTAAGGCATCTTGCTATTATCGTCATGCTTGTTTAAGTTGCAATGGCTTCCTTCCAGGTGTTTCAATCTGCCAAGAGGTCATTCTAAGGACAGTCTGGGCCGAGAAGTTTGCCTAAAATAGGCCGATTGGATTCAGACCAAGGCCATATTCCAGACCAAGCAAGGCAAATTAATTTGACTATTTGGAAATCCACCATTAGTTTGAATAAGTTACAGTATCATTTTGATCAATATCCGGCAAAAGATGAGGCACATATTTTGCATAATGGTTTAACCATGGGTGTAAGTTAGATTTTGATTGTCCTAGACAGGGCAAAGAATGTAAAAACTTAAAATCAGCTTATGAAAAAAGAATTACAAAACAAAATTGACAAAAAGGTAAATTTAGGCAGAATTGTTGATCCATGTGACAAATATCCTATTGATAATTTAAAGATATCTCCAAAAGGCATAATTCCAAAATCTGATTATAGCTGGCGCTTGATTACAAACCTTTCTTACCCAGAGGGAAATAGTGTGAACAGGGGTAAACCAGAAAAATTTGATTCAGTTAAATATACATTTTTTGATAAAGTTTCTAACATGATGTTTCGTCTTGGTAAAAATACCTTGATTGCAAAAAGAGACATAAAATTATCCTTTAGGTTAAAGGCTGTGCAACCTGAGGATATTCAATTGCAAGGTATATAATCAATGGTTAAATAAACCTAGATTAATTATTACCAATGGGAGCCAAATCAAGTTGTGCCTTGTTTGAAAAGTTTTCAACGTTTTTGCACTGTTCGGTGTCCTGAATTTCCAAAACAAGAGGCATATGAGGGCCTGAGACGCTTTACTGGTTATCAAGTTTTTATTTAAGGAAGTTAATTACTTAAAGAAGAATCTTAAAGAAGAAGAAAAAAACAACAACAACAACCAAACAAACGAACAACAACAACGAAAAAAAAAAAAAACAACAGGACTTTATCCCCGTTATTATTTTGAGCAACAATCCTCAAAGCCCCTTTTCCTGTGTTTCATGACGGATCCACTCCATTTCCAAAAGAAAGTTACCTTATGACCATAAAATCATCCTGTGAAATTTACATCAGAATCTGACAATAATTGTTGACTTTATCACATAAACAGGATTGTTTTAAATGAAATCCTTTGATAATGATTGTGATCTTCAGCACATACACAAGAATGTTTTCATTGAAATCTGTATATCCCCTTTTCCGGTGTTTTGAATGCCATAATTATTAAGAAAATTATATAAAACGGTTGACTTTATTGTGTTAATTGAAATATTTAAATCAAGTTCTCATTATGCCCCTTTTCCCGTGATATTTTACTGTTCGTTTTATCATTCTCTGAAAGTTAAAAATGAAAAAAATTAAAAATATGGGGACTTCATTATGTTTACCAATAAAAAAATAAACAAAACAAAACAAAAAAAATCATATGGCCCCTTTTTACATAATTCTTAATGGATTGTACCCAGTTCTGAAAAGTGATTGTAGAATCATTCTGTGAAATTTTGAAGAGAATCCGGAGAAATCAAGGGACATCATTGTGTTAACTAGAATATTTGATAATAAAGTTTTTCATAAGGCCCCTTTTTATGTGACAATTGCCATAATCAGATCCATTGTCAAAATCAACAATTGTAATGATGGTACAATCAATCTGTGTAATCTGTGGAATTTATTATGTTAATGAGTTTATAGTGAAATCTTCATAGGGACAATTTCGCATGATACTTTACAGAACAAACCAAAACTCAAAAGGAACAATCTTAATGAAGGTACAATCATTCTTTAAAAGTCAAAGAGAATCCATGAAAACAGTAGACTGTATTGTGTCAAGAATTTTTTGTAACAAAATTTTCATAAGGCCCCTTGACTCTTGAAATTCAACAAATCAGACCCAATGTACAAAGGAACAATCCTGATAGATAGTTGGAAGAAAATGTGGACTTTCCTATGATAATGATGTTTTGTAATACAATTTTTATTGGTCACTTAACCAATCAGACCCAATTTACAAAGGAACAATCCAAATGATGGTACAATCATTCTATTAAAGTTTGAAGAGATTCTATTAAGGACTGAGGACATTCTTGTGTTAATGAAGATTTGGTAATAATCTTTCATACAGCCGCTTTTTCTATGACACTAGACAGATCAGGGAAACAATCCTAATGATGGTACAAAAATTATGTGAAATTTTGAATAGAATCCGATGAAAACTGCGGACTTTAACTTGGTGTAAATATTTCAAAATTAAATTTTCTTAAGTCTCCTTTTCCTATGATACTTGAAGGATCAGGTCTGATGTCAGCATCAACAATTGTAATTATTGTACAATGATTCCGGGAAGGTTTGAAGAAAATCCAATGAAAGTTCTGATTTTGGTTACAAGGGTTATAGATACAATTATCAAAAGGCCCCTTTTCCCATGACACTAGACAGATAAGGCCTAGTTTGAAAAGAAATAATCCTCATGATGGAACAATCATTCTGTGAAAGTTTAAACAGAATCTGACGAAAACTGTTGACTTTATTGTCGTACAAGGATTTTGAAATTAAGTTTCATAATGCTCCTTTTTCTAAGATACTTGACGGATCAGGTCTAATGTCAACATTAACAATCATTATTATTGTACAATTATTCTGTTAATGTTTGAAGAAAATCCAATGAAAGCTCTGGACCTGGTAACAAGGATTTATAAATGAAATTTTTATAGGGCCCATTTTCCCGCGTTTCTTGACAGTTCAAACCCTGTTATGAAAAGAATAATTGTTATGATTTTACAATCGTTCTGTGAAAGTTTTAACAAAATCTGATCAAAGCTGTGGGTTTCATAGTGTTAGCAGGGATTTTTTGAAATGAATTTTCATATAGCCCCTTTTCCCCATGTTACTTGATGGATCTGAACCAATTCCAAAGGGAACTTTACTTACAAAAGTATAATTATTCTGTTTGAGTATAAAGACAACTCCATGGAATCTGTGGACTTAAAAGCATGAATTAAGATTTTTTAAGTAAATTTTCCTAAGGCCCCTTTTCCTATAGTTCTCGATGGATCATACCCAATTTGAAAGAAACAAACCTATTATGGTACAATCATTTTGTGAAAGTTTGATGTCGATCATGTAAAATCTAGAGCAATGATGTGTTAACTAAGATTTTTGTTTTATTAAATTTTCATATGGCCCCTTTTCCCATGAAACTTGATGGATCAAACCTACTTCCGAAAAGAGCAATCCATTTAATGTAATTATCATTTTGTGCATGTTAGAAGAGAATTTGTTGAAATCTGTGGACATTATTGTGTTAACGAGGATTTTTTAAATAAAATTTTCATAAGGTCCCTTTTCCCGTGGTCCTTGACTGATTATACCCAATTTTGAAATGAACAATCCTTTTGATGGTTCAATCTTTCTGTGAAAGTTTGAAGAGACTCCGATGTAAATTGTAGACTCTAGAGTGTTAACAAAGATCTTTAAATTAAATCTTAATAATTCCCCCTTTCCTCTGTTTCTTGACGGATCATACTCAATTTTAAAGGAACGATCCTTATGATGGTGCAAACATTCTGTGAAAGTTTGAAGAGAATCCGTTGAAAACTGTTGACTCTAGATTATTGATTAGGATTTTTTTACATACTTTTCCAAAGTCCCCTTTTCCTTTGTTTCTTGCCGGATCATACCCAATTTCGAAAGGAACAATCCTTATGGTAGTACAATCATTCTGTGAAAGTTTGAAGAGAATTCGATGAAAACTGTGGACTCTAGAGTGTTAACGAGGGTTTCTAAGTAGATATTTCCATTAAATTTTTCAAATGCCCCTTTTCCCGTATTTCTTAATGGATCACATCCGATTCCGAAAGTAAAAATCCTTATGGTGGTACAATCATCTGTGAGAGTTTTAATAGAATCTGACGAATTCTGTGGACTCTAGAGTGTTAACGATGATTTTTAATTAGATTTTCAAAAGGCCCCTTCTCTAAGGTTTCTCGACGGATCATACTTAATTTCGAAAGGAACGATCCTTATTATGAAACAATCATTCTGAGAAAGTTTGAAGGGAATCCAATGAAAACTGTTGACTCTAGAGTGTTTACAACGATTTTTGATGGAATTTCTAATTACATTTTCATAAGGCCCCTTTTCCCGTGTTTCTTGACGGATCATACCCAATTTTCAACGATCCTTATGTTAGTACAATCATTCTGTAAAAGTTTGAATAGAATCTGATGCAAACTGCGGACTTTCGAGTGTTAACGATGATTTTTTAATTAAAAGTTCTTAAGGCCCATTTTCCTCTGTTTCTTAACGGATCTGACGAATTTCGAAAGGAACAATCTTTATGACGGTACAATCATTCTTAGAAAGTTTGAAGAGAATCCGATGAAAACTACGGACTCTAGAGTGTTAACGAGGATTTTTAATGGACTTTTTTAATTGAATCTTCATAAGGCCCCTTTTCCCGTGTTTCTTGACGGATCATACCCAATTTCGAAAGGAATGATCCTTATGTTGGCACAAACATTCTGCTAAAGTTTGAATAGAATCTAATGAAAACTCTGGACTCTAGAGTGTTTACGGGGATTTTTTAAAATATATTTCGAAAGGACGATCCTTATGAAGTTTCAATCATTCTGAGAAAGTTTGAGGGTAATCCGATGAAAACTGTGGACTCTAGAGTGTTAACAAGGAAAAGTTTAACGGATGGACGGACGGACGGACGGACGCCTTCGGCCAGTATAGCTTAAATAACTAAATTAAGATCATTACCAGGATGACTTTATTTCAGCAAGGAAACATGACACAGATGACTGTCAACAATTAATTGAATCTTTTACTTTCATTCGTAATGAACTGGGAGTACCCATTGCAGAAGACAAGTAGGTGGGCCAAACAACTGTCATCATTTTTCTTGGTTAAGAAATAGATACTCTAGATATGGTCTTCAGAGTTCCTTTTGTTAGGACTCAAGAACTTTTGGATCTTTTGTTGCTGCTCAGAGTTAAGAAAAGGTTACATTTAAAGAGCTACAACGTATGACTGGGAAATTAAGTTCCTATTTACGAGAAATGAGGGCTCATAGGCCGTTTTTTAGGAAGATGATTTATGATGCAATGGCCCACTTAAGTAAAACCGTCACAAGCTAAGGGTATCTAAGGAATTGAGGGGAGATAATGACACATCAAAAATATTTACCGATAGTGCTGGTTCAACAGAAATAGTCTGTGGTGCATACTGTCATGGGAATTGGACGTTTTTTGCATGACCTAGGGATAAGCAATAAATGGATTTGTTAGATATAATATTCTTAGAGATGGTTCCGGTTTCATTATCGATGTGTTTGTGGAGTCAAGATTTACGCCAAAAAACATTAGGCTTGTGGTATATAATGAAGCATTAGTATCGATAATATGAAATAAGGCAAAGCCTGGAAAACGGGCGAAAAATTAAGCTCTTTCTATAAGCAACCTTGCTCAACCTTGCTCAACAAATATTTCAGATATCACATCATAATAATAATCTAGTTTTGAATTGTTTTACTTTATGGCTGTCCAGCATGTTTATCCTATGTCCAGGTCCTGTGACACTATGGCTCTCAAAGTGAGAGAAATCGGGAGTTGCATGTTTGAATCTAAGCGGTGCCGCTGGTCATATGGCTATGTCATATGGCAACACATTTCAGAGCACCTGCCTTGCACTTGGTATACCCCGGCTGCAACCAAAATCAGTTGGTATTAGTTTCGATAATGCTAATTCTTTGTTTGGTTTGTTTATCCGACTTTCTTTCTTAAGTGCCAAGCATCCCTTATAAAACATTTAGGTTGTGCATTTTTAAGAATCCTACGATTACCAACGGATTCGATAGGTAGTCTAGTCAAACATTCGTCGAACAGAAAGTCACCGAAATACGGTGGACTGCCTCCATAGCGGAACGTGACTCCCTGGCGTCACAATTTTGACTGCAATAGTTTTATGTTGACATCTTTTGAACCTGAAATTTTTGTCCCCTTAATAACAAAGGAATTAACTTAACGTACAGTTACAATTAAAATAACTACGGAATTCTATTTGCTGATCGTTTATAATTCAGGTGACTGTTGACTGTTGTCTAAAATCGAGTTATTATGCGTATTTAGCTTTAGAGGAAGTAGATGTTGAGTACCCGTCAAAAGTTGACCAGTGGCCAAAAAAATGCCACCGAAAAGGCTTATGGTAGTCCGAGTCTGATCTATAACCTATTGGCGGTCATTTGTCCGTAACAAATAGACAATCCATTCGTTCAAAACCCACCATGTTGCTTCTCCGACAATTTGTTCAGTTGGCTAAGGAATATTAAATTGCATTCAAAGCTATTTATGTCTCTTCAAAATCAAACGAAATCAAATCATATAAAACTGCCCAGCTAAAACAAAAGCAATTATTATGCGTATTTAGCTTTAGAGGAAGTAGATGTTGAGTACCCGTCAAAAATTGACCAGTGGCCAAAAAAATGCCACCGAAAAGGCTTATGGTAGTCCGAGTCTGATCTATAACCTATTGGCGGTCATTTGCCCGTAACAAATAGACAATCCATTCGTTCAAAACCCATCATGTTGCTTCTCCGACAATTTGTTCAGTTGGCTAAGGAATATTAAATTGCATTCAAAGCTTTTATGTCTCTTCAAAATCAAACGAAATCAAATCATATAAAACTGCCCAGCTAAAAAAAGCAATTGGCTGTAAATATAAAATAGGGCTAAAAGAAGATGTTACATAGCATTATATGGTTTCTCAGGTGTTAGAGGGACTGAAAAAAGGCAATCGATGTGCTTTTGTTGCAGAAGACTGTTTCAAAACTTCATATTATTTGCAGTAGTCAGTATGAAATTTTATCCTGTTTAAAGCGACATATGTAATTGCATTCTTTAGATCTTTTCGAGTTGGTGAGAAAAGCAAAATTGATTAGCGTGTGTTATGGAACTGACACAAAAATTTGTCCTTTAAGACATGTATGACTATTTCAGAGTTCGGATGGTCCTCTCTTTGACATTCCGATGGCTGTCCTCTTACTAGATATCACTGTCCTGGAGTGCTCAAGCTTCAGCACCTGCACATAGACTACAGTAAGTTCAAATCCCAATCTTTTAGAATAGACGCTGCATCTACAGCTGCGGCTCTTGGTCACTCGGTCGATGAAATTAAGACAGCAGGTAGATGGCGCTCTAACGCCTATCGTTTATTCATAAAAAGTTAAAAAGATATGTATATTGTGCCAAAGCTTCAATAAGTATACTGTTAATTGTTTGATAACACATGTCCCAAATTGTTATTTCAAATTCAAGGGTGTATAATTTTGCACTTGAGCCCTCAGGGAAGGGATTCTGATTGAAGGGGGATATGCAACTTGTAAGCTAATATGTTAAGCCTTTGTCGATGTTATTAAAAAGATTTTATAGGTTTGTCAATTGTTTGGTGTGTCGGCTCATCACTGATCAAGCGAGGCTTTGAATTTGCCCGCAATCTACAAACAGGAAGTAACGAAGTAACTTGGGATTAAAAAGGATAACTTTATGGTGGCAAGGGTATGGTGGCTTATCCCTATTTGGTCTAAGAGCAAAATATGAACATTGTTTTATTGTAGGTGTACACCATCAGCAATCCTCATTCATTGTGGTGGAAATGATTTAGAGTTAACTACCATAGAGTCTTTACGTAACATGATCAAATTGATATTTGACTTAATAAATGAAAAAAAAATCCTCTGCAAATATTCTATGGTCAGAGATCCTAACTCGCAGAGTCTTTGGGTATTCAGATCATATTCAGACTATGGAGCGTTGTAGAAACGTTTGAATAGTTTTGCAGGTTAACTAGCTATGGAAAAGGGAGGAGCTTACATTACACATCCCTTATTGAGTAAAGGTGATGGCAGTTATTTCTTGAATGATGGTGTTCACTTATCAGAGACAGGTAATTTTGTATTTGTGCATCAGCTGGTAAAGGGCATATATTGTTACATTTTAGAAGATAAAGCATTTTTTCAGTAACTGGCGTTGCTCATAATGTCGGTGGTTTTCATTGCGGGTTATCAATTTAAAACCCCTTTGTGGAGAAGGTCATCGCTTTCAGCTTCAAAAGGAATATTCGAGTATTGTCCTTTGTGGCAGTCATCGCACGAAATAATTTTGAATTATCTGCAGAGTTTTTATTTGACAATTTTATTATTTTCCATTCAATGATATTACTGTCCCAAAGCCATCGAAACTCCAGAGGTTTATGTAGTAAAATTGCTATCATTATGTGAGTTGAAGATAATAATTGTTGGCAACCAATGCTATTTATTGTTTAAATTGCTTGAATTTTGACTTAAGATGTATTTACAAAAAAGGTGATTAAATCGTAGGATTATTGGGGCTTGTCCTAAAGCAAATTTGATCGGCAGCCTACTCTGCTTAAGCCCTTGTAATTTGATTGTCCATTATTCAGTGAAAGAGTCACGCGCCAGACCATTAAATGATCTCGACAAAGTACTCTGTAATTTTATAGAATAAAATTTCAGTCTCTACTTTGAGGTGGGTCTAATATTGTGTGTTCGGTCTCTGATTGAACACACATTTCTTTTTATTTCTTCCCCTATAATGGCGGTTGTAAATAAAATGTAATAATCGCTGGTTGTTGGAAAGGGGAATCTTGTGAATTTTTCTCTCTCACTGCCTTGCTGTACAAGTTTAGCAAAGAAAAAAAAAATGAAGAAAAAACCTACCTCACCAGACCTTTGTTTATAGTTTCAGTTTTGCTTGCAAGTTTAATGTTATTTCAGGTCGGCTAATGGTTAAGGTCTGCTATATTCACTAGATGTAACGACTACAAACCAGAGGCTTCCTATGTTCAAGACTTCGTGTAGATCGTGTGCTGTTTAGGTAATGTAGGACTTTGGTTTGAATCCAGTTAAAGTGCTGATTTTTTGTATAAGGAACAGAAGCATTCATAACAGTCGGTAAAAAGCTAGGGTAGTCATGGAACCACATAATTTAGACTTATTTCCATAGTTTAAATTTGCTAACTTTAAGATTTTCTATTGAATAATATTACAGTCACAAGGCCATGGATACTCCCGAGGTTTGTGTAGTAAAATTGCTATCATTATACTAACTGTAATGCTTGTTACAGTTAAAAATGCTTGAATTCGGTCTTAAGTTGTATTTGCAAAATAAGTGATTCATTCGTAGGATTATTGGGGCTTTTCCTAAAAGCATTTAGGTTGGCAGCACAATCCGCTTCAGCCCTTGTAATTTGATTGTGTATTATTTAGCGAAGGAATCGTGCCCAGTTACTGCCAGACCATTAAATTATCTTGACAAAGTACTCTGTAACTATATTGAATAAAATTTCAATCTTTACCTTGAGGTAGGTAGGGTCTATCTTAAAGTGTGTGTTCGGTTCCTGATTAAACACACAATTTTGAATGTTTGGATTCCTTCCCTAATAGTTATAGTTTAAACAAGACTTGTTCTACAAAGTTATGAAGGTCTAAGGTTTTGTTTTGTAGTATTTCCAGTTATTATTGGATAATATTGTTAAAAAATTGTTGCGTGTAAATTTTGTTGCTGAGCTCTTTTTTCTAGTTTCACTAAGTTTGTCACATTGTACCTCTCAAAGTTGTTGCAAAATGAGTATTTACATTTTTAAAGTTAATCATATATGGTAAAATGCCTCATTAGCATTTATTTCAAGAATTCAAAAACAATCCGTACGTCCTTCCTTTTTACTTCCGTCCATCAGTCCCGATATCTCCACAACCTTTGTGCCGAATTCGATTAAACTTCACATATAAATTCCTTATGATATTTCAACGAGGTACTTTTTTCGGTTTTCAGATAGCTCCAGGTGAAGGTCAAAGCACAGGTCAAAGGTAAAAATTGGCTTTGTTAACAGCATAGCTCCTTCAAATATGACTTGATCTCAAAATAACTTGACAAAATTGTTCGCGCATCTAACTCCTAATCTTCAATCATGGGATGCTATGGGTTCGATCCCCGGCGGCACATATTCTTTTCGACATTAGTCTTTCACCAATGGGTGGATAATCGTAAACCTAAGTGGGTTAGCAGCTGGGGGCCAGTAAAGGATATAGTGGTAGACATACTGAGTGAAATACAAGGAATCCAATGCTCCAGCCTCCGCTATATGACTAAAATACTGTTTCAAAGTGGCATCAAACCCCATTTAACCAATCAATCTATCATCAATACATGTACAAATTGAAAAAAAAAATCAGATAGCTACAAGGTCACAGCTCAAGGTCAAACAATGAAGATAATCATTTCAAGGGTACAGTTTCTTTAATTATGGATTGTTTTGTAAGCAACTTTACACGATTATTTTCTGTGGTGAGTAAAAGGGCCATTTGAAATAAAAAAAGTTCCAAGGTACAGATCACAGCTCGAGGTCAAAAATAAAATTAAGCATGTCCAAAACATATCTCCTCAAATTATGGATTGATTTCGTAATAATTATGCACATTTTTTTCAATTGTGAGTAGATATGTCATTTGAAACATTTTTCTTCGGATAGCTCTAAGCCGCCGTCATAGCGCAGTCGGTAGCGAATCAGACTCCCAATCTTCAATGGTAGGGTAATCGTAGACCTAAGTTGGATAGAAGCTAGGATGTAGTTGTAGTACTGGTGTGAGAAATACCAGGAATCCCTTTTTTGGTGCTCCAGCCACCGAGATATGACTGAAATACTGTTAAAAGTGGCGTTAAATCCAATTTAATCAATCGATCAGATATATCCAAGGTGAAGGTCACAGCTAAATGATGTATGTTAAAATTTAGCATGCCTTGAATATTACGAGCATATATCTGCATATAAGTCTGTCCCAATCATTTTCCCTGTTTATTTTACACTTTTTGTGACAGGGGTATATTCTGAGAGCATAATCCGTCTCTGGCGGCTTTTGTTTTGTCAAGCATTGATGGGACGATTTGTTAGAAAACACAGGAAAAAACGACTTCATGATTTTCGTGACAGTATTTCTGATCATGCGATGAAACATACAAATAATACCAGATTCTCTCAAAACATTCACAAAGTGTTTATAGTCTTTTAACTCATTTAAATCCGAGTACTTTGATCATCTCTAAGGGTCTTTTTTGTAGAAAGCAAGCACTATGAACTATTCGATAGGAAGTAAATCACAAATCTATCATGGCACGGAAATACCCATGAGAGCCAAATTACTTTACACATTTACATATTTGACCAAACGTGGGTGTCAATCGAGGAATATACCAACCAATCTAATTATTCATTTAGCCCCGGATTTACCAATCACTGGCCCTGCCCACGGACTCCCTAGGCCCCGCCCATTCACTCCAACAGGAATTTCCTCCCGATTTTAAATGGCGTTTTTTTGCAAAATTAATGACCAGTAGCATGTAACTATAAAGTAAAAAAGTTTGTTAGTGACCTGGACGTCGTAACTACAGCTTCAGTAAGCTGTAGTTACGACGTTAAAGTCGCTAAACCAACAATAAAGGTTAACAAAAATGACGGCCAATGTTTGAGTTGATAAGCTCAGGTCCTGCCTGAATAAATGATTTGATTGGTCGGTTATTTATCGATTGACAGTCGCGATTGGTCAATTGAAATTTAAAATCCGACAGTGGCCGCCATTGTTAGTTTTGCGAGTTACAGGCCCAATAACTTGAAAATTGGTCAGAATAATTGTTTTCATGTTATCTCAGTCAAGTTTAAATTTGGTTTACACGGGGTCAAATACTAGGTCACTAGGTCAAATCTTAGAAATAACTTGTGTTCCCTCCAGTGGCCATATTTTAGGATCAATTGAATTGATATTTGGTCAGAATATTTGTCTGCATAAAATCTAGGTCTTATATCATATCCGGTTATGTGTGGTAAAAAACTAGGTCACCTGGTCGAATCCTATAAATACCTTGTGTGCACTTTAGAGATAACTTTTTGCCTCCAATCAAATGATATTCGGTGAGATTGTTTGTTTCTATGTTACCTCAGCCAAAGTCAAATTTGGGTCACATGATATCTATAACTAGATCACTAGGTCATATCCTAGAAATATTGTTGTGTGCATTCGGTAGGCTACATCTCAGGCTCAATGCAAATGATATTTGGTCAAAATGTTTATTTTAATGTTATCTCAGCCAAGTTCTAATTTGGTTCACATGGGGTTAAACACTAGCTCACTAAGTCAAATGTTATAATTGCCTTGTGTGCATTCGATAGGTCATATGTTTGGCTCAAATGTCTTGATATTTGATCAGAATGTTTTTCTGCACAATATCTAAGTCAAGATCAATATTGGGTTATGTAGTGTCTAAAACTAGGTCACTAAGTCAGATCATAGAAAAAATAGAGGCCACATTTAAGGGTCAAATCAAATATTTGTTCAGAATGTTTTTGTCCATGATATCGTAGCCAAGTTCAAATTTTGGTTCTATTGGGTCAAAAACTAGGACACTAGGTCAACTCAAAGAAATAAACTTGTGTGCACTCTTTAGGCCAATTTTCAGGCTAAAATCAATATTTGGTCAGAGTGCTTGTTTCCATGTTATTTCAGGCAATTGAAATTTTTTGGTTAGGTGGGGTCAAAACCTGGTAACTAGATTTAATCTGAGAAAAACCTTGTGTGCACTCCAAAAACACATTGTGGCTCAATTGAATTGATATTTGGTCAGAATGTTTGTCTATATACTATTTAGGTCCAATTCGATATTGGGTTATGAAAGGTCAAAACTTGGTCACAAGGTCAAATCCTAGAAATAATCTAGTGTCGACTTTTGAGGCCACATTTTACGGTCAAAAGATATATTTGATCGGAAAGTTTTTGTCCATGATATTTCAGCCAAGTTCAAATTTCGGTCTTATGTAGTAAAAAATTAGGAAGCCGCCGTCATAGCGCAGTTGGTAGCGCGTCGGACTCTCAATCTAGAGGTCCCGGGTTCGATCCACGACGGCGGCACTCACCCTTTCCGACTATTTGTCTCCCATCAATGGGTCGATAATCGTAGACCTTTATGGGATAGCAGCTGGAGGCTAGGACAGGATGTGATGATCGAACTGGTGTTAAAAATACCAGGATTCGAATGTTAGGTGCTCCAGCCGCCGCGATATAACTGAAAGATTGTTGAAAGCGGCGTAAAACCCCATTCAAACAAACAAACAAAAAACTAGGTCACTAGGTCATATGTTAGAAATACTTTCGTCAACTCTAGAGGTCTAACTTTTGGCTAAATTTAATTGATATTTGGTCAGAATGTTGAGGTCAACGATATGTAAGCTAAGTTCAAAATTTGATCACATGGAATCAAAAATTAGGTCACTGGTCAATTCTTAGAAATATCTTGCTTACTCTGGACAACCTTTTTTTGCTTAATTGAATGGATGTTTTGCTAGAATGTTTGCGTCCATGATATCTTGGCCAAGTTAGACTTTGGTCTGCAAAGGATTAAAAATTAGGCAAAATCTTAGGAATACCTTTACACCACAGAGGCAACACCTTTGGCCTAATGGGTTCGATATTTGGTCTGAATATCTGTTTTCAAAATATCTCAACCATGTTCAAATTTGGGTCAATTGGGTAAACAAAACATGTAAAATCTGAGAAAAATCTTGGTTTTACTCTATAGGCCATATTTCTAACTCAATTGACTGGATATTTATTCAGTGGTTTATTTTACTTCTACAGTCATAGACTCAGGTGAGCGTTTTAGGGCAAATGGCCCGCTAGTTTATTTCATGCTGCTGGCCATAAACTGGTGCAAAATAACTCCGTTTAAATCGAATTAGAGCTTCCCTTTGGAGTTACTAAACGGAATCAGTGGGCTGGGCAAAATCCTCCGATTGGCTATATGACCTCGCTCAAATGACTGAATATAATTCTTTTAAGCTGTTAGATAAATTTAATCCGTAACGCTCTTGTAAATACTTGACTATACTTCATACATGTATTTTGTTGAAAGGTTACGCTGCCATATCACAGGTCGTAGTGCGTCGGACTCTCAATCGTGAGGTCAAGGATTCGATTCTCGGGGGTGGCAAATATCCTCTCCGACATCCGTCTTCCACCAATGGGTGGATAATTGTAAACCAAAAAAATGGTAAGAAGCTTTGGCTCGGAAGGATGTATCGGTAGTACTGGTATGAAAAATACAAGGAGTCTGTGGCTAGTCGCTCCAGCCGCTGATATTTGGCTTAAATACTGTTAAAAGTGGCGTTCAATCGGTCAAGTCTTTAGTGAAATCGCCTTTTGTTACTTCTAAGTTGATATCTTTTTTAAGTTTGAATGCCTATTTTCCAACACACCCCCCTCTAAACAAAATGATGCTGGTGGGCAAGCGAAGCATTAAAGCTGTAGTTACAACATTTTGCTCGCACACCGACGTTGATCAACTCATGTAACCGGGTAGCGAACCGGGTGCTTATACAGCCTTGCCGCACAAGCTAGCTTTTATACCGACGAGGTAGAGCGCTTGCTAAGGGACGGAAGGGTCCCTTGTTCGAACCAAGTCTTAGTCGAATATTTACTTGAGGGTTATATTTACATGATCGGAAAAATACCTGGAAGTTTGATTTCGTGTTCACAGTTATATTGTAGGTCCAGAACAGGTGTCACATCGACGGTTGGGGAAGAATTAATTTTTCCAGTGTCTTGTCTCTCTCGAGTATCTGCTGTGACAACTAATATCCAGCCGCCTCCACCGCCTACTTTCAAGCTAGCCCAATCATTCCCCCGAAATCTGAGGAATTGAAACAATTCATTAGTTGAAGGTGTTGATGAAATTAAACGGATAACAGATGCGGAACATTATAGTGAACTGTCATTTAATATTTGCTAGATTTATATCTGCACTTTTCATTTGGTTGAAGGACGAGTGTTCGCACCAGACGAGACGCCATTACAAGATCTTTTGAAAAGGCTCTGTAAAAAAAACATGATTTAATTCATTCAAAAAGTTTATCGCGTCGACTTATAGAAAAAAAGGAAATCTGTTTCGAGCTGATAAAAGAGCATCAACATATCTTTTCGCGCTGGCTTTGATAAACAACAATGACTGTCAATGAAATTATAAATCGACCAATCAGATAATTCAGACCGGAAGAGAACTCCATGATCTCCAACATTAAACATTGTAACTACAGCTTCAATAAGTTAAAACACCAACAACAAAAATAGCAGAAATGTTGAACAATGTTACCTCCAAGCTGATTATATGATTTGATTGGTATATCGATTTTTTATTTACAGCGGCGATGCGTCAACTAGGAAATGTCGGAAATAGTCCGATGATATTCGAACGATATCACCTATAAACACTTAAAAAATATTCCGTTAATTCGAGCATTTCTCTCTTGAAGAGCTAAATTCATTTCTAAAACGATCAAATGAGATATATCTGCCTGTTTCCAACGAAAAATGTGAAGAATAAACGCTCTTATGAAGGATAATTCAGGCAAGTTTTAAAACTCAACACATATCCACCTATCGAGAAAATATCATATAACTGTGATAAAACAAAAGTATACCTAGAGAAAATATTCGAACAACTATGAACACGAAGTTAATACAATTCAAGGTGTTTACTCATTTGATTGTTATTACCTCGTTATTTATGGTATTCCAAAACACAACATTTTTTATAAACTATAGATGACACAACCATAATCAAAAGTAAAACATAACGATTCTGAAAAAACATCGAAGTAAAACCTGTTCCACAGTAATAAATGACGACATATTTTCTATAAAGGTTTTCGGCAGACCAAACTGAAATCTTTGTTTGTATATGGCTGAATATTCTACGTGTACCTTGTTTTAAAACTACAGATTTTGAAAGTTAATCTATATTTAAGCTATGATAAAAAATATTTACGTCCTTATATATTGTGGAGAATAATACATTAATCAGACAAGTGACACGTTAAATCACGTAGAACAACAGATGGCCAACGAGTATCAGACAGTGACCCTTAAGCAGCCATAGAGATCGTTGCTCTAATATTGATATTAATTAAAAGACTTTTACAACAGGAAAAATATGTTTCAAACTGTAATTCAAAGCATGACAGACTTATCAAAAGTTACTTTCTAACTATACACTATTCTTGGACGTTACAGAGGAAGTGAGGCCAGCGCCGTTGTAGAACATAAATAGATGACGTGATGGTGGAAACATATACTTTTTAGGTGCGAATTGTATTAACTACGCTATTAGACAAGAATAGTCTTTCTTTATATTTTTAACTGTAGGATGATCATTCAAAGAAAAGTTATTATTCCAGTTACTAGAAAGAAGTTATAAATAAGTTACCAAGGTTAACCTGTTTCGCTCTGGCTCTTTGGGCTGCTATATCTTTTCGTAAACCTTTATTCTTTTCATTCTTTTTTTAAGGTTATGAGTATATATTTATATTTAAATTCAATTGATTTTTAACTTTTCCTCAGATAATCATTTTTGTCGTGAATGCTATCCTTTTCTTATACCTATATTTAAAAATACCTTCAGCTGAAAAAAAATACATCCAGCGACGTTGTAGAACATAAATAGATGACGCGATGGTGGAAGAATAGATGGTGGATCTTTTTGTCGTGAATGTTATCTTTCTCTTTAACCTGTGTTTAAAAGCACCTTCATCGGACACAAAATACTGCCAGGATATCACCGGGCTCCTGAGCTCCATAGGACGATATTGATCTAAGCTTCGTGAGCTTAGCCTTGGGTAATGTACGTTGAGATTATGAATATTGTCGTTTTACGGGCCGCAAAAGATATAGTCTTTTCTTTAATGCTTTCAAGTGAATTATCGAGAAATAACGGTAGATTATAATTTGATTAACTCTACCCTATCCAGTGAAATAATCAAAAACTTATGCCTCGTTTTCGATCATTTCACCCTATCTAAGCAGAGCCAAATAAGTAACGTCATCATAAGCGTTGCGTAGCAGTCAAGCGCAAAATGACGCGCTTTAAGAAAATTTGTCATATAATTTTCGCAGTTTGTCTAATTTTTGCATTAAAGAAATAGAACAATCTTTTGTTTTTCGAGTAAGATCTGTTGATATTTCATTTCGTGAACAACAAAAGCTTTATTTTCACTCGTGGCTTCGCCACTCGTGAAAATAAAGCTTTTGTTATTCACCCAATGAAATATAAATCGATCTTACACTGAAACAAACTATTATCCTCTATTTTTTATGTCCTATTTTAAAGTCAAATTAATTGTAAAACTTAGTGAAGTCCAAGTCTAAAAAGCCGGAAGATTTCGAAAAGAAATGTAAATATCTAGATGAAATGTCCGGAAACTGAAACCATTCGTCGCAGTCGAGCGAGTATTTCAACTAACAGTGTATTTGAAACCAAACAAAACTTTCAATAGTCACAGAGCTACGATAGGATAAAAAAATGTTGAAAATGGATAGATTATGGAAACCCATACAGAAAAAGGGGGAAGCAAGGGAGAATTCAAAAACAATTAAATGAGGCCCATCATGCTCACAAGAGATCTGAACAAGAACGGATAGAGGGAGATACAACTACAGTATTATAAGCGTCGAAGAAAAGAAAAGACAACAACGATAACAAAATAAAAAAAATGGAAAAAAACACACACACTCACAAAACCTGTTAATTATGTATGTATCGTAAAACTCGTGTGTCAGCCGCCGTCATAGCGCAGTTGGTAGCGCGTCGGACTGTCAATCTAGAGGTCCCGGGTTCGATCCCCGACGGCGGCACTCATCCTATCCGACTATTTGTCTCTCACCAATGGGTCGATAATCGTAGACCTATGTGGGATAGCAGCTGGAGGCTAGGAAATGATGTAATGGTAGTACTGGTGTGAGAAATACCAGGATTCCATTGTTAGGTGCTCCAGCCGCCGCGATATAACTGAAAGATTGTTGAAAGCGGCGTAAAACCCCATTCAAACAAATAAAACTCGTGTGAGGTACCTATCCTCGATTTACGACTAGTTTAATACCATGATTGCTCCGCTAGATGAAATGTGAAAATTTGAAGGACAAAGACACATTTGAAAAAAGAAAATTGCAAAATAACACCAGGATGATACTAAAACATTATGTCGAGGAATGGAAAACGATATCTTGGGAAGAAAACATAAATACGATTTTGGTTAATATTTTTAAGGAATTTGCATACACAATTAATAAACATCTCCTTATGCTACCGAGCACATAGTACTTAGATGAAATTTTTATGATTTGCCGGATTAAATATCTTACTAGTTAGAACATAAGAGTTTTTTGGTCCATTGCAAAATGCACATATAAGAGCAGAATCAAATTAAGACATTTCAAATGAATACTGTATATTTTCAAAAACATTGGAAACATATACCGTTAAATTCACTAAACTACACTGCTCTTCTAAACGCCTATCTGCATTCTTATTCATCAATGCTAGCCGTCAAGAGAGCCTAAACTCAGAATATATCTGGGTTATTTGTAAACTCCCACGAAAAGACTTGCCTTTGTAGTTTACATTTTTTTATCAGTCCGTCATATCAATTTACTTTATCAAAATGTACAATTTATTTCTATTCTTTTCATTAAACACAAGCTGTGTCTCGTCGAAAAAAAGTATCTCCATTATCCCATGGTTAAAGCAGCAATTTTTATTGATGAATCCCTCGGTTTTGATGAAGGTTTCCTACAATTGATGCTTCCAATCAACTATCATATTGTCTTGGTGATATATAGTGAAGAAAACGAATGGATACAGGAAGAATTAAAGATCAATAACTCTTAATGGTTTAAACCTACATCAAAGAAGTCCCAAGAAAACCCATTAATTTCTGCGAAAACTTTCGTTTTGGACATTGTACTATTCTCAAAATAATATTTTTTTTCTATAGTCTCATAACACTAATTATTCATTTCCATAGAATCAAGATAGAAATTTAAGTTTTCTGAAAGTAAAAAAAAACAAAACATTATCTTTATCACAAATGACAGTTTGAAATGCCTTACCCAAATTTGATAACACCCGAAGTGCCTGGATCATATTTAAACGTATTTCGCCCAGTCGACCAGTCTTCTGTATCGCTGAATCCCGTGCATATAAAACTCAGTGGTTGGTACATTATGCAGGCGCTGAAACATTCCATTTTACCTTCTCCGTCTAACGTAGTCTGGCTCTGTACTCGCATTTTATTGCAATTATAGCTATCACCAGTGTATCTGTCCCAGGATATTCGATAGCTGATGCTTATCTAAAGACAAATAACGAACGTAGTTTTTTTCTTGCACTCCTGGTGAATAAATTAATAGATCACCACTGGTAAATATATAAATATTTACAATATCACAATAACAATCTACAGGGAACTGCTAAAACACTAAACATAATAACTCTTATTTTCAATATGTCAGCAAAATTGCCTATATCAAGAAAAGAAAATAAAAATGTGTATTTTCGTTTCTTGATAAATGCAATTTTTGTCGAAATTTTGAAAATTAGAGTGATTATGTATAGAATATATTTTCAAGTTATGGTAAATTGAACATGAAAATGCATGTAGCAAATTTGGTTTGATTATTTGTTTGTGTTTTATCTTTAACACGTTTCGAGTCACATGTGGTCAAAAACGATGTTACGGAATCAAATTTTAAATACCTTCTTGTGCTCCATAGGTAGGTTCCGTGTATTTGGCTGAATGCATTGATATTAGATATTTGGTTAGAACCTAATATCGGTCAAATTTCGTTATTGTATCACTTTTGAAAACAACTCAAAACTTTGGTCGAATATTAGTGAACTTTTAGATGAACTATCTCTATATTTTGGCATTACTTTTGTGTCTATGTTACAAAGGTAAAGTTCGATCTTTGGTCGCATGGTGTCATGGAGTAACAAGATCGAATCCAAAGAAATCTTTGTGTTTAGGTAGTACAACTCTCTTTATTTAAGTCAGAGCTTGTTATTCGGTCCAGTCGATTCTAAGCCTTGCTTAGGAAGCCAAATCTTAGAAGTATCTTAGTATTGAACAGGCGAGCTCTTTTTGGGCTAATGACCCTATTGTTTGTATATGGAATGATATGTTAAATGTAGTAACACGCAATCTCAAATATATGCATTATGTCTTTACTAATATTTATACTCAATATCAACAAAGCTGTATCCATTTGATTATTTTTAGTTTCTTTTTTTGCCAGATGATGGTATTTGGACATGAAATTAGTCCGATTTATCATTTATCTGACAATTCTTTCTACAGAGATAATCTTAAACTAGTGGCCAACATGTGGTCATTCACGAACTCAAATGTCTTACATTCAGACAAGTGCACATCAGATGTTTTTGGCTGAAATTTTATAAAATCTACAAACTTTGTCTCTCACCAATCGGTGGATAATCGTAAATATAAGTGGGATAGCAGTTGGAGGCTAGGATGTAGTTGTAGTACTGGTGTGAGAAATACCAGTAATCCATTGTTAGGTGCTCCAACCGCCGCGATATATCTGAAATACTGTTAAAAGCGACGTTAAAGCCCATTCAATCAAGACAGAAAAATATCCAAACAATATTCTTGCTACTCTTAAATATACTCTTTAAATTACCCATTTCCGCACGTTTAAGTTAAGCTCTGTCATATAACAATTCAATGAGTAATTATTACATGTACGCCTCTAGATTATATGACAATATAAGAAGTACAAAGACTTGACGATATGTTTACCTTATTGAGCACAACTTGCTCAATGGTGAGCTTTTTGAATACTTGATTGTCTTCCGAAGTGTGTCTACAGACCCGTGTTACAATTCTTGAGGTCACAGTTTTGGCCCAATCTTTCTAGACGTGTTGCAAATGTTTGTATTGTCGTGAGGAAATATCCTAATGAATGTGGCGACATTTTGGCCAACGTCAAGGAAAAATGCCTTATTGACATTTTCTTTGTTACCAATATAGAGGTCAAAATTTGCTCGATCTTTCTCAAACCCGCTGAAAATATTTCCTTAGTGATAAGTAAGCATCGTATTGAACATGGTGAAATTCTGAGCAATTTCAAGGCAAAAGAGCCTAATTGATATTTCCTTGTTACCACTCTGGATATCTCAGTTTTAGCCCAATCTTTCTAAAACTTGTTGTAAATATTTGGTGACATCCCGACTAAGGGAACAGGGTCCTATTGCTTATTTCCGTGTTACTAACATAGAGTTCAAAAGTTTTACCCAATCTTATTAAAAAAATTCATATGATTAACTGAAAGATCTATGTTGAAAATAGAGACACTCTAACTTATACATTTATCAAGGGAAATGAGACTTTATTTACAGTTCAATTGTGACAGCTCTAGAGGTCACAATTTTGGTTCAGAATTTGGGGCAAATGCTTGTAATGCCACTAAAGAAAAACAATGGAATATGATAACATTTCATGTCATATGAAGTAAACGGCAGCCTTAATGACAAAAATACCAATGGGTGGATAATTGTTAACCTAAGTGAGATAGCAGCTGGAGGCTAGGAAAGGGTGTAGTGGTAGTACTGGTGGGAGAAAAATACCAGGAATCCTTTGTTGGGTGCTCCAGTCGCCACGATATGACTGAAATACTATTAAAAGCGGCGTTAAATCCCATTCAATCAATCAATTAATGACAAAATTCATTCTATTCTATTCCCATCACAACCATTTGCCATAACAGCCATTTTACTTTGTAAAATATATCATTGTTGTCAAATTTGAGTTGATTCATAGCTTGAGAAAATAAATTCAGGTTAGCCATCTTGGCCCTCTTGTATCTTTAGCATTCGCAGTTTAAAAAGACGTTAAGTGTTAAGATCACTTGTGTAAACTAACTATGTTACATTTTAATGGAAAAAGATTACCTTGAAGTGAATAATGTAATATCCGGAAATTCAACAAAGCTACCGTAGTTTGTTATATTTTGCAATATTTGAAGAGCCCGGGTGTTGCACGATCAACAGCGAATGCAAGGCCTGGCAACTATATTAACACACATTAAATGGTTTTGTATTCAATGATGGAATGCTGTAGCATTCTATTCAAATCTGTATTCTACAAACATTTCGTCCATACTGTATAACCTTGCAAGCAACTGTAAGATCTATTTTAATTTTCGGCTAAAAGGATGTTAAACTCTATCGGAGTGACTCTTTAAAAAAAGTTGTATCATAAAATAATCGAAATTGAAAATACCAGTGGTTGCCTTGCTAAGAACATTTTCATGAAAGATTTTGACCTTAAGCTATGTGAACTTAATTATAGAGCGCCGTGGAACTTTTTCCAAGGGATCGAGTGGTTCTCACTATTTTCTTACAGGTGGAATTGAAGGCCAACGAACATTTTATCAATCGGAATAGATTCTGTGATCCAACAAATCCTTTTAGACTTACTTTTAAAACCTTTTTTTAACCTTTTATGACTGGGTCAAATTTCGATTAGACTGTAAACTGAGGTGCGAGTATTTTGTAAACTTTTTAAATCCGAATTACCACTAAAAGCAAAAGGTTGATATACTATCAGCTTTTGATTTTGTTAATCACTTCCATAGATTCGCTTAAATGATCTTCTGTGAGAAGAAGATGTTCTGATTGTTTCCGTTTTTTAGAGCTGCTATATGTGTCATCACTGCCTTCAATTTTATCCAAATGATCCTTAGATTTATTTGCAACTTTATGTTTAAAGTAAAAAAGTTATCTAGCTTTGATTTAAATTTCCAGTCGTCTTCACCCATTTGCTTTGCACAATCATTCCAGCTTTTGTTTTGGCTTTTGTTTGAATAACAATGTATTTACTTTCCTTTTCAATATATCCTGTTTCGTCTGCTGGTCCTTTTGGAATACTTTCTGCAATTTTATTACCTTTGAAATTTGCATGTCTAGTATCCATTCGACCTTTATCTGTAATAATTATTAAGATTTGTTGTCCTTATATAAAGGAATTTCCCAAATAGCTCTCTTTTCTGATGAACCTGCGTAGTAAAAGCTGAAATCCTGCATAATAATATGAAAATACCAATTATACCCTCTTCCAAGGAAAGCAAACGTCGATAAAACCAATAACATGAGGCCCATTTGAGGTCCCCTTTCCCCTAAGCTTGACATATGTTACATCAATTATATCTTTACATATTTAGCACCCGATCAAAATGCTTTGAAGGAATCTGATAAAGGCCGCCACAGGATTCTTCTTGTGAGTTTGGTTAAACTCCGTTTAGTTCTTTCTGAGAAGAAGATTTTTCAAGTAAAGGTTGACGGACGGGCGAACGGGCGCCATATCATGACAAAAAGCTCGAGAGAGGGAAAGAGAGGGGGAGAAATTGAGCTTGTAGCCAGGTTCGAATTAGGAGGCTATGCGATTATTTTACCAGATATACTAATTTCGTTATGTAAATATGCGCATTATAATCTCCAATTAGAGAGAGAGTGAAAGAAAGAAAGAAAGAGAGAGAGAGAGAGGGGGAGAGAGAGAGAGAGAGCGGGCGGTCTTTTACCAGGTTAACATTATTATGTACACCTCGCAAATGCGATATGCATACGTTGCTGTTACATGTTTATCCTATGGGTAGAATTTGGAGGAAAATATATGTAGACACAAAATCCGAGCACAAAAATTGTCTGCAGACAGCGTGAATATGATCCTATGAATGACAATTTAATTTGTCAAACAAAACATTCCAATCGTGCGTAAAACCGATAGCTTCACATATACAGCAGCTTCGTCTAACCGGACCGTTATCATACTGTAACTCTAGAATAAGTAATATTTTTAAGAATATAACAAACACTTTATTTTGTTAGAGCTAGGAAATATCTTTCAATCAATTTTCAATTGTGACTTTGATCTTGAACCCACATGACCAAAAATGATAGGGACACCTAATTAGGTCATGGACTATGTGTGTTTAAAGTTTTGTGGTCCTTAGACTAATAGCTTATGGGTTATAGCAAGAAAACGGTTTCCAATCAAAGTTCAATTTTGACTTTGATCTTTCACCTTCATGAACCAAAAACAATAGGGCGCTTCCTTTGGTCATTGGTAACAATCAATTTAAGTTTCTAGTGTATCTTTAGATAGAGTGGAAACGAAAAAGTTTACGGATGGACAGGCAGACATGTAAAAACTATATTATATTAAGTTCATTTCCCCAAACGCATTTATAAAACTAATATCGCACCGTTATGATATTTGAATAATAATTATTAAATTTCTTTAAAATATTATCATTACATGTGAAGAAATGCGAGAATAACTAATGTTTACATAAACTCCACTTTCCCCGTGATGCAACCTTTGATTCAGAACAAGGAAATCAACTTTTGTACAGAAGGACAGAAGAACAAACGAATGCGCAGCTTTGCTATATAATTTCAAGCATTCTGTTAAAGGACCATTAGTTGATGAACAAAGTCATTATCCTTATTTATTTCTTAGCAAATTCTATGATACTACAATAAAGGTCTACTAGCAGAAGATTGTTCAAGATTTCCCTTTTTATATAAAGTTAGAATTAAGGATTGCACAATATAGGACGATTTTTCAAAAAGAGTAATGATTTAAAGCAGTTTTGATTCAGGGACCGCACAATATAGGGTCACTGCGCGCTATCACACACCATCTATCAAAGCTTTGGGCCCATTTGTTAATGTAGAGAAAATTTCTAAAGAATTGCTTTTTTCTATGGAAAATCAGGGAGCGCACAATATAGGGCAAATTTCAAGTACGAGCAATAATTTTAAGGATATTGATATTGAACAATTAGGTCACATTCCAAATCCCTTTCGGTTCGGGAGCAAAATATAGGGCTAATTTTGAAGTAAGAGCAACAATTTAAGAATTTCTGTTTCGGTTTGAGTGGAGACGAATTTGTAAGTCAGGGTTCTGCATGGAATTATTATTTCAGATGAAATTTTCATATAGCCTCATTTCCCGTGATACTTGACAGTTCGATTCAAATTTCGAGAGGAACGATCCTTAATATGGCATCATCAATAAGTTGAACTTTGATGGGTGTCCGATGAAAACTGCTGGATTTGTTGTGTTTACGAGAATTCTGTTATAAAATGTTCATAAGCCACCGCTTTTCTTTATGATGGTTCAACTACTCCGTGAACGTTTGAAGAGAATTTGATGAAAACTGCGGACTTATTTTTATTTATGTGTATTTTAGAGGATGCCCTTTCTTTACGTGATACTCGAACCAAATTTAGAAAGAAAATATCCTAATAATGGTTCGATTATTTTGTGAAAGTAAGAAGAGAATTTGATTAAAACTGTTGACTTTATTGCGTTAATGAAGACTTTTTCAATAACATTGCTACCAATTTGCCTCAAAATTACTTCCAAGAATATCTCGACTCTGGAAATTGAGCCGTCATACTCAGGTGAGCTATAGGACCATCATGATCCTCTTGTTTCTTTCACGTTTGGGACGGTTTAAGTCCCTTCATCCCTATTCTTTCTTATTCTTTATGGAAGCCCTATTGATATAAAAAAATAACCCATAGGTAACATATATTGTCTCAAGTATGTGATTTTGACAAAATCAATTTAGTCATCGACTTTTCAACTGTTCCTTTGAACTTGAGTGACTCGTGTAACATAGCAATATGTATTATAAGCAGAATCAAAGTATAAGCAGAAACAAAGTCCATGAAGTCCCTATAACTTCAGCCGTGACCTTGAAGTTAGGGGTATTCAAATTTTTTTTTGAGTTGCTTAACTGTGGTTTTGTAATATTTTCATAAAACCACTGTTAAGTTTATTTAACCACTTGGCCTACGCTTCTGAAATTGACAAAAGGTATATCAAACCGGTTGTTCGCTCGGCTCTGGCAGTCACCAGGGGAATAACTTCATCTCTCTACCTTTGAATTCATTCGTCAGTATAGAAACATTTTTGGACAAGTTTTAAGTCTTTTCAACTGACCTTTAGTATATTTAGGAACTTATCATGCATAATTAATAATCGATAGAAACCGATGCCTGCAGTCGCACAAACCATGAACACTTAACAGGATTAAGCCTCTTATCCCGGTACTTAGACTAGGTTTAAAGACGCGGTTTCAATTTCAGTATTTCAGTATAGTTATGGCCACTTGTTCACCGAGCAACTGCTTGCTGTCGATATCAGTAAATTCAGAACATTCTATCCGAACATTGTGCTATTTTACTCTAAATCTTTCATTCGTTCATTGATGAGAGCCAATTGAAGCTATTTGATTATTTTTTCAAAAGAATAACCTTGCGTTTTATAAGTATTCCTTTTTAGGGTAAAATTCATTGATCTCTTTATCTTTTATCCCTTATTTTGGAATGTTGAGATTCACAATCGAAGTAGAAAATCTCCCTCTCCAATGTTCGAATATGAAATGATTCTTACCTGAGTGCCATCTCCCGTTGGCGCAAATGTAAATACGGCTCCATAAAAATGACTTCCACTGGCCTTTAGTATCCAGGTTAAGAGAAAACAAAAAAGAATCTGGTATCTGGTCATTGTTTATGTCTTCTTTAAGAATAACCCCTGAAAATTAAGGTACTCGGTATTACACTCGCACATTGCATATTGCATAAATATTGTATAGGTATGACAATTGAAGGTCCAGTGATAGGGAAAATACAACATAAACAATATCTGTTATTTAAAAGACTTTTGTATATACACAATACAATGGACATTTCAACGATTGCTCGCTTTTTCTTGTGAACACTCGGTTTCGCAACTGACCAAGCGAGAGTCGACCGGCCGCCATTAAAATTTGTGTTTATATCGCTGGCGATGCTCCTTTCGGAAAAAAATGTGAAGTATTACCGAAGTGCTGTACGTACTACTTTAAGTCAGGTGTTTAATCACCAATCAAATTGCTACAATTTCTTAGAGTTATACTGATATATAGTATATAGGGGTAACACGTGGAAGATTAATACATACACATTTGTAATGAGTAACAAATACGATAAAACGAGGGGTGAATTAAAACGTCCATCATCTTTGACAGGAACAGACCTCTAATCGTCATACCAATTGAGGTTTGTGTAAAAAAGTAGTATAATTAATTTGCGGTGAAGGTTGGATTTTCTCTCTCTTTGTATGACAGAAATTGAACCTCAAACTACCCACTATGATTGATTCTAATCAAATGGACAATGTTGGTCATCGTGCAGTTTTCGAATTCCTTAGCCTCAAAGACTAATTACATCGGATAATGTAACAAAACGAGTATTTTGTTACTTAATGTTGATGTGTAAGCACCAACATGTGGAATCTATTATTAGACTGACTGCTGTTTCCTAGAACTGACCAGGTCTGTTTTACATATTTGGGCACAGCTGGACAGTTGGGCTTATGTCTGATTATTGTGTAGGAAGCACCGGGCAGTCAGTCTGGGTAGAGAGAGCAACCGCTCAACATTAACTTTCTTCGCAAATCTGAATTATTTGTTAAATCGAACCTGGGCTATGTAACTAAGTTTTTGTTTTAAATTAAAGTTGTTGAATAATTTAATACTTGTGTTACATAGGTTTATTTGGTGCCGTGACCAGGATTTTAAAGTTTTAATTTTATTGGATTTTCTGTGTAATGGCTGAACTTCAAAAAAATGATAAAATTATCCAACTCTTGGACGAGATGAAAGTTCTTTTTGAAGAATATAGACAACTTTTAGTCACGAGACAAAGACAAGAGACTGAATTTGTAATTCCAATTACGGAAGTGTGGGAAGACGGACAAAGATCGCCGTTCCATTTATCTTTAACAGACAGTCAAAAGGCGCGAGCAAGGCGGGCTTTGCATGATTGCGCAGTATGTGGGTACCATAATTGGTGCAGAATGTAACTTAATATGTTTTTATTCTTGTGAACTTTGTGAACTTTAATCTTGTATTTAATGATTTCTTTTTATGTGTGAATGTCTTGAATATATTGACTTTTACTTGAGGTAAGTCGTTTCTTTGTTTAACCCGCACCGAAATAATGGCAGAACAGGCGGAATTATTGGGAATGTTTCGTACTATGGGGGATCAATTGGGGGGCCTATGTACAACAATGGGGGGCTCAGGGCATAGCAAAAGTTATTAACCCTTTTGATGGCAACCCAAAAGAATTTAAAAATTGGATAAAAAATATTGAAAAATATTCACGGTTGGTAGGATTAGGTAATGATGGCATAAAACTGACTGCCTATCAATCAAGCTCAGGGCCGGTCAGTGATTATATTCGTCGATATCTTGATGAACATACCAGACATGACTGGGATAGATTGAAGCAGGAATTACAAAAACAATTTTCGGAAATAGTTGACCCTCAACATGCACAGTTAATGCTTAGGCGCTTAAAACAAAAGCAAGGGGAGTCTATCCAAATGTTTGCTGAAAGATTGGTTGCACTCGGGGAAGATTCATTCGAAGGAATTCCGGAAGATGTAAGAGATAGGCAATTAATTAATTATTTCGTTGATGGCCTGTACAACCTGTACAAGGATACAATGAAAATGAAAATAATGAGAGATAACCCCCCCCCCCCCCAACATTACAAGCTGCAATAGATTTGGCGACCGCTGAGCATAATTTATTAAAAAGGTTTAACTTGCAGCTTGCGCATGACCGACCAGAAAATAGGGACAATAGACCACAAGAACCTATGGAGGTTGACCAGACCAAGAAAAGTAGGGACTCTTGTTTTAATTGTGGTTTAAAAGGCCATATTGCGAAGTTTTGTCGCAATAAAAATAAAATTGTAGCCGCTACACACGAAAATTCACAAAATAATAATAAAAGCAACTCAAATTCTCAAAACAGGACACCTCGCCGTTGTTATTACTGTAATATAATAGGACATATTGAAAGATATTGCCGATTAAAATTACAACATCAACAAAATCAATCAAACATTCAAGTTCCGACCATGTAGAAGCCGATGGCCGGAACAAGAAAAATGAATTGCCTTAGCAGGGAATCCTAACTCATGCTTACTTAAAATTGAAAAACAAAAATATCGAGCTCTTATTGATTCCGGAGCTGATGTTTCGTTAATTCACATTGATGTATATAATAAAATGAATAATAAACCGAAATTGAAAAAGAGAAATGTTATTTTAAATTCAGTAAACGGGGATAAATTAAACATAAAAGGCTGCATTGATTTGGAATTTCAAATGGGTAAAAAGAAGATGACATAATCATTTCATGTTGTAAAAAAATTAACTAGAAAAGTTATACTAGGGCGTGATTGGTTACAAAGGAGAGGTGTGAAAGTCTATTACGATTTAAATTGTATAAGAGTTTATGGTGAATATATACCTTTGCAGGAAGATATACACATTACTTCAATTATTCGGACTCAAAATAGTTTTAAAATGCTTCCACAGAGCAGTCAAATTTGCCAATCCAAAGTACGCAAAAATACTAATTTACCAATTTTTGGAACTTATGAAATAAATGCTTTGAAAGATGGTAAAATAAATAAAACACCCGGCCTTCTCCTTATTCGTTCAGTAGCAAAAATGTATGGTAAACGATATATAAATGTTATGTTGGTCAATTCCACAAATAAAATTATGCCATTTAGGAAAGGTACTCCAATTGCTAGAATAGAAAATAATGATGAAAAATATATAAGTTTAGTTGAAAACGAAGTTGTTGAAGATTCAAATTCAGAAAGTTTATTGAAAAATGTTTATGTTGACGACACATATAAACCTTTGATGCATAAATTGTTAGAGAAGAATAAGGACCTTTTGCAGAAAAAGACTCCGAATTAAGTCAAACTGATACTGTTAAAATGAAAATTGAAACGGGCAATCATCAACCTATAAAATTACGATCTTACAGAGTACAATTGAATAATAGAAAAATTATTGATGATGCAGTTAAGGAAATGTTAGACGCAAAAATAATTAGGAAGTCTACATCACCTTGGAGCTTCCCAGTAGTAATTGTTGATAAAAAAGATGGTTTTAAACGATTCTGTATTGACTATAGAAAACAAAATAAAATAACTAAACCAAATTCTTATCCTTTGCTTGTAATTGATGACATTTTAGCTCTACTGGGAAATGCGAAATTTTTCTCAAGTCTAGATTTAAAGAGTGGTTATTGGCAAATTGCAATGGATGAAAAACATAAGGAAAAGACAGCTTTCACTTGACATGCTGGATTATTTTCTTGGAATGTTATGCCATTTGGTTTAACAAACGCTTTCGCCGTCTTCCAAGAGCTAATGGCGACGGTTTTGTCAGGTTTAGACTTTGCAATCGCTTATTTAGATGATATTTTAATTTGGTCGAATTCTGTAGAACAACACATTGATCATTTACAACAAGTTTTTGATAGATTGAGACAGCACAAATTGAAGTTAAAACTTAAAAAGTGTGGATTTATGAATGCTGAAACAAACTATTTGGGTTTTGTTATTGATGAAAATGGCATCAAGCCTGACCCAAAGAAAGTAGATGTTATAAAATTATTACAAGCACCCACTTGTGTCCGAGATATAAGAAGTCTGATAGGAATGGTAGGTTACTATAAAATTTTCTAGTAACACTTCCAATGTTGGGCTATCCAGACATAAATAAACCTAACATCCTTTATTGTGACGCTTCGGACAAATGTATTGGGACCTGTTTAACTTAACCATTAGGGAACGACGATAATTCGGTAACGCCCTCGATTAAAAAAGAAAAAACGATCTACTTTCTTTCAAACAAATTTAGTGAAACGCAATGTAAATGGTCCGCTATTGAAAAAGAGTGATTTGCTATTCACTATGCCTTACAAAAGCTTGATTCATATTTACACAATGCACAATTTGTCATTAAATCAGACCATAAACCTTTAAAATATATTTTGGACTCACCCATGCAAAACAAGAAAATTCAATTATGGGCTTTAGGTATAAGCGGATATAATTGTACTGTTGAATATGTCGAAGGAAGTAACAATTCCTGTGCAGATATGTTGAGCAGGATTCCCGTCAACATTTTGCAAGCCAATAACTGTGATTCTGATTATGAACCAGATATCACGGACAAAACATTTGAAATTGGCGCTTTAAACTCCAATCTCTTCAATCCAAAAGAACTTGCAAAATGCACGTACGACCCACCTGATGACATACAAAAACCCATTTGGGATTCTCAATAAGATATGAAGATAGAACAAGAGCGCGATGACGCAATTATGGAAATAAGAATGGGTTTGCAAAATGGAAAACTTTCAGAATCAATTTCTAATAAATTTGTGTTATCAGACAACATTTTGTATTTTATTTCAAATACAGATGTTGATCCCGTACTGCGTATTTATGTGCCACAGCATTTAAGAAAACTTTTTTAGTGCAATATCATGAAGAAAATGGGCACATGGGGTGTGATAAAACTTTTGATGCAATAAGACAAATATATTATTGGCCACAACTTTACAAAGAAGGTCATGCACATATTAAAGTCTGTATTCCGTGCCAAACAAGAAACATGCAGAAAATCAAACCACCCCTCTAAGACACTGAGATACCGCCCTATGCGTTTGCATAGGTTGGTCTTGATCTTTCTGGCCCTTATCCCACGAGTTTGTCAGGAAATGAATATATTGTATCATTCATTGATATTTACAGTGGTTGGCCCGAAAGTTTCGCCGTACCAGATAAAAGTGCAACTACAATAGCACATCTCATAATTGATGAAGTCTTTCCCCGATATGGTAGTTTTCTTATGCTCATAAGTGATAATGGCTCAGAACAAATAAACAATACAGTACGAGAAACATTAAAAGCACTTAATATCTATCATGTTACTACGAGTTTTTATCATCCACAAGGAAACAGTAAGGTAGAACGTTTTCATCGAACTTTACATGATGTTTTATCTAAGAATTAAAAGATAATTTAAATACTTGGGAAATGCAGTGTGAAATGATTGACAAAATTTTTAAACGAAAGAAATTTTCGAAAACAAAACAAAAACGTAGCAATGTTAGTGCTTTGTTAAGGGTAATTGAGAATTTATTATAGGCTTCACGTCTAACAAGTATGTTAGACTACTACTGTTATTATTATTATTTTTTTTTTGTATATAGATTGTTTTTAAAGACATGTTTGTCCTTTCAGATACAGACAACATGACAAACCTCAGACAATTAACATTTATTATCCACCTATTGGTTTTTGTGACAGGAGATTTAGTAGTTAAAAATAATGTAGTTTTTCACACGACAAATGAAATTGCCATTACAAAAACGAACTGGATGGCGTCGACAGTCATTGACTTAGCACAGTTTGACGACTTTTTGAACAAAATCACAAGTGACATTGAAACAGCAATGAATTTAGCAGAAGCTATAAGGGACAAGTATAATTCTACTCATAAAAAGATTTATGCAAATACTTTTCAAACTCTCGCAAATGAAGTACTTTATTTAAAAAGTATTAGGTCCACGATGCAACTAAATTTCAAAGAGTTTGAATTGCTGAAAAATCGTCAAAAACGATCGTTGTTTGACTTTATAGGAAATGCAGCCTCTTTTCCTTTTGGAGTGGCAACTCACGGGGAGTTCAATAGTTTAAAAGAAAAAATAATTAAACTTTCAAAGGCACAGAGCGGCATTGTGCATGTGGTAAATGAGAGTCTTTCAATCATAAAATCATCAAGGTTTGAAATTCAGGAAAATAGACACAAAATAAATGAAGTTATTGAAAGCTTTCATGGCCTTGATCATAGGGTTTCTGAATTAAATAACTCGTTTCAAATTCTGATGGAAGAAAATAAGTATTTTCTTGAAATGTATACTAAGCTAGTTATCGTAAATGAAATACAGAGTATGATTGAAAACGGCTTAACCTACCTCCAAAATGTAAAATTACAAATTGACATGCTTTCAATGAAAAAGGTAACGCCTTCTGTAATTTCGCCAGAGAATTTACAGTCTTTGCTACTAGAAATTGAATCTAAATTACCCCCAATTTTAGGATTAATAGGGAATCCAAACACGAATCTTTGGCTAGTTTACAATAACTTGTACTGTACAGCTTTATCTAGTGACAGTCATATTATTATGGTAATATCAATTCCACTGATAAGCATACAAACAAGATATGACGTAATCAAAGTATATAATCTACCTACACCCATTATGTACAATATGACGCATGACATAAGACTAACGGACAGATTTTCTGACCTTGACAGACGTAACTTGGACAACCTAGCGACCTACGCTTAAGAGGCGAAAGGCTTTTTAATTGACAAAAGCCGTACACAATTTATTTTGCTAAATGAAGAAACTTTAGAATCATGTTCTAATCCTCAAAGAAATGGTGTTGGACTATGGGAGCTGCAACACCTGTAGTATTATCGAGATCCTGTATTATCAACCTATTCATCGGTAATAATGATCGAATAAGAAAAAGCTGTGAAATAATGGTTACCATGAATAACAGGTTACCTATGGCTCAATATTTGTTTGATGGTCATTGGGCTATTGTATCCAAACAAAACCTGTCTTACAATATTGTTTGTGATGTAAACAAAGTACAAGCAATGTCAATTCAGACAGCGCCCCCGTTACATATTATTTCGATACCCTCAGCATGTGAGGCTAGTAGCATGTACATGACCTTTACATCTCCCTTCACTATCAAAAGTAATGTAAATATTTCGTCAAAGAACGATTCAAAAATCCTAAATCGGTTCAATCAAAAACCCTGAATTATTACCTGATATAAAACAAATAAAAATGACCGATTTAATTGCCAAATTGTCAAACTTGCACTAGCCTGTTGTTAAACAGAGTTATCTTTCTGTAACTACTGTCATCATTACCATTCTGGGAGCTATATTAGTCATTGGTATTGCAATAATACTTGTTTTGTTGAAATTTAAATTTATCTCCTGTTCGGCCGCCGTCATAGCGCAGTTGGTAGCGCGTCGGACTGTCAATCTAGAGGTCCAGGGTTCGATCCCCGACGGCGGCACTCATCCTTTCCGACTATTTGTCTCTCACCAATGGGTCGATAATCATAGACCTATGTGGGATAGCAGTTGGAGGCTAAGAAAGGATGTAATGGTAGTACTGGTGTGAAAATACCAGGAGTCCATTGTTAGGTGCTCCAGCCGCCGCGATATAACTGAAAGATTGTTGAAAGCGGCGTAAAACCCCATTCAAACAAATTATCTCCTGTTCTGCCAGTAGGGTGGTGTGTGGATTAAATTGTCTGAGACGACTGGTGGCGAGTAAATCTCAAGAGCAAAATAAAGCTACAGAGGGAAACCAGCCTTCTGCACCAGTAACAGCTGAACGGTTCGTGGAGATGTTATATCCAAAGCTGCAGGACAGATAAACATCAACCACCGTTTAATTCCCGATTAAGTCGGAAGATTATTTTAAAAAATTGTTTTATATTGTGCAAAAGACGCTATGCTGTGTTGATTCTGGGGTTATACTCTCAAAGTGTAATTCGCCAAATCATAACTAAGTGGCACAATAACAAATTTGTGTATTGATGAACTTTACATGTGCGTGTGTATCCTGAACCTATGTCTTATTCGGACAACAATCAATAATTAACTGATTTACTTTGGAATGTTTAGTACGTGTTATCAATTATCTCCTGTATAACAGAGGATTTGGAGTGCTGTTAGCAACAAAAAGCTAATACAAGAATCATGTATCGAGCAACCCTGGAAAAGCTATGATTTATTTCATAAGACATCGTTTTCATTCTTGGGATACGGGCGCATCGAGTACAATAAGCCCTTAGCTACCACTTTCGACAACAACTAATGCTAATAGTGTAGTAAGCCGCTCGAATGGATAACCACAACTTGAAGTACAGATACGATCTCGGGCATAGAAGATAAATAACTTAACAAAATGAACTTTAAAAAAACTTTAATATAAATGAATTATCTTAAAAAAAATGTTTTCAAATCAAAACGCGTGAAGTTCACCCCGCTGTAGATATAGTATAGTTAAGAACTGGCTAGCTGACGCAAGTGAACTAGTTTATAACTGTATGTCATGCAAAATTAGTTGAGATTTAAACCGTGAATTATTTAGAAACAGTGATGCTAGCACTGGAAAGTCATGAAGGAAAATTGAATAGGAAACGACTAATAGTAAATAAGAACAAACGAATTGTGATATCGTAATAATAATTTTATTACTTGTATTGTATTTTATTACATGCACTGTTATAAATGTATTGCAGTGGCGACGGGCATATATTTAGTCAAACAAAAAAAGTGATAAAATGTTTTCAAAAAAAAAAATAAATTCTGTACTAACTCACTTGACGGACATCTGACCTTACTAATACAAATGTATATTTCATATCAGATATAGTTTAAAACTTGGTTTTAAATCTTTTCAGAGGGAGGTATGTAACAAAACGAGTATTTTGTTACTTTAAATTCCCCCCCTTTTTTATGCTGCGACTATACTGACCATAACTGATACCTGTTTGTATAATATGTTGATGTGTAAGCACCAACATGTGGAATCTATTATAAAACTGACTGCTGTTTCCTAGAGCTGACCAGGTCTGTTTTACATATTTGGGCACAGCTGGACAGTTGGGCTTATCTCTAATTATTGTGTAGGAAGCACCGGGCAGTCAGTCTGGGTAGAGAGAGCAACCGCTCAACATTTACTTTCTTCGCAAATCTGAATTATTTGTTAAATCGAACCTGGGCTATGTAACTAAGTTTTTGTATTAAATAAAAGTTGTTGAAGAATTTAATACTTGTGTTACAATAATTCACGAAGATGTGCTAGCGATTCTCAGTGTGCCCTATGTAATAGCACGGTGAAAACATAGGCCGCTTAATTGAAACGTGGTAGAGGGAGTCTTTAAGATGATCCTCGACCTGGCAGGCCACCGACTTTAAAGTGACACTATCAATATATCATTATGGCAGGTAGGCGAAATACAAAGCGGTAGACCGATAAGTAGGAAGGTACCTCACAGACGCAAGTCTGCACACTTATCAATAATTTATAGAAATTTGATACCACAAAAGATACCATCCAGTGTTAGTTACGAGTATTAAAATATAATTTTATATTTTTCCTTGTATCTGTGGTGTTTTGGGGTGTTGTAAATATTTTTTAATAAAATCTCATTACATTGGTAAAAAGTATTCTACGAAAGGACAATTTTTACCAAACTCGAGGTGCGTAATATTTCATATTGCCTAGATATCGGACCGTTTCAAACTCAATTTGGTAATAATATACGATAGTATCATCAACAGTATTCGCTACAACTGTTCTGCATTTAGCGTAAGATCTCGTGGATTATTGATTGAAACTTATAACTCAGAAATGTGGTTAAATTTTCAATAGCCAACGGCAAAACTTTGTTATTCTAATTCTATCAAGGACTTGTATATATCCATGGGAAACAAACGCTGACGTCCTGTAGTTTTACAAAGTGTGGATTAGTTCCCTTGCTTACATACACAAATCCCTACAGTCGGCCGATATATATATAGAGGTGGAGCTGATTTGATCAACCATAGCAACAACAACTACAGAAAGAATTATCTTTCCTGTATATAGAAACATGTTAAATCAATAATATATTTGTGTTTACTTAGTATTGATATAATCTATCTGTTCTTATTTGGTTTAAATTGGATGCTACTGGAAATTTTGGTATTTTCTATCCCACTGGAAAACATCGATAAAAAACCCAGAGAATTTCGTCGACATTTCCGCCACCATTGGATATTAATGTTATCGGGGTTGATTAAAACAATAATTTCAAACTGATGCACATTCGATACACAATTACGAAGCAAAAATATGCCCGTTTTCAAGTATTGAAACGTTTTAAAATTGAATACCTACTTTCGAGTTACGGTGGACGAAAATTTAAGCTCACTCGAATTGCATTGTGTAGGTAAGGTGCTATTTACGTGCCGTGATAGAATTTTATTCAACCCCTTACTTCAAACAGCTTTATTTTCAAATTGTGTTTCTCATATGAATGAACATCAAATGCTTATACAATTTACTTGGAATGACGTCATATTTTTCCCGAGTTGCAGAACTATTTCCTTGATGTTATTGTTAGTTAACGCATCCCGTATTACTCCAGATAAGAGGGTAATCAAGCCTTTTAATATCGGATTTTTTTTATATACAGTAGAACTATCCAGTAAGTATTGAAATAATGGCAATGTGAACCTATTATGAGGATTCACTGAGAGGCAGCACATTAAATCTGACAATGGTCACTTTTATCGAGACACCTGAAAAACTTAATCCCTAATCAGCGTTTGCACTTCCTTCACGATCGCAATAAATCTTCGATTGTTGACAGACTGGCGATTTATAAATGAGAGCAGATCCTTTCTATGTTCTGTTCTATAATCAGTCTCAAAGTGGCTCATTTGATACCATAACAAAATCATTCACTATAATGAATTAAAGGACTTGTTTCTTTCAGGTGCGACACTGAAAACCCATTACCACCCTTAGAAAAACGTGCTCCAATCCCCTCCCCACCCCCTAAATAGACCTAACTAACAAAAAGCTTAAACTCGGGAAGACATTGTGTAAAATGATGACATTGCTTGCAACAATCAATGTTATTGTATTTCACAATGTTTTCTACACAGGAAGTTGAAAGAATCTGAATTTTCAAAAACTTTAATTCATCGCCTGCAACAAGCTTTATTTTGGACCGGTCTAAAATTTTATCATGTAAGTATGAGTTAACACCTCAATCATCTTTTTAGTAGTTTATTTTCGAGAATTTATGGATCGTCCACCTTTTGAAAGTTCTGAATCAAAGGAAACAAATGAACCCTTGTGGGCATGACTTACTTTTCTACAAAAGAAGTAAAGTATATTTTTTATTGAGGATGTAATCACACTAAATGAGTGCGTTGAGAGATTTCATACGTTAGTGCGATTAAGTTTTAATGTTCATTTTTCATTTAGAACGCACAAAAATTATCATCGTTTCTCTTTCAATTTAATGCGATACAAGTACATTACCAAATTATTACTTTCTAATTTAGAATAATGGATCTACTTTGTGTGGCGATGGATTTTATGAAAAAATCCCTTTTTCAAAATGCTCGAATGGTGATAGAAGAAATTGAAAAAAATGAGTCGCTAGGTATCTACAGTGCGCATATTGAAGGCGTTGTCCAGACTGGGATGCACATGTGGATATGTGGTATCACTTGAGGCTGAAATGAAATGGTTGGCTATGTCACTCTCAGGCTAAAATATGAATCTTCTACGGTCTCCAATATTCTAGGACTAAGACGGTAATGCTTATACCTATATATGATACATATGTGTGTGTTTGTTTGTGTGTATACCTTTGATCCACGGTATGCCCGTGTTCCAGATATCGAAAAATAAGAAAAGGTCGTCTGGCCTTTTCGACTTTTAAAATTTGAGAATAGACCATATATTCGGACATAATTTATTTAGTTCGAGCAGTTTACGAACGACCAATTTTAAACTATCAGAATTACCAGAAAAACTGCCATCTAGGTCTACATATGGTTGTCATATCTGGTAAATATGTTATGACGGTTTTAACATTTTGAACCGGATTCGAGGAGTTAGAATGAACGTATTTCCAAGGCAAGAGATATAAGTGTTGTTCCATGATCACTTTCATTTAAGAATTTTGGCTATGTGCAATTATAACCCATATTACAAAATAACGTTATTATTATTTTATTTTTCTCATGATACCCCTGCTCCCAAACAAAAATTAAAGTACTGAAAAAATGCTTTCAATCTGTCTAAGGAATTTGTTCGAAGAAAGGTGACAATTGCTTTCCTTTGATTATACAGAGCTTTCTTAGAACTGTGACACAGCGTATACATAACTTAGGTAGTACTTTGTTACACAATAAGAGTTTTAAGGTATTTAAAAAGGTTGAAAATACACATAACCGCATCTCTTAAAGCGGAGGCAACTCCACGACAATTGCTCGCTGACTTTAATAATTAGGGTACCTTCTTGGATAAAGGGAAACATTGTGTAAGAGGTACATTGCCCACTATCCAGTGGGCCTATCCATCAAAGGGTAGACAGATGAACAAACCCACAGAAAAAGCAAAGTCGATATACACTTCGTACTTAATGTTTAATGAAGCTGTTCTTATTTTATCAAAAGTGAGGGCCAGTACTGAAGTTTGACCTTGAAAGCAGATACCTTTTTTACAGCATTTCTAAAAGAAAAACTAATCGGAAAGCATACTGTGCAAAATAAATAATTACTTTAAACAAGTTATGGCTTCATTATTCATAATGGTTCTATCAAGAAATAGCAAAAAAAAAATCTTTACAGGGTCGTTTCACACCTCTTTCAATTTAGTCCGGTCAAATGTTTTGTCGTGTAATGGGTTAAATAGGATAATATGGTCATCAAATGTAGCAAAGACAACATTTGTCAAATATATATATATATATATATATATATATATATATATATATATATATATATATATATATATATATATATATTATCATATCTTACATATCTTATTGTCTTTAAGAATAATGTTTGTACAAAGGTAACCCTAACATTGCCTTAAACGTTGACTTCAAGGTTGCTGTTTAAAGAGGTTAAACTTTTAAGGTTTCCTCAGCTGAGAAAAATATGTGGAAAACGAAGAAATTCCTTTCTTTTTGGATTATTTGGGGTTTTCAGTGTGTGTGCGATGTTCTTTAACCAGAACAAATGGGAAGTGTAAAAGCTATGGCGATCACTATCAGAAATCTGAAGTCAAAGTCAATTTTTAAACAATAGGCCCATAATTGAGACTTCTTTTTTGCTGAAAAGACCCCTTTTAATATTTTCAATTACCTACTTCTGTGTTTTTCAAGGAAAGGAAACCGTGGAAAATTCCAAAAAGCTTAATTTTAGGTCACTTGACCAAAAGTCATGGTGACCTATTGCGATTATGTTTTGTCCGTCGTCGTCGTGCGTCAAGCGTTAACTTTTTACATGTTCGACCTTTTAATAAGAACCTTAGGCGGTTTTCAACCAAACTTGGCATGAAGCATCCTTATTGGAAGGCGTACCTATTGGGGCCCCATAAGGGGCTAAAAAGGGGAAAAAGTGTATATCTTTTAAAACCTTCATGTATTGAACCGGCAGTTTGATTGGATTCAGTTTTGGATTTTGGAGTCTTTAGGGCAAGGACAATCTAGTTTGTACAAGAAAAAAATCTGTCCAGAAATTGCCGTGCGGTTGGGGGGTGGCAAGAGGGGGAGAGGGGGGTTACATAGTTAAGGGTAACATAGGTTTATATAGTGAAATTTCAAAACATCTCCTGCTCCCAAACAGAAGGGACTAGAGTTTTTTTTATTCAGTATACAGCATTATCTGGTGGTTTTCTATCAAGCCTGTATAAATCATGGCCATAAAGACATAATTAGCCCATTCCAGGACGACACAAGTTTAACATAGTCTTATATAGAGAAAATTTTGAAAATCTTCTCCTAAATGAAAGGACCCAGGGTCATAATAAGCTCATCCCCTGACATCACAAGTTTTACAAAGGGCTTATAAGATAAGATTAAAAAAAATCTTCTTCTCTCAAACAGAAGGGCCGAGAACTTTGATAGTTTGTATACAGCATCATCCGGTGGATTTCTATAAAGACTGTATGAATCATTGCCCCGGAGACAGAATTTTCTCATTCCCGGACGTCATGGGCTTATAAGTGTAAATTTAAAAGAAAATCTTCTTCTTCCAAACGATAGGATCTAGAGTTTTGATGTTTGATACGTAGCATCACCAAGTGAACATCTACCACGACTCTATAAATTATGGCCCTAGGATCATAATTAGCCCGTCCCCCCACATCACACGTTTTACAAAGGGCTTATTTCGTGAAAATTTTAAAAATCTTTTTCTCCCAAACGGGGTGGCCTAGAACTTTGGTATTTGGTATACAGCATCATCTGATGGACCTCTATCAAGATTGTACAAAGTATTGCCTCAGGATTAATATGATTCCATTCCCCGACGTCACAAGTTTAACATAGGCTTAATGTCTGTAAACTTTAAAAATCATCTTCCATCAAACAGATAGGCCTAGAGCTTTGATATTGGATACTTAGCAGCATCTAGTGGATCGCTATCGATATTGTATGAATTATGGCCTTAGATTCAAAATTAGCCCATTCCCGGATATCAAACATTTTACATTGGGATTATAAAGAGAAAATTTAAAACTCTTCTTCTCCCAAACAGGAAGGCCTACAGCTTTAAGATTTGGTATACAGCATGGTGGACCTCTATCAAGATTGTAGTAATTATGGCCCTAGGGTCAGAATAAGCCCGTTCCAAGATTTCACAAGTTTAACATAGGCTTATTTAGTGAAAACTTTCAAACATTTTCCTCTCCCAAACTAAAAGAGTTTCGATATTTAGTATGTAGCATTATCTGGTTTACTTTTATCTATTTTTGTGCTCTTTGGACTCAGGTGAGCGATAAGAACCTATGGACCTCTTGCTCAGTGTCACATTCATTTCTAAAGAAACCATTCTTATAATGTTACTCTGTCTGAAAGTTTCAATAGTATTTCATAGATTCTTTTTCTAAACCTTTTCACACACCATCCCCTCGAAGAAAGAAATCTGGAAAACATTGTGGGAAGTGGAAAACAATTTATTCATTATCCACATTAGTTTCCTTCCAGTAAGTGATCTATTCTAGAATAAGATCAACTCTAAACAATTGGCTTGAATTCGAATCTATCTAAACATTCGTGACCAGATAATGGGTTGTTCATAAGATTACACTTAATAATCTTATTTCATATGTTTTGAAATTTAATCTATAAAATAACATGTATTGTCTCCCTTCAACCATGAAAACATGTGAAAAAGAGTCAACCTAATCTATTTATAATCTATATAATACCACGGGCTTTTGGTTTGCTTCGATAAAGCAACAGTTAAAAATCAAAGCGCTAAAAGCGCTGAAGGCCTGGTTTATAAGGAGGCAAGGTGACATTTGAAGGCATGCACTCCAATTTTTGAATTTTTTAGCAAGGCTTTTTTAGGCGAGTGAAATCAAGGGTTCCATTTACCTATAGGAATCTTAGTCACATTCCGAACTCACTTCAAAGGAAAATGTCGAATGGTATGCTCACTATATAGCACTGAGTCCGCCAAAAAACAAGAAATTCCCAAGGTATAGATTACTACGCCCGATACCGCTTTGCAGATAGGCGCAACTTGCGTTTTTATAATTTTAGTTGAGTTGATTGGTTTGCTACTAGTCAGTGAATTTATCCATTCGATCATTCCGTCTAACAATCGTAGTAATGCTGTTTTTCTAGGGGCACAATCTCGTCGGCTCTTTCTTTTACATTGAATTGAATTCCATAAAGAAGTTGTATTTTACTGTGGGAACACAAGAACTTGATAGAGTCAATTTCTCCCTTTCCGACAAAATTTGTCCACTCTATACTCATACCCCATTATTTTTTAATTTCTACCCTAGATATATATCAAATTACACTCATGTTGATTTATTGTCTGCAACCTGTTCCAAGTTGGCCCAGTCTAAATTTTTTCATCTGTTTAAGGGTTTAAGGATGGGAGAAGGCTTTTAAATTTTTCTAATTTAGATTAATCCATTACAAGACAACAAATGGTTAGATAGGTCCAAATTGTAAAGGGTTACAGATAACATACACTATGTGGGCAAATTAGTTAAATTTGTAGCAGAAAGGGTAGATAATATTAGGGAGAAAGGAGAAAGTGTGAGTTAGAAGCATTTTCTTCATTTTCCTATTAGCAAGGCTGAAAATATCGATTTAGAAAAAAAAAGAAGACATGACGGTCGAGCAAAAGTTGTGCGTGACATGCGAATACTTTCTTCTTGTCACGTCTACTGTATATCTTAATATCACGAAAATCAGTAATCATACTGAAAATTGTAATTGTTAGATTTGCTCGATTTTGGGTGTATTAAGAGGTTATCGAACATTATTGAATACAATACTGATTTCTACTCTATGAGTACCTAGAAAGACCACTCTATATTTGGACGAGGCGACAGCCGAAGTAAAAGGAGACTCGTTCTGCAGTGTACGAACCCAATCGACCAATCGAGACTGTAAATCAAATAACCAATGAAATCATTCATGAGTTTTGAAGTCTAACATTGGCCGCCATTTGGTTAACCAACTTTTGGTCAGGCGACTCAAACATCGTAACTACAGTTTATCAACCAACCAAGTAATCACTCTATTTTTTTTTTTTTTTTTTTTTTTTTGCTTTATAAATTCTGCGAAATAATATCGTTTAAAATCGAAGCAGGACTTCCTCTCATTTACTCCATTTGGAGTAAATGGTCGCGACCAACGATTGGTCAGTTGAATTTAGCATTTTATCCAATCATGTTAATTAACCTCTTTATTTCATATCATATTTATGTACTATATATGAAATAACAAGCTTCACTGACATTGTACGTTAGGAAGTTTGAAATCGAAATTAACGATTCGGCCAATTTCTATAAATATCTTTCATGTATATTTCACCACAAGGAAGCATGTGTTACAATACAATTTAAAAACATTTAGATAAAATTGAAAACTTAAAACCTGAAAAGCATAGTTGACATTAATTTTTAATGCACGAAAGGTTTATTTTAACTGGAAGACAAAGATGAACTTATTTCAACCAAATACTGCATTCGTCGCAATGAAAATAAATGAATATGTTGAAAACATTATTGAAAGTCAGATATCACTTCTTATGAAAACATATGGCTATAAGCATGTAACAAAAAGTAGAATATTTGGTTGGCGACCTAAACGTCGTAGCTACAGCTTGAATAAGTTTAAGTTATCGAACCAACAGAGGTTAACGTAAAAGGCTTCCAATGTTGGAGATCAAAAATCATGTCTGGTCTCAATGATCATTTCATTGGTCGACTGGTTAATTCATCGATAGCCGCGTTAGTTAATTGTAATCTGTAATTTTATTCAATTTGGACTTGTTTCAATTTTTTCATCTGGTGACGGGTTGATACTTAATAGTCTCGGTGCTTGATTTTCAATTGAATATATGTCTACCGAAAATCCGTCATGTTTTGTTTCTTCGTAAACGAAGTCCAAATTTTATTGTACAGTGAACATAGCTACAGATAGATGGCGTATTTCGTATTTCACAAATACTGCAATAAAACCTTTAATGTAGATACTCATTTGAATCGTCTCGACGGGGCGATTCAAATGAGTACCCACAATGTAGGATTATGTTGTTAATGAAGATTTAAGCCCTCTTTTTTAGACCTTTGAAATAGATTTATCGTCATGTTTGCATTGTCCCGTTTTGAGACGGCATCAAATTTGTACAGTAGTCTCTTTCTGGTCGTAAAATATAAATCTAAGTTATTCACCCTCACAAACTGCAAATGAACCAATATCATTGGTCATAATTTTTACGCGTGGATGAAAAATACAAATAATTCAGAATATTGGTCTATTATTGTCTATTTTCAATTTACCAACCCCAAGTTGTCTGCATTGATATTTTTAAGTCATTTGAAGGGTTCTCATTTTTTTCAGTTAAAACTTCTTAAACTTCCTAAGTCACCAAACCAACAAGAAAGGTTAGCAAAAACGGTGGCAAATGGGCAAATGTAGGAGTTAAAAATACTTTCTGGTCTAAATGAATGTTGTTATCGGTCGACTTGATATACGAAACTACAAATTATATTATATAGAATATACTCTTTATACACAAAAGGTTACTCATTATTTTAACAAAAGGGGTTGACGAAGGCAAACAAGTTAATAAAAATAACTTTATTTTCAATGAGGTCTTGCAGTAGAAAAAATGTGATTAGTTTTGATGAAGCCGTAAATGGTGCTACCTGAAAACAGAAAAATGACAGGATCCTCCTTCCCTTTGTCTAATCTGAAATGTAATAACTTCCTAGCACTTTGTCAAATTATCGAAATAAGCTGTACCTATCGTCCTTCAATGTTGTTCGCCACGAATTATTCCCGATTTACATCGATCAGTGAAGCTTGGCAATTTATTTAACTCAGTTGCCTAATGTCAGATGCAACATCTGTATTTTGTGAAAGAAAACAACAAAACAAAAACAAAAAAATCTAACAAACAAACAAAATAGTAAATTTCATTTGAGGTCTATGTTTTGTAAACCGTTTTCATCAAGTGAACTCAAACTCTTCTGATCTTTGATTTTATAACGACTAGACGCAACGTCGTTATCAATTGGCCCATTTGAGTTTACATTTTATATTATAGTTTACAGATCTAGCTTTATCAATTTCAAAATAATGATAAGAGATATAATGAAATATTTGATGTTCATTATGGACGAATAATGGTATAAGAAACACAAACATGAACTACCATATAAATAGAGTCGCATTTTGAATATATATTTAATCAATCCATTTCCGACGGATCAAGTATCCCTAGGAGACACTACAAAAATAAAACAAAAAATCAATAATAAAGCAAAAGCAAAGAGTGTTAGTTGTCAAGCCAATATAAAATAGTGATTACACGTGAAGAATAATTCATAAGTTTGTGATTAAAGATAAAAAAGAGTGATTTACCTTTACAGTGGCAAGGTACCGGTGACAGCAATCAGAAGATGAATGCGCTCTCCTCGGTAGTTCGACTATTTTTATACTCGTCGTTTATTGCCAAGTCACTGTGACTTACAACAAATGTTTCCAACCAATTGCCTAATGCCACATCTCAGTAGCTAGACCGGTAAATGTCTCGATTTGAATGCAATATTTTAAAGATATGAAATCAAATGCATGGTTTACATCGAAGCTGAAATCTTTATGGCCAAAAATCACGACGAGGTTTGATTAAAAACGGAATGGTGAAGGTTTCCCTTGAGGTACGTTGTGACCTGAATTCTGCTAGACACTCAGGCAGAATAGGATTACCAAAACGTAGAATCTACCCTATGAGCCACTTGTTCGATTCTTATATTTTTAGATGCAATTTTCGAGCCATAATTGTCAAAGGTTAAAAACAAGGTCGGTAAGAGCATTAGGATTTCAGTTGAAAGTTCGATTACAAAACAGTCCCTGAATGCATTCTAACTACTAACGTAACATAACATACTAAGGTTTGTACCATTTGGCATTCAGTTTGCCCTTCAACGGTTATGGTTGCCTTTACATCGCTTCGATATTTCAAGACAAAACTATTTCCGCGGTGTTTATTTAATCCTATCACCACGAGTGTGTTCGAAAAATATGATTATAACTGTTAATTACCACACATTCCTTCTGTAGTAAATATTTTGCTTTGGTTGATCAAATCAGCTCTGTTTCTATATTTTTCGACCGACAGAAGGGATAATAATAAAAAACGATTTTAGTTTATACTTCCATGGCAAAAAAGATATATTCAAAGCATTGAAAGTTCTATAAAGTTGATATGCATCGAATGCAGCACCGACTGGTTAAAATGAGAGGGCCCCTAAAAGTGGGGATGAAAGTTTCTGAACGCTCAAAAATTCAATCTTAATTTTACTAAAGCCTATTGATCTAGTTATTTTGATTCAACAAACTCTGAAATGATGACATTGCAGGCACATATCGATGGGAACTATCATCATCCCAGATGTGAATGGTGTAGTTTTGCTTAAATTCGATCTTGATAGATAACTTTTATATTGGTACCATTAGATACGTATCGATAAATACTTAGGACGCTGCAGCTTATATCGACGATTTGAGAGTTTTCTAGAAACACCAGCGAGTGTTTGAGATGCAGATTATTCTAATACTATTAAAAATCAACTAACCTAGATGGGAAGTAAAGTTACTTTAAGATTCAAGGTAAATACCTTTTGTAAGGTATTTGAATCAAAATTTTATGCGCACCTACCTATAGACGGAGTTGTCCTGAAAAATGCCTTTTAATTAACTCCCTTGACTTGACTGGGTAGTTCCGGTTTAAATTTGCTAAATGGAGAATATAAGGGCTGAGACTAAATGCTTCTATTTTGCGTAGAACCAGATATTTTTTTTCAGAATTTGATTAAGAGGCATGTTTAGTGCTTAAAATACTCTTAGAATATGGAATTGTTGTGGTAGTTTATGTTAACGTTGACACGTTTTAATCGTTTTTCTCTCCCGACCTAGGAACCAATTTCATTCTCGTCCAATTTTCAAAATTTACTTCTCATTTTCGAAACAAAATTAGCAAAGGCGTCCTTTGTAGAAAATCATTGCGTTTACTTCTTTAACTTAAAAAAACTTATTAAAAACTTATAAAAGCAAGGAAACCACACAACCAAGAATAACACTATTGCGATAAAGAGCACTTTTTACGCCGATTTTCTCCACATTTGAATGATGCATTATTTTCGGTACACATGGCTGTTAAAATTTTGTTCGTATCCTCTTTCGTTCTGAGATTTTTTTCTGTAAAGGGTTAAATGGTAAATCAAATTTAAAAGTTGACGATGTCCTCTCATAAACTGCTGTTTTAATCCAAGTATCTTATCGGTATCTCTGGTTGCGTAACAGACCACTGGTGGTATATTGGATATACACTAGATATATCTCATAATGATCGGCTATTTGCTTTTGATTTTCATCCGATATCCCCTTATAACAAGTAATAAAGGAAGTCGTTTGATATTTCCTCTTATTCTAAGGAAATTACGAGCTTGTACATTTTAAATAGGAATAAAAAATGCAAGAGGTAAAGGAAATCTATTTTAAAACGTTTCTCATTTAGAAAAATGGGAAAAAAATGATTTGAATTTTTAATATATATACATTGTATCATATATGTCATTGCATTGTTTATCTCAATATACATGTAGTAATACAAATTGTTAAATGGATTAACACGTTCAAAAAATTGTCTTAGTTTGATCTTTGTAACACTTCTTACGGTTATCTCTTTTATATTCAACATTTTTTTATTTCTCTTTTTTTTCGAATTCTTAAATACATGAAATTACATAATAAGCAATAAATTTTAAGAAAAAAACACTCAGTAGGGTAGAAATACTGTGGAAAAGGAAAATATTTCTTGCAACAAGCGTATTCTTTTTCTGCAATACATTCTCAGTTGCATATTCTTTTTCTACAATGCATTCTCAATTTGAAAGCCACAAGGCCGTATAAACCAGGGTAAACCAGAATAAATCTTATATACAAAAATATAATTTTTTGCACACATCTAATATAAGATGTTAAAGCTTGTGCAGGTTGATTGATTTAAATTGGTTTACACATTCCCAGACAATGACGCTTTTAGGCGCCCCTTAAAAAAAATAATTGGGAAAACATTGTGTAAAATGACAAAATTGCTTGTAATAAGCAATTTCATCATTTTGCCGAATGTTTTCTGTCCAGAAAGATGAAAATATCTACACATTCATAAATCCAAATTTGTCATGTGCAACTCCTTTAAATTTGGCACAGTCTAATATTTTGCTCTCTGGTATCGGTTAAACACTACTTTCAACATTAAATAAGTTACTAAGCAAAACTGACATTTCATCTGAGCAACCAGCTGCTCACCCTTCTTAGACCTTATCATTTGCCGATTTGTAAGAAATTAATTATATATCTTACTTGCCGTTGGTAAGAAACGAATGATATATCTTGGGAGGACATACAGAGGCAACAATCATTTTCACAGAGCCTACACACACTTTACAAAGCTTGTTGAGGATCATGCAGTGAAATTCTGGTTAAATTCATTTCATATTCATCAATGAAAAGGGTATTTGGTAAATTCCTATGGTCATGAAATGAAGACGTATGGAGAGATTCTTTGTAACAGGTATTTTATAAAGTCAAAGCCCCGCTTGACATGTGAAACTATTTTTTAAAAAAAGGCAATAATGGAATGTATTTCCGTGAGAATCATTGTATTTATTTCGATCAAAAATGCTCCTTTTATGGTAATTCATACGTATATCCGGAATTAGGGTATATCCGAAAAGTACACTTTCATATCGGCACATTTACGATTATAAGCACGTAAAACGTCACTTAGCTTTAAAAATTAAGCTCAGCTGTTATAATAAAGTAGTCTCTAGATCATCTAGGGTTTCAACATTGGTGACAATAGTAAGATCTGCCAACAACCTGTTAATGTTTTCGATAGCGATATCATCGATTCTTTCACCGGAACTACCAAAAAATTTTAGGGAGGTCACTCTATTACATCATCTAAGCTGACTAACTCTGGATATCGGTAGGGGTCCATTTACTTCATTCATACAGTTCACAATATATAAACTTTTTAATAATTCTGTTAAATAAAAAGCCTTATCAGCCTTATATATTGTTCAAGCTTTCTTTGTGCAATTTATTACATATAGGTGGTCACTAAAAGAAATGACAGAAATGAAAGAAAATTGAATGTTTAATATCTTGAAACGAGTTTTATTCAACTCAAAAATATGTTTCTAGAAAAACAAACCTGTTAACCTGTAACGTTACTTTTAAGACTCTTGCTAAAAGTGTATAAGTAGAATATACTTTTTTTTCGAAGAAATGAGAAAAATCTGATGTAACAACCAGTAAAAAATCAAATTTAGCATTATCTACATGTTTCGATGAAATTGCGATTTTGAAAAATAGTGACAATTATTAGGAGAAACATAAAACTTCAGTTGTTAAAACTTTTCTTGTATATTCACTTTGATTGGTCACAATACAAAGAGTTCAAATTTGCTACTTCGGTTTCAAAGGTGAGGTTCGATCGCCGACGGCGGCACTCATCCTTCCGACTATTTGTCTCCCACTAATGGGTCGATAATCGTAGACCTAATATGAGGGATAGCAGCTGGAGGCTAGGAAAGGATGTGATGGGGGTACTGCTGTGAGAATACCAGGAATCCATTGTTAGGTGCTCATGCCGCCGCGATATAACTGAAAGCGGCGTAAAACCCCATTCAATCAATCAATCAATTCAAAAGGTGATAGTTTAAAAGTACTTGAAAAAGTTTCATTGTTTTTATTTATCTATATTCTATTTCATTTCTTTTCTATTTTTAGTTTATTTTCTTGTCGGGCACATAATTAACAAACTCTTAAAAAGTTATGATGAAAATCTGAGCGACTGAACTTAATCGAATGATGTTTTCATTTAAATAAATATTCACAAGACTTTGCTTCCTTCCAGTGCCGCTTTTGAATAAAACGAATATGAAAACCTGTTAAAGACGATTTTTTTCCTTCTATCGTATACCAGAAAATAAGCAGAAATTGAAACATCTACCTTACATAATTTGTAAACTTGGTAAACTTTTGCGACTTCAATTATGTAACTAAAGCTAAAACAAACTATAGTTACGGCATTTAGATAGCCAACCAAACGCGTTAATAGCTAGCAAAGTGTCAGCTTTGATAGCTTAAGTAAACAGACGGAATTTTGGGGTCTTCTAAATGTTCAACGAGTGCAAACTGCCACTGAGGCTTAACCACTAAATCCATTGAATGCCTACGCCATAAAAAATAGGTCTCATGTATCTCAGGAGTAACGAAAACTCTATTCAAATTGAAGAGGACTATTTCTTAAGCACGCTATTTAACCCTTCCCGATCAATTCCGCTTTTAAGCATCTCAAGAAAAGACTTTGGGAAACATTGTGGACAAAGATGAAATTGCTTCTTACAATCATTTTCTCCATTGTCTACAATGTTTTCTACCCAATAATGGAAATATTTCTCAATTAAACAAACTGGAAATCGTTGTCTGCAACTTCTTTTATTTGAACCAGTCTAAGATTCTTTCGTGTTGTAATGGATTAAACCTGGTTTACTTTAATCACTCTTATTTATCGTAATAACCTTAGCAAAGAAGAATAATTAACAAAACTATGGTTTGCTAGCTACAGTACTTTCAGTTCTTTGATTTTTATTTTTTGTAGCATGTTTTGTAAATAACGCTGTTTAACCCATTACCAGACTGGTCAAAGTTGAAGAGCTTTGTAGATAACAATTTAAAACCATTGAAATTTAGATTTTTTTTCTTACTTTTTGAGTAGAAACTGTTTTTTTAGGGGGATCCTTAAAAAAGCCGTAGAAGTCTGTTTTTTTTGTCCGAGTCAGTGAGTTGGGCCAGGAAATAATCAATTTAAAGCTGTAAGGAGAGAGAAAAAATAAAACTTAAAACAACAACAACGACCATACAACAAAACGATTCACTCTTCGCCTTTCCGCACTTGAAACAAAATCACAAACAATGAATGATTGATTGATTGAATTGGGTTTTATGGCACCGGTAACAATATTTCAGTCATATTACGGCCGCTGGAGTACCTACCAATAGATTCCTGGTAATGCTCACACCATTACCGCTACATCCTTTCCGGGCCTTCAAGCTGCTAACACGCTTAGATTTACGATTATCCACCAATTGGTGGGAAACCAAGGTCGGACAGGATATTCGCATCGGCCGGGGATCGAACCCTTGACCCCTTGACTAGGAGTCCTATGCGCTACAACTGCGCTATGGCAGCGGCCACGCAATCAATTAAACAATAAATTAGACGGAAAAGTAACACTTTATTGTATACACCGTGGTCATTATGATTATGATTGGTCAGAGTCCGGAAAAATAATGATTAACGAGAAACGATTTGGATAATAAGACCCATCTCTAATACACCCTGTTGTTCGAAGGGTGGAGAATGTTCTTAGAGAAAAAGATGATCTCGTGATCTCGGTATCCCTTCACTCGCGCCACGAACCAACAGGCGATCACTGTAAGGAACCCCTTATACTGCTTTACAACTTTTTACACGTACACAATGTAGGAAGATGCAGGCGTTTATATACGCTTTAACCCATTCCCACATTATCCCGACTTTGACTCCCCTTAAGAAAAAAATCTAGAAAACTTTCTTCAATGTCCATAATATTTTCCATACCAAAATGCAAATATTTCCTAAATTTGACCAACTTCAAATTGACGTCTGCTATTTCCATCAATTTGGATCAGTCCAAAATTTATCGTGTGGTAATAGGTTAAGGTACATTCTTAAATGCAGTGGAAGCGCAATGGTCAATCCCTTAATAAGAAAGGATTGTAGTTAAAACAGAAGCATCCCAAATCTAACCCGTTGCCGATCGACTCCTGTCATTTATTTAATAGACCGACCATTCAAGACATCCACCAATGAAAGGAGATCGACAAGGGGTGACAAACATATTTGTTGGTTTGGCGATTTACCGCCATAACGACAGCCTATACAATCTTTAAGCTGTTATGGCGTTTTAGCATTAAGCCATCGAAATGTCCTGCACTAATCTCATTTCTATTTCATACGTGCTAAAATTAAGTCGGTGAAAAGTAGAAATGAACCCAGAAATTAAAATATTGAAGCAACTGATTATAGAGAATGCATTTCCTTGCTGACTGATAGAACACTTTCACAAAAAGTACTAAATAAAAGAAGTCCATGTAATTATTTGTTTTAATATATATAATAAAAAGAATAATCAACTAGTTGTTTTTGATATGAAAAATCCCTCACTCGAATACGTTGTTGGCAATTAAAAAAACTCGTCTTTCGGACCTGCTTTTTAAATTCCTAACAACGTATTCTCGTAGTAGATTTTTCATATCGAAATAACCAGTTGATTTTCCTCTATTTACTACACTGTATCTTTCAATGCAATCTAAATGGATGTAGACGAGATCAACTTTGTGATCGGCGTTGAACAGAATTTAGAAGACGACATATTCATCATTTGACTTCTCGCTTTTAGCGTTTTTCCAAATTCAAACCGCTATTTCAAATTGATCAAAAAACAAACAAAAAGAATGTAAATTTCACAAATTTTCACGCATACCCAAAAAACTTTAAGAGAAAATCCACGCGATCGCCTCTTTATTTTTTCATCACATAAAAGTTCACAGCCTGGGTTTTCCGTGAATAACAAGGAAGGTGACCTTGTATCTTCATATATTCATGATGAATTATCTAACGAATGACCTATCCCTGGCCCCGCCAACTTTCTTCGTTGGCTTCACCCACCGACTCCAACAGAAAGTCACACTTCGATTTAATTTTGCAAAATTTGTGGCCAGTAGTTTAACAAAAAAGCTTGAATAAGCTGTAGCTACGACGTTTCAGTCACCAAACGAACATAAAGGATTGCAAATAAGGGCTGCAAATGTCGGAATTCAAAACTCTTTTTTTTCAGTCTAAACGAATGATTTCATTGTTCGACCGGTAATCTGATTAACAGCCGCGATATGTCAACTGTCTAAATGACAGAAATACATTAATCGAGATTGAGGAGAAAATCTATGTCAGCGGTCAGTGGTCAGTATTCAGTTTAGTCAAGAAAATACTTCTGAATTAACTTTGAATTATGAAACTGATTTCAATTTAAAATTGTCGCATGATCATGACAGTTTTTTCCGATGGCTATTCAAACCATTTCAAACCAAAAGTAGTTTGTTTGTTTACAAGTAAATTATCAAGTTTTGATGCACATATAACGTATCTTGAATCATATTTATTATGTCCAAACCGTTTTACTTCTCGCGAATGAAAAGAATCTTGTCATTTAGCCCATTGCAGCGATGTTTTGTGAGAGTTACGAACGACAACCCTGCTTGGTGATGACTTCGTACACCTTAACTGATTTCAACATGAACAAAATGTCCAATGAATATGAGGGATTTATCCGTTAGCTATTCAAACGATTTTAAAAGAAAAATAGTTGGTTGGGTTTGTCATCAAGTTTTAATGCAAACTATTTATAATACCCAAACCGTTTTATTTCTCGCGAACCAAGAGAAAAATGATATATCTTTCGTTACTTAGTTTGACAAGAATTTTGTTATTTAGCCCATTGTAGAGGTGTATGACGAGAGTAACGAACGACAACTTTGCTTTGAGATTGACAAGAAATATACACAGTATGGTTGCAGCCCCGTTTTATTCGTATTTGTGATTACCCATTCGACCGAATCGAAGACCCCGTCACCTTTCGAAATCGAACGATATCTTTGAAGCGCGTGTACGTTATGTCTAATAATAAATAAATTCTCATTGCAAAAATAATCTTATATTGGTTTCGATTTTTTTGAACATGTAGCACTTTATTCCTTACCACGTAAACTCAAAATTACCAACTGATAAAATAAAGTTAAGGAAAACATGTTGATAAAAGCCAAGTAGCAGATTCATGTTAAACAGTAAACTTTGATTGCAATTATGAAACTATATCTTTCTATTATTCATTTATAGGTTACAATTTTATTTTTTATTTTGATAGAGGTTCATCAAGGGATAAAAGGGAGTATTTTCTTCCAGAAGGTGCCGTAGATTTTCCACAGATCAGTGTTTTGTTTGACACTTAATGACATTTTGATTCATACAATTTAATTAATTTGATTTGTTTCGCAAGTTTTTCTTGTAAACACTTTTACACCGTTGGTCTCGTCGTAGGCGCGATGGTGCAAAATCTTCTACAACCTGTAATATCAGAAGTATTACTTAACTTCGGCTGCGGCATATATCCTTTCAGACATTGTCTTTCATCAATCAATGGGTTGATAATCGTTAGGATAAATAGGATGACAGCTGGAGGCTAGGAAATAATTAAGTGGTAGTGAGCAATAACAGGAATCCATTTTTAGGTGCTCAAGCCGCCGCGATATGACTAACACACTATTAAAACGGGCGTTAAACACTTTCCAATCAATCAATCAATTACTTAAGGTTTTTGTTTGTTATTTTGAAGAAAGGTGTGTGTTCAGTATAAAAAGAGAAACCTATAAACAGTGATAACCATGTATGCATTTTGTTCGAATTATGTTAGTGATCTCGTTTGTGTTTCAATTCTTTGTTGCAGTGTTTTCATCTTCGATTTGGGCCAAACTGTTTTATTATTCTTTTCAGCACATTGGTTATTCGTTATGCAGACAATATGTGTTCAATTAAAAAGAACTTAGTGAAATATGCACGTTTGTGTTTGTTTGTGCGCCTTTACTAACTCTCAGAACTTTCAGTCTTTTGATTATAAGAAACTACCGATTTATCCATTTAACATCTTTCTTGGGCGTGAAAACATCTGGATTGTTAGCGCTCCTGAGAGACTTTATAAACTCAAAGCTTTTGTCACTAAAATACATTACTATAAACTGGACCATAACTTGGTGGATCTATACAATACATTGCAACGATTCATGATACTAGTTTAGCTTATTCTCAAAAGATTTAATTTCATGAGAAATATTTTGAAGTGTTGTGGATTTCTGCTAAACACTATAAACAGAAAGCAAGAATGGTTTGACTTTGGCAATAGGTCAATGGCAGCGATGGTATATTAATACAAATTTAAGGTCAAGTAATCATTTAAGACAGAAAACTACTAGAAACCGTATATTTGCATTCCAACAGGACTTTCAGCCCTTTTAAAGGGTTTCATTTTTTTGTGAGATGGGTTGAATATGTATCGGCTTTAATTATTTATATAAATTTCTTAATAATCTTAATCTGTCTTTCGCGAGTCTATAGATCGTTCTGATAAAAGATTTGTAGTTTTGTTGCAATCGAATATGATACCGGGAATGATTTCATGCCCAATGAAAGAATAATAATAATAATAAAAAATAAAATTAAAAAAAAACGCGTCTGATGTTTTGCTTGAACAGGATATTATATAATTTAAGACCTGCCTGAGTTGCATTATTCAATTTAATTTCAAGACTAAAATGCAAATATAATCTTACACACTGGGTTGCACTGGATCAATGCGAAACACTAATGGAGGGAAAGCGTTTTGTTTTTCTGAATGGGGTTTAACACCTTTAACGATATTTCAGTCATATGGCGACGGCTTGAACACCTAACCATATATTCTTGGTATTACTCGTACCAGTACTATCCAGACATTCTTTCCGAACCTCTAGCTACTCATCTCACTTAAGTGTATGATAATCATAGTTTGGAAACAAGTAGGAACGAACATTTGCCGCGACCGGGGACTGATACCTGAACCTCATGTTTGAGAGCCCGACATCCTACTAGCTGGCGCTGTGGCCGCGGCCGTGGAAGGAACGATCTAAGACCTTTGACTCTGGATCAAGTCAACATTATTAAACATATTACGAGTGGTGATTGAAAAGCCTCGGATTCCTTCCCTGTAAAAAGGCTGTATCTCCCCCCCCCCCAAATAAAAGAAAAAAAAAATGCCTCATCAACTTTTTAAGGCACTATTCGACTGGTACATGTGCGATGATGGTGGTCACCGAGCTCGTTAGATAATTGTCAAAGGATGCTATCCTCATAGGCCACGTCCTCATTCTAGAAAACGATATTAATAAGATCATAAAAAGACATGAACGTTCACTATAAAAAAAATCTTACAGTAAAAAACCCGGCAGCTGGTTTCTAGGACAAATCACGTAAAATTACGGCCAAACCGTTACGGCGCCTCCACGTAATATTACGGTAAGACCGTGATTATCCGTATCGCATGAGCCGTAATTTTACGGGACTTTCTTGGAAACCAGCTGCCAGGTCTTTTACTGTAAAATTTTACGGGGCATTAAGGCCGTTTTTTTCACATGCATATTATTATTCTTTCCTTCTGCAGTACATTAAACATAGAATATTTAAATGTTTTTTACATCTTTTCAACATATCTTAAGATATATATGAATACATTTCAATTAAAAAAGTGTACATATCTCTATTTAACATATCAAAGAGAATGAAAATCAATCTGTTGATTTAACCATAGCTTGTTTTATTGAATCGTTCACGATTTTACAATGAAAGCTTCTGATCACAATCAAATTACACAAAGAATCGTGATATCTTTAAGACGAAGTTTGTGTTCCTCTAACAGTCTCTGTAGTTTTCATAGAATCTGTGTTGCTAATTTCCGCTGAATTTTACCATCTTGGATGAAAGGCTGGTTTAATTTCACTGAAAATATAAAGACGTATATAAATATAAGACATATTGCATGACTTACACTTCGTCCAAATTCTATGGTCCAGTTTCAAGTAAAGTTTTTGTCACACACAACTTTACATTTTATTCATGCACTACACAGGAAGGTTGTATTTAAAAATCAAATCCAAAAGTTTTAAATGTTCAAGATGAGGATGTACGTTCATTTTAAGCCTACGCACATATGTAAGTATTGGAAGATGGAACTCTTATACTGAATTGAAGTACATACAAAAAAAAAAACTTCTTAAGGTGTAAGTGCAACACCATCTTTACATCTGGTAGTTTCTTCAACGACCTTTTTGCAATACCAATGTCTCATCAATGTCAATCAAACGTCTGTATGATGACTCAATAATATCACATCAAATATAAAATTGTATATTGTTCTTTAATGAAAGGGCCATATGAACTCATAACTTAAGTGTAAAGGTAAAATATATTTACGATTCAACCTTGTTTATTCTTTGTCCAAGATTATATAACTTGCTTGTGTGGGTAATTTTCAGTCTGCCTTCATGGCTGTCATAGCTGGTCATCTTACACCATGATACACTCAGGCAAGGCCAGAACAACTAATACTGAAATACAAAATTCATACATGTGCAAAAACAAATTATATTTACACATATATATATATTTATACATATTTAACTTTTTATTCTGGATTTCGACCTTTAATAAAGAGACATTTTACTAACTACGTGTCTTTATAACAAAATAAATAAGTTTTCAGTTATTAGCAAAAATACAGAAGAGTACCATTAAAAATACGGGTTTACCTGTTAAAACGCCGTTTTCTTTCTATTTGATTGGAAAGAGTATCACAAAGCGTATATCTCTATTATAACGTTAGCCATCAAAGCCAGAAAACTATTCATAAATGTAACACGCACATTCATATCGTTCAACATAGATATTATAACGGCAGTCAACATGGTAAGCAAACAGTGACAGGTGGGGTTATATAAAAAATCAAAGAGTACAATAAAGGTAGTTACCTTTCTCAGATGAGTTTGTTAACTATTCAAAATATGGATTCGTTCGTACTTCAACTTCTTTTTTCCCCATTTGAACTCTATCGACATAGATCAACGCCAGGATGCAAATTGGATTCGAAATAAGTGACAGTTGCTAGCAAAATATCTGCGATGTTTAAATTAGTTTTCCAACAATGCAACATTTTTACGGTCAGCTACTGTAATGGGTAAATACGGTACAAAACTGTAACGAAAATAACGTAAAATGACAAAATTTTACTGTATTTTTTACAGTGTTGTTTTCAAAGAGAAAGGACAGTTAACTTAATATCTCACACACATGACTATTTGCAGTTCTATAAAAGCTACGTTGAATGGTATCCATTGACAGTACACTATCCGTACGCAATCTCTTAAATATACACGATATAAGCTTTCTATACGTATATAACAATACTATATTAATCGAGATGTGGTTATGTAATTCGCAGTTACATAGGTTTTTTTGTTTGTTTTTTTTTTTTTGTAGTGGAGTACCTTACCATTGATTCCTAGTATTTCTCACACCAGTACTATCATAGCTTCAATCTGCTCGTCCAACCTATATTTACGATTATCCACCTATTGGTAGGAGACGAATATCGGAAAGGATAGGGACCACCTTTTGACTGTGGCTGCAACCGACTCAGTACGATGCAGATTAAAAAAGGACGTGTGCGTATTGACGTGTATGGACAGTCGTTCCTTTAATATATATTGCAACCTATTCTGAAAGATGAATATCATTAAGCCACCTTTGGACTAGTCAAACAAAAGAATAAATATCGGCCTTCGACTATCTGAGCCGCCGTCATAGCACAGTTGGTAGCGCGTCGGACTGTCAATCTAGAGGTCCCGGATTCGATTCCCGACGGCGGCAGTCATCCTTTCCGACTATTTGTCTCTCACCAATGGGTCGATAATCCTAGACCTATGTGGGATAGCAGCTGGAGGCTAGGAAAGGTTGTAATGGTAGTACTGGTGTGAGAAATACCAGGATTCCATTGTTAGGTTCTCCAGCCGCAGCGAAATAACTGAAAGATTGTTGAAAGCGGCGTAAACACCCATTCAAACAAACAAACAAATCGACTATCTGAAATAATTGACAAAAATGCGACTTTAAATGAAGGATTCAACCGAACAATCAAATAGATCTCAAACGTTTGCCAACATTAATTGAAGCACTTTTGTAGACCAAAGGGAACTTTGAACTCATACATTGGCCATCATTTATTTGAAGCACTTGCGTTGGTTTTGCCGACTTAAACGTCGCGACTACAGATTGTTCGAGCTATATTCACGACGCTTAAACGCTTACAAACAGTAACACTTTTTGTTGGATGTTTATGACTATAAAAAAATGCGAAATAATGCCGTTTCATATCTGAACGGAACTTCCTGTTGGAGTCAGTGGAAGCGACGATCGAAGTCAATCATTGTGTTAGGTATATCAATATTATTTCAGAGTTGAAATGTTTTAACATTTTCCTATATATTACTTTTAGTGCGGTTAAGATGTATCGATGATACCCATGTTGTGTGCTCCATCGAATTTTCGTGATAATTTTTGCTAATATCGTACAATAATCGGCTTCAGAGAAGATGTATATGGAACCATTTTTACTGACTCGACAGCTCATAGCACCGATATCTTTCTCTAAACCAAAATTTCTCGAATAAATCTGAGAATGGATGTCCAAAGGGCAATTCATGTAAAATATTGTTGAAACATGTCCAGAAGTTTAAAAGGAAAAGAATAGAAGAAAAAGCACGGACGAAACGCCATAACAAAAGTTCTGTCGGACTTTGTTTTATATAGCTTTATAGATGGGTCATACCAAAGCATCAAACTATCTCCTTCAAAGTGTAACTTTTCTTGCCTTTAATGATATCAGTACGTTGGTTTATCCTCAGTAGTGGGTAAATGATGACGAATCTGTAAATATTTAAATGTGAAATCGTTATTTATTTCAGTAACAGTAGTTTGTGGCATCATAAATCAAAGCAATATTCCTGTTAAGCTTCATTTTTTACAGGTGTATTTGCTGATGATAGTTAAATTAATTGTTCGAAAATCCGGTATTCTAAAACTGTCTTTTCTTTATGTTGATTCATTGAATGATTTAAACCGCTTTTTACAGTATTTCAGTAATATCGCGGCGGCTGGAGCACCTAACAATGGTATTTCTCACACCAGTACTACCACTAAAGCCTTTCCTAGCCTCCAGCTGCTATCACACTTACGTTTACGATTATCCATCAATTGGTGAGAGACAAATGTCGGAAAGGATATGTGCCGCCGCCGGGGATCGAACCCACGACACCTTTCCATATGTATTAATGGAGAAAACATTTGCCCGGTCCACACAAATCATATATTTTGTAAGCGATTGTCCCTCTTAATTGCTAGACGTTGTTGCCCCCGTTACCTTGCGTCATGATATAATCTAGCATTATCTTGCACATCTAGATGACGGCCCTGTCCTCGACCAATTCAAGGTACAAGAGTTTATGGTAGGTAAACTTCTCCTAAATCATATCGCTTTACCAGTTGAAGAGGAGCTCGGTTTTTTTGTTGTTTTTTTTCACCAGGTACATTTTCTGATGGCGTTGCTTGTTCTAATCCAAACATTTGATTTTCTTAATTGTCGTTTAAGACCAAAAGTCTCGAGCTTGAAGGTTAAATAAGTAATTGTATATTCGATATATATATATCTCTAATAAAGACTTTTCAAGGACTTTCTTTGTATAAAATATTCCCTCAGTCTACGACTGGATTTTCATTTAAAAAACACCATTGAAGTTAAAGCCATCGTGAAATTTACACTTGTTACCCAAGCCTTTTATATTGCTGGAAAATTTCAACTCTCACCATGCTCTAAGAGGTTGTAAAAATGCAGACGCTTAAGGTCGTATTCTTGAGGACTTTCTAGCCAGACATGATCTTGTTATATTAACAAATTAATAATCTTCTTACCATAACCCTGCTACTGGATCTTTTTCATCAACATTTGACTATTTACAGCCACGGCATCTTTTCAGGTTTTACATGGATACAGTTGATACCGGTCGTGGTTATGACCGCTTCAAGTATCAGAAATAGGACCATCGATCCAGCAACGCTCAAGGCAATAGCAACTCCATAAATTCAATTAAGATCTTAGTAAAACCAATTTGCGAACAGTTTATTACTACTGAAGATATCGATGACTGTGAAAACTCTGTAGAGCTTTTCACAGTCCTTAAAATATTCTGCTGCAGAAAAAGTCAATCCTCGAACGTCGCCTGATCCTGAAAACTCAAAAAGCTATGGTTTAATGAAGATTGCAAAAAGGCTATAGCTTGGCGAAAATCTGCTCTAAGATCATTTGATTTAAGACCTACAAAGACAAAGCGTCATAGCGCAGTCGGTAGCGCGCCTGACTCCTAATTTTCAATCAAGGGATGTCTTAGGTTCGATCCCCGGCGGCGGCACATATTCTTTCCGACATTTGTCTCTCACCAATTGGTGGCTAATCGTAAACCTAAATGGAGTAGCAGCTGGAAGCTAAGACAGGATGTAGTAGTAGTACTGGTTTGAGAAATACCAGGAATCCATTGTTAGGTACTCCAGCCGACGCGATATGACTGAAACGCTGAAACCCCATTCAATCAATCAATTAAGACCTACAAAAGAAAACCATTAAAATTTCAAGACTTCACGTGCGAAACTACGTCGAACTATAAAACAAATTAAGCGAACGTCTTGAAGACCGAAGCTTCTAGGTTAAATTGCCGTCTCGTGCTTACTTGAAATTTAAATAAAGTTTGGAAAAAAGATATAACCCCAGGCTCTTGGCGGTGAACTATCGTTCCAAAACCAAAGACTGGTGGAGACTCTTCCAACACATATCACCCATTAGCCTTAACAAGTTGTATTTAAAAAACTTGGAAATAATGTCAAATTACCGTCTTGCTTGGTTCCTTCGAAAGAATAAACTTATAACGTTTGACAAAAGAGGCTTTCACTCTTGACTATCTTGTCTATTTCGGGACTTTTATCCTAGAATCTTTCATAAGGATAGAACATTTTCTTTCTGTCTTTGTAAGAGTGCTTATAATACCACTTGGATGTATTGAATCATAAATGACCTCTTTGATTTCGGTGTTCACGGTCGCCTTGCTTATTTAATTTCTGCATTTTAAGACGAACGTCATTCAGGGTTGGAAATACCTTTTCTGATCCACATAAACAAGACCCAAGTCTCCCAAAGGAAATTACTTAACTGTGAAATCATTCAGTGTCAAAATTAATGATCTTGTCAAAACTATTTGTCTTGGTGTGAAATGTTTTCTTTACGTTGATGTTTTTTGTGAGTGTTACAGATCATAGCATATGACTGCAATTGATAGGCAGTTACAGCAAGTCTTAAACAACCTTAGTAAATGATCAAATGAAAACGGATATAAGTTTTCAAAGACTGTCTTTTGTATGTGAGGTTTGCTAGGTCAATGACTACAATGCTGTTGTTAGGAAATTTTGAACGAGATGACAAAATCTTCGTTTTGTAGCCTATAGCTGGCAGACCCTTATATGCAAGATAGCTTTGGCCCTATACTGTTGACAAGAAAAGCAAAAGATTTGAATTGTATTAACAATATTTCCGGGAGGCATCAAAGAAAAAAAGAAAACAAATGTGCCATGTAAGTACAATGTATGTTGTATATTTGCTTTGACATAAAAACTCAATTCAGAAACTAACTATATGTGTAAACAGTGTCATACAAGAAACAAATGTACTTGAATCTGAAGTTAATTCGGTCTTTACTGATGAATCATTCCCTGGTCCAGCTTAAATTGAGAACCTTGAAATATCGAAGAGTATTGACAACAATTTTTTTTTTTCAAATGGAGCTACTAAAACGACATTTCCTGATAATCCACAGGTACCGATAATTCATCATGATGTTATAGTGTACGATTCTAAACATATAACCAAGATCCTTAAAGAATGAATCAGAAACGCCTTCAAGACTAAGTAAAATGATTTCACGAACCTAACAAGAGTTAGTACAATGCAACATGTATACTAATTCCCAAATAAGATGAATTTGAATGGGGTTTAAATCAACTTGTAACAGAATTTCAGTCATATCGCAACGGCTGGAGCCATGGATCCTGGTATTTCCTACACCAGTACTAACACATTAATTGAAACGTACAGAATGTGTACCGACTATCAAAAATTAATACTGTGACCGATTTGTTTGTTTGTATGAAGGTCGTTTTAAAGAATTTTCAGTCATATCGAAGCGGCTGGAGCACCTTACAATAGACTCCAAGTATATCTCGCATCAGTACAAATATTACATCCTTTACGAGCGCCAAGCTGCGATCCAACTGAGATTTACGAGTATCCGATCGATGTCGAAAAGCATTTGTCTCGCCACCGGGGAACGAAACAATGGCACAGCACGATTGAAGAATCGGAGTCTGATGCGCTACCGACTAAGCTGTGATCGAAAGTAACTTTTTATAAAAAATTGGAGACTGTATTGACAAAAAGTAATCTTAAGTTTGTCACCAAGTTGTATCGTCTTTAAGGTTTCTGACAAGTTCCAATGGCTGAGAGAGAATAAGAAGCACCAAATGGTCTGAATCAATGAAAGGTTATACCCGTTGGATGAAATATGCGTTTAAGCGACTTAAAAACATTCTAATCAATAGATTGGATCGCTAGTTCATGAAAAGAAAAATGTTATAGATGTACCCTTTTTGCCCCTTATGGAGCCCCCAGGGGAGATAACTCAATGACTGGAACAAATCTGAAGATCTTCCCATAAGGATGCTTCCTGCCAAGTTTGGTTGAAATCCATCCAAGAGTTGTTTAGAAAATGTAAAAAGTGAACGCACAACGCAAGACGACGGACAAAACACGATCGCAATAGACCACCATGACCTTCGGTAAGGTGAATTAAAAATAGTATGCTTTACATCCAGTTTGATTTAAGAACCTAAATCCTATCTCCGATTTGCCCGATGATTTACCCCCATGATGGGAAACGACTTGGGTACGAGGCTACCAAAATAAAGGAAATTGTAATATGACCAACGGCCCGTGAGCGAAATAAACACGTTGAATATTTTTGATATTAACTATGCTAAAGAAATCGAAGTATGTGGTAACGCCGTTTCTTCAAATAAGACGTAATAAAGTTTTAAGTGACGTAATCTTACAAACAGCGTTATATGTTTCACGGAATTTATTGATGAATCTTATTAATTTTAATTGATTTATGGCAAACATTAAGGTATTTTTCTATATCAAGTTCATGAAATCCCGAATATATTAAACTCTTCAAAAACGGATAAAAACTAAACCTAGCCTCTGTTTTATCTGTTTATATAAGACACGTTAAAAAATCGGTTCTCTATTACCATTCGTTCAATATCCTAAATGAAATCAATTAAACATTTAAGTGATGCATTTAATCTCGTTTTCTGTAAACCAGAGAAAATATTTCAACAAGAAACTATCAAAAATTGCAGCCAAAGATACATGTATGAAGTGTACCTAATGTCACAGTGTTATCTCCTACCAAGATAAAAATTATTAAGCAAACTGATAATCTATTCTGATCATAAATCATAATGAAAGTTTTCCCGAAGTAGTTTCATATAGAAACAAACTTTGTATTAAAATTCTGGACCTATAGATCGTGAGGCATGCGCTCTACCAATCGATTTCGGACACCACTTTGTCTCGCAGAAAGAGAACCACTCAGTTGCTGATAGGATATGACCATCAGGATTACTTAATCCCGCCATAACTTTTGGAAGATATTTCAAAAATATACAGACTTATCTACACTTTATACAAGTGTATGCAATATCAACTACAATTGATGAATTGTCGGCGATAGCACCTCCTAGAATGTCAGTTGCTTTACAAATTTTTTTCAACTGGTCTGACGTGTATACAGGAAAATATTTAGCAAGTTCACACTGTACATTTTGTTGCAAAGTCGGATGCGGGAATATCTTTACACGGGATCAAACAAACTAATGACGAGTTGGTTTTACCCTTTATTTCTATTAGTTATATTGTATTTTCCCAAGAAATTGGACGTATTACAGATTGGATTCAAATGATCTCAAATCTCTTTTCATAATCCACTGCTGTGCCACTAAAACTGGAAATTTTTGTACTAAATAGTTAGATCTCTGTCATGCTATATTTTTCAATTCGTGGTTCTTGCGCTAAATTTCTTGGTGTAGATTTTTTTTTTTCAAAACTATAAAACGGACCTTTGCTTGATCAGATTTCTAATACAAGTAGAAATTACATTCTTCGTTTAGAAAATTTTTGAAGGTTAATAGTTTGACCTTGGTCATTCTGGAAAATCTGCAAAGTTTCACCAGACTTATGCTTATACCCCGAGGTCCCGAGTTTTGGCCTGGGAGATCCATGAGTAAGGCAACTCATGTCTGGCAGCTAACTTCATCCGACCGTTGCTACCAAATGTAACATGCAGCACTGGTAGACAAAGCTAATCCTTTCAGGGAAAAAAAGATCCTAAACCCTGTGGGTCGATCATGTCTATATATTACTACAAACAGTCACCTGTTTTCCTGGATGTTTCCTTATTTGAATAGCACTACAAGTAACCCCCCCCCCCGAAATGTCACAGCAGTTTTAAGGGAAAATTTAAAGGTGTATTTCAATGTTTTCGGCGAACGTGACTTTTGAAATTTAATTGACGAAACCAGACACAATTGATGGATGCATGAACAATTTTCGATTTCCATTTACTTGTTATTATTGCATTTCACTACCGATTGTAAATAATAATCATAAAAGATGCATTAAGTTAAAATATTTTCATATTTCATCATTTAAATGGCTGTTTTGAATGTTTGCTAATGTCATTTCGCTGCTAATGAAAGATTTTACACTCTGAGAGTCGGAATAAGGCTGTTATTGTTATCCTATGATAACGATCTTTATTATGCGTTAAGATATTGAAAAACAAGTTTTCACACAGCTTTCGAAAATAGTAGGACTATTTTACCCATCAGTTTTGATACTAGACATCCTTCGTCTTGATTTATGGTCAGATTGTTTGTCTCATTAAAACCTCTTTGAGTCAAATAGTTTCGAGAAGTAGATCTCTCAGTTAAATCATAAACACAACTTAAGTCCATCTGGAGTGGGGTTTTTTTTCCCAATCGCTTTGGCTTATGGTTCGAATTTCTATTTTCATAACATCTCCCTAAGTTTGGGATAACATGGGTACACAACCAGGTATTGAGGTCAAATCGTAGAATTACTTTGTGTGCACTATGGGGGTCACATTATTGTCTCAAATGTATGGAACGTTGGTCAGAAGGATTGATCCTTAAATTATTTCGGTCAAGCTCAATATTTGGTCAGTGGGTCAAAAATTATGTCACTACGCCAAATCTTAGAAATAACTTGTTCGCATTCTCCAGGGCACATTAATGCCTCAAATACTTCGATATATCGTTAAAAGGTTTTTTATGATGTAGTTTAAGTTCGTCATCTTCTCAAATTAGGGTCATAAAGTAGAGCAACAGGTCAAATAATCTAATAAATTTGTACTGACTCTTGAAGTTAAATATAATGCTCGATTGACTTTTATGATTTTCCAAAATGATTGTCCTTCCGAAATCTCGGTCATTCTTGTAAATAAAAGTCGGTCATAAATTCAAACAATAACAATTCTAAGGATTTTCAATATTTTTGTAAAGCTGAAGAATATCACGAAAGAATGCATCAAAGGCTTAAATGGCCAAAGGCCAGACGGGCTATAGTGATGACGATTCCCAATCCGATATTCGTGCGTCCGTCAAGTCATCCGGCCTTAAAGATTTCCTTGTTAACGGACTAGAGTCCACGGTATTCATTGGATTCACTTCAAACTTTCTCAGATTGATTTTACCATGCTAGAGTCCGGACTTTTTATTGGATTCTCTTCAAACTTTCTCAGAATGATAGTTCCAACATAAATGCCGTACCTTTTCAAATTGGATGTGATCTGTCAAGAAATACAGATAAATGGGCCTTGTGAAAATTTGATAAAAAAATCCACGTTCAAGCTCTAGAGCTAACAGTTTTCGACAAATTTCTTCAGACTTTCACAGAATGTTTGTTAGATCATAAGGATCGTTGCTTTCAAAATTGAGTCAGATTCGTCAAGAAACTCGGGAAAAGGGGCCTAACGAAAATTAATTACTCGTTAACACTTTAGATTCTACATTTTCAGCACATTCTATTCAAACCTTCACAGAATGACTTTACTATCTTAAGGATCATTCATCTCGAAATTGTTTGAGATCCATCAAGTGACACGCAATCACAGTATTATCAAACTTTACAAAGGATCGTTCCTTTCGAAATTTGGTCTGATCCGTCAAGTTATATGAGATAAGGGACCGTAGTATGAAAATATAATTAAAATATTCTCGGTTTCACAATAAAGCACACAGCTGTGATCGGGTTTTGTACAAACTTTTACAGAATAATTGTAAGTTCATCATGATCATTCTTTTGGAAATGGAATATGGACTGTCAAGAAATATGGGAATAGGGGTCTTCTGCAAACATCATTTAAAAAGCCTGGTTACCAAGTCCAGAGCTTTCGTCAGATTCTGTTCTAACTATCACAAAATAATTGTACAATAATTACTATCGTTGCTGTTGACATTATACCTAATCTGTGCTCAAGTGTCTCGGGAAAAGGAGACATATTTCCTTTAAAAATCATTGTACCACAATATAGTCAACAGTTCTTATCTGATTCTCTCTTATTCTTAACAGTATCGTCATCGGATTTGTTCCTTTGAAATTTTGTTAGTTCCATCCAGTACCGCGTGAAGAGGGGTTGTATGAAAATTTCACCATGAACTCGTTTTTAACACAATAAAGTCCTTTGTTAACATCTGATTCTGTTTAAACTTTCACATAATGTTTTTACTATCTCCAAATTGGCAGCGCACCATATCCTTTCCGACATTTCTCTCTCACTACGGTTGGATAATCGTTAACCTAAGTGGGATTGTAGCTGGAGGCTAGGAAAGGATGTAGTGGTAGTACTGGTGTACGAAATACCAGAAATCCATTGTTATGTGTTCCAGCCGTCGCAATATGACTATAATACAGTTTAAAGTGGCGTTAAACCCAAATCAATCAAACTATCAATCTTTCCAAATTTGGTCTGATATGTCTGGTATCACAGGAAAAGGGGCTCTCTATTACAAATCCTCATTACCAAAGGAAAGTTCTCAGTTTTTATGAGATTCTCTTCAATCTTAATTAGAATAATTATACCATCATTTGGATTGTTCCTTTGAAAATTCGGTCTGATCTCTTAAATGTCAGGAAAAAAAGGCCCTTATAAAATGTATTACAAAAACGTCGATATCACGATAAACACCTCAGTCTTTAGTTTTTTAAACTTTCAGAATGAACTATCGATTGGGTTTTTCCTTTGTAGGTGTTGTCTGATTTGTTAAGTTTCACGGGATAAGAGGTCGTATTAAATTTTATTACAAAAACTTCTTGACACAATTTCATCCATTCTCTTTAACCTATTACAGAATGAGTGTACATTCTTTAACATTGATCATTTTCCAACATGTTTTGTTCTGTATTGTATTTCTGCAAAAATGGCCCCTATGAAAATTTAACTAAAAACACAATAAAGTGTACAGATTACAAAGGCTGATATTGTTGATTTTACATTGGATCTGATCCGCCAAGTAACACACAAAAAGGGGCCTTATGAAAAACTCATTTAGATTGTCTATTATCATAACGATGTCACTAGATTTCACCGGGTTCACTTCAAACTTTCACAGATTGATGGTACAATCATGAGTATGGTTCTTTTCGGAATTGGGTACAATCCGCCAAGTATCATGTAAAAAAGGGGCCGTAAAAAATCTATTTAAAGATTCTAGTTAACACAACGAAGTCTTCAAGATTTATCAGATTCACTTTAAACTTTCACAGAATGATTAAAGAATCAAAGTGATGGCTGTTATTGAAATTTGATTGGATCCGTCAAAAGTCATGGGAAAAGGGACAATATGGAAATCCTATCACAAACGTTTTCGTCGAATGATCTTTAATCATTAACAGAATGTCCGTATAATCCTAAGGATTTATTTTTTTAAAAATGGGAAAGGTCAATAAAGTGTCATGGGAAAGGGCCTTATGAGAAGGTCAGAGTCACAAAGTGTCATGGCAGTTGTCAGAAATGAAACCCAATGTCTTGGCGAATGCACATGTAAATTTTGAGCCTCTTGGCAATTGTTATTAAAGTTAAATTACAACTTTAACCAAGTGCGATCGCCGACTCTGATGCTGATACTGACAACGATATCCCAGTGTACGACAATAACTCTTCCGAGACTTTCGTCCCGGGTGTGTCCTGGTCCGCAAACTCAGTGGCTAGCTCGATTGACTTACACTCGGATATGTGTGGGTTCGATCGTCGTTCTTGGCAGTTTTTTTGTCTGGGAAAAACAAATTTGAGAGATATCCAGAGTCCAATTAAGTATTATCGATTTAGATATGAAAACATTTCCTCTCTATTTGAGACGTGAAATTAGCTGTTGGTAAAGACAGTTCTGCACAGTTTTCGTCACAACTGAACAATAAGAAGAATAGTTTACTAATGAAAGGTCTAGTTACGAAGCGGTCCAATAAGAGTATAGCTATTAACTGAATCCAACAAAAATATAAACAAAAACTAACTCAAAGGAATCTAATACAAAAAGCGGGAAATAGACGCAAAAGGCCTTAAAAACAAATAGATTCTTTCAAAACATCTTCACAATTACGAATAAGATGACCAACTTGTTATCAATTGAATAACAAACCGTAAATACGAATTGATGCCCTCTTAACAAGTTTTTAATTGCATATGCAACATAGTTTTCTTGATTACGAAATAATTTTCACAAGATTTTTTATATTTCACGAGAGGACCATCATGGGCTATTATTGCCCACCGGAACATAATACATCCAGGATTTACAGTGATAATTGCGAATAGCTGTAGAATACCATATGGTAATGCTTTATTACAAAAAATTAGGATTGTGGTATAGTTAAATGAGAACACATTGCACGCAACATTTTGGAGTTCTTTGCCATTAAGGAACTTTGAAACTTAACCCTATCTATATTCCAGGAGTTTGTATAGTCTAGAAACCAATACATAGGTCTGATGCTGATCCTAGAGTGGTATCATTTCATGTATTTATTGGGTAAATGATTTCAAATAATTAATTAATGGATTGTGATTCAATGTTACAATTGATTGATTGATTTTATTGAATGGGGTTTAACACCACTTTAAAAGCATTTCAATCATACTACAGCGGCCGGAGGACCCAACTTTGGATTTCTTGCATTTCTCAGAAGTGTTCAATCACTAAATCCTTTCCAAGCCTCTAGCTGACCAACCAACTTAAACTTACGATTATCCACCCATTAGCGGTTGAAAATAATGTTAAAATTGAGCAACCAGTGGAGACATACAAAGACCTTCTTTGGCTTCTAGATAATTGATTACCAGCCAAGGTAACTACATCTGCAAATAGTGGCTCTTCTCTTGCAAGTTCTTGACCGTGTAAAGTAACGAGATGGAAAGGTGAAATATCCTGCAAAACACGAAGACTTTCAAGTCTCACCTTGGCTCTGTTTCTACAGACAATTGAAAAACTACAATTGAAGTGTATCTCAAGATATTTACGATATGCAACAAAAATAAGTTTGCGAAAAAAAGATGAAGATAAACAAACGTATTGATTTGAACGATCCGATTGTAAAACCCGTAAATTCAATAGGTCTTCCGTCGCATAAAATTTCCATGAAGACGGCAATTTATTAAACGGTTTCGACTTTAGGGCAGAAGGTTACACCCCCGATAATCAAAACATCCAACCTTTCTGAACAAGTTAGATTAATCGCGTGTGTATAAATATTCAAGGCCCAAAATACTTTTGCTTTTGATAGTTCTAATTGAACCCCTACCGAAGAAATATTGAGTTTCGAAAGCGCTAGGCTTATACTTGAATATTAAACAAGGGGGATATTGGCATTAATAATTCCTTACACAGTTTGAATACTATATCTCTTATATGAATTACTCTTTCAACTATTTTTTATTCAAACATCATTAGGCATAAAGTTTCTAGAAAGATATTACTTTGGTATTTTGTCCCCTATCTAATATCTCTTATTCCGTTTCAAATCTTAACTGTAAAAAGCTAAATCCAAATTGATCATGAATATCTTAACATAATAATTCGCTGTATAATGTATTCAATTAGTATACCATGGACATTTAATTTACTATAATGTATATGGCTTTTAAAAAGATTTTATCTGAACCAATTAAATTCAGAAGTATTGTACAAATCACAAGAGGCATTCTTGCGCGAGAAAACAAACTTTGAATATATATATCCAAAGATGCAACTACTTTACAATATGGTTAAATCTAATAGGGTAGAACGAAGTTATAAAGTATTCTGTCTGACAATAAAATCCAGTAAACCACCTTTAAGGCCATTTAACCTTTTACGGGACTGCTTATACTTGCTTTGTTGTTACATTAACTAATCCACTTTGATTTCCTGCAATGAAACTTTGGATGATTTAATTAAATTTAAGCTTTGCTTTTGCGAGTGAGTAAAGAAACATCTGCTTTTCAGTCATGTGTAACCGACGTCACGGCGGCGGCTTATTCGTTGTAGGTAATAAAGCAATGATTGTATGAACGGACAATCGACGATTAATCAATGACATGCCGCCGATAAGCAGATGTGCCATTGCAGACGAAATCAAAGTAGGATTGTTAAAAGATTGATGTTATCGATTGAACACTTGGCTACGAATCGGCTACGGTTGAGCTTAAGCCGAACTACATCCAAGCTAATGGCATAACAGTTAGCTAATGCAAGTGCAATTATCATTATTTCATAATGATTTATTACACCCAGAAATATCATATTTCTACAGAAAAAATACAGAAATGTGTCAAAGACACGTATGTCCCCGCCTTAGTACTTGTCACACGACCTTCAGTTATATCAAAGAACTTTGAAGTATCCAACAGAATTTATTGCATGGTACTAGCGTTCTTCAAGAACAAATCTGCTTGGTTATTTTGAAAGCAATTCATAAATGTAGAAGATATGCTTCAGACAGGGACATCCTTTGTCACATGACTTTCTATCGTGACCTTGATAATTGGACACAAGCATTAACCGACCAGCATATCCTTCAACCCACAATCCAAATCACGACGCATTCACAAACGGGGATACGCTTCTCTATATGCCCGTCACCATTATATTACGAATACTGCTCATAAATAATTTGATGTAATTCCTACCTTATGAATATTCAAGCTAGCTGAACCGTCTAAATTTTAAAAAATAAAAGTCGAATTACTTAGTTGATAATCCGAATGATGTTTGTGTAACTCATTTTACTACAGTTCATGGTTATATCAAAGCTATAAAAGCGCTGAAGGCCTGGTTCATAAAGAGACAAGGTGACATTTGAAGGCATGCACTCCAATTTTTAATCGTTTTAGCAAGGCTTTTTTAGACGAGGGAAACCAAGGGTTCCATTCACCTATAGGGGTCGTAAGCCACATTCCGAACTCACTTCAAAGGAAAAATGTCGACCGGTATGCTCACTATATAGCGCTGTGTTCGTCAAAAACAACTAATTCCCAAAGTACAGATTACTACGCCCGATACCGCTCTACAGACAGGCGCAACTCGCGTTTTTATAATTTTAGTTGAGTTGATTAGTTTGCTACTAATCAGTCAATTTATCAATTCGATCTTTCCGTCTAACAGTCGTATTAATGCTTTTTCTAGGGACACAAGCTCATTGGCTCTTTCTTTAAGAAGTTGTATTTTACTGTGGGAACACAATAAATTGATAGGGTCAATTCTCCCCTTCCCATAATATGGTCCACCCCATACTCATACCCCATTATTTTTTAATTTCTACCCTAGATATTATATCAAACTACACTCATGTTTATTTATTGTCTGCAACCTGTTCCAAGTTGGCCCAGTCTAAAGTTTTGCCGTCTGTTTAAGGGTTTAAGGATGGGACAAGGCTTTGATTTTTTTCTAATTTAGATTAATCCATTATAAGACTACAAATGTTTAGACAGGTGATCGATATTGTAAAGGGTTGCATATTACATACAATATGCGGACAAATTTGTAGCAGAAAGGGTAGATAATATTAGGGAGAAAGGAGAGGTGTTAGTTAGCAGCATTTTCTTTTTTTCCCTATTAGCAAGGTCATCCGTCAGGATCAAATATAAAAGCTATGTATCTTTAACACAGCAGTGATTTTGACAGTGATAAGTAAGAAAATATCTGGTATATATGATAAAGACAAGGTGAATAAACAAGGTTAAATTCAAGAAAATTGACCTCGTGTGTTATTCCGTCTATTTAGTTCCCTCGTCTTCAGTACTATAAGTACTTTGATTTTAGCATAGTATTGGTACTCTTGAACAAGCTCAGAAATTAACTCGGTGCTTAAAACACGAAGTCTGGTTTGTTCAAGACATTAGCCTTGACCATTCAAATGACAAATCAGCATTTGAGCAGAGAGTTCATTTTGAGTATCGTACCCTGTTTTATTGTATGCACAATATATACCTTCAAAACCAAGTGCTTCCCATGGCTTTATGATCTGCAAACCTTTGAGTGCCAGGGTAATGATGCTATCGTGACCTACTTATCAAAATCGCGGCTTTCACATAAATATAAGAATAAAAAGCAGGCGTTCAAGTGAATAGCATTTTCGTAAATAGGTACCAATATGGAAAAGTTATTTCAAAGGGGCGATCTCACTTCTCTTTGAAATTTCTTACGAAAAGAATGGCGTGTTTTGACGGTTGAGATTCGGCGGGAAATGGGGCGGGACGTTGAAAACACGAGCTGATTCCCTATTTATTTCAATTTTAATAAGGATGTTCGCACATACAATCAAAGTAATATAGACTGTCTCCAATATTTTTACATTATGCTTTTTTTTTGTTTGTTTTTATGGGGGTTAAAAACCGCTTTTAGCAATCTTTCAGTCTAATCGCGGTGGTTGGAGCACCTAACCTTGGTTTCCTGTTATTTTTCACACCTGTACTAACACTACATCATTTCTGAGCCTCCAGCTGCTCATCCATCATATGTTTATTACATTAAGAAGATAAATGTGTATCTTCTACAAAAATGCATTCCGAAGTGGCTTTAGAGAAAAACGGTCATTTATTTTCTTGAGTGTGAAATTGACACTTAAAATGATACCCCCTACAAATGAATTGGTAAATAAAAGCCCGTTTTGAGTTCGTACGAGGCCAATCCCTTATTCTTCGGAAAAAAGATATCCATCAGATTAAATAATTGATAGATTTATCGAGATCTATAAAATACATAAGGATCTATGGCCATTTTACAATGTCTACTGATGACTCGTTTTTGTCAAAATTTTCAATGGCATCAACATTCGATGTTAGCTAAAATGATATTGTTAGAGTGATACGATCTTTCTCATTTTCCATAAAAAAGTCAAACATTATAAAAAATCTGGTGATAAATTTTTCACATCGGGTCATAGAGTAAGTTCTTAAAGAGCTTCAGCAACGAAAATTTTTTTTTCGTCATATTACTAGAAAGTACCGTGAATATCAAAATAAAAGAAATCCGATTCTAATCCGAAGTCAAATTTTGGAGAAATACAGGTCTAAAGTATCGGATTTTTACCTGTTGAATTATAAATAATTAGGCTTTACCTGACTTCCGGTTTTATCCGGAAAGTGCGCGTGACGTCATCAGATGTGCAAAAAAATGGACACAGGTGAACAACGGGCAATTCGATAATTCTTCTAATTTTTCGGAAGAAAACATCGAATTGGACTAATCATTCAGCTCAAGTGTCTTTGGGGGTGACGTGGAAGACGAACAAGAATTTAAATGACCAGTTGGCAATTGGGCCTTACAGTTTTGAGCCGGACGAAAGTGACGATTCAGCTTCGTCTTCCGACGAAGATACCGCGACCGACGAAAGAAGATTGCTTACCACAGAATGGTATTTATGTGTCTCTTTGAGTTTTAGTACGTTTCTTAATTGGATCCGGTCAATTACATGAGTAGACTTGTGGTAACGACGATTTAAATTCTAAAGTACGGTTAATCTCGATTGTAATATATCTACGTGGGTTGCGTTTAATATTTCTCTTCCCTTGTTTTTATTCTTATATTTTCGAAGAACACTTTTTTGTTATTATTTTTTTCTTCGGCGAGGTATTTTTGTCAATCATCGAGGTATATCTGATTTATTTGTTTTGCCTAATACGTAACGGTTGTCCAGTGTAAGAACCGAAATCATCTTCCCGGAGAAGTTCTGCTCTTACCCAAATTCTCTACTGCCATATACATACATGTAAATAAATATATATAAATAAAAGAATATCGAAATCCTAGCATACATGTACGAGACATGAGTTCTCCGAGCCTTTTCTGAGACACTTTAATAGACTTATTCCAGAAAATTGAATTGTATTGCAGGTGCAGCTGTGACCAATGTTCAATTTCACCAAAGGTAGAAGAGTGTGTTTGCTGTCAGGAGCTAACTAGGGTTACAGATTTGATTCAAGACGCTGATGCCGGACAAATGATACGTTGCATCACACGACATCCCGGTTTTGAACCTGTTTGCCTGTACCCATATGTGCTTCAACCAGCCTACCACCAATACAGACAACAATATGGGGGATTTATCGCTGAATCTAATAAGTATGTTGACTTATGTCTGTAAAAACGTAGTCAATACATCGCACATAGCTGTGCTGAAACAGTCAGGCATACTAAATCCAAAGTTCAAAGCTTGTGGCGCAGGGAAAAGGTTGAGGAGTCACTGACCATATAGTTGTATAAGCTGGTGCATCTTAACAAGTCTTTCTGTCATTACCCACACCAATACAGGCGTGATAGCCAATCCAAGCCTTTAACTGCATTTGAATTGGTCATATTTTTTGTTTACACAATGGTGAGAGAAAAATTACAGATCAACATTGTCAATCACAAATCAGTTGACCGATCAAATGTTTCATTTAAACTGGGCCGCTGTCATAGCGCAGTCGGTAGGGCATAAGACTCTCAATCTTCAATCATGGGATGTCATGGGTTCGATCCCCCGCGGCGGCACATACTCTTTCCGACATTTGTCTGTCACCAATGGGTGGATAATTGTACACTTAAGTGGGATAGCAGCGGTAGGATAGGAAAGGATGTAGTGGTAGTACTGGTGTGAGAGATACCATTGGTAGGTGCTCCAGCCCTCCGCGATTTGACTGAAATACTGTTGAAGCGATGTTGAACCCCATTCAATCAATCATTCAATTATTTAAACTGGAAATGAAGTTATATCTCAGCCGGAGGTCAATAGGCATGGAAAGGGCTGCAGATGGATGTCAATTAAAAATCAGTTTACCAATCAAATCTTCCATTTATACCGGAAGTGAAGTAGCAACATATTCAGTCCAATTGACTTGTCAGAGGTCAGTTGTTGTGGCAAATGATGAACTTGACATGATTTTTTAAGCGTAATTTCATAAGGGGGGGGAAAAAAGTAGACAATATTGGTAAACTCATTTTTCTTCTCTTTTTTCATTTTAAAGATATTGCAAGAACTGTTGACAAATCATTTCAATTTTGGACATAACATTCATATCAACATGGGTAGCATAATATCATTTATAACATATACAAGAGTCGATAGGTGTCTGATCAGAAGAAAGAAAAAAACACACTTATGAGTGAAATATTCTTTTTCGTTGTTTTTCGAATACTGTGACAAGTCATGCAAAGAGAAGTGTGAAAAGTATCGACCTGGTCAGAATGAATAGGCCACCTTGATTTTGCAGAATTACTTTTAGTTAAACGCTCATTCTTTACCACTTTAAATCAAGTTTGTTAAATTTCAATAGTTGTATTGAAAAATTTGATTTGTCCCCTTTCCACGGAAAAGTGAATTATATTTACAATTGATAACAAAACCAAAAATCTATACAACCTTTTAACAACTGAATTCAAATATTATTTTACCTAAAATAATGAAGCAAATTCTATAGAAATCAAAGAATACTTTTATTTCCATCATCAAATTCCATGTTTGTGCTTAGGTATCAGACAAGAAATAGTCTGCAATTGACCAATCGTGGTTGTCAATCAAAAAATCAACCGACTAATCAATTTTTTCAGCCCGAACCTGAGCTTTCAACTCCGACATAGGCACCATTTTTGTTAACCTTATTTTTAGTTTGGGCGACTTAAAAGTCGTAACAACAGCTTATTAAAGTCACCAACCAACATACTACTGGGCATAAAATTTGCAAAATATTGCCATAAAATTCAAGCGGAACTTCCTGTCGGAGTTGATAGATGATACCTAGGGAGTCAGTGGGCCGTGCCAGCTATTGGTCAATTGATTGAAGCTTGTTCAGAAATGCTTTCTAGTTCCATGCAAAAAATGCTATTGTAAATGGAAATGAATAAAAAGGAGTTATTGCCCATACAAAACTTCTTCCCGAAAGGTCTATGAATTTATAAATTTCAAGGATGAGATACTAGTAAATCAAATTTGTACTTTTACAATTTTTCATCTATTACACATGTGCGGCAAATAAAGTCCCAGATCAGCCTGCAAATCCATTGAACCTGATCACACACTGTTAATAGCCACTTTGACTAACGTTTAACAATCACCATCAACTTTGAACTGCGACATTTGCCAACATTAATGTGTTTCTAATTTTTGTGTGTTTAACGACTTCAAACGTCATAACTACATCTTATTCAAATTGTAGTAACAACAAGGTTGCTAACCAAACAATCATTAATTTTTTGTAACATGTTGCTGGCCACAAATGTTTCAAAGTAACATAATGTAATTTCTTATGTATAGGAAAGACCTATAGGACAGGCCAAAGCTGGCTTATTTACATGAGTGGTTGTTTATTCAAGGTTCGTGCCTTAAAGTGGTCATTTTATCTATCCAGATGAACTTGAACTTGTCACAGTATGTGACTTAATACCCAGCAAGTGGTTTCAGTGTAATGAGAGCTTTACAATACAAGGACACAGCTACTGACTTTTCTTTTCTAGAAAGGAGGAGTTCTTGACACAAAATTTGTAGTCCAATTAGCTGTATATGTCTACAAAGCATAAATAATGTCGAAGTTCAAAAGGAGATAATTCTTGAACCAGGGGGAATTAAGACTTCAAAATTGCGTCATGCAAAACTTCAACGTGTTGTATTCAAGTTTCAAAGGTATTGAAGCAAAACTGTAAGAGGAGTTCGTGACACAAAAGTGGTAGTATTTTGTACACAGACAGAGAGACACACGGAAAGACAGGCTGATTCAAGTATACCCCCGAAAACATTCGTATTGCGGGGATATAATTATCATTTTGAAACATTCTCTGATTGGTAACTTTTCAGTGACCATATTTCTACTTTTTGATTACCTTTCTTTTCAGACAGTACCGATATACAGCTTATAGACAGTTTGTACGATGGATATGGGGCTACTTAGTGAAAAAGATTAGAGTCGTAATTCCATCTAGCACTGTAACTGTTATCCGATCACATTTTCCAAGCACAGACGGAACATACACAGGTTTCAATCCTCCCGAATGAAAACTACTGCTTGGAATCACAAAGAGCACTATATCGCGACATGAACTGTTTCACTGCCTCATCTTTGTTTGGCCGAATGAATGAATTACACAGAGGTCGGGGAGTAGGGCTATCTTTCCTTCAGCAAGTCTGCTGTCTGCTGCCATGTTTATCACAGTCTCTGTTAGCTTTTTAACATAACCTGTTGAATTAAACATGAAAATATTTATACATATTTGATGTATATGCAGATGTTCAAGTTAGGATTACCCTTTTGGTATTTAGTTTATTTTCATTTGAAGCAATCAACTTGACCTAGTGCTTGAATTTCAAATGTACGAGAACCTGTGAGCTTTTAGTACTAGGATGTTTACATGAATCTTTTAAAGAATTTTTTGTTTCACTAAATTTTAGCAAGGGCCTTATTCAGAAATCCCAAGAGAAAGTTATTTTTGTTAACTATTTGAGTAATTTCATTTTTCGAGGCTTGGTTTTATGAACTAACCTTCCCAACTTATAAAAATGTACATACAGCACATGAAAAGATTTTTATAAAATTGCATGGAAAATTAAGCTAAACACTTTTGGGGGGCATTCAGGTTTGGATTTTAGAGCTCATTATACTAATCAATGGGAAAATGTTCATGTACTACTCTGTATGCTGTAATTAAATAAACTCACCAAAAGTACAACCACTTTTTACTTCCTTTACTGTATATCCAACAGATTTTGATTGTGGCTCTGTAACCTAAAAGGAAATCAGAATATATAATTTACACCAACTTTTTTCTCTGGCTGTGTCAAAACAAGAAACTTCTTGGTACAAAAAAAAAAAAATGTGTTAAAAATCGTAACTTAAGTCTTTGACAGCTGTAGTTACATTGTTATGGTAGAATATCACAAAAGCTTTGCGAAATAAGACAGACGTGATATAAAAAGTTGTAACTATAGCTTCAACAAGCTGTAGCTACAATGTGTTTGTTGTAAATCACCTGAACATTTTCATCAATACAAAAAGGGTCAAAATTGGATATTGTCAGAATGTTGAGGGTCAAAACCCTGATTTATGGATCAAACACGAGCCCTGCCATGCACATCCCTCAACAACATGAAACTATTAAAATTCAGTACAAGTGCCCTCTTTTGTTAAGTATGTAGAGGTCAAGACAAACACCACTAAATACAATACAAATGCAAGTTGACCCATGCTTTTAGTCCTGTTTATAAATCAAACTAATCATCAATAAAGCTTAGAGAACCCATTCAAATGCAATACTGTCTTTTTGCTCTTCTAAAGAAATTGAGATTTGAAAAACACCATGAAAAATGATGAAATTGCTCATAATAAGCAATCACATCATTTCCCACAATGTTTCTACCACCAATGAACACAATTTGAAACTTCTATTAACTAGAAGCTAGTAATTGCAACACCTCTCAATTTTGACCAGTCAAAAATATTTTTGTTTGGTACTGGACTAGTTCATTAGTGACTGCTTGTCTTCACCAATCTGGACAGATAAAGCTACAGAGTCTTGGCCATGATGTTTGTATTACCTTGAAATCAATTTGGTAACAAATGAGATCCAAATAGAATGCTAGCATGAGGTGAGTATTTGTATGAGTATAATTATGTTGTATGAAAAATAAGAATATCAAAGTGATAATAGTAACTTCTGTTCTAAATTCCTAAGTTTTATTTTCTGTATTTTCCTTTTTTTTAAAACTCAAAGTAAAAAAGTTATTTTCGCTATCTTTACATTTTGACCTCTCTAAGCTTTTGTGCCGACAAAATACTCAGACATAAACCTAACAAACTTGTCTTTAACCCATTATCAGAATACAAAAATTTAGACTGATCTGTATTCATAGAAGTTGCAGACAACACTTTTTAGTGGATGTGACTGTACAATCCAAAACTGTTTCATACCACTAGTCCACAGACTCAGTATGTACCATTAGCAACATAATTGGGCAGCCAAAACCTAGTAACTAGTGCATAATGAATAAGATGTAAAGGTAATTATGATTTGTATGTTTAAATGGGGTTTTACGCCGCTCTCAACAATCTTTCAGTTATATCGCAGCGGCTGGAGCACCTAACAATGAAATCCTAGTATTTCTCACACCAGTACTACCATTACATCCCTTCCTAGCCTCCAGCTGCTAGCTCGCATAGGTCAACGATTATCGACCCATTGGTGAGAGACAAAAAAGGTAATTATGAAATCTTTGTTGCCAACCAATGATATTGAATGAAATATGTATCATAATCCGTGTTGTGTCGACTCATATTAGCAATCAATACATTTTGAATAAACTGATACGTCAATAAAAATACTAGTTACCTGAAAATCATCCAAATCATTTAAATGCATGTCTGTTTCCATTGGAATATTTTCACTGTCACCATGTTCCTTAACAGATGACTTTGTCCTATCCATCAATATAATCTACAAAATGAGAGATATAGACATGTAATGACTACAGAGAAGCTGGCAGCAAAACGGCTACATTATGTCATAAAACAAGTTGATTTTTTTAATTAAAATCTGTCCATTTGTGTAAATTATCTACTATCATTGAGGATAAGGATCAGAGTGGTCCATCTCTAATCCAGGGTCCTGTGTGGCTATAGTTCAGTGTTTCTGCTAGGCATTCAGAGCTCCAGTAAACTACTGATGGTTTCTAGGAAGCAAATGAATATGTGAACTTCAAAGTGATTTAACTTTTAGCCCATATTTATCTTTATTCATGAACAGGACCTCTTGGCTACTAGGCTGGCAATCAACACATGACCCGTGACTACCAACACCAAATTTTCACCTTCAGACACCATCAAAATCTATGTAAAATAAATGTACTTAAATTTCTGTCTTAATGTATCTCATTCATCATTTAATCTTAATGTTATATTGTCATGAAACTTTAGAAAACCAGTCAAATCAGCTGAGTTATTCCACTGTGTTATCATAGAGGGGAAAGTCATCATACTGTATTTATTGTTTATACATTGAACTTTGAAATGTTAGGGTGGCGACTTACTCTTTCATGGACAGCCGACCTCTTTGGTTGAATCATAAATTGTCTGTTAAAGGACTCTGAAGTTCGCTGATCATTTTGTATTGGCTGTGTCCGCTCAGAATGTATAGTTGGTACGGCGTTAGGAAGGAGTCGTTTGAGGGGTATAGGAATAGCAGGCACTCGTGAAGTGTTTCTCACACAAAACTGAATACGGTGTTGCACTTAAAAAGTCTTTCCTTTTCATTTTAACAAAGTTTGTCCATTGACGACGAAGATCTGGTTTATTTTCCCTCGGGAAAAAATGCAACGAAATTCTGTCTACGTACGTTGTTGTGCATCCGTAGGCAACACAGTATTTCCCGGTTCGCGGCGATTTTTTACTTTTCGTCCCGTCTAATTTTGGCATTTCTGTACCAATAGGCTAGACTATATCGGCTAATCTCTTTTTTTTTAAATCTTGTCCAAATAACAAAATGTCGTCAAATTTATGGTGTCAATTTCAATGTAAACAAAGGCTGCTATAATTTAACTCCATCTGATGACGTCACTTCCGGTAAAACCTCGCGTTTGATTATTTCTCCCAGGTGAGATAAAACGTTTTTTTGTAATTATCTAATTCGATTCATATTTTTTTTCAGAAATAAAATCATTTATGAGTTTAGTAAACCTTACCGCTTTCAGTTAATAAAACGGGGGAAATTCACGAGAAAAACGCCATTTCTTTTCAAACCATTCAGGTAGTTTGTAAATCAGTAATCACACCAACTTTTAACTAATTGAACTTTATTTGCTCAAATAATCAGAGTTTTCATGTATTGGATTTTATTTAGATAACTTAAAAAGGAAACTTCTATACCCCTAACTGTATTTAGACACATTTTCGTCTGGTATATATAATCCTCGAACCGGCCAGTTGTAAGTAGAGGGAAATGTGGTGAACGCTATTATGTGCTAGGTATGTGAAATATTTGGATATATGAGAGAGACAGAGACGCAAATAAATAGAACAATGGCGAAAATATCAGCGATGTACGTCTAATTCACGAGCAAAGATATTGAATTTTAACTTAAAAATGGCAGGAACTACGGTTCTTGAAGAAACAAGGTAAAACATGTGTATCCCACTTTAAAAAAAGAAAAGAGCATCATACAATATGAATCGTCACGTTTAAAAAAAATCTCTAGGCAGTACAACAAACCTTTTGGTACAGCGTAAATATTCTCAATTTTACATAGCGTTATTGGTTTTATTTAGCGCGGAAACGTGAAAAAAACTTTTGTGTCGCAATAAATGATTGTATTGATTGCATTACAGAAATATGTTTTCACTAGGATGCCTGATGAAAACTTTAGTGATATAGTGTTATATTCAACTGCATTAAATTCCGTTGTCAATAACTTTCCGACTCGACGTAAACTATTGCGCGGTACGTCATATAAACCGAAATACGCAGGAGCGAACATCCTTAAAGTTTTCTGGAATGTAAAAATGTACCAGTCTACTTTTTTCTTTCATTCTTCTATTTTACGTTTTCTTTTCCACTGGAACATATTGATAAATTTAAATATTTCAAAATAATATCATTGCAAATATAGCGGGTTGGAATAGTAAGTGTTTAAAAAATTTGCATATTTTTCCGGAATTTTTCGTGACACAGCGTAGTGATATGCAAGCACTGCGCTGAACACACAAAGCACTTCGTGTCGCACAAAAGTTGATGACGTATACTAGACCTGTTTTTTGCGCGCGCGTGAGCACAAAAAAGCTACGTAGTACACACATTGTTTGGTTTTTGACTCAATTATCTTTATCCTAGGCAATTTCCAGGATACATGGTTGTTTCCTATGGCCAGCTAAACCAGGCGAAAAACTACGGAATCTTAACAAAGTCAACTTGTGCTGATATGCTCGATTATAAGAAATGGAGGTCCCTGTCTACAACCTAATGCCTAATGACCTAACGATTTATTTCGCATTCGTCATTTTTATCAGCGAACATCGCTGGGACGAATGTCAGATTTATGCTACGTTTCTGAGCCAAATTACTACGAAATAATGCGAAACAAGACCGAATTGGGGGATCTTTAGCACCGATTGACTACAGTACCGGGACGGTTTACTACGCCATACGCAGATGGATCCGGATCGAATGCGAACTTCAAATCTTTCAAGGATTATATCCCGCTTCTAATGCAGTTTGATCGAATTGTAAATATGATTTCATAGTAATATCAAAGAACTGCTTGTGCCGTGAGTCGCCTGATGACTGCGCTAGTGAACATGTTTATAGACTGACCCGATTTCTAACTTGCCGAATGCCTATATTTCACCAAAAATGTAGCCTGTGCATGATTAGTCAAATATTAGATCCTTGTCCTTGTTTCCTTTTGTAACCCCAAGTTGTCAAAACTCTAAACTCAGTCATGGAGCGTTATTGGTTCGGTGGCACATATCCTTTCCAACATTTGTGTCTTACAAATGGGTGGATAATCGTTAATCTTAGTTGGTTAACATCTGGAGGGTTGAAAGAATGGAATGGTTGAACTGATGAGAGGCATATCAGGAATTTATTTTTAAGATGCTTTAGCCGCCCCGTTATGACAGGGAAATTGTTTAAATTGACGTTTACCCCATTCAAACAAACTAAACTCGAACCTATACGTGGTTTCACGGAGACTTAAATTGCGCCTAAAAATCAATATTTTTAGCTTAGTATTAAGGTTTTTCAATTCTCACAAGTATATTTCTTAATAATACAATGCATGGTAGTATGTTTGTTTGTTTTGTTTTTAATAGAACCCATGGTATGGTATAACCGGGATAACTGTAAACGCGGGAAATATTTTCGTTCTCAACATTAACACAGACCAATTTTAAAACGATTGTTCGAAATGCATGATCGAATATCGTTTCGCGATGGTACTGTTTTATGTGTTGTTGTTGTTGTTGTTTATGTTTTTGTTTTTTTAAGACGATTATGAATAAATGAATTAGACCAGACCAACATTTCTACTACGAGTACAAAAATGCAGCTTTTCGGCGTTAGGGCGCCGGAGCAAATGATTTAATTGGTCAAAATTGCAAGGGCCAAAGGTCAAAGAGAAGAAAAAGAATCAGACTAAGAATTTAGTTTCACCATAATTAATTCCACAAAGATATCAATTGTGAAAAATTATTTTACTGAAGATTATTCACTCCGGATGGACAGCTGTCACCGTAAGTTATGCGCGTTACTGTAAGTTTAATTGAAATATGCTGTTTTGATCAAACCTCATGCCATGTTGAAGGTATCTTATTCGCGTCCATTACATATTTAAATAGATTGAAAAAACACCGCACAATGGCGTACTTGTATCATAATCGCAATTGACACAGGCGAAAAGTGTGTCTGGGGTATCGGTTGTATTCAATATTTCTTTCATTTACCCTTAAAACGTCTAAATGGATTAAAATCAATATTTTGCGAAAATTAGGGTCAGTGAGATGTAACACAACAGTAAAAAGATTGATTGGCGACCTTAACATCATTCAAGCTGTAGTTACGAAGTTAAGTCCCCAAACTAACAAATGATTTACATAAATGTCGGCCAATCTTCAGAGATCAAACTTCAATTTTGGTTGAAACTTATGAATGGATTGGTAGATTCATCCTTTTTTTGACAGCGGCAATCCGCAAATTTTCCGATTGCTCTATCAGATATTTACATCATGTTTTCATATGATTTGTTAGCCAGAAAAACCTGTTTAAATGACGGAAGAAGAATGTAATGCGACTCTCTTTTCCTAGAAAATATGAGATACATTGATTCAACGGAGATTCATGATTGCTTTCAATTATTTGAAAGTTGTGCATTTGCATCATATTACAAGCTATGCGCTTCAATATCGTATAAAGGCGTAGGTACAAATACTTAAAAGAGATGTATGTTTACACATATAAACACAGGGCAGGTGTTGATTCAAATATTGTTGACACATTTGCATAAATACACAGTTTGCTAATCTACCGAATAATCAGATCTACCTTGAGTATTCAACTGCTCAATTTCATCTGAAAACTCATTATTTTGTACAATTTTCAAATTAAAAGCTTCCGCCCTTTGCAAGTTTACAACGCTCAACGGTAGATTTGTAATTGTAGATTGAGTTATTATACCAACTCTCTTGTTGGTAACCCTTTGTTGCAATATCGAATGTATCTGAGAACATATATGCAATTGCCCTTTTAGCGCTATGTCAATTTGAAAAACGGTCAACTCTTTCAAGAATCGGCGGGAAGTTTTTTTTACAGTACGAGCTTCATTGACAAGAAATGACTGCTTCATTCCTTGGTTATTTTCATTCAAAAACACGCCAATGGATTAATTCTGTGGTGAAGTTTGTTTCCATAAAAAGCCTTAGTCATTGAACCATAAGTGTTCTTGCCGAAATTCCACGGGTTGCGATATCTGCTGGATTCCTTTTAGAGGTTTATTGGTTCCAATCCAATATTTTTGGGTACTCCTAATCTTCAAACATGGGTTGTCATGGGTTCGATCCTGATATCGTTTCCAACATTTGTCTCTCATCAATGGGTGGATGATCGTAAACCTAAGTGGGATAGCAGTTGTAGGCTAAGAAAAGAATGTAGTGGTAGTACTGGTGTGAGAAATACCAGGAATCCATTGCTAGGTGCTCCAGCCGCCGCGATATGACTGAAATACTGTTAAAAGTGGCGTTAAACCCCAATCACTCAATCAATCTTTCCAAATTGGGTCTGACCTATCTGGTTTTACAGGAAAAGGGGCTGTATGAAAAATCTTTTACAAATACTCATTACCACTGGAAAATTCTCAGTCTTTATGAGATTCTCTTCAATCTTAATTAGAATAATTGTACCATCGTTCGGATTGTTCATTTGTTAATTCGGTCTGATCTCTTAAATTTCACGAAAAAGGCTCTTATGAAAATGTATCGGTATCACAATAAACTCCTCAGTCTTAAGCTTAAACTGCAATCAATCAATCAATCAATCAACCAATCAATCAATGAATCTATCCTGCACTCTATTACGAAAAAAGGTATGAAACCGTCGGGCATCATTACTTAAGTTACCTAGAACGAACTTATTGTCGGTCCAGTACACATGTTGTACGGTCTCTTAACCTAATTCGGTCTGAAGAGCAAAATCATGGTTTGCTGTTGAACAGCTGAAACTTTTTCAAATCGGAGAACCTTAATTGATTTCAGAGGAAAGACTCTAGAATTTCCTATCAGCAAAGTGCAACGATCGGAATTTTCTTTACTGATATCTCGCACATAACTACAGTGGCCATACTCGACTGTGCTTGCATCTGAAAAATGGTTCAGTTTAACCTTTGCTACATTACCAAATCCATCAGGCTGGATACACGTATTAACTCTTAAGGAGGAAATACATTCAAGGTCTTGTATCCATTTCTGCCATTTGATGCATAAACATCCCAATCTGCTTTCTCGGCACAGATGACTTGCAATATCTGCCTACAAAAACGACCAACTGTAGCAAGCAAACCGTAGGGATCATATAAGCAGCCTGTCGCAGAAAGAATCCAACGTCATGTGAGTGGTCCATCTTTCAACTGGAAGGTGTCTGATTCTATGCACCAAAGAAGCCCCTTTATTCTCTCAATCGGTAAAATATATCTCTAACCAGGTCAATGTCCACTATGTTTTGTGCCTTTTCTCTAAGTTTTCCTCTAAGAACTTCTTTTTTGTTAGATATGAACTAATGAAGATGAAGACCACTTTTATTACACATAGATTTGGTCTTCTCTATTAAGTTGATAGCGTCATCAACATAGAAATCTTTGTGAATGATCTTTTTGGCTTGCTCACCTAATTCATCCCGGTTGTCAGTGCCAACACGTTTAAGTCCAAAACTTGCAAAACCAGGCGAGGAAATGCCCCCTACAAGTAACAAGTGACAGACATGCGATAGTCAACTGGCCCCTTCAAAAGGTCACCAGTGTCCAACCATACGAATCTTAAAAAAATCTTTTTAATTCGGTGAAACCTTGAACTGGTAGAATATTTGTTCTACATCACATACTTTTGCTACAAGCTCCTTCCTAAATCTACATTAGACGCCAAACAACTTGTTCGTCAATCCCGCCCTTGCAATAAGTGTTTATTCAAACTATGCAATTGAAACGAAGAGCTGCCGTCAAAAACATTTTTTAACAATATATTTCGGTAGAAAGGATTTCCAGTCATCCAAAGAATGACTATTTGGCACATTGTACACGTGTCTACTTCAACGGAATAAGTATTTGCATTGACATTCAACTGGTAAATGAAATAACACCCTTGCCAGACAGAGATGCATGTTTATCTTGTTCCTTAAATTTCATTGACTGAACTGAAGTAATGGGGTCTGAATTAAGTTTGGCTTCCTTGTTCAAAAACTCAGAAAAATGTTCAAAAGGAGGAAAATGTCCCTTAGATTCTCTGTAGGAACTGACAAGACGATTCCATCAGGAAACCAACCATACTGGTAATTTAGCGAGCATTCGTCTGAGATGTAGCTGCGTGAGGTATAAATTCATTACAAGAAAGAATTAAATTAGAAATAAAGAAATTCGGAGTTTTGGTTTGAGAAGGATTTGGCATAAGAAGACTAGTTGTATGTTCATTCCAAGTTTGTGGTTGACTAAAAAAAATCTTTATCTATTTTTCGGCAGAGTTCTCAAATATTCATTAACATATGTGTGTCTACTTGTGGTAGCTAAATCAAGCTCCTGATCAACAGTATCTACTAATACTTCTGCTTTAACAACTTCTAGATTGCTCCAAAGTTTCTACCTTTTGTAGGCCGGCTTTCATTTTAGACTCTACATGATATTTTAAATTTGCCTTCAACCCTGCACATTCTGAGACCAAATCCATTTTAGATGTATTAGATAATCTAGTTTTTCTACTTGACTTTGAGGATTTCTCTGATTTAACTGATCTTAATTCTTGACCTACCTGTGACATAAGGTTCATGTGTTCAATCCTTCAAACCTATTCAAATTATCTAGGACAATCTCATTAGAATCATCAAACATTTATGTTATTTTACCTTGAATATCTATAATTGATTTGAAGCAGTGCTGAAGTTCATATCTGGTAACACTAATTTGATTACAATCCTCACTGTCAGAAAGTAGCACTGACAATTATATAGCCTTACCTGTCTAGACAGAGACTTCGGAATTTAAACTTACCTTTTAATGTTTGTAACTCGTAGCTACGGCCCTTATCAATTAAGGTGCAATTACGAAAACTGTCCTCAGAACTTGTATTCTTGGTAGAGCTATCACCTGCAAATTACTCAAAAGTCTACCAAGTTTATCTAACATAACTGCAATTAATTCTAGAAAAGTTCTAGAAATGTTCTTCAAAATTTTCCCTATCATTAATCACTGGCAGTGCAATCAAAAATCACTTTGTGAGTATCTTTGAATATTAGAAAGAAAAAAGACTGCAGATTGAAATTTAGGTGTACAACACCTGTAAGTAATATGAATTGAATTCCGTGTTTTCTTCACTTTAGCACCCTTGTGACTTTGACGCAAGCCTTCGTTGAACTTTAGACTGTAAGTATTCAGTTCAGCTTTCAAACGGTTGATAAATCCATTCAAATAATCAATTTTGTTGTCTAATAACCCTGCATCGAACCTGAAAATCCTTGGTCCTCATGACGCTTTGGTTCATTCCAAATACATATTGAGTAAAACGGAATTTGAAGGAATAAAATTCTAGCTCCATTGTCTATAAAAAATTCTTCATGGACAGATTTCACAAATTGATTTCACAGACTCAACAGCTTCTTTGAGGTAGTCCTTTAAGTATATGAATCGGCCTCTTTTGTCCGTTAGGTCGCAATTCCCGAAACAAACAAAATGCATATTTTGTCATAATTTTTCTGTAGCTTATGAGAATTGTGTCTGATCCAATTCAAACCTTGACTAGAATTTGCCCCCGAATTGTGGAACCACTCAATGTTATTTTCAATACAAAATCCTTGTCCAAACATAGCTTAATATATTTTTATGCTCCCAAATGTCCGTATGTCAGTCAGTCAGTCCGTCCGTCCGTCCCGCTTTCGTGTCCGCTCTGTAACTTCTACATGCAACAGTGGATTTCAATACAATTTTGCACAAATGCTCCCCGCTATAAGACGTGTCGCGAAAAAGACCCAGGTTCCTATCTCAAAAATCAAGGTCACAATCTGGGGTCAAAGGTAAAAATCGGCACTTTTTATCGTGTCCGCTCTGTAACTTCTATAGTCATGCACGCAGGTACAAATTTCTTTCATACAAATGTTCACCACCTTCAGACGACGTGTCGCGAAAAAGAACCAGGTTCATATCTCAAAGGTCAAGGTCACAATCTGGGGTAAAAGATAAAAAATCGGCACTTTTTGCCGTGACCGCTCTGTAAATTCTGTAATCATGCACGCAGGTACAAATTTCTTTCATACAAATGATATTATTCAATGGATTGCTTCTATATATGGACAGATGCTTAATTGGGTGGACCACTTTACATGACCTTGACCCAGAGACCTTAACCTTTGACCTACTTTTGACCCCAGAAAGATACGTCCATAATGCATTTCTCGATTTCATTCTGTATTTATAGAAATTATTATATGTATTAAAATTTCATTTATTAAAAACCCAGACGTATAGATCACAAATGCATGTGCAAAGTGCCACATGCTTGACCCTGTCCTTTAGGGGCATTTGTCATATGACTGTGGCCAGCTCTTGTTCCTTACTGTCAGAAGCAACTACTGGTTTGTAGGTCAAAGTGACATCTTCGAATTTGCCTCTATTTCTGTCGATGTCGCGAACTGAAAAGACGAAACGGACGTTCGATTGGACTTTCACTGTTATCGTATTTGCTATAGGGAATAATAAGTGATTGATGAATGTCCTGATTATAATAATTTGGCACAAAGATCGCTTCTTTTTACGCCTTGCATAGAAAGATATGGGCATATTGTTTCACCATTGTCGAGTAACAACAAATAGGGGAGCGGGGGGGGGGTTTAATAGCAATTTTCTAGTATACACATTTCGGCGAACTTGGAATTAGAATTCACAAACTCTTGACTGTTGAATATTGAATGGAATGGGATACAAAAGAACGTTACACTTGTTATTAAAAGACCTCTGATAAGCAGTCCTTTAATTGAGTTTTTAGCTTTTGTGATCACGTTTTGTCGGTCATGCATCGTTCGTCGTGGCGTCGCGCGTCGGAAGGCGTCAACAATTCTTTAAACATCTTCTCCTCAGTAATCACTTTGCGGATTTCAACCAAACTTGACAGGAATGTTCCTTGAGTGTCCCTTCTCAAAAGTTGTCCGCGAAATTTTGATTGACCTTGACCCCCAAATATGTGTGGCAGGGCAGGGCAGTTTTTGTCTTTGGAATCTTTAAGCATCTTCTCCTCGGTAATCATTTTGCCAATTTCAATCAAACTTGGCATGAATGTTTCTTGTGTTACCTTTTCCAAAAAATGGGCGCGGAATTTTGATTGACGCCAAAATATGGGCGTGGCAGGGCGGGGCAGTTTTTGACTTTGAAATCTTCAAAGATCTTCTCCTCGGTAACCATCGGGCCAATTTCGACCAAACTTGGCACAAATGTTCCTTTGGTGACCCTTTTCAAAATTCGTCCGTGAAACTTCAATTGAAGCCCAAATGATGGTGTGCCAGTTTTTACTTTAAAATATTCTCCCCAAAAACCTGTGTCAATTTCAATCAAACTGGAAATGAATCTTATTGACAATGGCCAAAGGGGCTATTACTATGCTGTTATACCGGTGAGTACAGGGCTGCCACCATAGCGCATTTAGGAATGCATCACACACCCAATCTTCATTCATGGGGTATCAAGGGTTCCCAGGCTACAAAATAGGGAAAAGGTAGGAAAAAGACAAATCCATTTGACGAAAGACGCGGGACCCAATTAAAGTACATATTCCAAACAGTTGACAAGTATCCCCGCCAGTAGATTTTATCGCAGTATAAATTACAAGGAGATGCATAATCACGTCACAATGTTTGCCGAGAAAGAGAAATTGGTATTTGTGTCACCAAATGCATTCTCCACAACTCGCCTGGCTCTGGACAGCCTGTACTTAAATATTCTCTCATGGTGCTCCATGTTTCTGATTGAAAACGGATTCATCAGGCTCTTGTTGACCCCAAAGGCATTGTCCCCGATGATGTAGTATGGGACAGGAACATCATCACCAGGTAGAGACTTCTCATCAAGGAGATTGGATATATTATTCGGACTCTCGAGGCCTTCCTTCAGTTTTGACCCATTGTAGATACCGGCATCGTTGCTGGAACCATCAGAGCCGACATCAACCCAAAGAAACGTGTAGTCGGCGTCGACGAGGGCCATAAGAACAATAGAGAAGAAGCCCTTGTAGTTCCTATCCACAGAGCTGTATTCCATGGACATTTGATCGCCACTTACTTGCCATCCAGAGCACCACAGCAGTGTAGAACTCACCATCTCTTCTCAAACTGCACAGCGATTGCGTTCCACTCTTCAGTCGTAGTAGGACACTTGAACACCTCAGCTGCAAACTCGGCTCTAATGGCATCGCAGACTTCATAAATGACAAGGGAGATGGTGTTTGGAGCAAAACTGAAGTTGTAGTTGAAGGACAGGCTTAGATAACTGTCATTGCAGACCAGGTGTCAAAGAGTGATGGACAATTTGAAACAAGGAAGGAGACACTTTTTGTATCATATGTTCTCCTTTTCTATTCTGCCTTCTTTCCTTTGCAGGACCTCATCTTAGAGGCCTCAGGGAAGTAGAAGGCGTTCTCATATTCTGTCTTTAGATCCTTTAATAGAGTGGCCAAAGCGTACTCTTCTCTTGTAAGACAGCTATTTCCTAAACCATTTAGACCTCGGTTTCTTCCTTCGCCTCGGTTTGCCCATGCCCTGGGAAATAAAAAGCAAAACAAGAGAAAAAATTGTCGAATGCTAGAAAGGCAACTAGCAAAAAATGACAAAGCGAAATGAGACAACCTTTACCTGTAAGAGGAGGCTCTGAGTCTGTAAGAGTTACTCATCATGTTCTCTAATGTGTATCAAGAGAATCAATACTGCTGCCTTCTTTTTCCTGGTTGTCTCGTCATCAAAGTATGCCTTTTAGCAGGAATTGAATTCTGACTGAAGCTTTGGATCTGGCCTTTTATAAATCCAGTTTATTATGACACATGTAAAACAATTGAGCTACTCAAATCCGGCTGTCTTAGCCCACACAGTAGTCCGATCTCGAGGTCATCGTATTAAAATACTATGGCTATACGACGGCATTACAGGAGCTTCACGTAGTCTTGTTGCCTTCCTAAGACAATAGCTTCCTTCGTATTCCTTTCGTAAGGCGAAAAAATGTCCGATGGCACCGATGATCACACGAAGTAAAGACTAAGATGACACGATTTGACAAGATGCCTTCACGATGGCCTTACGAAGGACAAAATGGACACACGAATTCAACATGAAAATGAACCTGCGCAGGGTCTTTCGGCAATCGTTTGGCATACACAATATGTTGTCACCGCTCACGAAGTTGCTGCCGGAGCCTGAGGAACTCATTTTGCGGTCATACGATGGCTTAAGATGCCTCTGCGAATGGCCCGATTTTTTTACGATCAGATCCGAATTCGAACATTTCATTTATCGTGTGTCGATCTGGTGTTAATTTCTGGGACAGTTTGTCCCCTGCATAAGGATCTTTCCTTTCGCAATTTGGTCCGATCCACCAAGAAACATGGGAAAAGGGGCCTAATGAAAATTTGATTAATAGTTAAATAAAAAATCCTCGTTAGCGCGAAAGAGTCCACAGTTTTCATCGGATTCTCTTAAAACTTTCAAAGAAAGTAGGGTTGGTCTTATGGAAATTTGATAAAAAATCTTAGTTAACACAATGATGTCCCAAGAGTTCACCAGATTCCTTTAACAGAGTGATTGTACTATCGTAATGATTATACCATTCAAAATTAGGTATAATCTGTCTAGAGACACAGGAAAAGGGGCCTTATTAAAATCTATTTAAAAAATCTGAATAAATTCTGTAATGTCTGCAGATTTCATCGGGTTGGCTTCATACTCAAAAAGAATAAGTATAGTTCCCTTCGGAATTGGGTCAGATCCATCAAGATACAAGGGAAAAAGGTCTGTATGAAAATTTAATTAAAAGTCCCTGTTAACACAATGAAGCCCAGAGCTTTGGTCAGATGTTTTTGAAATTCTCACAGGATCATTATAAGGTCAAAACGACCAGTTTCTTCAAAATGGGGTTTGAACTGTCAAGAAACACGAGAAAAGACCCTAATGGAAATTTCATGTAGAAATCCCTGTTACAAAGTACAGAGCTTTCATCGGATTTTCTTTAAACTTTCACAGAATGATTGTACAACAATAATGGTTTTTGATGCTGACATTAGACCTGATCCGTAAAGTTTCAAAGGAAAAGAAGCCTTATGAAATCTAAATTTAAATACTTGTACCACAAAAAAGTCAACAGCTTGATCGGATTCTGTTCAAACTTTCACAGAATGATTGAATTGTCAATGGGATTGCTTCTTTCCAAATATTGCCCGATCTGTCTAGAATTAGGAGAAAAGGGGCCTTATTAAAATTTCATTTATAATCCTTGTTACCAAGTCCAGAGCTTTCATCAGAATTTCATTAAACTTTCACAGAATGATTTTACAATAATAAGGTTTGTTAATATTGACATAGGACCTGATCCTTCAGGTTTCTAAAGAAAACGAGCATTAAGAATTTTATTTTTAAAATCCTTACACTACAATAAAGTCCATAATATTAAACAAATTGTCTTAAATCTTTCACAGAGTGTTTGTACCATCATTAGAATTGCTTCTTTCCAAATTTGGCCTTGTCTGTCTAGAATCACAGAAAAAGGCTCCTTTATGAAAAATTATTACCAAATCCTCATTAACGCATTAATGATGTCAGTCTTTATCAGATTTTCTTCAAACTTTAATAGAATGATTGTACCATCATTGGATTGTTTCTTTATCATTTTAATCTTATCTGTTAAGCGACACAAGAATAGATGCGTTATGAAAATTTAATGGCAAAAGCGTCAATTTCACAATAAAATCCTTAGTTTTAGCCATTATCTTCAAACTGAGTATCATCAATTTACCATCATAAGGATCGTTCCTTTCGAAATTTGGTATGATCCGCCAAGAAACACGGGATAAGGGGCCTTCCGAAATCGAATTAAATCTTTTAATAAACACAATAAAGTCCACAGTTTCAACAAATTCTCTTCAAAAATTCACAGAATGGTTGTGCCACCATTAGAATTTTTTTCCAAATTGGATCTGGTCTGTCTAGAACCACAGGAAAAGGGACTGTATAAGAATATTTCCAAATTCTCATTACCACAAGAATGTCCTCAGTCTTTTTAGGACCCTCTTCAAACTTTGAAAGACTGATTGTACCATCAGTTGGATTGTTCCTTTGTAAACTGAGTCTGATCTGTAAAGCAACCCAAGAAAAAATGTCTTATGAAAATTTTATGGCTAAAGCATTAATATAACGAAAAAAGTCTAAGTCTTTTACATTTTCTTTAAACAATCTATCATAAGGATTGTTCTTTGGTAAATTGTTTCTGATTTTCGCGCCGCCGTCATAGCGCAGTCGATAGTTTGATTTGTTTTGTTTGAATGGGGTTCTACGCCGCTTTCAACAATCTTCAGTTATATCGCGGCGGCTGGAACACCTAACAATGGATTCCTGGTATTTCTCATACCAGTACCGACATCACATCCCTTCCTAGCCTCCAGCTGCTATCCCACATAGGTCTACGATTATCGACCCATTGGTGGGAGACACAAAGTCGGAAAGGATGAGTGATCGAACCCGGGACCTCTAGATTGACAATCCGATGCGCTACCAACTGCGCTATGACGGCGGCAGACTCCTATTCTTAAATAACCGGATCTCATGGTCTCGATCCCCGGCGCCGGCACATATTCTTTCGCCAATAGGTGGATAATCGTAAACCTAAGTGGGATAGCAGTTTGAGGCTAGGAAATGATGTAGTGGAAGTATTTGTGTCAGAAATACCAGGAATCCATTGTTAGGTGCTCTAGCCGCCGCGATATAACTGTTATACTGTTAAAAATGGCGTTAAATCACATTCAACCAATCAACTGTTTCTGATTTGTTATGTTTCATACGAAAAGGAGCCCGAAGAAAAATTAAATACAAAACATTCTTGACACAAGTCAGTCCTCTGTTTTCATGGATTTTCTCTAGGGATGATCCGTCAAGAAACACGGGAAAAGGGGCCTTCAGAAAATTAAATTAAAAAATTCTAGTTAACACGATAAAGTCTACAGTTTTCAACACATTCTCTTCAAACTTTCACTGAATGGTTGTACCATTATTAGGATTTTTTTCTAATTGGATAGGGTCTGTCTAGAACCACAGGAAAAGGGGGCTGTATGAAAAATTATTTCAAAATGCTCATTAACACAAGAATGTCCTCTGTCTTTTTCAGTCCATGTTCAAACTTCATTGGAATGATTGTACCATCATTTGGATTATTTCTATGTAAATTGAGTCTGAAAAGATGTCTTATGAAAATTTTATGGCAAAAGGATTAATATCTCACTAGAGAAATGAGAGAAGATTAATTGAAAAAAATTTGTTCGGTTAATCACATGAATGTTCTACAAGACTAAAACACACCAATCTGCCGCATATAGCCGCGATTTGAGCACCTCAAAATCTGCTGCATATTTTCCCCTGAAATAGACCTGGATCGCTAAAGCAGATCTCCATCTAGGTCTCTAGCTATGTGTAGTATCTGGGAAAAATCGTATTTTTGAGATATTGAAGTTTGAAAGTGACTTCGGCAAGTTAACCTATACCGGATGGGATAAAGTTGTCAGGTGTATTTTTAGGTTAAAATAGATCCTTGATTAAAAAGAAAAAAACAAACTCAAAAAGAGATATTTGGTAGAGATAATATAATGAATATCCTTAAATTATCGAGTGTATTAGTTACATCCGATTTAATCTGTAAAAATACTCTGACCTTTTAAATATGCATGCAAAAAATGCGGGTCGAAATTACGTCACGCTAGCGTTCCGCCACATTCTATTGACAAATTTTGAAAACCGGAGAACTGGATTTATTTCGCTAAATTTGGTAAGATGTTTGCACTTTTTCAACGTAATGACATTCTAAACATGCCGAGGAATCAGCTAAATTTTCGTTTTCCAATGGTTGATTGATTCTATCCGATACGGCCGAGTAATGCGAGTGCTGTTTCAAGTTTTCTCGGTTCCATGCTCCACGTTCACAATTTTAAATCATATAAGAAAACCGGTTTAGGAGATCCTGTAAGTGTAAGATCGTTTTTACTTATTGTATGAAGTTTCTTTTTGCTACAATGCATTTTACTTGCGTCTCCCTCTTTTTTCTTGACAATTTGTTTTCGACCCCGGCCAATTTCGTCTAAGCTTAACCCTTTCCTGTTTTTTCAAAATTTTAGATGTCTTATTTGACAGAAATTTCAACAAGTAAAAGTTAGTGCAATTAGAAAAGTAAACAACCTAGAGGGTGGAACATATCGTGTGAAAAGAATAATTTGCTTACAACAAGCTATTTTCTTCTTTTCCAACAATGTTATTTGTGTATAAAATCACAGGGAAGTTAAATCTAGGATTAGAACACGAAGGGTTAAAATATCTTTAGAAAAGGGCCAATATATCTACATACATCCAACAGAAACCAGAACCAGAAACCTGATCCTTAATTTGAGAACCAGAAACCTGATCCTTAATTTCGACAGTTCAGTCTTAAATGCATACAACTACACAATCATGAAATGTTGAAAGCTACCATGCCACCCCATCCCAACTCTATTTGTTAAATCAATTCCCACACAACAAAATTTTAGACTGATCAAAATTGAAAGGATTGCAGACGACAATCTAAAACTTATTAAATTTAGGATTGATTTTAGTTTTTGGGTATAAAACATTGTGGATAATGAAGAAATTGCATTTAACAGTTTCCTCAATGTTTTCCAAAGCATTAATTCATAGGGGGAAGTAAATGTGTCATTGTGTGGAAATGGGCTAACAAATTGTATATTATAAAATCATTGCCGATATTGGGCCCTGTTATGTGCTATTGGAGGCGGGGGTTCGGGGGCGCCGCCCCCTACATTTTTTATCTTTTACTGTTAATAGTGCAAGTCATTTAGAGTAAAAGACAAGTGTTATTTTGTTGTTTTGTTGTTTTAGTTAAGGTATAATTTCCGTTGCAAGCTGGGATTCGGGGGCGCAGCCCCCGACATGTACTTTTTCGTCCTTTTTATGTATACAGTATTAAATAAATCAATTTTGACAAGTCCCTGTGAAAATGCCATTACGTGGTTGTGCATTTAAAATTATTAGCGATTAAAACTAGAAACTATATGTGGCTATTTTTCCTAAAAACCAAAAAAATTGCAAGCAATGAAGACCACAATCAGATCGGGAGCATGTGACTTCCCTTACATGCGACAGGAACCATGGCTTCTTTCTGGTCTGTTTTCATCTATATAGAGAATTGGGGAACCAGCAGTTGGAAAAGTTTGTATAATTGGGATCCTGATGGCCTCACCAGTTTGTTTTAATATAAGTCAAAAGTTGCGCTATTTTTCAAACAAAATGCAAGATATTTACGTGTTTTTGGCACGAGACTGACAAGATTCATACTATAGACTATGATTTTGAAATTAGTTTCTCTTGGGAGTTCTGTTGTACCTATAAGTTTGGTGTGACAAAATGGAGCCGTTTATTTGATGTGGTAGTAGTTTTGTTTTAGCTATGTTATTTGCTGTCTGCAAAATGTCGTAGCAAAACCTATTCTATTTCTCCACAAATGGTGACTTTTGGACAGTAATAAGGCCATTTGATATTTTCTGTACCAGAATCGATTTAATACCAGAGTTTGAGCTAACAATAAGCTTACATGCCCGGTATGGCCTGCTCCAAAATGCCATTCCCCACCCTCTTTATAAACTTGTTAGAGTTATTTAGCCATCGCTCTCATATCCCATTCAACCCCTTCAAAATTCAATGATTAAGAGAAAGCGAATTGTCAAGTCAGCTTTTGAGAAAATTGCTATCCTTCGCTCTTAATTTAATTGACACTTGCACATGACACGTGGCATTAATTTACTGATTATTAACAAATCATATAACAAAAATATTGTCATTTCGGTAAAGGGTTCAGATTCGTATGGTGTACTCTTAACTTAGTCTTCCCCTCCTGGCTGTCCTTTTGAAACCAGTATTATTCATGAAATTGATTTACAAAAGAAGTATTGACAACTGAACAACAAGCACTACCAGTGCTTTCAGCGCTTTGAATTCTATACAATTCTGCAAATGATTTATTCAGCATGACCAGGGTTAAGAAATTATAAGAGATTTCAAAACTCCGAGATTTTTTTCAGAAATGTTACTTTTCAAGCCACAAATGCAAAACCTCTTGAACAATGGCTTACATCATATTTTCCTGAGAACTTTATAAAATGATATAGTTTTTAATAAGCAGGGCATGATGGATTCTCTCTCCTTGGAAAGCATGCATTCTTCTTCTTTGAACAAAAATGTGTATAAATTGACACAAGACTAAATTCACCATAACAATAAAGGTATTGATATACAATGCTTTTCAGCATTTTGAAAGAAAAGTTCATAAAACTGAAAATTTATTAATTGAAGCGCGAAAACATCTCTTAAAAAATATTCAATTACTACTTTCTATGAAATAAAAGAAAACAATGTTGGAAAATGACAAATTTGCATTCATAATACTAGCTTCATCAATCCCTTTGGATGAAGATAGGGCTGCTATTGCTGTTTTGTGACCAAAGGATGAAATGTGACATTGAAGTGTCGTTGTAGGAAAATTTTCAATTGCAATAGTTATTTCATTTGACATCCTTAAATCTCGACAATGATGACTGGATTTTGATTTTTTGAACTTTGCACAGTATCAAAGTGCAACCACCCTAGCTTCCATAATCTTTAAGAAATCTACGATATCAAAGCTACATCCTCCCATGTAACTGAAGCCACTTTTCGTTAACTTGACTAGTTTCTTCTATTTAGGGGCTCCGGGGGATAAAAATTAGTAGTGGCATCATTGTTAGTCTTTTTCAGCAACTTAGATCATTCGAAACCTTACATTCAACTGCAGGCGAAGTCAGAACAATGCGTCCGATCGCAACATCATGGTCTCTGCTTATGATAAGGAAAAACTCTGAACAGGCTGAATCTTGAAAATGGTTGTCTGCTTGGCTCTTATATTCAGATGCAACGCAGGGAACAAGTGTATAAAATAGTTTATCATGGGGATTTTTTGTTATGTTTGGAATGGACCGACCGGGAGAAAAAATTGTCGGCCAAAAAATGGTATGTGAGAACTTGGTTCAATCGAGATATAGCAATACGAATTTCTAAATTTAAATGAGAGAATCTCGCTAGTTTGAGGCCAAAAATGATCCCTGAAATGAAAAATTGCTTGCAAGATGTAATTTTATTTTACACAATATTTTGTACCTAGAAAGTTGAAAAAATCTAAAATTACATCAACTTCAAATTGTCGTCTGCAACTCCTGTCAATTTGGATCAGTCTGTAATTTTGCTGTCTGGTAATGGGTTAAACCCGTTAAATTCTATCAATATTTTAACCCATTACCAAATAAGGTTTTTTGTGCTATATTGAGAATTAAAAGTTAAAAACATTGGGAAAGGAGAAATTGCTTGTAACAAGCAATTTCTTTCCATCTCATGATGTTTTGTGCACTTATTTTTGAAATAGTCAATTCTTGAATTTTGTTCTTCAACCGTTTCAGATTTTCACCAGTCAAGAATTGTCTAATGTGGTAATATGTTTAACCTTAACACATAACAACGTGAGAAATGTGTGACTTAGTTGTCAAAAAGCAGAATTGTGTATTAATGGGTTAAGAAACAACCCTTTTAACCCGTTCCTGTTAATTTCCTTTTTTTGTGTTTTTATTTTTGAGAAAACATTGTGAAAAAAGAAGAAATTACTTGTAACCTTCCATATTATTTTCTACCCTACAGAATGCTTTTTTTTTTCAAATAAAATCAACTTTGTATATTCGTCTGCAAAACCTTTGAATTTAGAACAGTCTGAAATTTTGAAAAACAGGAAAAGGTTAATGCTAAGTTGCAGACACTTGAGTTCCTGGTAGTCTTAAAAGCTGCTCATCGTGCCCCCTCTTTCATATTTCCAACTTAAAGCCATATCTGCTCTCCGAGGAAGAAAAAGTAGTTTAAACAATCTATTGCTTATTTTGTCACTAAAGCAAACATGTGCCTTCTAAATATCAATATACAAAAAAAGGGGATTAGGGAAGTTCTCTGGAAAGAGTATTTTGTGTATTTCTTGTCAATTTCAATTCGTGTTTGTTTATATTTTGAGATCAAGTCGAATGAACCAGATCCTTCACCGGAAGTCTTAAGAATCTTCGACAATGACTGATATAATGCACAGGTGCTGATGACTAAATTACACGGACAATTTGGTTAATCTTCATGACCTAGCTATTTGTTTGAATGACTAGCGAAAGATTAAACGTCATTACTGACGTCAAAGATTTATGTAAATAAACCTTAAATTGTGGTGGGTCACAATTTAGAAATACCGGAACTTCTTTCATGCGTTATAGGCTTACCGGGTAGAGTTACGTTGATTTCAATCAGTATATTATTCATGCTTTTGAGCCTAGAGAATGATTTTTTTATTATTTTTTAGTGAGTTTTGGGGGAAGATATGGCTTTAACCCTTTGAAAAGTGTGGATGTTTTGTGACTGAAGTACTCTCAATACCAAGCTAGTAATCGATAATCCTATGAATCTGTTTACCACTTCCTACTAAAGGATGGGGAGGTGGTCATCCGGCTATGCATGATGTCTTGCATCAACTGGCATTGTTATCGACTTTTAATGTTGAAAGATTTTGTGTTATAAATTTAAGATTGTCTGAATAAAATAAGTCACAGGGACATTGGGGGCACAGGCTACAAAAATACAACATTTAACATTATATATGGGCATTTTCTCCAAAAATTAAGGGGTCCGGCCTAAAATTTAGGGGCCATTGGCAACTGAGCCCCTGTTACTCTTTTTCCCCGAGTCAGTGCTCTCAATAAACAGACTTTGACTTAAAGGGCATCCGGACCTAAATTAAAGAAAAACGATTACCAAAATAATGTGTCTACCCAAAATTGGAAAATGATAGTGCTTACGCAGAAGGATTATTGTGGGAAAAATAGAAATTAATGCAAAAAATAATCTATAGGCCACATTTTTTGCTCAAATGTCTTGAAACTTTGTCAGACGGTTTGTCTTGTGATACCCTGGTCAAATTCAATATTCATAGCTTCATATTGTTTTTCAGGACAGTGGGCCATAAAGCATAATTTTGAGGGGTCATTTTCTAAAGCAATTGTCCACAGTTTAAGTACTAAAGTATAACAGTTAAACTTGAACCTGGAGAAAAATAGATAACTACAGGGGAAAAGACTAGCAGGGGCCCAGTCGCCCATTGCCCCTAGATTTTGGGCTGAGCCCCTAAACCTTTTGAGAAAATGCCTATACCTCTAATATTAGATATTGAATTTTGGCAGGCTGGGCCCCTAGGCTGGACTTGATAGTCTTTTTCCCTGTAACTATATAATAATGTTACTGTATAACTAAATTAATTTCTTTCTGTGCTGTTTTAGAGGATAATAAAAAAACAAAATGACTTAATTTCACTGGCTTTTTTTTTTCCTTTTTTTTATATATTTATTTTCAATGATTATCAATTACTAATAATCAGCTATTGAAGCAAAAAGATGGCATTTTCAGCTAGAACACGGACTATATATATACACTGAGAGTTTGATCGATGGTGCAAAAAACTCCTAAATTCAGTTTTGATAAGCAGACGATACAATATTATAGTACCTAGTCTGTTAAATCACCTGTGTTGAAAGAGCGAGTAAATATTCCGTGACGAAATATTTACGTGTGGAAGTCGTCTGCTAGGTAAGCAATTTTTTACACATTAAAAAATCGTTTGACCTGTACGATTCTGGACTTATAATTGTAAGAAAACGTTTATTATTTATTTACCTGCATCATTTTCGACTGCGTTTAAGAAAACATGTAAGGCTTGTTTGAGCCATTTTTTAACATCAAGCCCGGTGAAGAAACGTCGCCGGAAGTAAACAATCTCTATCACAGCTCTTCACCGACTAGCTTAACAGGAATAGTACAAAGCTAGGTACTGTTTTTTCATTCTTACTCGACTTGCGAACTTGCTCGTAAAGCTTCCGAGAATTATCGATCATTTGTTTACTAATTGAATTCTGAATGCGATTGCATGATCGGAGGAACGGAATAACTATCTTAAAATAGAACCAAGGAAGCGTCTGCCTTTGGAGACAGTGAAAAAAAGGTCTATTCCAGGGGAAATATGCAGCATATTTTGAGGTGCTCAAATCGCGGCTATATGCGTATTTTATTCTTGTCATTAGGGTATGTACTTATTAAAGACTGGCGCCCCGGCTGGCGCATTACTGCTTGAATCTTTTGCATCATCTTTTGAAAATATGCGGGATTGGCGCGGGCGCACCATCAATCTGAAGCTCTGAATATTGTGTGCACTCTAGAGGTCACATTTTAGGCTCGAAACAACTGATGTTTGGTCATAACGTTTCTGTCCATGATATCTCAACTAAGTTCAAATTTTGGTCACATGGGTTCAAAAACTAGGTCACTCTGTCAAATCCTAGGAATAATCTTGTGTGCACTCTAGAGGCTATGTTCAGGCTCAAATGAAATGATATTTGGTCCTAATGTTTGTGCCTTGATATCTCGGCAAATTTTGGTGATGTGGTCAAAAACTAGATCACTAGTTTAAATTTTTGAAATATCTCGTTTTTAACTCTGGAGACCCTATTTTCAGCTCAATCAAATTGATGCTTGGTCAGAATGTTTCGGTCCATGATATTTCGGCCAAGTTTCGACATTGCATCAAAAACTAGGTCACAAGGCCAAATTTTAGAAATACTTTACACACGAGAGGGGCCGCGGCCATGGTGTAATGGTAGGCTTAGGATTTCTAGTCATGGGGTCCAGGGTTTGATCCCTGCATGCGACAATTATCTTTTCCGACATATGTCTCTCATTATTTAATGGATAATCATAAATGTAAGTGGAGGCTAGGAAAGACTGTAGTGATAATACTGGTGTGAGAAATACCAGGAATACTTGGTTAGATGCTTATGATATGACTGAAATGCTGTCAAAAGTGGCGTTAAACTACATTCAATCATTTACACCCCAGAAGCCACATTTTTGGCTTAATTGGTTTGATATTTGTTCAGAATGTCTGTTTTCAAAATATCTGAACCATATTCAAATTTGTGTCACTTTGGATCAGACACAAGGTCAAATATAAGATAAAACTTGTTTTTACTCTACAGGCCACATTTTTGACGGAATATTTATTCAGAATGATTTTCCCTATAAACATGATTGTCAAGTTTGACTTTAGATCACCTTGATGGTTCAGCGCAAAACAGTTGTAACTGTCTATAAACAACTGTTTCGTGCTGAAGCATCGACATTGGGTCATAAATGGGTCACAAGGTCTAACATAAAGAAATCTTCTTTCTAATTTACTTGCTACTTTTCTTGCAAAAAGTACCTTGAAACTTTGTAAGAATGTTTTTTTTTTTTTTTTTTTTTTTTTTTTAGACAAGATTCGATAAAAGGTTACTTATGGCTCAAATAATATCTCTTGTGCTATTTACTTCCATAGTCATCGACTCAAGTGAACTCTTTAGGGCCAATGGCCCACTTGTTTCGAATTCCATTCAAGTGGACATAAAGATTGAGGGACTATAAGAAAAGGATGGAAAATAATGTACCGCAGGCTTTACATATTTTCATATCATTATTTTTAAGGGAGAGAGGAGGGTATGGTCGCGAATACAAAAACATTTTTTTAATTTTGTGAAAACTTCCTGAAATTGAAACTTGGAACTTTAAGAATTCCTGAACCTATTTCTTATTGAGAGGACTGATAAGTGTAATAATTTTCTTACATTATCGATCATTTTTAGTTTGTTCAAAATGGATTAACCCGTTCCCACAAAATGAGGCTCTTAGATTACCCTCAAGAAAAAAGAATGGGAAAAGTTAAACATTGTGTGAAATGAAGAATTTGCTTGTCACAAGCAATTTCTTCATTTCCACAATGTCTTCTACCCAGAAAGTTGAAAAAAAAATATAAATTTCATGAATTTTGATTTCTCATCTGAAAGTCCTTTCAAGTCTAAAATTTAGCCGCCTGGTTATGGGTTAGCTGATGTTGCTAAATATTGAAGCAATCAGAACCAAGTTTATATCCTTATTCAAAATCGTGTATGGGGGTTCGATTCCCTCCCCAGACGTTATAAATTGCTGGTGCAAAAAGGGACAAATTGTCTGGTGGTCCCACATGATTTTGAATTTACAAAATAATCTGATACCTTATTGAAGAAAATAAACTATAAAGAATGAATGACGGTGATTGCAGCTGGTATAATTGCAATGATTTTATATTCAGAAGTTTCACAAATATATCATTTGGTGAATAGAAGTGATTGATTAATTGATAGAAATCAATTTTATAAACAACTCTTGCAGGAAAAGTACAAACGGGAAGTGTAGACCAAGATCAGACTGCACTTTTGTGTAGGATCATCTTGTTCTACACCTCCTGCCGAAATCGAAATATTCTGGGTTTCAGCATGACAAGGGTTAATCTAAGGAAATTTGAATGCTTTATCTTTAAAATCTAAATAAGAATCTTAAGTATCTCAATGAGAAGAACGAACCTCTGAAATATTGTTCAAGAGGCTTTAAACCTCATGCAAATAATGAATCAATCTTACTTATCCTGATATGATGATGGTTTTGGATTAAATTTATATAATCAACTGGCCTTTTGGAAAAGTTTTTAGCTCCAAATGCCTAAGCAAAGCAAGCTATTGTCATTGCAAAGTGTCTGTTGGGTGTATGTGCATCCTTCAATGCCCTTTTCCCTTACTTCTTTAACTTTTTTCTAAACAAATCTTCTCATAAACTCAGGCCGCCGTCATAGCGCAGTTGGTAGCGCGTCGGACTGTTTACCTAGAGGTCCCGGGTCCGATCCCCAACGGCGGCTCTCATCCTTTCCGACTATTTGTCTCTCACCAATTGGTCGATTATCGTAGACCTATGTGCTATAGCAGCTGGAGACTAGGATAGAATGTAATGGTAGTACTGGTGTGAGAAATACCTAGAAACCATTGTTAGGTGCTCCAACAGGCGCGATATAACTGAAAGATTGTTGAAAGCGACGTAAAACCCCATTCAAACAAAACAAAAAAAATCTCACAAACTCCTGGTCAGATCTCAACCAAACTTTACAGGATGGTTCCCTAGATGTTCCTCTTTCAGATTACTTCAAATACTAATAATAACCCATGAAGAACTGGGGTAGCCATGGCAACATATAGAAAATCTGAAAAACATCTTCTCCTCCAAAATAGAGAGTCTTGGAGCTTTGTAATTTGGCATGTGACATTGCCTAATGACCCTCTACCAAAAACCTTCAAATAACTGCTCTTTTATCAGGGAAAAAGACTAACTGGGGCCCAGCAGCCCATGGCCGCTTACTTTTGGGCTGGTCCCATGAATGTTTAGAGAAAATTAAATATTTAGTTATTTGGGCCCTAAGATTAAAATTGTAAGTCTTTTTCCTTGCCTATTTTTTGTGATCACCAGTTTTACACAGAAATAAAAAAGGAAATTCTGAAAAATATTCTACTCCTAACCAAAAAGGCCTAGAGCTTTTACAAGGAAATAAATAAAGAAAGCCTTTAAAAATCTCCTGTTCTTTAACTAAATGTCCTACGGCTTTGTGACATAGCCTAAAGGTCCCTTACTGAAATACTTCAAAATATTGCCATACTTGAAAATTAGCCCTTTATTATACCATTCTTGAATTACAAAGAAATACAGAAAGAAGTCTTGAAAAATATTCTTTTTCCAAACCGGAAGGCTGATTGGTCAACTTTGGGTTTATGACTGACATTTATCCTAATTCACAATTCCTCGACAAGGCCAACTAAGCTCCGAAATAAAGTTTCACTTGGATTTAAAACAGCCTCACTTTTCAAAAGTTGTGGTCAGTAACTTGTAAACAGGTAGATAGAATGGTTGTTCGGTAACCTAAGTTGTAGTTATGTCGTTTAAGTTGCCAAATCGACAATAATGCTTCAAATAAATGGCAGCCATGGTGACATGGCCTAATGGTCCTCTACCAAAATACTTCAAAATATTGCTCTTACTTGACAATAAGCCCTAAATTGTGCCATACATATATTAAAAGATATAAGGAAGGAAGTCTTGAAAAATCTCCTAATCTCAAACCGCCTAGAGCCTAGATATTGATATCTTTGATATTTGGCTTGTGACATCACCTAATGATCCTCTACCATAAAATTTCAAATGGTTGCTCCTAACTTGAAAATTAGCCCTAGCAATGCTTAAGGAAATCGCCCGCTTCCAAAATGGTCATTTTGTATTGTAAACTACATTCTGTTGGTAGACATATTTCAGCCATTGGAGTGACACAGGCCCTTTTGAGCCTCCTGTTTGGATACGAATTGCCTTATCCTCTCCTACATTGGTAAACTTAAGTAATTGAAATTATTAGGAGAATAACTTGTATAAAAGGGAAAGATATTGCTTGTTGTAATTAAAGTTGCAATCCATTCCAATTCAATTTATATGGCGTGATGAAATTCGAATTTAGAATCTCAACAATTACAAACTGCTTTAGTTCTGATATATGGATAAAGAATTCAATTAATCTTCTCTCATTTCTCTCCCGTGACACCCTTCAGGTGTCGCCTATCTAGTAAAAGCCTCCGTCTTTACCATGTTCTTCTAACTATCTATCATTAGGATTGTTCGTTGGTAAATTGGTTCTGATTTGTTAGTTTCATTTGAAAAGGAGCCTTAAGAAAATTCTATTAAAAAAATTCTTGACACCATTCAGTCCACTGTTTTCATTGATTATCTCCGGGTATGAATCGCCAAGAAACACGGGAAAAGGGGCCTTCCGAAATTAAATTTAAAAAAAATCTAGTTAACACAATTAAGTCCACATTTTTTAACAAATTATCTTCAAACTTTTACACAATGATTTTACAATCATTAGAATTGTTCCTTTTGAAATTTAGTTTGTTCTGGAAAGTATCATGGGAAAAAGGAGACCCATAAAAATTTCACCATAAAATCCTCATTAACACAATGATTTTCACAGATTACAAAGATTGATTTTACCTTCACTACAATTGTTGATTTTGACAGTGGATCTTATACGGCAAGTATCACATGAAAAGGGACCTTATGAAATAAATTCCTAAATTCTAGTCAACACAATGATGTCCCTAGATTTCACTGGATTCTCTTCAAAATTTCACAGTATGATTGTACTATCATAAGAATGGCTCTCTTCAGAATTTGGAACAATCCATCAAGTATCATGTAAAAAGGGTCCATATGATTTTTTTTAATTATTCTAGTTAACATAATGACGTACCCATATTTCACTGGATTCACTTTAAACTTTAACAGAATGATTAAACAAACAATAAAGTATGACGGGAAAGGGGGCTTCATGAGAACTTGATTGAATTATCTTCGTTCCCTTAATACAGTCCACAGTTAAAATTAGATTCTCTTTAAAGACGCAAGGAATAATTGTGGCACTGGAAACAAAGGAAAAGGGGCCTTACAGATTATCATTTAAAACATTCTTGCTTATGTGACGAAGTTCTTTATTATTATCAGACTGTCTTCAAAATTTCACAGAGGTCTATTGCATGGCCGTACGAAAAGTTCCTTTCGGAATTGTAATCGATCCATAAGAAAACACAGGGGTCTTTTGGAATTTCACACAAAATAATCCCGTTTACGTGACATAGTCCACACTTATAATAGGATTCTGATGAAAATTTCACAGATTGATTCTAGGGTCATAATGAAACTTCCTTTTGGAAATGAAGTTGATCTATCATGAAGCACGGGAAAAGGGGCCTTAAAGATTGTTGCTCAAAATAATATAGGGGATAAAGTTAAATACATTACTTTTCCATGGATTCTTCTTTAAGCAATGAACTACCTTAAATATAAGGTTTCTTTAACGGAATACTTGATTAACATTAGAGCGTATCAGGCTTCCATGGGCCTCTTGTATAAGAGTCCTTCTCGGGGATTTAGAATAGCAGGTTCAATGTGATAAAATGCTAATTATATTTTGGAGCAGCAAGAAATGTATACATTTAATCAACAATTTGTGACATATCTTTCATTCTGTCTTAATAATAATACATATCCCAACACGCTAATTTAGATACATTATGATCATTCCCTTGAATCAAAGCCTCTAATGTAAGCTTCAAGATATGGAGAAAATTTGAATATTTCAGTAGCGTAAATTGCATCCCTTTCAAACCTTCAAAAAGCAGTCTTGTTCGGAAGGAGCAGTAAGCAAAGGAAAACCTGCACGAGCAAGAAGCCTGGTCTGTTTGTGCCTTCAAGGAATATTGATCAACAACTAGTGATTTCAGTAATCTTACCGGTTTATTTAATTGCATAATTTAAATCAGTTTTATTCTGCATAACACGGGTTAAAGGATACATACAGGTAATAATTTAAATAGAAATTACATACAAACGTAACAACTGTATAATAATAATTCTATCATTACTTCCTTCCAGACGTTGTGTCCATCTAGATTAATACACTGTGGTACAAACTTTGTTAAACAAATGTCGTATTACATGTATACGATGTCTTACAATCATTTAAAATAAAATTTTTAGCCTGAGATTGCGAAATATTTCAAACCACGTAGAGTTTAATGTAAAAATGCAAAAACATCTAATGCAATAAATAATATGAAAAAGGAAAAGCCTCAGAACGATCGCATTTTCTATCTATCGACAGTTAAAACTTCAAGGATGTATACGAACGACATCATATCATTTGGAATGGAAATTGTTGCTATCTTAAGTACAATAAGCAATTTCCAAATACACTGTATCTATTATTAAATTTTCAATCACTATAGAAGCATACAGAAGAAGTTTTCCTTCTTTATTTCTATGTAAAATCAGAGATCGCACAGAAAAGGGCTAATTTTCAGAAATATCAAAGCTATAGGCCTTATGGCTTGGAAGGAGAAGCTTTATTAAAGTTGTTTCACTCCGTTGCCATGGCAATCAGAGTTCTTTATGGATTTCAATTCTTTGAAGTATTTTGAAAGAGCATGATCTAAGGCCCATTATGCCTACTGAAACACTGTTAAAAGTGGCGTTAAACCCAATTCAATCAACCAATTTAACTCCAGTGCTCTAGTTATTTCGCTGGAACAACGAACAATGGATTCCTGGTATTTTCGCACCAGTACTACCACTACAACCTTTCCTAGCCTCCAGTTACTATCCTACTTAGGTTTATGATTATCCACCCATTTGTGAGAGAAAAATCTTGGAAAGGACATGTGCCGCCGTCCGGTATCGAACCCATGATATCCTATAATTGAAGATTGGGAGTCTGATGCGCTACAGACTGGGCTATGGCGGCAATCCGAGATTTTTTGATGATAAATATTCTGACCAAATATGAAGACATTATAATTTTGAGTTAAGAATCTGGCCTCTAGAGTGAATACAAGTTTTTTTCTAAGATTTTACCTAATGTATTATCCCATGGGACCAAAACTTGACTGGGAATTTATGGAAACAAATATTCTTACAAAAAATCACTACATTTGACCCAAAAATTTGGCCTCTAGAGTGCACACAAGATGTTGACGGACTAAACATGTCACATGCATGACATGGCATGATCACAAAAGCTTAAATCTGTTCCATTTGCAAAAGGTCAATTGATGATATACATATTATGAAAGTTGCATCCAAATCCAACATCATGTCAGAATTGAGTAGAATTGATTGTTCGCATGAAGCTTAAAACCAATTAATCCATTAGCAAACGGCAAAATTCTAAACAAGTCCAAATTCAAAGGAGTTGCAGACGGCAATTTGAAGCTGATAGAATATTAGAATGATCAACTTCCTGGACAGAAAAAAATGTTTTAAAATGAAGAAATTGCTTGTTACAAGCAATTTTTTCATTTCACACAATGTTTTCTCAATTGTTTTTCTTAGGGGGTGCCAAAAAGCTTCAATGTGTGGAAATGGGTCAAATAGTATTTCAGTTATATTAAGGTCATTTGTCAATCAAACATTGATTTTTGTCATTTCTGAACCTGAACAACCATGCAATTCAATCTAAGTCACTACATGCTAGGGGCACTACTTATCAGTCACCCATTGGTAAGAGATAAATGATTCCTGTCATGCTGACTTTTGTCATATGTCAGAAAGGAAATTTGCTGAAATGGGGTTCAAACATCCAACCCAAGCATTATGAGCATAGGGTGTTATCAATTGAGTTAACCCATTCCAACTCAAGCCCTCCTTTTTACGCCCCTCAAGAAAAAAACTTTGGAAAACATTGTGGAAAATGAAGAAATTGCTTGTATCAAGCAATTTCTTCATTATCCACAATGTTTTCTATCCCAAAAGACAAAAAAAATCAAAATTCCATCAACTTGAAATTGTCGTCTGCAGCTTCTTTCAATTTGGACCAGTCTAAAATTTTGTTGTGTTGGAATGGGTTAACTTGATGCAGCAGGCCAAGTAAGAGAAGTTAACAAGGTTGTTTTCTGTGATCCAGTAAAAAATGTATAACCCAATAATTTTGACGATAAATATTCTGTGAAATTTCCCCAAAAACCATCTTACAGAATTCAGATTAAAAAAAAAAAAAAAAAAAAACAGACATTCAGATGGGCAGACACAATTTTGCCCAAGATTGGCCTCACCCTGCCTACATCAGGATATGTAAATGAATAAATTGAAGTTTTAACCCTTCTCATGCTGAATCCGGAATATTCCGGCTTTGGCAGGAGCTGTAGACCAAGATAAGCCTGCACATAAGTGCATTCTGATCTTGGTCTACACCTCCTGATCGTACTTTTCCTGTCAGAGTTGTTTATTAAATTGATTTCTAAAAGAAATATTGTTTTTTTAACACGTTGTATCAGTGCTTTCAGCCCTTTGGTTTTACAGCAATTCAGTAAGGTTATTTATACAGCATGACAAAGCATAAAACAAAAAAAAATTCCATTGACCCATTTCCTTCATCATGCCAAAAATAAGCAATGAATCTTAAATAGGCTTGAAGAAATTGTAAATGTTATGTTTTTTAAGTAAGTTCTTGAAGATGTTTGACCTTGACAAATGACCTTGACCTTGTTGAATGACCAATACTTTGGAATCTGCAGATACGTATCAATTTATCATATTGTTAAACTAGAAAATATGCAATCCTGGGGCAAAATCATGGCAACTAAAACATTAATCAAACACTTTTTTCTTCACAGTCTTTATTAATCACCAAATACATCATCCTGGTGCAAATTATGTTTCATTGCAATTAGGCCAGTGGCAGTCACTTTCATTCATTACCTTGATTTCCAAATGGTTTATTTCATTCAATACAGTATCTGGTTGTTTTTGTTTTAATTCAAAATCAAGTGGTACCACCATACACTTTGTCCCTTTATGCACTAGCTTTTTATAACGTCTGGGGAGGGAATCAAACCCCAATACATGATTTTGAATAAGGAGTCACATTTTATATGGTCCTGATTGATTGAATATTTAGCAATATCAGTTTAATCCATTTTGAACAAACCAAAAGTGTTTGATTAATGTCAATTTAAACAATCTTCTATTAATAACTTGACTTTCAAAATTTCTGAATTTTAACCCTTCTCATGCTGAACCCGGAATATTCTGGGTTTTTCAGGAGCTGTAGACCAAGATAAGCCTGTACATAAGTGCACTCTGATCTTGGTCTACACCTCCTGATTGTATTTTTCCTGTTGGAGTTGTTAATGAAGTTGATTTCTAAAAGAAATATTGATTTTTGAACAACAAGTTCTATCAGTGCTTTTATTCCTTTGATTTTACAGCAATTCAGTAAGGTAATGTATCCAGCATGACAAGGGTTAAAATGTTTATGAAATATCAAAACCAGTGCATGACATCATGTACAGCAGAATGTCTTTTAGGAAATAGTTAATAGATAAGGATTAACAATTACTAGGTCAGTATGAAGAGTACTCCAGTCACAGGACATCCACACTTAACAGCAAGATCTAAATAGATATTCACTTGTATAAAGGGTTAAATAAGAGTCATGAGCAGCATTTTAGACAACCTTGGCAGGATTTTAATCTCCCCCCAGGGACTCAAGTGTTTGCAACTTTGCATCATAAGGGTCATTGCATAATAATAAATGCACAATTCTGCTTTTTGTAGCTGTGAAGTATCAAAGTTAAGGAAAACTTAGTGGTAAAAAGAGAAATTGCTAAGTCACAATTTCTCCCTTCTTCTCACAATGATTTCTCGCCCCCCAGCCGGCGGGGGGATAGAAATCGCTGGCTGCCGTCCTGTAGAGTGGTAAGACCCCACCGCATGGGCCCGCCTGTTTGCCGTGGGTGGAGACTCGTAAAGCCGGAAAAGAGGGTCCTGGTAGTTGAGAGAAGCCCAGGGATCTCCAGCTTCTCAACACGCTGCTTTGGCCTCGGCTTCGGTAAAACGGGAGCCTGGATGGGCCCGGTCTAGGCAATCGGCTGGTCGTTTTAGACTAGGACATGGACTACTGTTGTTTTATAACCATTGGCTATCAATCCATAGTTATTTTGTGTTCTTGGACAAGTCCTTTCACTTTGTTATATCGCATTTGATAGCATTTCATTTGGTATGTCATGTATTGTACCCTTCTGAAGTACAAATGATTATTTGCCCGTGTCATATCTTGTTGTATTTTAATGGTATTTTATTTCTAGTCTATATAGGCTTATGGGCTAATTGGGTGATTTCGGGTTTTTTGGTCGGGTGTAGGCATGCATGGCGTGACCCTTGCCTAGGGAAATGACCATGCTCGTCTGTGTCAGGCCTTTGACCTTGACTTGCCCGAGTATATCATCTGGGTAGCCTTGGCATAGGGAGCTGGATCGCCGTTCCTGTTTTGCCCCCTTGTAGGACTCCATGGAGGGTGGGGCCCTCAGATGACGAAATGTAAAAAACACAAACATGGCTTCCCAACAAAAACGAACATATGCTCAAATGGACTCGGATATAGAAAAGTCGGACGTAGAAAAATCCCAATTTCAAACTTCTTTTGCAAGGTTTTTACTAATTGAATCGTTAAATTCTGACAGACCTGTCACAAAATTATCACCTTTTGTCATTGATAAATGTCTCAAGTCTTTGGCTGGAGAAATTAAATCCGTTAAAAAACTTAAAAATGGTGCTTTGTTAGTTGAAGTTGATAAGAAAATTCACTCTGATAACCTTTTAAAAATTAACACCTTTTTCAATATCCCTGCTAAATGTTATGAACACACCACTTTAAATACGTCAAAAGGAATTATTCGTTGCCCTGATCTTCAAGGTGTTACAGAGACAGAAATAGTTTTAGAATTAAAACCCCAAAATGTAACTGATGCAAGGAGAATATCTGTATACAGAGACGGAAAGAAAGTTCAGACTAACACCATTGTTTTGACATTTAACACTGCAATAAGGCCCAAATCTTTAAAAATTGGTTATTTGAAAGTTAACGTAGACATATACATACCAAACCCCCTGCAATGCTATCGTTGTTTTCAGTTCGGACATCATGAAAAAAAATGCCAGAACGTTGCTCGATGCCGACGTTGTGGTGGCCTGGAGGAATCTCATGATGTCGATGAATGTGAAAGTCATCCGGAGTGTATCAACTGCGGTGAAGGACACATTGCAACTTCCCGCAGGTGTTCACACTGGATGAAGGAAAAAGAAATAGTCACTGTAAAATGTAGAGAGGGTCTTTCATATTTTGAGGCAAGGAAAGTCGTTGAAAATAGAACAAACCTTACCAATACATATGCTAATGCAGCCAAATCAAACTCAAGTTCAGATAAAGGGGAAAATGAATGTCAAAACTGTAAGGAAATGTTCACAAAATTGTGTTTAGTCTTTCCTGAAAAGAAGGAAGAAATTGAAAAACTTTTCTCATCAAAAAAAACTTCACCTTCTTTAACTTCTAGCTCGACCAAGAATAGTACCTCACCTGCCTCAAAACCTGTAAACTTAGTAAAAACTAACACAGCACCAGAGACTTCTCCATTACCCGAAACTATTAATAAAAAGGAAAGCCAGTCCAGGTCCATTTCGAGTTGTATAAATAGTCAAAGTTCAAATGATTTTGTCCAACCTCCTAGGAGGAGGACCAAATCTCCAAGGGCGACGACCTCAAATCGTCAACCAAAAGGATCTGAAGATCCAATAAAACAATTTAACCGTTACCATGGTCTTCAAGAAGACATGGTTGCGGATGACCCCGATGATGCGGAGTCCGATGCAAAAGAGAATAAGCAGGGCAGAAGTATAATAGATCTTTCACACATAAAGAAATAAATTTCATACTTCCAATACTCAGCGGTATATTTTTTCCCTTAATATTTAACATGGCGAACAATATTATCCAATGGAATTGTCGCAGCATCAAAGCAAACTTTGACGAATTGAATCTATTAATTTCTAGTGGAAAACCAGTGGCAATTTGTTTGCAAGAAACTTTTTTAAAAGATACAGATAAATTCTCTTTGAAGTATCATTCTTGCTACTTTAAAAACTCTGAAGGACAAGGTAAAGCTTCGGGTTGATTCTATTCATAATCAAGGCTTGCGCTTAGCGTTAGGCGCTTTTAGAACATCACCAGTAAACAGCCTGTACACTGAAGCCAATGAACCATCTTTGAATTTACGTCGAAAGAAACTCTCCATGCAATATTATCTTAAGTTAAAGTCTAATCCTGACAACCCCACTTACAAAGTTGTATTTGAACCTAAGTACAGGGAGGAATTTGACAAGAAAGCAAAAGCCATACCACCTTTTAGTTTACGTTGCGAAACAGATATAAATTCTCTAGATTTCGATCTAGAAGATGTTGCCGAATATACAGTTTCTGATGTTCCTTTATGGACATGCAAAACTCCCACTTATCTTTATGATCTGGCTTCAAGCAAAAAGGGTACTACAGACCCCGTTGTCTTTAAAATAAAATTTTTAGAGATTAAAGAAAGGTACATATTGCATGAAGAGATTTATACAGATGGCTCGAAGGACGAAGAAAAAGTTGCTTCAGCCACTGTTCTAGATGGCGAAAAATATCAGTTTCGTCTAGCAAACAACTCCTCCGTATTTTCAGCAGAACTTAAGGCGATTGATCTTGCGCTCGATCACATGATCGAAGATGGTTATTGGCGCTATATTGTTTTCACTGATTCCATGTCGAGTATGCAAGCGCTTGAACACGAGAGAACAGACAATCCTCTTATAGTTAAATTACTGAATAAGATTTCAAATCTTGATAGTGATGTTGATCTTGTTTTCTGTTGGCTCCCTAGCCACATTGGTATTCGTGGCAATGAGGAGGCAGATAAGGCTGCCAAGGAGGCATTATCACTAGACATTTTACCCTTCGATGTTCCTTTTAGTGATTTTAAACCTTTGATACATTATTTTATTCAGGATGTCTGGCAGAACTGTTGGGACGATCCCGCAAACCAAGATAATAAACTTTATTCTATTAAACGAGATCTTGGTGATTGGCTACCCGGTTATAGATCAAATCGCCGTGAAGAAATTATTTTGGCCCGCTTACGCATTGGTCACACTTACTTGACGCATTCATTTCTTCTTAAAGGAGACGAAACTCCAATGTGTATTCCATGCGACGCTCCTCTTACTGTCAAACATATCTTTATAGATTGTATTGAATTTTCAATGTTCAGGGATCAATATTTCAAAGTTGATAGTATGAGAGAGCTGTTTGAAACGGTTAGATTTGAACTAATTTTTGATTACCTAAAGGCCATTGGTTTATACAGCAAAATATAATTTTAGGTTTTATGTGAGTTAAAGTAACTGTTAAACGATTTTCTAGATTTTTACCATTTATATATGCCTGCTATTATAATTTTCTAGTTTTAGTATTGTTACTGACTGACTAAATTTTAACTGTTTGAATTCATTAATTTCTGTTAGTGATTATTATTTTTTTTTTTTTACTTGTTTTCAATATTTAGTTTAGCGCCCAACATGACCTTAGTTGTCGACGGGCCATAAAACTCTATTCATTCATTCATTCACAATGATTTCTACCTTATTTTAAATGTAGCAGACTTAGAAATGTTGTCTGCACCTTATTTCAGTTTAGCCTAGTCCAAAACATTGTTGCCTTTTTAATAGGTTCAGACTTGGGAGTCCAGCAACTTCTTTCAACTCGAAACAGTCTAAAATGTTCTGATGTGGTAATGTGTTAAGTTTACACATACCACAAATCTGAAGACCGGGTTCCATTCCCGACGGCGGCACTCATTCTTTCCGACTATTTGTCTCCTACCAATGGGGCCAATAATCATAATAATAGACCTATGTGGGATAGAAGCTGGAGGCTAGGAAGGATGTAATGGTAGTACTGGTGTGAGAAATACCAGGATTCAATTGTTAGGTGCTCCAGCTGCCACGTTAGATTGTTGAAAGCGGCGTAAAACCCCATTAAAAAATCAAATCTGAAGAGGTTGCTGTTCAAAGCTTCTAAAATTCAAAAAATTAGTGCTACACAATGTAGGAAACATAAGAAAATTTCAGAGAAATTGCTTATTACAACCAATTTCTTCTTTTTCTCACAATGTTTTTATCTGTTCATTTTCTCCATAGCATAAAATGCGGGATTGTGTGGTAATGGCTTAAAACATTGTTTGATAGACTAGATGGTTATAACTCAACTGTATTTCAGTCATATTGTTACAGCTGGATTACCTTACCGGAGGATTCCAGGTACACCAGTAATATCACGTTATCCTTTCTAAGCTTCAACCTGCTAATCCAACTTAGGTTTATTATAATCCACCTATTGATGGTAGATTAATATTAGAGATAATATTTTTTGTAGCCATATCAAATCTGTGACCCCATGATTAGGAGTCCTACACCCTACCAACTGTGGTTCAGCCTGAATCTTGAAACATTCAATTTAAAGCGCTGGGGTTAAATGTAGATAACCAATTGACAGCTATGGCCATAAAAACCTTAAACAGTTCCCTCCTAAAATTGAGGGTGAGTCAAAGAGGATTCATTAGACATACATCATAAAGGTTTTGAGTCCTGACAACAAATTTGTGAGTTTCAGGCTCGCAAAATCTGTGTCCTTAACTAATTTCCAGTCGACAAAATTTAAGACTGGTCCAAATTTAAAGAAGTTACAGACAACAATTTTAAGTTTATGAAATTTTATATTTTTTCAATATTTTGGTAGAAAACATTGCGGAAAATGAAGAAATTGCTTGTTACAAGCAATATCCTAATTTACTACAATTTTTTTCAAAGCTTTTTTCTTGAGGGGCGTTTAAGGGTGTCATTGTGTGGAAATAGGTTAACTCCCTATAATCCCTGCCATCAGTGTCCCACTCAGATTTTTTATTGGGATTTTGTACCCTCTGCTTTGCATAAATGGGGGTTGAAAGACAGAAAATTGGGATAGAAATTAAAACCCTTGTCACCAATTAAGCTTTAAAATGATTAATAATAATAAATAATTTATTTTTTGATTATCCATCTCTTTCATGAACAATGTCAAAATGTATTCATTCACAGTAACAGACCTTCACAACACAGCTAGCAGTCTGAGTGGGTTTCAAATATTACCAACCATATAAACAAATTAACCTGTTACCAGACCACAAGCCTTTCCTTTAATTCTTCATAATGACTTTCAAAGCCTTTTTTGGCGGGGTAAGGGGTTTTACATAAGCAGCATTATGTGGGAATGATAATGGGTTAACTCATTACCACATAATGATCCTGTCTGACGCCCTGAAGAAGTACAATCATGGAGAACTTTCCTGACCAAGAAGAAATTGACTGCAAAAAGCAATTTCTTCTTTTCTCACAGATATTTCTACCCTGACTTCTGAGAATCAAAACCACTAAAGCCAGTGTTGGTCTAAAACTTTTAAAGGCTGAGAAAGGGCTTACCGTCAACTCATTCAGACGAGTTGAGGTCACCCCACCCACCCATACAGCCTGTCCTATGTGATTGTGGAACAAGTACAAACTAAGGAAGTGTTTATTCAATATGTTTTAAATAAAAAGAAAATAATGATAATTTAAGTGCACAAAAATTCAATCAAAATATCTTGAGCTTTGAGTAAAACAGTAGATTTAGATTTGACTTACCAAAACGCGCGAAACGGAAGATGACAGATTGTTCCGTCGGAGTGAATAATCTTCAGTAAACAAACACTTTTTTTTTCAAAGCCGATACCGTTTCGGCGTGATCTTATTTCAGAACTAGTTATTCTGTATCCAGAATTTAATTTAGATTTTAATTCTTCTTCTTGACCTTTGACCCTGGCAATTTTGACAAATCAAATCATTTGCTGCGAAGCCCATACACCGAAAAGTTACACAAAAAATTCTCATAGTAAAAATGCGGGTCTGGTCTAATTCACTTATATTCACAATCGTCTTTTTAAAAAATAACAAAAGAGGGCTACCGCGAAACCATCTTTGATCGTGTCTAGCTTCGCAAGACACGATCTGCGATCGTTATAATATTCTGCCATGTGGAAAGTAGATCTGGGCGAATTATATGATTGCGATTATAAATTAATACGCCCGATTGAGGCAATAAGGACGAAGGCGAGATATGACTCATTGAAATTGGCGCTTGATGTTCAGTACCTTCGTGCGAGTCTTTGTCAACATTATTAAAAATTGATGAGTAAATGGACAGAAAGAGAGGAGATATTTAATAATTTTTATAATATATTATTAATCAAGTATAATCATATCATATCGTTAAAAAAAAGATATGGTGTTTGTTTTATGCCAAAATAATATTACTCATTCTAGAGTAACATTATAAAACAGTCCGATGAGACGGAGTTGCTGTATAAAGCTGATAAGCGAAGCTGTCGGTTTTACGCACGATTGGAATGTTTTGTTCAACAAATTAGTTGGTCATTCGTAGGATCATATTCGCACTGTCTGCAAACGGGTCGGTCGTGCTCGGACTTTGTGTCTAGATATTTTACCTCCGAATTCTATCCAAAGGATGAAACGTCTACATATCACTTCTGAGAGGTGTACATAATCATGTAAACCTGATAAACGAACCGCCCGCCTTCTCTCGCTCTCTTTTCCTGGAGATTATACAGCGCATATTTACATAACGAAACTGGTTTGAGTGGTAGAATACTCGCATCGCGCACGAGAGCCTACTAGCTCGAACCTGGCTAAACGCTCCATTCTCCCCTCTCTCTCCCTCTCCAATTCTCTCTCCCTCTCCAGTTCTCTCTCTGTCTCTCTCTCTCTCTCTCTCTCTCTCTAGCTCCACTGGCTTTTGTAATGATGTGGTGTCCGTCGTCCGTCAACTTTTATTTTAAAAATCTTCTTCTCAGAAAGTACTGGACATAATTCAACCAAAATTCATAGGAAGGATCCTTGGGTGGCATTTATATATCACGTGTATACATATCTCAGGCTTTCAGCGCTTTTAGCGCTTTGATTTAAACGACCATTGGGTCTAGTTGTGCCGTCTACATGTTGGGAGTTTGCGCTTCCTTTTTGTATCTCATTATCGCAAAACAGCCTGATCAAAAAACTATTTCTACATAACTTCATATTCAACAGTTAGGCTGCATTTCTGGTGAATTTTGTATTTTTATACGCCCGAAGGGTCGAATTATGTTATGGTCCTGTCGTCCGTCTGTCTCTCTTTCTGTCTGTCCGTCCGTTAGCATTTTTTTGTGTGCGCAACTTCTCCTACACTATAAATAGGTATGATCTGAAACTTGGCACAATTACCTATGGTGTCTAGTTGTGCATGAGACCTTTGAAATCCAAATCGCGCTTGTCATTCCTGAGTTATCGTGAATTATCTGCCCCTGAATTGAACTAAAATCACTATGTTTATTTGGTACACATCTTATCGTACATTATTTATGGAAATGAGCTAAAATTCCCTACAATGAATTTGCATGATGTCCAGTTGTGCATAAGACCTTTGAAATCCAATCGCTTCAGTTTTTCTTGAATTATCTCAAAAATAAACCTTTTTTTCTTGTGAGTACACTTTCTCCTATGTAATGGCCCGGTCGTCCGTCTGTCTGTCTTTCTATCTGTCCGTCCGTTAGAATTTTTTTGTGTGCTTAACTTCTCCTACACTATAGATGGGAATGAACTTAAACTTGCCACAATGTACGATTTCTAGTGGTGCTTAGAACTAAAATTTCTTTGATATGTGAAGTTGTTCCTGAATTATCTGCTCTTTTCTTAACAATATAGCTTTAAATTACAGTGTTTTTGTGTGAGTACAACTCCTTCTACAAATTCTATTGGATTGAACCGAATCTTGCCACAATGTATCTCTGATATTTAGTTGAGCATAACACTTCGGAAATTCAAAAGGGGCGGTTCTACCTTGAATTATCTGCCCTTGAATAGATTGAATTCAAATGTCAAGGTATTTTTTTTTCTCTGAAAACCTTAACTGTACCATTATAATAGTCTATTTATCAAGATCAGTTTTTCAATGTCATATTTCATTGCTTGTGGTGAGTATTTTCTGTTGAAACTTGTTTCAAGGTCATTGGTCAAGGTCGATTTTTTGTCAATTCTGTTCAAATTATAGAAAATAACCATTGTACATAATGTTAAATAATAATATAATATAAAGCTGTCTTAATTATCAAATGTAAACAGTATTAATTAGGTGATAAGATCTTTCTATTGACATATCATTCAAGCTCAGGTAACTGACAAGCCCCTTCGGGCGTATATGCACCTGCTCTTCGAAGATCTTTTAAATTAGAAAACGTGTAGCTATATTGTACATTTGATTATCAGTAAAAAACAAAAGAGAAGAAAAGGAAGCTAACTTCAAATATTTTTACTTTATACGTAAGAAACAAAGAGCTGCCTTAAAATTTACTTAGAAGTTAGTGCTAGAAAAGTTTTTTCTTCGACAGTATGGATCGCGTTTCTCTCGTAGTATGTGCTTCAAAGCCCATGCCCGTTCTCTCCTTACGGTCAACACATTCTTCTCTATCTGAGCCTAAGGATCGACAAATGATTCGTAAATAGGAGTAATCGTTCATACAAAGACAAATATATAAAACGTACGGCATGTTTTAAAATTGATACAGTAGAGTGTATAAATATTAAGTAACTATATCTTTGCATATTAAAAATACTGCATAATGTATTTTACAGACCACTTTATGCACCCTTTCCATACAAATCTTCGATTGTAGATTTAATGACCATAACAATCGATATCAGTATAAAAGAGTAGTAATAACAGGCGTTTTAAAGGAATCAGGTAAAAATATATTGTTATAACCAAGTGAATTCCATTGCACCTAATTCATTTTTGTCAGTGTATCAACGAATTACCGCCCTTTGCAGAGCAATTTTCGTCGATAATTCATTTTCTTCAGAAAAAACTCCCCCCCCCAAAAAAAAAGTCAGTTCCTACAGCAGTATAATATCCGTGTTTCGACCGTAAGGTTCGATATAATCGCCCAATTTATAAACTTAATCAAACCAAAATACAAAACGTGTAAAAAAAATTGGTAGTAGATTAATGAAGTTATGATTAATTAAGGTTGGATCTCCTGAACTTTCATAGGAATGCATTACAGTATGATCAAACAGTCTATTTTCGTTATGGATGTGCTTTTCGTGCAATACTTTGCAAATAATTTTCAGTGGTAGACAGGGTCTGAATCCTTAAATTTGACTTTATACCAATGGCCTGTCTATTTTCGGAGAAAATCATAGATGTTACTATAGTCTTTGCGTCTTCGTGTTGCGAAAAATTAGGCATTTTGTAATACCGCTGGTAATTTTAAAGGCATTAGCATTCGAATATTTTCACTGTCAAAAAAGCAACCCGTACTTTTAAGCGGAATTACTCTTTGTGTCTGCGGGATACTTCTTTCTTTCCATTTCTGTGTGACTTGTGGCCTTATTTCGACGTAGATATTCTCATCAACTTGCCAGCACTATACAGCCGAGCTAGGCACCCATGTGTTATAGCGCAGTCGGTAGCGCGTCAGACTCCTAATCTTCAATCATGGGATGTCATGGGTTCGATCCGAGGGCTGGATGATCGTAAACCTAAGTTTGGTAGCAGAAAAGGATGTAATGGTAGAACTGATTTAGAAATACCAGGGATCCATTGTTAGGTGCTCCAGTCGCAGCGATATGACTGAAATACTGTTAAAGTGGCGTTAAACCCCATTCAATCGACCTGTTTACTGAAACTAGCCATGCAATTTGGACTGTATACTAGGCGTTTGTAAGCTCTATCGTTTAAATTCCAGTAGGGCTATTCTCATGGCCTGTCTTTCGCCGAATCTAAGGTTTTTCATTTCGCCCCCCCCAAGGGAGAGCATATAGCCGCCGATTTGTCCGTCCGTCCGTTCTTCTGCCCGGAGCGATTTCTCCATAACCCTTGGACCAAATCAAATGAAACTTACCATGTGAACTGATACAATGACGATGTAATTTCCTAGTTTTGGATTTGAGGCATCGTCAAGGGAAAAGGAGTTTAGGGCAAAATACAGTTTTTCTCTAATTTCTCCTAGTCTAATCCTCAGAATATGATGTCTCAGCAACAAACTAACAATGGTCACAACTTTTGATTAGTAAATGATATAGCCTTCATATTTCATATGTGCATTGCTTTTGACAAAACCTTTGACTCAATGAACTCAATGAGTAGAAGAAGAGCTATTTCTAGTCTTGATGTTATTTTCTTTCCCTTTTTATGCTCCCCAAAGGGAGAGCATATGGCCGCCACTTTGTCTGTCCGTCCTTCTGTCATCTAATATATTGTTCAGGGTATATATCTTACAGAATGTTAGCTTTAAAAATTTTGAAAGTATCAACCCTAGTCACCCTGCAAGTCCTTTTAGTCTGAATAGGGTCGAACATTTTTGCACTACAAAAATGGTCCCTTTTCGCCTGATCGGTAATATTTCCTATTACAAAATCCCCAAAACTATAGAAGCAATCAATAAGAAACTTGCTATTTATGACATACAATTTTTATCGAGAATGCCTCATCGGCTCTTGTTTGAAACTTTGATTGTGTAAATTCTTAAGCTTTTCTTGGCGATGCTTATCAAAACTATTTGAGTTATCTTTAAAATTCTTGTCTGTGAAATTCCTCTTCAAACTTCATATGAAGGCCCGGCATAAATGCGCATACTCTTATTTGGTTGTGGTACATTATTCTTTAGATTCGGGACTTTTGAAAAAAATCCTGCGTAAACTTGATTCTTGACATAATCAGGGCTTTTGCTCAGCGTTATGCGCTTATAGAACATCACCAGACAGTATCCTTTTTACCAAAAACATAGAACCATCTTTCAACGTGTGTCGAAAGAAACTCTCCACGCAATGTTATCTGCAATTAAAATCAAATCCGAACAACCACACTCAAAAAGTTGTGTTTGAACCAAAGCACAGAGAGAATTTTGACAAGAATGCAATAGCCTTTAAGGTTTTGTTGAGAAAAAGATATATATTTTCAGCTTTTGTGATCGTTGAATGTCTGCCTGAACCTTCATGAAACTTGTCCAGAATACTTATAAGATCAAAAGGATGAAATCTATTAAAATTGGGAAGGTTCTTTTGGAAAACATAGGAAAGTGGCCTTAATGACATTTTTTTTTTTACTCTAGAGGTTAATATTTTGAAAATTGACCAGAATAAATGATAGGTTATTAGGATGTGGGAGGGTTCTTTTGGAAAACGTAGGGAAAAGGGGCCTTGGTTTCGACCTAATCGACAGAAAAAAGGAGCCTAAATGACAATTTAGGAGGGTTCTATTGTAAAACACAGAAAAAGGAGCCTAAATGACAAAAGGGGCATTGGTTTCGACCTAATCTTCATGAAACTTGGCCAGAATACTAATTAGGTCATAAGGATAAACCCTATTGTTAATGAGAAGTTTCTATCGTTAAACAAAGGAAAAGGGGCGTTAATGACAATACCTTTGTGGCCAAATCTTTATGAGCTTTGCCAGAATAATTGTTTGGTCATGAAATTGAACCCTATTGATTACGGAAGGGTTCAATTGGAAAACACAGGAAAAGGGGCCTCAAATACAAATTCTTTGTTTACACTCGAGAGGCAAATATGTTTGCTCAATCTTCATGGAGTTTGGCCAGAATACAAATCAGGTCAAAGGATGATCCCTATTAATTATGAGAAGGTTCTATGGATAAACGCAGGAAACGGGGCCTTAATGACAATTGTTTCTTTACACTCTAGAGTCCACAATTTTTGCGCAATCTCCGTGAAACTTGGTCAGAATAATTGTTAGGTCATGAGGATGAACCCTTTGATTATGTGAGGATTCTATTGTAAAACACAGGAAAAGTGGCTAAATGACAATTCCTTCGTTTACATTCTAGAGGCAAACATTCTTATTCAAGCGTCATGAACCTTTACCAGGATAATTATTAGGTCATAAGGATAAACCTTATTGATAATGGAAGGGTTCTATTGCAAAACACAGAAAAATGAGCCTAAATGACAATTTCTTTGTTTACACGTTAGAGCCACAATTTTGGCTCAATCTACATTAAACTTGCCCAGGCCTTAAGAATGAACCTAATTGGTTATAGGAATGTTTTATTGGAAACACAGGAAAAGTGGCCTTAATGACATTTTCTTTGTTTACAATCTAGAAATTGTAAACAATCTTGGCTCGATCGTCATGCCACTTGATCAGGATAATTGCTAGATCATAAAGATGAAGCTTATAGATTATTTAAAGGTTCTTTATAAAAACACAGGAAAAGTGGTCATAATAAAAATTTCTTTGTTAACAATATGGAAGCCACATTTTAAGCTCATTCTTCTTTAAACTGGTTATAGTTATTTGGCTCTAGTTTGATTTTTTAAAACAAAAGACAATTCAGGTGAGCCATTTAGGAACATCATTGTCCTCTTGTTTTAAGTGTCAATTTGAAAATGCGCATTTTCTATTTATAATAATGGCATCAAATCATGTTCTCTTCCTTTCTTTTCTTAACTTCTTTTTGCAATATGTTCATGATAGTTAGTTAATTTAGTAATCTTGAGACGTTATCTAGGAGAACTTAATAACATCTGCTTTCGTTCAAGTGCTTTTTGGATGCCACTTTTAAGAAGTATACATTATTCAGCACATTTGCAAAAGAAATAAATAAATAGTCTTACAAAAGTCTTACAAAAGATCATCATATCATAGGCCTTCTGAAAAGTGTTCTCTATAATTTCCCTTCTAGATGGCTAAAACTTACCATGATATATCATACTATATAATGACTTCTCTTGAACACTAAATAAAACAGATTCTTTCTAGATTAAACTTCTTAGAATCCTTATGTTGACATCTAGCCTACTTATCTAAAGTAGTCTTACATGCAATGGTAAAATGAAGAACGGTATGAGGAAAGGGAAAACGTACTCTTTTCAAAGGGTGGTTTCGGTGAGATGGTATATGAAAATCCTGCTTCATTATCTTGGAAAGGTACTTTCTGTTTGTGTTAACCCATTCCCACATAATGAATCTTATTGACACCCTTCAAGAAAACAATCGAAAAAAACCAACATTGTCTAAAGTTTAGAAATTGCTTATTACTAGCATTGTTTTCATTTTCCACAAACTTTTCTATACATAAAGTTGAAAAAATATAGAATTACATAATCCCTAAATTGTCGTTTCCAACTCCTCTCATTTATGACCAATCTGAAATTATGCAATCAAAATAAATAACAATTCTTACAATGTTTATATATCAAGGCCTTCAGAACAGTACCTCATTGAGGCCTCAAAACATACCATGATATATCAAACTAAACAATGACTCCTGTTGAACACTATACAAACAGCTACTTTCTAGCAATTTCTTCATTTTTCACAATATTTTCTAACCAGTAAGTTGAAAAAATCTAAAATTACATGATCTTTAAACAGTCATCTGCAACTCCTCTCAATTTGGACCAGTATAAAATTTTGCCATTATGTAATAGCTTAATATGAATTATAAACACCCTTCTTAAAATGAAAACTCTTTAACGTCCGAAAGTTTTGGTCTACATCAGCTAACACCTGTCAATGGCAAAGAAATGATTCGTAGAAAATTTGTCGAAAACTATAAGGTATGTTTTGCGATAACATATTCGAAAAAAAAAGAAAAACGGTAAGTATTAAACGGACATGCGGTTCACTTGTGACATTATGGAGCAACATGTATCAAATATTAGGAACAATAATCTTGTGCATCAAACATCAAGCATATCGTAATCAATAGTGCGTATGAGATATGCATGTCTTACCTGAAAACATAACGAACGTTTTATTACACCTACAACTTTGTTAACAAATCATAAATGTCTTTCCAATAATCGGCTACGCTACGCAAACGTGAACTTACTTTATTAGTCCTTTCGATCATAAAATGTCAACAAATAAGTTTGGATGTGATATTTATTATAAAAGCATCTTTAGTAAATGCTAACAAGAAATAAGCGTCTTAAAATTAGATGTTCAGTTTTGGATTGTCTACCCGTTTCCTTCTAAGCACATTATTAAGAAATTGCGAAGTTTACAAGTAAATCAATAATGTAGGAAACATATTTCTTGTTGGTCATCCATTGAATTCTAAAGCATTGGCAGAGTACCATAATTATATTTTATTGTGCGAAAAGGCAATAATTATAAAGGTCTAAAAAATGTAGGTTTCCATATGTCAAAGATCAAAGAAAACATGGGCCAATGCGTTTCATTACCCTCGTTTTCCCGTAGCCGGTTAATATGTCGAGAATAGATAAAAATTATAGTATACCGAATTTTTTTAGACGACCTTACACTACCTTCTAAAAATCCCGAAAACTGAATTTGCGAGTTGACAATGAGACCATTGACCTTTTTTCGTGGTAAAGGGTAGTTGGGTTGTTGGGCGTCGGGCCTGTATTTGAGGAGTACAAGGGTTCGATTACCAGCGCGCGTCTCATTGATAAGATATGTCCATTTGAAACGGTATACAGAGCCCCGGTAGAGTGCTGATGATAACCAGATAGCAGGAATTTATTCAACCACGCCGTGCTAAAGCTAATGCTAACCTTTCAATTAAAAATGAAACTCATTTTTAGCGTATATTTGGAAATATCAAGAGCAATTTGTGAGACTGCTTTAGATGCTGGAAATAGAGTTACTTATACACATATACGACTCGCTTATATCGCTTCAAAACTATACTTATGTGATTATATGATTATATTTGAGTTATCTCAATTGAGAAGTTTGCATTCAGATAGGCTAAAGACCATGTTCTTGACCCAAATGAAACAAAAAACAAACAAACAAAAACCGAGAATGGATTTGTTCTGTTTATTTATTTATTGGAGTTTATCGCCACTTTTACCAAACCAGTGGCGTTAGACCCCATTCAATCAATCAATCAACAACGGAATCCTGGTATTTCTCACACCAGTACTACCACTACATCATTTCTTAGCCTCCAGCTGCTATCCCACTGGAAGTGTTCCGTCTAGTTCTATGATCCAGACTTGGAACCTGTCGACGTTTCTTCTATTCTTATTTTTTTTGTATGACAATTGCCTGCACGATAAAGGTCGCGCAAGAAACGATGAAAGACCGTTTCCGATAGCACAGTTTTGAAGCGACCTGATTGCGTTATCGATCTCGATCAAGAGGATGTTTGCGGTCCATAGAAACATTTCGGAATCACTTTTCTATACGCTACTAATCATTAAGGGTTATAGATAAATATAGCATTTAAGTGTTTTCAAAATCACAATTTTTTCCGCCTGGGTTGGCAAATCTATTGAAAGTGATCAATCCGTTTTCAACATTCCTTCGACAATGACAATCCTATACTAAACTAAACTTTAAAGTGAGGTTTTCGTCCGATTGAAATGCACGTTTTTATATGTGATCGCTTCGAGTCATTGTCGACCCAACTGAGCTAATATGTTGGTTTTGGTTTATATTAGTGCCAAAGATCCCTTTCAAATTGCTCGAAATAGCTATTTTTCATGTAAATATTAAACCTTTTCCGACAGCAGAAACTTGGAGTCAATCTCTGTAGCTTCAAGAAAAGTTACATAGATAGATTTTCATTACACCCCTTTAAAAATAATTACAATGTATGCAATTTTTCTTTATATATTTCATTTTGAATTAAACGATTGCGTATTTTTCTTCTTTGGATGATACGAGCATTTATAGAGATAGGAATAATGTTTTAGGTGTAAGCCTTTTTATATCATGAGAAATTTTTGACAAACATTTGTACAACACATACACTGAGGGAAGTTCATCATGTAGTTAGGAAGGACTTTAGCACTCTGACACGATAAATATTTATATTTTCGAATATTCTAATTTTTGAATTCAAAATATAGCATGTGAACGTAACGCATGTAAAACTGTGGCATTTGATCAAAACGCATTCAAATTACAGCTTAAAGCATAGTTTTTCATGTTTCATAGTCGTCACAGATCAAAAAATCAACGGACTGAAAGTACTGAGAAGTTGGAATGCGCTGAAAGGATCATAACTTTGGAATTCGGTTCAAATTCATTAAATACTTTCTGAGTAAGCCTCCCTCCTTTAAACTTAAACCAACATTCCCATTCGTGTATATATGCGCGTGAACAACGCACAAAAATTTAAATCAACATAAATCAACAGAAATAAAAAAAAAAAACTAGCATTGTCTTAACCCTTTCCCAGACAGTGACGCTTTAAATTGACTCTCATTATGAAAGCGTTGGAAACCATTGTGGGAATTGAAGAAATTGCCTTTTACAAGTGATTTCTTCATTATCCACAATGTTTTCTGCCCAAACTGACCAGGATTTTAAAGATTTCATCAACTTACAATTGTCGTCTGCAACTTCTTTGAATTTGGACTGTTCTAAAATTTTAACGTGTTGGAATGGGTTATAAGCTCGTGCCTTGAATAGCAAAATTAGTAGTATGAAAGAGGGTTCTGACGTCCCTTGTTACTGCGCCTGCGCTCCCGTGTTATATAAAATTGGAATTTTGAAAAATGGCGCAATTTGGCGCGATGATGACACGGCATAAAACCAAGGTTAATGTACTATTTTAACAGTTGGTTTGAGGCCGGTACATCGGAAAAAAATACTTTTGTAGCGCGATGGAGTCTGTTTAGCCCGCACGACCCGGCCAAGGCTTCGATCAACGATAGACTCGCTTAAAAAAATAAATATGAGGGAAATTGACATTTAAGGTCATTCGGGTGCGAGACGACAAATAAGTATCGACCTGACCCAGTAAAGTTTTCGATTAACGATAAAGGCGCTTTTGAAAAAAAGTCATTTTCAACAATTTTTGCGAGATGATCTGAGCCCAACAATCTCTCATTAAGCTTTAAAATATAGGTTCGACAGATAGTGATGACCCTGGCCATAGTACGAGGGTAAGCTGGGGGGTAAAAACTTATAACTAGATATGCACTCAAGATCAACCTAACGTGTCGTCTGGGATTAATTTGCAAGCTTTCAACAAAGGCTTCAGTCTTGTTTTCCACAGTGTTTTGTCGAATATAGTACCTCATATCTCAATAAAAAATGGTGTAAGATACGGTTATAGAATGTCACATTGAGCGTATTAAACATGACACAAACTAAGGCGAATAAAAGAGGTCATTGAACAGTGTAGTACAGATCTTAATAACACTTACCTATATCCATTCATTCCCTTAATTTTCCTACTTAACCCATTTTTAAATAATCCCTCATTTTAGGTACTGTAAATATGATACTAATACAAGGTGAGAAAGGGAAATTAAAACATTGTGTGCCGAGTTATTCATAACCTCGATAGTAGTGTTAAAGCATCTTAACTACAGCTTATCTCTCTTATCTAGTTTAGATAAGACAATTCGTGTACCAAATCCGTGTTTACCCCATCCAACCGTTTCTTTCTTATTATCGAAATTATTCTTACAATATTTACATCGTTTAGACTGCGAGTTGACTTCGTTTGAAGAGGAGTCGGGAAAATATCGTAGAAAAATGAATGAGTAAGTATGCAAAACCCCCTTTTAATTAAGGGTTGTTGGTGTTGTACCAATAGGAAGTTCGCGAGCCGAGATATTCATAACCTTGTTAGAAATGTTAAATTATCGTAACTACGGCTTTCCTTTCTATCTCAATAGAACAAGAAAGACAATTCGTCTTTATAAAAATATGCTTGTTTCTTATTGACGATTTTTATTTTTATGCGTGAAGCTGTTATTCGCGTCATTTAGGCTGTGAGTTGCCCTTGTTAGAGAGGAGTCAAAAGTGCTGACCCTTCGACCGACAAACTGATATCTAAGACGGCTTGTTCTTTTCATAGTATTGACAACGCTATATGCATGGTGGATTCCTTTCAAATGTACACCTGCTCATGTCGTCAATACACAAAATCGCGATTATTTTTAAGCTTACTCCTTCCTACTTCTTTACATAGAGAGAGTCAAAGAGGATATATTAGTTGTATAAGAGGAGTTGAAAAGTACATGGGTGGAGTCGTCATATACGTTAGAGGAGTTGAAAGAGGTAAGTTTATGATCAACAAAATGGTCCCTTAAGACCATGGGTTAGTGCCCGATGTTTACCAAGTCCAAGCCGTGGTTGATGTATTCCTTCGTTAGGAGCCATTACTAAATATGAAATTGCGTTACATTGCCCAACAATTTACTTATCCCCAACCCATTTGAAATACAGTCAGAATCATATTGTAGATCAATCATAAATAAAAGGTTGAAGAAGAGTTGGAAATTGCATGAGAAGAGTCGGAAATCGCATGATAGGTGTCGAAAGGGGAAATGTCTCGAACCAATGAAATCAACTAGTGTTGCGCTATTTTCCAAAAGTTTAGGGCAGAGAAATTAAGTAACAACTTACTTACTTACCCCCAAACCATATCTTCACAAGGAAACGCAGTAATATCTTACTTATATTCACTTTACTCCCAAACCAGGGAGAGTCGTAATGGAGGTAAAGTTGTAGAAATGGACTCGCAGTAGGGTTAAATTATGCATCTGAGCAGTTAACAAAAGACATTGGCGGAGTAAATCAATGCATCGGAGGAGTAAAAAAAGATTATTTAAAATCTATAAACTGACAGATCAATGAGACATTTCTCAAATTTTCCGTTCAGTGTTAAATTTATTTTTATTCGCTTCATATTATCGTCATATCGATAATAAGAAACACGCATATTTTTATATAGACGAATTGTCTTTCATGTTCTATTAAGACAGAGAAGAAAGCCGTAATTACGATAATTTAACATTTCTAACAAGGTTATGAATAACTCGGCTCGCGAATCTTCCTATTGGTACAACACCAACAATCCTTAATGAAAAGGGGGTCTTGCATACTAACACTTTCCTTTTCCTACAATGTTTTCCCTACTCCTCTTCAAACTGAGTCAACTCGCAGTCTTAACGATGTAAATATTGTAAGAATAATTTCGATAAGAAGAAAGAAACGGTTGGATGGGGTAAAAAGGATTTTGTACACGAATTGTCTTTCTTATCCAAATGAGATAAGAGAAATAAGCTGTAGTTAAGATGCTTAAACACTACTATCGAGGTTATGAATAACTAGGCACACAAAGTTTTAATTTCCCTTTCTCACCTTGTATTGGTATCATTTTTACAGTACCTAAAATGAGGGATTATTTGAAAATGGGTTAAGTAGGAAAATTAAGGGAATGAATGGATATAGGTAAGAGTTATTAAGATCAGTACTGGACTGTTCAATGACCTCTTTTATTCGCCTTAGTTTGTGTCAAGTATATAAATTGAGACTTCCATACACGATGATGGCCGAAATTTAATACGCTCAATGTGACACTCTATAACCGTATCTTAAACAATTTTTTATGGAGATATGAGGTACTATATTCGACAAAACACTGTGGAAAACAAGACTGAAGCCTTTGATGAAAGCTTGCAAATTAATCCAAGTCGACACGTTCTGTTGATCTTGAGTGCATATCTAATTATACGTTTTTACCCCCCAGCTTACCCTCGTACTAATGCTCGGGTCGACACTGTCTGTCAAACCTACAAATTACAACTTAATGGAGATTGTTTGGCTCAGTTTATCTCGCAAAATTGTTGAAAATGACTTTTTCAAAAGCGCCTTTATTGTAAATCGAAACCTTTGCTGGGCTGTGTCGGCTTGGTCAGGTCGATACTTATTTGTCGTCTCGCACCCGAATGACCTGAAATGTCAATTTCCCTAATATTTCTTTTTTTGAGTGAGTTTATCGTTGATCGAAGCCTTGGCCGGGTCGTGCGGGCTAAACAGACTCCATCGCGCTGAAAAAGTATTTTTTCCGATGTACCGGCCTCAAACCAACTGATAAAACAGTACAGTAACCTTGATTTTATTCCGTGTCATCATCGCGCCAAATTGCGCCATTTTTCAAAATTCCAATTTCATATAACACGGGAGCACAGGCGCAGCAACAAGGAATGTCAGAACTATCTTCTATATTACTAAAATTAGAATTTCGATGCATAACATTCTCCTTTTGATCAACTGTATTACGTGAACTCCTTTCAGAATCTTGAAAACAGAGAATAACAGCTTCTACAGTAAGAAATCAATGACCTCGATGATTATCTGACACTCAACTCGAGTAATTCTGTAACGATCATACAAAAATCACGTAGATTTTCGCTTGAAGTTTATGAGTATACGTGGAAATTTGCGGAAATGCGCGGAAACTTGTTTCAGGGTGATCGATTTGAAATACCGGTTTAGACTAAGGAAAAAAAAAAGAATTAAAGCGTTGTGAGTAAAATTCAAAAGAAAAAAAAGACGTTAACTTTATTGTAACGTTATTGTTTGCAAATGGTAGTTTTGCCCTTTCCTAAAAATTCCTATAATATGATTAAGATAGTATCAAAATATCTTATGCGCCCTATAGTCGCGCGATTTTCTTATTCGTTATTCGGTTTTGGACCGTAAAAATCTTAATAAAAAGAACCAAGCTTAAAGGTAGATGACACTTGTTAAAGGTTTCATGTGTTATTGATTTTAAACTTGTTAATAACGACATATTAAAGCGTAATTATTAAGTAAATAAGTAGAAACCGGAAGTTTATATGTTCACATTCCAATATTCAAAATCTTCGACTTTCGTTTTGCATCTATTTGATTTTTATTGAGTAAAAGCTGTAAATCCCACAATAATCGCGTTTGCTTGATAGTTACGTGTAACAATATATATTGTTACTCATTTTTATGATGCCGCGACTAAATGGAAATATATATGGTGGGCTGCAATTCGGTGGTCGATGTTTACATGGCTTGACTGAAGGCCCTTCATGTAGATAGTCAGTATATATGTTAGTATTGTATGCATTGTCAAATCCGCTAGGATTTGACAGCAGAGCCTCAGAGTTGTGTACTAGTAGCAAGTCACGTCTAGTAATCCATCAAAGGTTACTTGTCAAATTTAACATATAGCCAAAGAAGCGATAACATCGATTTAACGATCGCCAGTTTTAACGACTCAGGCGATTGCATCGATATAATTATCGCCAGTTTTTACGACTCCATACTAAAACGCCAATCAAGCCAGCAGAGGTTTGGTATATATTCAGGCCGCTTTCTAGACCAAAACAGTATTAATCCGAGTCTGTAACTGGTAACATCTCCTCTGGCTTTATTTTGGTTCCTGCACTCCAGACTGTCCGTTTGTCTGTCTAAATTAATGACTTAAATTCGTTTCTTGTCATTCTAGACGTTTCTTTGTTATGTTTAAAGACTCGTTTTAGTGAACCTGGGTAGTTGTTTGATTATTCTACGGCCGTGTTACACACTTGTTTATTTTGGTGAACGTGACCAGAGATCTACCAACTTGGTGGATTTGAGACAATACTGCTGCAGCGACCGATCCAACTAACTAGGTAAGTGCATTTTTTAACTCTGTTTTTGTTATTTTCTAAGCATGGCCAATATTGACGAAATTCAAACCTTTTCGAACCAAATGGGAAGCTTATCAAATCAACTTTCAGGGGTTAATAATAACATAGGTGCCGTAAGCTCAGCTTTAATAGTACCTACATTTTCGGAGAATTCTAAACAATTCCAAAATTGGATTAAATCCACTGAAAAGCAACTCACCTTAGACCACCTTAATGATGACGGAATTTAATCTCTCACATTTCGATCCAGTCGCGAAGCAGTCTCAGATTTTATTCAAAGGTTTTTCGGGAACATCCGAATGAAAATTGGGATAGGCTTAAACAAGAATTAACGGCAAGATTCGCAGAAGATACTTATCAAGTGCACGCTTACAAACTTTTGCGCTCAGTAAAACAAAACGTAGGCGAAAACGTTCAGATTTATGCCGAACGACTTCTTTCTTTAGGAAGAGACAGTTTCCTCGCCGGAACTGATGGGTTAACAATTGAAAGGCAATTGATAGGGTTTTTTTATTGATGGTCTGTGGGAGAATTTCTTAAAAATGAAAGTTTTGCGCGACAACCCAACCTCTTTCCAAACAGCTGTTTCAACAGCTTTACAAGAACACAATTTATGGCGAAGGTTTAATTTACGTTCTGGCCAGCAATCATCATTTACACAAAGGACCGGTAATTATTCGTATTCACAACGCAATAATGAGCAACCTCATACTCAACGTGGAATTCCTATGGATCACATTAGACCTCGTGGTAGAAGGGGTTATGATTACTCTCGTTCTCAAGCAGATCATAACAATGATAGATATCAAATTCATAGAAATGATAACCGTAGGCGTTTTGTACATGCAATTTATGCATAACTGAAAAATTTCGAAACATATATCTGCTATAAATGTAGGAAAAGGAGTCACTTTCAGCGCTTTTGCAAAATAGGTCATGTAATGAAATGAGAGTCGGAAACTAGGCAATCCTTTTTGTGATGGAGCTTACAAAAAGGATTTTGATAAAAAAAGGCAAAAACCACAAATACCAACTTATAAAATTTCATTAGCAGGTAATCCAAGTACATGTTTTTTACACTTTGGCAAACAAAAAAACAGGGCATTAATTGATAGTGGTGCAGAGGTCAGTCTTATGCAAAATTTGGTATTTTAAAAATTAAAGCAGGCTCCTAAACTTACTAAAAAGACTATAAATTTACAATCAGTTAATGGAGGAAATCTGTCAGTTAAAGATTGCGCTTTGGCATTTTGCACAAAACAATAACACTTCCCGCTCTTTTAGTAAACAACACAAACAAACACTTCAAACTAACACGAGGTACAGTTATCGGAAAGCCTACTCTAGTTTCAAAAATTGAGATAGCATCCTTCTCATCAAACTATCCCGAATATGATGACTCTTTCGATGTTAGGTCAAATATTAATGTCCCGCCGGAACATAAAGATATTATTGCTAAATAAGTCACATATAATCATGATTTATTCGCAAAAAAAGATTCTGTTTTAGGTAGGACTGATACAATTAAAATGAAAATAGATACTGGGAATAGCCCACCCATCAAATTAAAATCATACAAGACACCACTAAACAATAGAAAAGTTGTAGAAAATGCAGTTCAAGAGATGTTGCAGGCAAAAGTCATTCGTTTGTCACAGTTCCCATGGTCATTTCCGGTTGTCATTGTGGATAAAAAGGATAGGTCTAAAAGATTCTGCGTCGACTTCAGACAGGTAAATAAAATTATTAAGAAAAATTCAAACCCTTTACCCGATAATGACGAAATTCTTGAAATATTAGGCAAGTCAAAATACTTCACCATCTCGATCTAATATCAGGTTATTTGCAAGTAGCTATGGATCCGAAGGACCAAGAAAAGACAACATTCACTGACATACTCATATGTTCATCTTCGTTTGAAGAACACCAGCTGCATATTCAATGTGTTTTTGATAGGTTACATCAGCATTGGTTAAAATTAAAGCTTAAAAAAAGCAATTTCGTTCAAAAGGAAATAAATTACTTCGGCTTTGTAATAAATGAACGCGGTATCAAACCAGATGCTAACAAAGTTAAAGCAATCTGTAGTATGCAAAACCAAGCTCCGTTAAGCATTAGCTTCATAGGAATGTGTAGTTACTATAGGCGATTTCTTCCTAATTTCTCTGAAATTGCTTCAACTCTTATCAACTTGACTAAGAAACGTGCAAATTTTAAATGGTCAACTGCATGCCAAACTTCTTTGATACACTAAAGAAACACTTGACGAGTATTCCCTTGTTGTCCTACCCTGATCTGAATAAACCGTATATCCTTTACACGGATGCAAGCGACAAAGCCATCGGTGCTTGTCTTACCCAGCCTTGCACAGATTCAGAAAGTTATTTACCGGGTATAACAACAGAAGTATCAATACACTTCTTGTCACATAAATTAAGTGATACCCAAACTAGATGGTCTACTATAGAGAAAGAAGCTTTTGCAATACATTACGCGTTACAACGTTAAGATCATTACTTACATAATGCAGAATTCATATTTAAAACAGACCACAAACCTATCTTTGAAGTGCATAACGTGTCAAAATAGGATTAAGGTCACAAAAGGCTCCTATGCAAGAAACTGACATTCCACCTTACCCCTTTGCAAAAAATGGGTTGGACCTGTCAGGACCTTATCCCACGACTATGTCTGGAAATAAATACATTGCAACCTTTGTTGACTGGTATTCTGGATGGCCTGAGGCTTTCCCAATCCCAGATAAGAAAGGTGAAACAATTGCACACATACTGATTGAAGAAATATTTCCTCGATTCGGATATTGTCTTCAAATTTTTACAGATAACGGGACAGAGTTTGTGAACAAAACTGTAGAGGAAACTTTCGAAGCTTTAAACATCTTTCATGTTACAACATCCTTCTATCACCCTCAAAGTAATGCGAAAGTAGAAAGATTTCATTGCACAATGCATGACATTTTAGCAAAATTAATTGATGGCCAAGTTTACAAATGGGGTTTATTTCTAAATCAAGAACTCGCTGCTGTCTGATTAAATGTGAGCGAATCTTCAAGGTTCTCCCCGTATTTCTTATTATACAATAAGAATGTTGTTCTGCATATTAATAATTTGTTGCAACCGCGACGAAAGTATCAAGGCGTAGAAACTCACCTTATTACTCTAGAACCAAAACACAAAACGTTTCTTACAGTTCATAAACTTCTTAAAAGGGCTAAGCGTAGGCAAGCCAAATATGCTGATAAGCATAGCACCAACACTAAATTCAATGTCAGTGACCCTGCGTTTTATAAGAATTACAGAAAATCAAGTAAACTTCATATTAATTGGTGCCCCTTTTTCAGGATTATTGATCAAAAAGGTCCTGTAAGTTATATGATTAAAGATCATATGAGTGGACGAACAGTTAAGACTCATGCGGAACAAATAAGTTTGGCTCCGATAGACGAATGGGAGGTACCAAAAGCTACCGCAATAAAATTAAATAGACAATCTGTCTTTGTTACATCACCCGAAAGTTCAGACTCGGAAGAATCAGTGAGTGATTCCAACGAACCTCTAAACAAGGCAATTAAGAGAAAAAGACATGAAAGAGAATTTTCTGATGATGAGTAAGATATTCCTCTTATGGAATTAGCTAAACGGCTAAAAGAAAGGGATATTAGGTTGATTGATTGAATGGGGTTTAACGCCGCTTTTAACAGTATTTCAGTCATATCGCGGCGGCTGGAGCACCTAACAATGGATTCCTGGTATTTCTCACACCAGTACTACCACTACATCCTTTCCTAGCCTCCAGCTGCTATCTCACTTAGGTTTACGATTATCCACCCATTGGTGAGAGACAATTGTCGGAAAGAATATGGCGGCGGCTGGGATATTAGGGTTAACGAAAATGACGGTACTTTAGAGGACGTTGATTCCGATACCACATCCTCTATTTCGACGGATGCAGAAGATCTACGAGACATAAACGATGACAGTATGTCAGTTGATGCTATTCAACAAAGTTATCCTACTTCTGATGCCTCATTTCATAAAGATTTAATGTCATCATGTACTCCTCAGCACCAAGGTTTCAACCTTGACCACATATCAGTTAAACTGAAAAAGAATCCGGAAATGAAACTGAAAAAACAAACTAAGCAAAGCCAAAACGTTAAGACTTTCCTGATTGCATAAGCCGGTTTAATGTAAAATGTGTTCAAATACCACCCACATAAATTCAAAATAAGATTCATTTTATTCCTTCTCCCTTCTTCAGTTAAAGTGGTGAGATGTCCCATCTATGGACAGATATGTGAGATAGAATGTGGAAAATGTTGGAGTGTATTAGACCATCTCGGCCAAGAACATAATTGTCCCGAACCTGACGAGGGATTTTACGATTCCCATGAAGGATGCACTATGATTTGTGAGTGGTGCGATATAGAATTAATTCCTTTAGACCCTGCTGAAAGAGTATAATGCCTCCACATTAATTTTTCTAGCATACATCTATCCTTATCTAAATCTATCCTTTCTATCTTTCAGGAAATCGGTGTATTTCTTACTCTTTTGAAACTCTCTTTCAGTCTCACCAATACTATCTTTATTAAATGAAATGTGGTATTTCAAAAAGTAAACGAGATTATCACCACACGTTTCTTTCGTGATTGATATGGAACCGAAAGAACACTTTATAAACAAACTCGCAGCGGATTTCAAGTTGCTAGGGATTCCATCAGAAATATTGAGTTAATGCACAAAGACAATAATCAAGCAGGGGTCATTGATTCAAAGCATTCTTCTGCGGTAAAATTAATTATTTAAAAAGAGAAATATAGTCCATGCTTGTTTCATATCTACAAATTTATAATACTTTTTTTCCACTCTCAAACATTTACAAATTCGAAATAAACGTTCCTTACTTCCTTTTGTTGAATCTGCATTAAGTTTTCTTTTTTGGAACTGTTTCCGAATCAGATCTCAACTCAATCACGCGCAATGTTAAATCTCTAAGTCAAAACCAGAAACAGCTTTCTCATGTTTTTCAGAGAAAGTCTGACTATAATAAACACTACTCGTACCGCTGTGGCACAAAACCGAGTAGCAATTAACGACTTAATGACACAATTAAAGATAGTCGAAGATAAACTGCTACATGCAAACGATCTGGTAATTCAATAAGTTATGAAGCTAACATTACTTAATCAAGCCTACATGAAAATAGATAGATTAAGTAAGGAATTATCAGATTTCATGCACAGAGCAGTCACTGATATGGAAAAATTTCAGTTACAATTAAACATGCTTTCCTTAGGTCATTTAAGTCCAAGTACAATACAACCTAATGAATTTAAGAAAGTCCCTTTAGAAATTAAATCAAATCTACGAAATTATATAACTTTACCAAGAGATCCAGAAAAAAACATTTGGGATTTCTATAATATGTTAACATGTCGAACAATATTAGACGGAAATCATATCTAAGTCATTGTACGTATACCACTCCTCGATTCAAACTCAAAATTGGAAATATTTTTTGCTCATAACTTACCATTCCAATCCTGAACACGTCAAATATCCCAAACAATATTGGAATGACAGCGCAAAAAGCTATGGAATCAACAGCATTTTCTATTAATGGCGATAACACTAAATTCTCTTACTTGCGTGGAACAGAAATAAATCAATGTTTGAATCCATTCAAATCTTTTTGAAACTTATAAGTCCAATTTATCCAATAAATCTAAGCAAAAATTGCATGATTGCTTTATTTTGTAACAAAACTACTAATATAAAACAATATTGTAAAACCCTTACAAAACCATCAACGGTTCTTCCTTCAGCAACATACCTATTTAGTGGTACTTGGATAATTACAACTATTAAACCTTTAAAATTCACTATTGTATGTCAAAATTCAAACTTAAGAGATTCTAGGTATGATATAAGGCCACCAATAGATCTTTTGAAACTGGGTCAATCATGTACTGCTTCGAACGATTATCTCTACCTGCCTGTCTCTTTCAATAACGAATCGAAATACGAAGTTGGAGATCCTTTTAGTGATCTAAATAATTCCTTTGAGCTCTCAAAAATCGATCTATGGAAATATCTTTTGATTTAAAACCGGATTTGAATGTGACCAAGTTACCGAAACATTTAAAAGCTATTGATAGCATCCCTATGGATCATTTCTTGAATGAACTCGATTCATTTGATTTAATTACCGCCTATACGACTTTTATTTTTCCGTTGTTGGGGTATATTATCATACTTTTTGGTTCGTTAGTGGTTCTTTTAATCATAATTTGCAAATAAAAATCTATAAGTAAATGCATATTGCCCAAACTTAGAGGTAGCAGGCTGAATTCGAATGCACAGACTAGCGTGTGGGCAAGATTCGCAAGACGTCAACCCGAGGAAATGGTCCGCTACGAGAACACTCCTACATAACCACCAGTACCTTCAGCACCACTCATACTGAAGGACAATCAACCCCAAGATGAATCAATATATCCAAGACTTGAGCTAGTGCCCGCAAAGACAGCATAAAACGAACGGTTGTAAATAAAAAAGTTTCGCCGACACAAGTCGCGCGAAGGAGTTATATAGTTCCTGCAATCCTAAAGTAAATAAAAAAGGACAGTACAATTTGTGTTGAAACATCCGTGACTATTTCTAACCGTTATCCTACGGTGTCGGATTCACCAACATACTATGTCGGATTCATAAACATACGATGTCGGATTCAATAACATACGACGTCGGATTCATCAACAAACGATGTCGGATTCATCAACATACGGTGTCGGAGTCATAAACATACGGTGTCGGATATTATAAAACATTTCATCATCATACGGTGTCGGATATTCTAAATCATTTCATCAACATACAGTGTCAAATCCTATAAAACATTTCAACAACATACAGCGTCAGATACACATAAACATCTCACCAACCATGCGGTAACCATAAACGAGCCATGACAAACAACATAATATACCAGAGACACTGTACTTAATTCTTTTTAGTGATTGACATTACCAATGTTCATAAATGTATTATTTGTATTTAAGACACGCATTTGTGCACTTATTCTATGGGCTGTTAATTTGTATTCAAGATTCTTTGAATATTTCTCATCTTAATATAAAACTTCATGCATTTTGATAATTTAAAAAAAAAACAAGAAAACATAGGATGGTGTGTAACAATATACATTGTTACTCATTTTTATGATGCCGCGACTAAATGGAAATATATATGGTGGGCTGCAATTCGGTGGTCCATGTTTACATGACTTGACTGAAGGCCTTTTTTGTAGAAAGTCAGTATATATGTATGTATTGCATGCCTAGCGGATTTGGAAGCAGAGCCTCAGAGTTGTTTACTAGTAGCAAGTCACGCCCAGTAATCCATCAAAGGTCACTTGACAAATTTATCATATAGCCAAAGAAGCGATTACATCGATTTAACGATCGCCAGTTTTTACGACTCAGGCAGATATATCGATATAATTATCGCCAGTTTTTACGACTCCATACTAAACGCCAAGCAAACCAGCAGAGGTTTGGTATATATACCAGGCCGCTTTCTAGACCAAAACAGTGTTAATCTGAGTCTGTAACTGGTAACTTTTCCTGTTGCTCTATTCTAGCTCCTGTCCTTCTGTCTGTCTAAATTATTGACTTAAATTCGTTTCTTGTCATTCTGGACGCTTCTTTGTTATATTTTAAGACTCGTTTTAGTGAACCTGGGTAGTTGTTTGATTATTCTTATACGGTCGTGTTACATACGACCGTCCTTAATTGCTGTAGTATGTTTTAAAGCGCTGGGCGATTATTGTAAAAATTCATTTGCGACCTGAGCCATATTTGTAAACATTGCCTCTCTATGGTCACATGACTACCACATGTCACTTGAGATCACGTGATTACTACACAAGGGACGGCGAATTCCAAAAATTAAATCAATGCGCTGATTATCACCTTATTTTTCAATAATTTAAAGTGATCTAAAGCATTTTAAAAGTCTGTAAACGAATTTTTATATTATCCTTTACATGTGCCATTTTATTGTCTTCGGGTACAACTAACCGATTGTCCGTGGCATGTTTAGATGAGAAGTAACCCGAGGTGTATTCATATCTAAGATATCACGTTATATGTTATCAAGAAACCCGAAATGAAAATGTCTTACGATCATTTTGCGGTTTTGTTAACATAACCTAATAATGATTGTTTTACATTTATGACAGCAGTTCGATACGTAAACACCAAACGTGAACGGTTTTCACAAACAAACAAAAAAAAAAAAAAAAAAAAAAAAAAAAAAAACAAGTAACAACTCATCATTCTCTAAAAATACATTCTTTATCACTTAATATTTAAAATTAACCTTCAGAAACAAGGCCAAATAATTTATTACATTCAGTCTTCTTCGTAAGATATTCAAATTGCATGTATTAATAGAGATTCCCGCATTCAAACTGTTAATAGGGAAGTTATACTTTTGGGAACTTTTTCCTATCAATTGACCAATTGACCACTCACTTACTCCGTTTTTACAAGCATTGTTCATTTTATACCATTGTTTCCAATTATTCTTTTCAAGGGGCGCCCAAAAGGCCTGACGCTTATTTATACGATTTAAAAAGAATGGAGTTTTTTAGCTCTCCTGAGCAAGTGATCCTTGAATGTCTGTCGTCCGTCGTGCGACATGTGGCGTCAACAATTAAGGTGTTTATTATAGGCCACAGTTTTGACTCAATCTGCTTGATACTTGGTCAGAATAATTGTAAGGTCACAAGGATGGCCCTATTGTTTATTGGAAGGTTCTATTAGAAAACACGAGAAAAGAGGCCTAAGTGAAAAGTTCTTTGCTAACACTAGACCAAAACAGTGTTAATCCGAGTCTGTAACTGGTAACATCTCCTGTGGCTCTTTTTTGGCTCCTTCACTCTAGACTGTCCGTCTGTCTGTCTGTCTAAATTATTGATTTAAATTCCTTTCTTGTCATTCCGGACGTTTCTCTGTTATATTAAAAGACTCGTTTTAGTTATCTTGGGTAGTTCTTTGATTATTCTTATACGGCCGTGTTACACATGTGTTCATTTTGGTGAACGTGACCAGAGATCTACCATCCTGGTGGTTTTGAGACGATACTGCTGCAGCGACCGAACCAACTAACTAGGTGAGTGCATTTTTTTAACTCTGTTTTTTGTTATTTTCTAAAGATGGCCAATATTGACGAAATTCAAAACGTTTTTCAAACCTTTTCGAACCAAATAGGTACCTTATCAAATCAACTTTCAGGGGTTAATAATAACATAGGTGCCCTTAGCTCAGCTTTAATAGTACCTTCATTTTCGTGAGATTCTAAACTATTCCAAAATTGGACAAAATCCATTGAAAAGCAAGCCATGTTAGGCTGCCTAAATGATGACGAAATTAAGTCTCTCACATTTCGATCCAGTCACGAAGCAGTCTCAGATTTTATACAAGGGTTTTTGCGGGAACATCCGAATGAAAATTGGGATAGGCTTAAACAAGAATTAACAGCAAGATTCGTAGATGTTATTGATCAAGTGCACGCTTACACATTTTTGCGCTCAGTAAAAAAACAAAAACGTAGGCGAAAACGTTCAGATTTATGCCGAACGACTTCTTTCTGTACGAAGAGACAGTTTCCCCGCCGGAACTGATTGGTTAACAGTAGAAAGACAATTGATAGGGTTTTTTATTGATGGTCTGCGGGAGGATTCCTTTAAAATAAAACTTATGCGCGACAACCCAACCTCTTTCATCACAGCTGTTTCAACAGCTTTACAAGAACACAATTTACGGCGAAGGTTTAATTTACGTTCTGGCCAGCAATCATCATTAACACAAAGGACCGGTAATTATTTATATTCACAACGCAATATTGAGCAACCTCATACTCAACATGGAATACCTATGGAGGTAGATCACATTAGACCTCGGGGTAGAAGGGATCATAATTATTCTCGTTCTCAAGCAGATCATAACAATGATAGGTACCAAATTCAAAGAGATGATAACGGTAAGCGTTATTTATATGCTGTAAATGCACAACCGAAAAATTTCGAAAACTATGTCTACTATAAATGTGGGTAAAGGGGTCACATTCAGCGGTTTTGAAAAATAGTTCAGGTAATTTATAGAGAGTCGGAAAACTAGGCAATCATTTTTGTGATGGAGCCGACAAAAGGGATTTTGATAATAAAAATAAGCAAAAACCACAAATACCCACTTATAAAATTCATTAGCAGGTAATCCAAGTACATGTCTTTCTACACTTTGGCAAGCAAAAAATCAGGGCATTAATTGATAATGGTGCAGACGTCAGTCTTACGCACAATAGGGTATTTTAATAATTAAAGCAGGCTCCTAAACTCACTAAAAAGACTTTAAATTTACAATCAGTTAATGGAGGAAATCTGTCTGTCAAAGGTTGCGCAAATATTTGGTTTGGAATTAAAGACAAAAAGCTGGAACATACTTTTATTATTGTTAAGGATATTAACCGAAATTTGATACTAGGAAGAGATTGGATTGTGGCTAATCAAGTCAGACTTTATTTCGATTTAGGTTGCCTAAGGGCAGAAAATAGTACATATGCACAATTGGAAGAAGACTTTCATATAGCGTCTATACTGAGATTAAATTAAAAAATTAAACTGAACCACAAACTTCAAAAATCGTAAGGGCTAAATCAAAAGCTAATCCATCATTTGACATTGCGTAAACATACCATATTTCCGCTATAAATCAAGCACATATCTTTGATGAACCAGGTCTTATGGTTTCATTGGCATTTTGAACAAAACAAGAAAAATTCCCGCTCTTTTAGTAAACAACAGAAACGAACACTACAAACTAACAAGAGGTACAGTTATCGGAAAGCTCACTCCCGTTTCAAAGTTGAGATATCCTCCTTCTCATCAAACAATTCCGAATTTGATGACTCTTTCCATGTTACGTCAAATATATATGACCCGCCGGAACATAAAGATATTATTACTAAATTAGTCACAGATAATCATGATTTATTCGGAATTAAATATTCTGATTTAGGTAGGACTGATACAATTAAAATGAAAAAAGATACTGGGAAAAGCCCGCCCATCAAATTAAAATCATACAAGACACCACTAAACAATAGAAAAGTTGTAGAAAATGCAGTTCAAGAGATGTTGCAGGCAAAAGTCATTCGTAAGTCAAAGTCCAAATGATCATTTCTGGTTGTCATTGTGGATAAAAAGGATAAGTCTAAAAGATTCTTCATCGACTTCAGACAGCTAAATAAAGTTACTAAGAAAAATTCATACCCTTTACCGTTATTGACGAAGTTCTTGCAATATTAGGCAAATCAAAACACTTCACCACTCTCGATCTTAAGTCAGGTTATAGGCAAGTAGCTATGGATCCGAAAGACCAAGAAAAGACAGCATTCACTTGTCATACTGGACTCTTTGAGTTCAATGTTATGCCATTTGGACTTGCTAATGCGCCATCTGTCTTCCAGGAACTGATGTCTAACGTTCTGGAGGATATAGAATTCTGTGTGGCATGCATTGATGACATACTCATATATTCATCTTCATTTGAAGAACACCAGCTGCATATTCAATGTGTTTTTGATAGGTCAGCATGGGTTAAAATTAAAGCTTAAAAAATGCATTTTCGTTCAAAAGGAAAGTAATTACTTTGGCTTTGTAATAAATGAACGCGGTATCAAACCAGATGCTAACAAAGTTTAAGCAATCAGTAGTATGCAAAACCCAGCTTCCGTTAAGCATGTCTGAAGCTTCATAGGAATGTGTAGTAACCTATCTCTCGAAGTGCATAACGTGTCAAAAACGAGGATTAAGGTCACAAAAGGCTCCTATGTAAGAAACGGACGTTCCACCTTACCCCTTTGCAAAAATTAGATTGGACCTGTCAGGAAGTAATCATGTCTAGCAATTTACTGTTAAAGCTTTTTATTATATTCCTAGCTGTGAAATCTTGGGATTTCCCAGTGTAATACATTTTGATATCATCACTAGTGATGATATCAACTTTCAGTCCGAACGAAAATTTGGAACTACTTTTATTTTCAAAGGGCCAGCTCGCTCGATGACCTTACATTCAATTTCTTAGGCTAAAAATCAATTAAAAAACAGTAAAATAAGAAAAAAATAACGAATATAACTACAACATCAAAAAATCGCTTTTTTAACAACTGGTTTAAAACAATTACGAACCTTGATGTTTGTGCTATTACAGATGACTCAAACAAATGCATAATTTTCCGTAACGTCCAAAATCATTCCTCGAATACTGATGATATTGCAGTTAAAGTGATAGACACTCAAACCTAACCCGCATGAGCTTGTTTTGTACGCCAAAGTCAGAAGACTGAGTGATCACAGACTGCCTATCCTATAATTCTGTCCAAGTCACGAATCGTCGATCGATGTTCGAAATATCCCGGGGCCTTTAGATTGACAATCAGATTGTCGCCAATAGATACAGCATATGTTTCGCCCAAATTATTTTTGTGCCTGACACTGCAAATCTCTAAGTGTCTTAAATTACGGACTTTCCCTCAAAAATTCCTTTGAAAAAGTCGCCCATTTGGAAAGAAAATCCAAGATGGCGAACAGAAATTGAATTACAAAATCCTTTGATATTAATGCGCACGGTTTCTAGGGCCGATGAGGTCGAATATGATTGAAATAAATCAGCAACTTTTGAAAAATAAAACTGTTTCGAATATAATAAATAGAATAATCAACTGGTTATTTTTGATATCAAAAATCTCCCACTCGAATACGTTGTTATGCGTTAGAAAAACCCGTCCTTCAGACTCGTTTTTCAACGCCTAACAACGAATTCTCGTGAGAGATTTTTCATATCAAAAATAACCAGTTGATTATCCTCTATTTACTTGGAACGCTACAGGTGTTAAAACAAGCAGTATTTATTTAACCCATTGTCTTAAAAATTATAACATTGACTTTTTGGGGATTTCAGAACATTGGTTATATGATCGAGATCTGCATTTTTTTTGACAATTTGAACAGCTCTTATTCCTATCATGCAGTCACTGACAGTGATTTATCAAGTATTGAGAAAAAAAGGGTTGGTAAAGGGGGTGTGGCAATTCTATGGAAAAAATATTCGATCATTTTGTTACAATTCTACCATCAATAAACGACCTTATTATTGGTATCCAGATCGAACTTTCGCCAAACAATTTTCTATACTTGTTTCAAGTCTATATTCCATCAAAAAACCATGACTATTCTGTTTTCAATAATTATCTAAATCTTGTTCAAGATTGGTTAGCTATTTATAAATGGAAAGGAACGGTTATATTTATGGGTGACTTTAATTGTCATCTTAATAGTGGTCAATATATAAAACAGTTCATTTGTAAAGACAAACGTTTTAAACAGTTTATAGATCAGTCAAATCTTGCAGCGGTTACCTCCCTTTCACTTTGTAAGGGCGCATTTGCCACATATGTTTCTTCGATCGGTTCGTCTATCATTCACAACATCATTTTTGTGCAGATGACGTAGATCGCGTTATTTCTTGTACTATCGTAGACGATGATTCACTGTTGTATTCTAACCACAGAGCAGTTGAATGTGTATTTCAATTCCCTGTCATTTTTTCTCCAAACATCTTTACAAATATGAAGAAAGTGAAATGGAGTCATGTTGCTCATGAACAAAGTCAAAACTATCGTAACAATCTAGAAAATGATGCAGGTTTATCAGTTTATTGAAGTTTGACATTACGAATACTGGGGATATTGATATGATGTATACATCTTTAGTTAGTGCTTAAATATACTGCCGTAAATACAATTCCCAATACACCATTTTATAATTACCTTAAGCCGTAGTGGAATGAAAATCTTTCTGCTCTGAATAAAACCATGAAACGACGTAGATACAATTGGTTGATATCTGGTTCGCCTAGGGATGAACCGTTATTTAATGTATTAAAGGATTCAAAACGAACATTTCGAAATCTTCATAGGCTTACTGTAGAACAATATTTTGTAAAACTATATGATGATATTGATCGAGCTGCTGAGATGAATCACGAATATTTTTGGGCCTTAGCAAATCGCAGAAGAAAATCAAATCGTTCAGTGATGCCCCGGGCGCTGAAATCATTTTTGATAATGTACCGTGTCGTGATAATAATTATATCATGAACGGTTGGCAGAAATACTTTAAAGATTTGTACACGCCTGATGAAAATATATCATTTGACAATAATTTTAGACAATTTGTTAACAACGAGGGCGAAAGAAAAATTTGCTCTTTAAATAATGTTACATTAAACTGCCATTCGAGGATTTCTTTTGAATCAATTTGTAAAAATCTCCCTTCAGTTAAACGCAACAAAGCCCCGGGTTTAAACGGCATTACATATGAACACATAATATATGGAGGTGATTAAATAAAGAGGATTTTGGCTAAGCTTTATACAGCCATGATAAAATTTTCTCATGTACCACTTATGATGAAAAGGGGAGTAATTTTCACCTTATTCAAAGGCGGTGATAAGGATAGAAAAAATCCAAATAGTTATAGAGCTGTTACGCTAACATCTTGTATTTTAAAACTTTATGAATTAGTTTTATTACAGAAGTTACAGTCTGTAAAATCGCTGCAACCACATCCCTTGCAGGGTGGGTTTCAGAAAGGCCTGGGTTGTATTATGGCCTCGATTTGCCTACAGGAATGCATACATTTTGCAAAAGAAAATAATAACAAGCTCTATGTTTGTTTCCTGGATTGTAAACAAGCGTTTGATAGAGTATGGTTGGACGGACTCTATTATAAACTTATAAACTATGGTATAGACGACGAAGCCTTAAGATGCTTGTTGAGTATTTATACAGATTCGCATAGTGTTGTACGAAATAAAAGCACTATTTGTGAAAATAGCTTCCCTGTTTTACAGGGTACCAGACAAGGGGGATAACCAGCCCATTTTTATATTTAATTTATATCGATGGCCTTATTAAGGAACTGGTAGACTCTGGTTATGGTTTTTGTATTGCTGGATTGAATTGCAGTTCCCTTAGTGTGGCAGATGATATGGTTCTTATCTCATTTCAAAAGTAGGTCTACAATGTTTGCTTGATATATGTCATGAATATTCACGTAAATGGAGATTCTTGTATAACCCAGATAAATGTGCAGTTATGTTTTTTAATGAGTCTAAAAATCAAACAAATAGTCGGGCTTGGTATTTCGGAAATAGCCAAATTGATGAAGCAGACAGTTATTGTCACCTTGGAATTAACATTCATAAATCAATGAATTTAATTTTATTTTTGGATGAAATCTGTAGAAAACTCAGAGGTACTCTACTAAGTCTTACAAACGTAGGACTCCATGACAACGGATTAAATCCCTGTAAATACTGAAAAAATATGCATTGGAACATTATATAATCAGTTATATCAATTCTGGCCATTTTCCCTCTAAAGCCCATTTGAAGTCTCTTGTTCGCAATGCCATCGATATTTTTGCCAACTCGTCATGGAGGAACAGAGTTCAACAAGATCCTGCTTTAAGAAACTTTCTTTCTTTTAAACCACAATTAAACGGAGCGTCTATGCTTTGGAAAATAAGTCGTATTTTTTCCTTCTTTTTAAAAGTATTGCAACAATGGTAAAAAGATAGTAGCAAGATGTTTTAGTGATACATTTTCTTGCTATTGTGCAAAATGTGACAACAATATTAATATTCCCATATGTGAACATATTGTTTTTGAATGTAGCTCTACAGAACAAGCAAGATACTCTCTTTTTAACTGCAACAGACCTTATATGGCGATACATTTTTTACTAGATTTATCGAGCTTCCAGGACAACTAAAAATAACAGGCTTATTGACAGGCTTTGAATTTATGTTGGACGCTCACCAGTGGCAAGAAGACACTTTAATTTTGGTTTTACCAATTCTAAGCAGACTTTGGGATAAGTACAATACTTAACCTATACATGTAAAACGTCTTCGAAAGCAATAAATTATCAAACTGGTCCAAACAGCACAATACTTCATATATATCTAACCATGGACTCCTAGTATTTCTCACAAGCACACAATAACTACATCCTTTCCCAATGTCGGAAAGCACATTTGCCGCAAACCCAGGACCGAACCTGGAACACCCTAGCTGATTAGGAGTCTGACATGCTACCGAAAACAATATTGCCGCGGCCAAAGAATTCAATATAAACTGAATTATCTTTTCAATATCTGGCAAATAAATCTTGGCAGTGAATTCTTTGAAAAAGTTCTACAGAAGCATTTAAAATGTTTCACTTTTTTACAATAGTCTGGCTAAGGTATGTAAAATTCATTCAAATGAAAAGGTATTTACAAAATCTTCAAAATATCCTTTCTATGCCAAGGACATAAAAGCCATGTTTTTCAACTGACCAAGGTTATATGAAGGTATCTGACAAAGAGTCATTTTAAGGGTCATTCCTGTGAAATTTGGTTACAAATCCCCATCCACAGGATTCTGTGATTATTTTAAAGTTTTCAGAATATATTTCATATATGGAAATTAGCCCCCCACCAGGAAAAAGCCATGCTTTTAATACAATCAAATTCATTGAAGAAATCTGTTAAAGGGTCTCCAAAGGATAATTCCTGTGAAATTTGGTTGAAATAAGTCGACTATCTGAGAAATAAAAATTTCACTGTCCACCATATATGGCAATAAGACCCGACCATTTAATCCACATTTTTCAACCGATCAGTATTCTTTTAAATCATCTGATGAAAGTCACCAAAGGCTCATCCCTGTGAAATAAGAATGAAATCAATCAACTGGTTTCTGAGAAAAAGTTTCTTCAAAGTTTTCACAATATTTGGAAATTAGCCCTGCCCATTAACCCTTAACCATATGACAAAGTTGTAGACCAGTGCAAATTGAAAAGAGTTGCAGCCAACAAATTGAATCTTGTGAATTTTCTATTTTTTTAATTTTTTTGAAAACATTGTGGAAAATGAAGAAATAGCTTGGTTCATGCAAATTGCTACATTTTACATAATGTTTTCTCAATTGTCTCTTTTGAGGGGTGACAGAGAGTGTCATCGTGTGGGAATGGGATAAAGACATGATTTTTATCTGATCAAATTTGTTTGAAGGAATCTGATTCACTGTCACACAAGGATCCCTCCTGCAAAATTTGGTTGAAATCTATCCACTGGTTTCTGAGTGTTTTTTTTTTTTTTTAACTTTCAACATACAATGTTTCCACCAATTTAAGCCATGTTCTCCTCCTGATCAAAATTCTTTGAAGGAATCTGATAAAATGTTACCAAACGATCATTTCTCTGAATTGGGATGAATCAGTTCAGTACTCTGCTGAGAGGTTTTTTACAGTAAAATTTACGGACAGAGAGACTACTGGACGCACAACAGACACCAAGCCATGTCAATAACCCCATGGCTTTTAGCAAGTTAAGCTGAAAATTATGATCTATAGTGCAGAACCATTGAATTAGTCACTAAAGCCCCTTTTCCAGCGACAATGGATGGATGTTACAATGTTCCATAGGCATTCCATATACATTTTCGGCAGGCTTGAGCCAAAAGATTGATATGTTGAGTGGAATAAGGAAGTTGGCTTTTCCCCTGATATAGGCAGAATGGAACCATGATAATTTAACCCATTACCACACAATGACACTTTTGGAAACCCCTTAGGAAAAATAACTGGAAAAACATTGTGTAAAATGAAGAAATTGCTTGTCACAAGCAATTTCTTCACTTTTCATAATGTTTCCTGCCCAGAGAGTTAAAAAATCTAAAATTTCATAATCTTTAAATTGTCCTTTGCAACTCCTTTCAATTTTGACTAGACTTAAATTTTGCCATCTAGTAATGGGTAAATGGAGATCATCCCCATGACAATACAAACATTTTCAGCATTTTTAGAAAGATTTACCCCAAAAAGTAAGGGTAGAGCAGTAGCCTTGACATGGTCATTATTACAATTCCCCCTCCCCGGTTGATATTGGATGGAATGTCAACATAAAAAATTGAAATCATCAACAGTACAATAATAATAATAATAAAAAAAATCCAGCATATTTGAGTAGGGTTGCACCAAAATTGATCCTGAATCCAAAGGTCATGAGTTTGAACCACAGATCAGCTATATTCATTTTCAACATGTGTCATTGCATGTGTGATTAATTTGTCTCTCACCAACGGCCAAATGAAAAGTACTCATCAATGACATTATATGGTAGCTCCTTGAATGTTGATGTTCTGGTATGGAAAACAACAGGAAGCTATGGTTAGATGCATCAGTTGCCCTGAAATAACTGAGTTACAGTTGAAAATAGCATTGAACTACAAACAAATAAAAAAAGATAGTAATTAAATATTTGGCAAGTGAATATAAAATAAGCTATAATGCAAATGTATCAAATCCATGTGAAATAAAAATTCATATTTAACCCATTACCAGATGCCAAGATTTAAGACTGGTCCAAATTGAAATGAGTTGCAGACAAAAATTTAAAATCTGAGAAATTCTAGATTTCTTTTAAAATTGCATGATAGAAAACATAATGAAGAATGAAGAAATTGCTTGCAACAAGCAAGTTCTTCATTTTTTCCATTGTTTCCCCAATTGTTTTTCTTTGGGGGGCATCAAAAAGTGTTATTGTGTAGGAATAGGCTAAATGAAAAAAAAGCAGAAATAAGCCAAGAAGTTTCCCTCATAGCTAGCCTGTTACGTTCGACAATCGACCAAGGATTTTGCATGCCTCAGTAGTTGCAGGCTATAAATCTGAGAGAAATTGAGGGTTGCAGGTTCGAATCTCTATGACTGCACTGCTTGTTACATAGGTATCTATGTTTTTGGGCAAGATATCAAAAGCCCAGGCCTACATTTACTGATACGGAGGAATCTCGTGAATACTCTAATAATTCTTTCCTGTCTTTTCAAAAGTTTAGGCTTGTCAAAATTCAAAGAAGTTGCAGGTGACAATATAAAAGGGGTGAAATTTAAAGAAACCAATCTTCTCAGTAGAAAATATTGTGGGAAATTGCTTCTAACAAAGATTTTTTTCTTTTCCCACAATGTTCTCTAAGTTTAAAATTACAATGCCTTAAAACCAGAGATTGTACAGGAAAGGGACAGGTGGACTAAGTGATGATATAACTGGTATCGTTAAAGTATGGCATTAATTACCATACAAACAACAACTAACTTCAATATAGCTGTTCTCTTCAAAGTAGTTAAATGAGTTAACTTCTAATCCATGACATACAAGTGAAAATATATATAACATTGAAATGGCTAAAATCACTTTTACAACAAGATGCTTTCAATGATATACTAAATCAATTGGTATGTTGTTGTTATCTCACCCCTTCCTGTTCCAACTCGGGATTTTACCTTGCAGTGATTTTATACTTGAGAAAAGATTGTGGAAAGACAAGAAATTGCTTGTAACAAGCAATTTCTTCTTTTCCCACAATATTTTTCTACTACATAGAATGATTTCATTTCAAACTGCATCCAACCACATTGTTGTCTGCATTATGTAGATGCATAATTAACCCAATATCAAACAACAAAATTTAGAATGGCCCAAAGTGAAAGGGGTTGCATATAACATTTTGCCGCCGTCATAGCGCAGTTAGTAGCGCGTCGGACTGTCAATCTAGAGGTCCCGGGTTCGATTCCCGACGGCGGCACTCTTCCTTTCCGACTATTTGTCTCTCACCAATGGGTCGATAATCGTAGACCTATGTGGGATAGCAGCTGGAGGCTAGGAAAGGATGTAATGGTAGTACTGGTGTGAGAAATACCAGGAATCCATTGTTAGGTGCTCCAGCCGCCGCGATATGACTGAAAGATTGTTAAAAGCGGCGTAAAACCCCATTCAAACAAACAAAGCATATAACATTTTAAAGTTCACAAAATTTTAGATTGTTCAACTAATTGGGTAAAAAATATGGTGCAAAATGAAGACATCTTCAATTCATACCATGTTTTCCCATCTGTCTTGAGCGTCAGAAGGCGTCATTGTGTGGTAATGGGTTAAACCCATTGAATGTTACTGATATACTGTTCTAACCAGCATAATATCCCAATACAACTCATAGGCAAAAACAAATGAAAGATAACACAATTTAAATCTGTTTTACTGAGTGATGATTTTAGATTCTCCCCATCAAATCAAATCTCAAGGCCTTATGCTTTGGGAGAAGATTTCTTTTTTTTATTCCATTATAAAGTCAGGGATCGTACAGGAAAGGGCTAATTTTCAGATTACAGCAAATCTTTGAAGAATTTTGGTAGATAGTCAATAGGCATTGATACATACCAAATATCAAAGCCTTAGGCCTTGTGATTTAGGAGGAGAGGATTTTTTCTTCCGGTTGCATTGTAACCAGTGTTCTTCATTGATATCATTTCTTTGAATTATGTTGGCTCATTCTGTGAACTTTTGTTGAACTCTGATGGTTAGTTTGGCCTATATTGATAAAAAAGTTATCATTTAAGGTATTGTAGTCGGGTTCCATATGGCAACAATTTGCATGCAAAATGTTGAAGACTTGGGACTTGTTTTAGGGAGACAATTTTTGAAGTTTCCCCTTTGGATCTGTTTGTGAAGTCAAGAGAACCTAAACACAGGGTTTATATTGTATTCTGGGTAATATAATTTAGGAACTTAAGCAGAAAACTTCTGAATAAAAAAAATGTACCGGCTCTAAGGACTTCTGCTTTAGGGGTTATAATTTCTAAAGAATTCATCCTTCACCAATTCCAACACAATTACACCTTTTGATGCCCCTCAAGAAAAAAGCTTTGGAAAACATAGAGGATAATGATGAAATTAATTGTGACAAGCAGTTTCTTCAATAGCCACAATGTTTTCTACCCTAAAAGATGAAGATTTTCTTAATTGCACCAATTTTTACTTATCATCTGCAACTTCTTTCAAATTGGGCCAGTCTAAAATTTTGTTGTCTTGTAATGGGTTAATCAATCCATGTAAGATTGGAATGGACAATATAGGGCTTATGTTAAAAGAATTTGACATTGAAGATTTAGGCCAAGTTTCTGCATGCTAAATTTGAAAGATTTAGGCCATGATTTTTTAAAGATTTTCTTATGCTATGAAAAAATTAGGAACCCAAAACAAAAGGCTCATGTTCATCTACAAGTAATAATTTGAGAGAGTTGGGGACAATAACATTTAGATCATTCTGCATGAATAAACTAAAAGCTCATATGTCATTTGTTAAGGATAGAGAGGTTATCCTGTCTAGCTATTTCATGAAAAACACGAGCTCACATATGTTGATCCAAGACCAAAAATCAGATTTTTTTATTGAGTTCCGTAAGGTGATTCTACATGTAAAATCTGAAAGCTCTAGGTCTCATGGTTTAATTGAGAGAAGATGTTTAAAGATTTCTTTTTTTAAATTTAAGGAAACATCTAGGAAAACACAACAAAGGGCTTAAATACAATACAGAAATATATTAAAGCTTTTTTGTAGGCTATCATGGATTGATTCTGTATACAAAATTTGCAAGGGATGAGAAGAATTTTCAAGAATTTTAGATAAAATATGGCAACCCACTATATAGGGCTTTCTTTGCTTTCATAGTAATAATTTAAAGTATTTGGTAGTGAATCCCGCCGCGATATAACTGAAAGATTGTTGAAAGCGGCGTAAAACCCCATTCAAAACAAGTTTGTAGTGAATCATATTGAGATGATAAATGCTAAATTTCAAAGCCTTTGGCCTTACATATTTGGAGGAGAAGATTTCCAAAGATTTCCCCATTTATCTCTTTGAAAAATCCAGGGAACCCATAACATAGGGCTTACTGTGATCTTGGAATTTCAATTTGAAGTATGTTGGTAGAGTATTACAAGGGGATATCACATGCAAAATTTGGAAACTTGAAGCCTTAATGATATTTGAAGATTTCCCTCCATATCTTTGCAAAATACAGAAACCCACAATACAAGGCTTAAGTTGTTCTCAGAGTAATGATTTTATCTATTTTGATAGAGCATTGGACAGTGTTACATACAGAAATTGAAATCTATTGGCCTTAGAGGCCTTCTTTATCTCTAGGTAAAATCCAGGATCTAACAATAAAGGACTTATTTTGATCTTAGAATAACAATTTGAAGAATTTTTGTAAAGTATCATGAGGCAATTTTCAAATTTGAAAGCTTTAGGCCTTATGGGTTTGCATGAGGAGATTTTTAGAGATTTCTTTCGGTATCTCTATGTACAAACTGAGAACTAATATCTGAGAGCTGAAGTTGATCTCGTGACAAAAATTTGAAATATTTTAGCACAATGTCATATGCAAAATATGAAAGATCAGATCTAACGGTTTGGTAGCAGAAGATATTTTTTTCTCCCAGTTGCTATAGCAACCAAAGACTTTCATTGATTCCAATTCGTTGACGTTTGATGAAAGAGCATGCCCCTAGGATCATTTCTGTGAAGTTTGCTTAAAATCTGATGGTTAGTTTAGGAGTAGATGATTTCTTTGAAATTGTGAGCAGACTGACAGACAGACAGATGACAGAAAGAAATTTACCAAAATACCTTACCTTGAGCACTTCCTGTTCAGGTGAGCTAAAATCAAATCATGTAAATTAGTTGGACCATCATTCAGCAAAGATCAACCAAACTCAATCAACTGAATACAGTTTAGAAGCATGAACATTCTTTGAAGTAATTAAAACTATAATTGTTGCAAAGCAGAACAGTACTTTGTCAGCAATTGACCTTTAACCTTGGACCCAATTAATAGAGCACTCCTTGTGTTATGCACAACATGCATAAAAGTTTCAAGGTCCAAGGTCCAATAGCTTATGAGTTAGAGTAGAGAAACGGTTTTCAATCAAAGTTCAATTGTGACCTTGACTTTTGATCTATGTAACACAAAAATGTTGGGGCACCTCCTTATGTCATGAACAATATGTATATAAAGTTTCATGGTCTTAGGTCTAATGGCTTATGAGTTAGAGCACAGAAACAGTTTTCAATCACAGTTTGATTGTGACCTTGAGCTTTGACCTACCTGAACCAAAACATAAGGGCACTTCCTTGGATCATTGGCCACAACTGTATTGTATGAAGGTTGTAGGTCAATTGTTGATTGGGCTAGAGCACAGAAACGAAAATTTTTATGGACAGACAGACATATATGGTGAAACCAATTTATCCCTCTCTACTTCATAGGTTCGGGGTATAATAGATTAGAAAGTCATTCAGAGATGCCATGTGTAGCCTGCCAAAAATTTACATTAAGCTGTGACCTTGACCTTTGAACTATCTGAAAATTTCATCCAAATAGCATATCTACTCTTTTATGTTGAAAAAATGTAGTTATTCATGTTATATTCAGCCAAAAATGAATGAGATATACTCAGGACAAGCTCAATTTGAATGTTTTACCTTGAGCCATGATCTTTACCTCCGAGATATCTGAAAATCTTTTTTTCAATTGGCACATCTACCACATGAAGGAGCATTATGTGCCATTGAGTTATTGTGAAATCAATACACAAAACATAAGAATTATTACATGGACAAATTAAGAGCTGAGTTTGATACATATGATCTTCATCCAAATATAGACCATCTTGGAGTTGAGAATATCAACACTTTTCAAAAAATCAATTCTGGTTGACCTGTGCTGGATACAATCTTTTTGTTAAATATTTGTTTAACAAGTTTCCCTAATAGACCTTTTCTAGGTGTAGGACCAGATTATGGCCAAGATGATTGGCCTTTTAATAGTGAGATTTTTAAAAGAATTGTGAATTGACAGACAGATCGACGGGCAACAGACATGACCGATCACAATAGCTCACCTTGCACTTAGTGCTAGGGAGAGCTAAAAACTAATGCCGTTAGTACCTGTAGTTACTACAGTAATGCAATGATTCTTTTTAAAAAAAACAAAGAGCTGTTTTAGTGCAATACTGTAGTAACTCACACATTTACATATAACTAATTATATACAACTTTTTCCAATTTCTTTTCTTTAATATTTTCTTTTGATGAAAAAATGGAAAATATGCTCAGATTTTTTTCCTTTAGTAAATTAGAAATGACAAAATGAGAATATTTTCCTCTCTCCTGTAAAATTTACTAAAAACAGAGTTTTTACAGTTTTGAGATATCTTAAAGTTGGAAAAAATGTGAAGGCCAACAAGATGTGTTTGTGAAACACAATCGTCCTGTCGTACATGAGTGTTGTGGGTTTTTTGCGTTTTTTTTTTTTTTCATTTGATCTTGGTATGTGACCTTGACCTTATCACATGACCTTGACCTTGAAATGCGAAATAATGGAGATGTATCATGAATAGGATGGTAGTAATTGGCAATGTTAAGTTTTTTTGTTAAGTTTTGCAGATAGATACTAAGTCCCCTTTTTACTTGATATTTGATGGAAAATAACCATTTTGTTAACATTATGATTCTTTCTACAAATTTGACTTATCAACCCATGACCAGACAATTTCGCTTTTTGGCAACCTGAGGAAATATGATCACAGAAAACTTTGAGGGGAAAGGAGACATTGCTTACAACAAGTTATGTCTCCTTTTCCCCAGAGACATTGCTTGTAACAAGTTATGTCTCCTTTTCCCCAGATGTTTACTACTTTATTTGGCAGTTACTTTCCAATCTTAGTCCGATTTGAAATGTCAACTGTAAGTTATTTCAATTAGAAACAATCTAAAATTTGTTGTATGATAATGGGTTTGAGTTGCTAGGATATTTTCACCTAGCCCATTCCCACACCATTCCGTTTTTTTATGCCTGTCATTTAAAAAGCTTTGATAAACATTGTGGACAATCAAGAAATTGCTAGTTATAAGCCATTTTCTTCATTATCTACAAATTTTTTACCCAAAAGACAAAAATTATCATAATTCAAGTTATGATGAAATTGTTGTCTGCAACTTCTTTTAACTTTGATCAGTCTAACATTTTGTTAACCTGTATTATTGCATGAAAAGTTCGTTTTCGGGTCGTTATAGGCATGCGTTAACGGACAAAACCCGGTCGTTAACAGTAGAAAACGTGTATTAATCAGTAAATTCACGCGCCGTTAACGCCCGGCTTTTAATACTGACTTATCCTCGATCCGGGCCGTAAGATAAACAATGGACGCTGATCCTTCCATTCACCTAGCTTTTTGGCCAAAAGTTGGCGAACGATGTGGGCTTGTGAAAGAACCAAAGAAGGGCATTTTCACAATTGTGAATATTTTAAAAGATTGGCCAGTGGACAAATATCAAATTCGATCCCTAACAGATGGATCTATGCAGGACGTTTTCCGTCATCAAATCCAACGCACCAGCCCGGCGGAGGAAAGGGTTCGAGAGACTGACAAACAATCGACTTTTGGTAATAATTTAATAACAAAAAGTTAATCTGAGAATTATTTCAAAAACCTAGATTTTCTATGAATCTATGTGAAGTGTTCATTAAGTTCTAATGAGCGTGAACGTACTGTTTTAATCCGTACCCCCCCCCCCTTTCATTGATTCTACGTAGTAAACATGACCTAATTCCCACGCATAGTTTTGTAGTAAAGTTGACCTAGTACTTTATTCCCACGGTTACCCCTATACTAAATTCACTTGTTGTTCTATATACCTAAAAACGGAATTGAACTAATTAATTTAATTCTTTTTAGCAAAATCGTTCTTTAGGCTTCAGTAAGCATTTTCTTTATTTTTCAATTGCAGATGACAGCAGTAGCACAATCATAGATTTGAACGAAATACCAGAAGATATGCTGCTTTCCCTATTTGATGATTATTGGGGACAAGAGGAGCCTGTAAAAGACCCTGAGACAGGTAAATAATGAGACATATATTTATTATGTACACACACATGTACAACTACCACCACAACAACAACAACCAAACAACAACCAAACAACAAAATAAACAAAACTATAGTTAGCATCTCGGTTCCAAAACTAATTAAAACCATTACCTGGCATTATAAATAACAAGGAATATTTTCTGTCATTTTTTGAGGGAGTTAACCATTGTCAAGCTAAAAAAAATATAGGCAAATTTGAAATCCAATCAAAGTGCTGAAATCAGTTGGCATAATATATATCAGAATCACTTTGTATATTGAATAAAAATAATTTTCAAGAAGAATCAGGTGGTATAGACTAAGATCAGACTGTATATATAATACGCAGACTGATTTTTGTCTATACCTCCTGTAACTCCTGTAATAGCAAGAATACTCATGGTTCCGCATGACAAGAGTTAACAGTAGCAGAGACACTATACATGTATACATAAAAAAATCCAGATTTGCAGCATCTGACTAGATTGTGGAAAACATGAAAAACAGTATAACGACCTATATGCTATATTACAGTGGCCTTCAAGATGGAAGAACCTAGCCATATTGATAGTGTTAGTACTTTAGAACTTTCTGCTGCACAATTAGATGAACTTGATGAAAGTGTTAAACCAGAAGCAACAAACAGAGCAACAAAATGGGCCCTGAAGAAATTTAAAGGTATGATTAGCAACCTTTGATACATCAAAATTGTCTATCAAAATATGAATTTTTAACTTATAATCAATTTTTATATGTATCCATCAATACTGTACTAAATGCATTTTGTTAACTTATGCATAATCAGTTGAAAATTAACTATAGTTCTATAAAGTCTCAAGTCATATAATATCATATCTATGGGTCAGTGTATCACTATTGTAGGTGCCTATACATTTATAGGCACTTACAATAGTGTTGCCCGACCCTTATATATATAGTCATTCAATATAAATATAGACAAAAATTGTCTATTTTCATTAATTTCAAGTACATTTGCAACATCATTCTAAGTAAGAGATTTTCTCTCAATTTATGGATGTATGAAATAAAAATGAATCAAAAAGTAGAATTAAGAAAAATGGATTGCTACAATATGTGTGATTCAGATTTTTATGTCATATTTCTGTCAATTAAAAAGATAATCTTCCCAATATTTTGCAATTTTATGACATGGACAAAAGATTAAAAATATTTAATATCCCACTGCATAAAATATCTTTAATTTTGTTCATGTTGGAATGAATAAAGTTTCTATTGGAGTAAAAAAAAATATTTTTTTTATCAGTGGTTTCTTCTTTTTTAACACTTTCCTGTATAATCCTTTTTTACCGGCCCTTGATTTTATGATTGAGAAAAGAGTCTGAAAAAGGAAGAAATTGCTTGTGACAAGCAATTTCTTATTAGTCCACACTTTTTTCTACCCTACTGAATGGCTATTTTTCAAATTAAATCCACTTTACATTTTGATCTATAAATTAATTGAATTGGGAAGGTCTGAAATTCTGTAAAACAGAAAATAGGTAAAGAGTTTTAAATAATATGCTTGGATTCATTTTTCCACTCAATTTTACAAATAACAGCTTGTTGATTTCAAAACCATTCTGGGTAAGAGAGAATATTTTTTTGAATTTATGGATTTATAAAACAGAATGGAAATGAACAGCAGGATTAAGAAAAACAGATTCATACAGTATATCTTATTTAGATCTTTAAGTCATATTTCCATAAATTGAAAGAAAAATCTTATTCCAATTTCTAATTATCAAAATAAGATCAGGCAAAAAGGTAAAGATACACAGTATTTTAATATCACACTACATAAGACTTTCTGCAAAATTTTATTCATGTAGTAGAAATGAATAATTTATTTTTTGCCAATCAGAACACTTATTTTTGATTGAGAAAAAAATATTATCCAGAAAAAAAAAACATTTCTCTAGCAAATTTATAGAATTAGTCAATTACTCCATTTTTGTAGAATGGCAGCAGAAAAAAGGGATACAGGTGGACTTGGCTACTATACATGAAGAAGAATTGGGTAGCTTATTAAGACAGTTCTATGCTGAAGTCAGACAAGTTGACCAAAAGATGTTTTCGCCTGGAACACTAAGGAGCATAAGAGCCGGCATTAATAGGGCCATTACTTCCCCACCGCTCAGCAGAGCATTTAATATTATTGATGGAAACCATTTTAAGAGAGCAAACATCACATTAGAAACAATGTGCAAAAAGTGGGTTGGAACAGGTAGAACATCTCACCATCCAGCAATCGAAGAAGGCGATTTGAAAAAATTAGAAAGTTATTTTTCAAAGTATGAAACAGACCCAGAAATTTTAATCCATACTTTCTGGTTCCTTCTCTGCTACTTCTTTGCTAGGAGGGGCAGAGAAGGATTCAGAGAGCTAACAAAAAGTTCACTCTGTATAAAAAAAGATGATTGTGGAATTGAATATCTCACAGAGAATAATCCCCAAGCATCAAAAAACTGGAAAGGCGGCTCATCCAGCAAGGCTTGGGATTATTCTGATGTGAGAGCATATAGCATAACATTAGGGAGTTCAAGCCTCAATATCGTTCAAGTATATAAATTTCTTTTAATGAAATTGTATCCCTCAAATGAAGCACTTTTCCAAAAACCATTGAAAAACTGGAGAAATTCTGGACAATGGTTTGGGGAAACTGTGCTAGGGAAAAATAAATTAGGTTCAATCATGTCTTCTATTTCAAAAGCTACATCCCTATCACAGATTTACACTAACCACTCAGTCAGAGCTACAGCAATAACTGTGATGTATCAAGGAGGAGTTGATGTCCAGCACATTTGCAAATTAACCAAGCATAAAAGAGAAGAGTCCCTGAAACATTACATTAGTGGTCAAACTTCCACCCAGAAAAGGGCATGTTCAGGGGTGTTGGGCTCTGCTATTTCATTTTCAAAAGATGAGCAGAAAATCACACCAACTAGCCCCAAGAAAAAATGCACTCAAGCACCAGGGTCAAATTATGCCAGGAACACTCTTATAAATGAGACGTTTTCCTTCCCATCAATGGCAAATAATACTTTTAACATCACTGGAGGAAACTGTCACTTTCATTTTTATTCTGGACAATAAATCCCCATCTTTCTCTGTGCTGTCATAATGTGTTAGATATAGCTGAAAAAAAAAGACAAAAAAACCCTTAATACCCACTTTGCAAACTTCTATCAAATATTTCTTACTCTATATTGCAACTTTTTTCACAAAACAATGTCAAAATGGTAATATTTGTTTAGGCCTGTTTAATTTCATCCTTTTCATAGGGATTATTTCCTCTTATAAACTAGGAAATAGATTAAGAAATCCTTAGACTAGTTAAAACAATTCAGCATTCAAATAGAACTTAATTGTAATTTGATTTTAAATGTACTTTATTTTCAGATGAATTGTCAATTGTTGTTTTTTTTTCTCTCAATTCCTGTACATAAAATTAAATAAGTTATTCAACATATAAAGAACTTAAAAGACATGATTTTCCTTATTTTCAGTGGTTTGATTTTAATATTTGAACCATGCTTATCATCAACAAAGCAAATGTCTTTCATTAATTTGATTTTCAATAATATAGATTGTTAATATTTGTAATTTCTATAGATTTAAAATTGAAGAACCAAAAGTTAAATTGTTTGTTGCTCTATCTATCTAGAAATCTAGTAATGTGGTAAGTAAATGTTTGCATGATCAAAAAAAAAAAAAAAAAGAAAGAAAGAAATCCAGATAATACTTACTGCAATGATCTTGCAATGATGTTGATGTTGGCTCTGTTTAGTTTGTCATCTCACTCAACAACTACCATCATGTGGACATTCCAGCATTCCCCAATCAAGTTTGAACCAAGCTACTGAAGAAGTGGGAAATTGGACCTATGATCCCTGACACTGTAGTTCAGTGTTTTTCCACTGAACCAAATCTGTTCATGATAATCATGTTGAATCCTGAGTCCTGGTAACCATTCCTGTTACAGTTTCTCTTTCGCCATCCTAGAACGTACTTGTTTGGGGTTTATTCACTGATGATAAGAGTATATAATGCGGAAAGTCTAACTGAAAATCTCAGAACTATCGAGATTTTAGTAAACCAATTGATTGAACACCCCACCCACTCCATTCATACTGCGGAAGCAAAAACGTCGATTCTGTTGCCAAACAGTATTAATTTCGAAATAAATGGCTCCTTGCCTTCGCATACAAGTCGTTTAAACTCCATGATGTTTATTTTAATCAGATACTTTGAATAATTCACTGTGAAAATCCATGAAAATCAATCTAAGCGAGACGTCAAATTAATGTTTGGCCCCGGAGATGCATAAATAGGATCTGCTAAAAATAGCCCTCTTATAATCCGGTCAAAACCGGTAAAATCCTGGTCTTTAGAAGAAAAGGTCGATTCAATCATCGACCCATATATATGTTTAAACTTAATATTTAGGCATATTTTCATATATATAGGTAGATAAAATCTGTGCATAATGCAATAATAGCATTAATTCACGTTTTTGAGGGCGTTAACATTTGCAGAGACCCTCAAAATGGTTTAACGACCTCGTGCTTCGCACTCGGTCGTTAAACCATTTTTCGGGTCTCTGCAAATGTTAACGCCCTCAAAAACGTGAATTAACCCTATATGAATGGCCCAGTTTCTCTTGATATGGGTGTAATATGTCAATATATTTGATATTTGGACTTCCTTATAGCTTAAGAAAAGATTGGGAATTCCCCTACAGCATAAAACACAGAGACTAAGCCAAGATTTTTTACTTGTTAGCCTTAACAAGGCAATTGTCATTAACACTTTTCCTGTTCAATCCCTGGTTTAAAGGTCCCTATGGTTTCATACTAGCAAAGACATTGAGGAAAAAGAAGAAATTGCTTGCTCCTAATATAATTTCTACCCTGTACGTTGGTTACTTTTCAACTTTTGGTTCTCTTTTAATCGTTGTCTGCAGCTTCTTTTAAATTGAAAAAAAATTTTTGACAAACAGTAAAGGGTAAAGGCCCCTTTTTATGATATTCAATACAAGGATCTTCCTTGCATATAAGAGAATGTGCAAAACTTGTATAGCTGTAATTATGGGAAATTGTCATCAAGGTTTATTCGTTGAATGGTGTTTATGGCCTCTTTCAACAGTATTTCTGATACATGAAAATCATATGACTGGTGCACCTCACCATGGCTCCAGTCATTTCTCACACAAGCAAACCACAATCTACATCTATCTTCCACAACCTTCCACTTTTAATATAACATACACACATAACAGATCATATGACCATACGTGAGCGCCATGTTGTGATGAGTTGTCAGAGAGAATGTTGGCTGAGACGGGGTTCAAACTCACAGTCCCAGGATAGAGAGAACATTGCATGAACGACTGAGCTAAAGCAGCTGAGCAAAATTATCACTAAGGCATCTTTTCATGTGACATTTAACAGAATGTCTCTCTTTTCACTAGGAGTAATCCTCATTACTATATAACCACTTCCAGCAAGTTTGAGAAAGATCGAGCCAAAATTAAGCACCTGTTGCAATGTAAAGAGGCAACTGGCATAAAGAACACTTTTCCTATAAAATAGGACAGAATGTCATCAAAGTCCAAAGGGATCTTCCTAATAACCAATCAGAAATTTCTGTAAGTATTGGAAAAACAACCAAAAATTGTGAAATCTAAAGCGGTATTGCTGAATTTATGCCCGACATAAAAGGATCACAAAAACTCACCATGAGCATATTGTGACCAGGTGAGCTAAATGACTGATTGCTTTTGATCACCCCTTTAATGGATACAAGATATTGATTGTTTTGTATGAACAGTGATTTCAATGAGATTGCATTTCATTGGTTGATATGAACTTGAAATTAAAATCTGAAAAACAATAGACTTTGTGTTGACAACATTGATAAATGAGTGATCAAGTCAATGCAGCAGATGTTAGCTTGTAGCAATTAACTCGGTGTGGAGAGCATATTAACTGACCATCTTTGTTGAGTCTCAAAGTATTTATTCTTATTAGACTGCAAAGAATTTGTATGTTCTTTATAGGCATATTCTTTTGTTTAACACTTTCCTGTACAATCCCTGCTTTATAAGTCCTTAAGATTTTATACTTGAGAAACCATTTTGGAAAAAGAAGAAATTGCTTGTAACAAGTGATATTTTCTTTTCCTAATATAGTTTCTACTCTGTGGGTTATAATCGTAGACCTATGTGGGATAGCAGCTGGAGGCTAGGAAAGGTTGTGATGGCGGTACTGGTGTGACAAATACCAGGAATCAATTGTTAGGTGCTCCAGCCGCCGCGATTTAACTGAAAGATTGTTGAAAGCGGTGTTAAACCCCATTGAAACAAACAAACAAACTCTGTTGGTTAGTTACTTTTCAAATTGCACTCTTATTTCATTGTTGTCTTCAACTTCTTTGAATTTTGACAAAGTAAGTCTTAAACTTTGTAAAGAGTTAAGAAAGGTTTTGTTTGAAATAGTTTTAATACCACTCTGAATATTCTTTCACAGTAAAGTTCAATTATTTATTGCATACGACTAGTGCTAACCTTGAGCCCTGAAATGTCTTGCACAAGGACAAACCCACATGACCAGTGCCGCAGCTGGGATTCAAAGCCATAATCCTTGACTTCTTGCTAATTACATGTCTGCAGACCTTACCATTTAGCTTTGCAAGACCCATTTGAAAAATTGTTCTTCTTCACTAAGGTTTGACGGTCAAACCTAATGGGTGTTGAATTCACATGCCAATTTGTCTGACATGACAGGTTTATCTTCTTGGGAAAAAGTACATTTTTCAAGGCAACTTGCCAAAGGACAAGTAAATACCAGGGCATATCTTGGAATGGTACAAAACAGATCTTAACCCATTCCCTTGCAGTCACACTTTTTGATGCCCCCAAGAAAAACAAGTGGAAAACATTGTTGAAAATGATGAAATTGCTTGCAACAAGCAATTTCTTCATTTTCAACAATGTTTTCTACCCAGTAAGTTAAAAAAAAATCTAAATTTCATAAACCTTATATTGTCTTTTGTAACTCCTTTCAATACAGACCAGTCTAAAATTTTGCCATCTTGAAATGGGTTAAAGAAAACGTGTTGTATATTGGGAAATTATGGTGATTCTATAGTGAAGGGTGTAAAACATTCATGTAAATGAAGACAATAGAATTTTCTTCATTAACAACAACTTTTTCTCTAAATCTATCTCTTCACCTTTTAGGAGACAAGTTTGTTTAAATTCTGGAAAAGTAAAATGTCTTACTTGCCCGTAGAAAAGTAGAGCAAATCTGTATTTCCACACAACTGTACAATCTATAATGATGGGTTAAAGCTTGAGTTTTTATCCCTTGTTGCAAAGATTTAAATCCATTTCATTTGGATTGATTGTATCTCACTTAATATCCATTGCAATAGTTATTCAGTTATTATGCAGAAACTGGTCACCTTACCATGGCTTCTTGTCATTCTTCTCAATAGTGAATCCGGGACAAACAATATGGGCCACCAAATGCTCATCTACTTAGGGAACTACTTATAATCACTTATATTTTCATTGGAGAGAGACACAGAAAGGACAATGTCAAAATGACTTTTGTCAAATGTCAGAAAGAGTTATAGCTTAGCTGGGGTTAGAGTTCACATCTTGTGAATTAAGCAAAAAGTGTGTTACAAACTGACCTAACTGGATTGAAAAATGCATTTCAATTGGCATGTGCTCTTGAACCTAGTCCCACTCAACTCCACATTTTGATGCGTTAAATAAAGACTATTGAAAACACTGTAACACATTGCCATGTATATTGCCTAGTACAATATAACTTTTGGGGACTGCGGCCAAAGCAAAGTTAGTAGCATTATGCCATTCCCAGTTGCGAGGTCGCGAATTCAATCCCGACTGGGAAAAAATCCTTTCAGACATTTGCCTCCCACAATTGAGTAGAAAATTGTAAACCTAAGTCTAATGAGCAGCTTGGGTACATAAAGGATGTTGTTGTTGCTAAATGAGAGAATCTAGGGGTAGGTGCTCAAACCATTTCTTCTTTTCCCTCATTGCTTTGTCAGGTATAAAATCACAGGAACGTAAAAAAATGGGATTGTACACTTAAGGAAATGGTTAAAGTATAAAACAACGGGTACAAATCTAGCGATAAATCCACCCAACATAAACGGTACGAAATAGTTCAGGTACGACCTGACGGATCATGAGAAAATTGCGTTATTTATCACAAGGTGATAAACCTTGACTATTTAAAGTATTTAGAGTCAAGTTTGGAACAGAGGCTAGTAAAAGTTAAAGAATTAAACCTGTTTATTTATCTCGGGGTGCAAGCTGCTCCGAATGTGGTAGAGAAGTGCGACAAAATTGTGACTGAAGAAGTGAAAGCTCTTCGCTTTTTATATGTCAACTCGCACGGTTAAATATACCATTTATTTATTAATTGGTCAATCTAGCAATTGATTAACGACTGGTTGGTCGATTCATTATTATATTGGTCGATATTGATCGAAAAAACGCGTCCGATAACAGATACAAACCGCATTGACCGATCTTAAGAATGGGCAACCATTCTAAAGAATGGGCAAAATGTGTCTGCCCGCTCTTAAGAATGGGCATATTCTCAAGATTGTGCATAACATATATACCAGGCCGCTTTCTATACCAAAACAGTGTTAATCTGAGTCTGTAACTGGTAACATCTCCTGTGGCTCTATTTTAGCTCGTGCACTCCAGACTGTCCGTCTGTCTGTCTGTCTAAATTATTGACTTAAATTCGTTTCTTGTCATTCTGGACGTGTCTTTGTTATATTATAAGACTCGTTTTAGTGAACCTGGGTAGTTGTTTGATTATTCTTATACGGTAGTGTTACATACGACCGTCCTTAATCGCTGTAGAATTTTTTAAAGTGCTGGGTGATTATTGTAAAAATGCATTTGCGACCTGAGCCATATTTGTAATTATTGCATTTCTATGGTCACATGACTACCACATGTCACTTGAGATCACGTGATTACTAAACAAGGGACGGCGAATCACACAAAAAAACAAATCATTGCTCTGATTAGTACCTTATTTTTCACTAATTTAAAGTAATCTAAAGCATGTTTAGAAGTCTGAAAACGCATTTTTATATCATCCTTTTCATGTGCCATATTATTGTCTTCGGGTACAACTAACTGATTGTCCGTGGCAAGTTGTGATGAGAAGTAACCCGAGGTGTATTCATATCTAAGATATCACGTTATATGTTATCAAGAAACCCGAAATGAAAATGGCTTACGTTCATTTTGCGGTTTTGTTAAATCTAAGTTGGAATTGCTCCGCGTTCCAACTTAATAATGATTGTTTTACATCTATGACAACAGTTCGATACGTAAACACCAAACGTGTACAGTTTTCACAAACAAACAAACAAACAAACAAACAAAAAACAACAACAAGTAACAACTCATCATTCTCTAAAAATACATTCTTGAAAACTTAATATTTAAATTCAACCTTCAGAAACAAGGCCAAAGATTCCCGCATTCAAACTGTTAATAGGCAAGTTGCACTTTTGGGAACTTTTGCCCACCCACTTACTCCGTTTTTACAGTCATTTGTTCATTTTATACCAATGTTTCCAATTATTTTTTTAAGGGGCGTCCAAAAGGCCTGACGCTTATTTATACGTTTAAAAAGAATGGAGCTATTTAGCTCATCTGAGCAGAACGTGATCCTTGTCGTCCGTCGTGCAGCATGTGGCGTCAAAAATTTAGGTGTATATTATAGGCCACAGTTTTGACTCAATCTGCTTGATACTTGGTCAGAAAAATTTTAAGGTCATAAGGATGGCCCTATTGTTTATTGGAAGGTTCTATTAGAAAACACGAGAAAAGAGGCCTAAGTCAAAATTTCTTTGCTCACACTCAGAAGGCACAGTGTTGGCTCAATCATCTTGAAACTTGGAAAGAATAATTATTAGGTCATAACAACAGGCCCATAGGACGTTATCGGTCACCTTGTCCAAAGAGCACAAAAAGATATAAAAGTACATCAGATTGTGCTGCATACCAAATAACAAAACTTTAGGCCTTTTCCTTTAGTTTGGGAGAAGAAGATTTTTTATAAGTTTTCACTAAACAAGCCTATATTAAACTTGTGAAATCCGAGATGGGCTAATTATGACCCCGGGGCAATAATTAATACAATATTGAGAGAGGTAAACCAGATGGTGCTGTATACCAAATACCAAAGCTCTAGTCCCTCTTGTTTGGATTTTTTTTTTTAACTTTTCATTATATAAGCCCAATGTAAAAACTTGGGACATCTGGGAAAGGCTAATTATGACCCTGGTGCTATATTTTTTCATTATATAAGCATATGTTAAACGTGTGTCGTCCGGAAATGAGCTACTTCTGTCTCTGAAGTCAAAATTTGTACTATCTTGATAGAAATCCATCAGATGATGTTACATTCCAAATATCAAAGCTCTATGCCCTCTCGTATGAGAAGAAGATTTTTTGAATTTTTCAATATATAAGCTTTGTTTAACTTTTGACGTTCGGGAAACAGTTTTATGCTCACCAAAGCACAACTTGCTCAAGGTGAGCTTTTGTAATCACCCTTTGTCCGTCGTGCGTCGTCCGTCGGAAGGCGTCAACAATTCTTTAAACATCTTCTCCTAAAGAACCATTTGGCCAATTTCAACCAAATTTGGCATGAATGTTCCTTGGGTGACCCTTTTTTAAAGTTGTTCGCGGATTTTTGATTTTTGCCCAAAAATTGGAGTCGCGGGCAGTGGTAGTTTATGACTTTGAAATCTTAAAGCATCTTCTCCTCGAAACCATTGGACCATTTTCAACCCAACTTGGCACGAATGTTTCTTGGGTGACCCTTTTCGAAAGTTGTTCGCGAAATTATGATTTATGCCCAAGTTTGGGCGTAGCAGGGTTTGGCAGTTTTTTACTTAGAATTCTTTAAACATCTTCTTTTCAGTAACCAATGGGCCGATTCAAACCAAATTTGGGCATGACTGTTCCCTGGGTGACCCTTTTCAAAATTATTTTGTGAAATTTTGAATGAGGCCAAAATATGGGCGTGGCTGATATTGACTTTAAAATCTTTTCCCCCAAAACCAGTGGGTCAATTTCAATCAAACTGGACATGAATCTTACTGACAATGGCCAATAGGGCTATAGCCCATTCCGAAAATACGTTGAAAGAGTAAATGCGCTTGAATACTCTCCCATATGGTGAAACTACAAAACGGTCCCAATTCTACTTCCGGGTAGCAAATTTAGATAAAAGAAATGGCAGATAATAAGGCAGTAATTGAATCGACTCAGAAAAAACGAGTTTATTGTTCCGTATACTCTAATTATAGACGGAAAATATTTGATGGCCAATCTATCGTGACAGACGATGGACACGGCATTATCACTAAAGCTTGCCGCTAAAAAACGGCGAGTTTCAAACTCTAGTTCGGATGAAACTAACCCTTGTTTATAGGGACAAAGAGTATATATAATGAATAAAATATGTACAAAAAGATCTCCTCTTAGAGTGACTTGTCTCTGAAAAGGAATATAAAGTAAATGAGGCCTTGGTAATGATTGGTCCAATGTCTTTCACCTATTACCGAATGGCGCAATTTTAAACTGGTCAAAATTAATGTTACAGACAACATTTTCAGCCATAGGTGAACTAAAAAAATGGTCCTAGGAAATACTTTCCTTTATATTGCATATAAATCTACGTTTGAAGTTCAAATTTCATTTGAGTACACCATATCTGTTTTGAATAACAAATCTTTTGCTTTCTTCGAAAAATAAAGAAATATAGTAATTAATGTGTTGATATGTTTTGAAATGCGCATGTTAGTAAAAAAGTCAAAATGTTTCCTCAGATCAAACACATTTTCCTAGAGGTATGATGCAATCACACTCAGAGGTGAACGAACCTTTGTAAGATACCAAATAAGAGCTGTCAGTAAACAGCAACACTAGATTCAACTCCAATGATTGCCTGGGTAATAAATCCTTGCTTTCCCTTTACAAAACAATATAACTGGTACAAATTAAAAGAAATTACAAATAACAACTTTAAGTTGATAAAATTGAAAATTCTCATGTAAAGGGTAGGAAACATTGTAGCAATTTCTCCATTTTCTACAATGTTTTCCAAAATTGTTTCCTTAGTGGCGTAAATAAGCGGAAGCTAGCTACCACATTCCAACATAACAAAAGCAGGATGGTGAGGGAATGGGTTAAACCATTCTCAGACAACAAAATATTAATATGCTGGTCCAAATTCAAAGGGGATGCAGATGACAAGTTTAAGCTGATTAATTTGATTAAATAATTCTTCATTTATGGCAGAAACATTATGGACAATGAAGGAATTGCTTCAACCTTGTAAAAATGTCTTCATTATCAAAAATGTTTCAAAATACCTTTTCTTGAAGGGTGTCAAAAGGCAGCAATTGTGTGAGAATTGGTTTACCCATTACCTCATTATCTCTTTTTTCTACACACTAGAGAACATAAACTGTGGAAAACATTATGAGAAAAGGAGAAGTTGCTTGTAGCAAGGAATTCCTTTTCATCCCCAAAATTAATCGCCTTCTGCAACATTCATTTAAGACCAGTTTAAGATTTGACTGGTAAGGGGTTAAAAGGTTGACTTACATTGTAAGACTCATTATACATGAGCGAATGTTCAAAACAAAACTTAAGTCATTGCAGAGATGTAGAAATTATTGCATATTAAACTTGAAGAAAATGTTGTCAAAGTCTAATGATGACTTTCTTTTGAATACCCCTTTGAATAATATACATCATGTTATTTCTTTAACATTATTTCAAAATTTATGAGCACAAAGTTATTCTAGAGAAATTTATAACATAATCCATCAAAGTAAACGAAAACAAATGAGAGATAAAATTTAGACCTTTGTCAAAATAAGTTATCTTCAATAAAAGAGAAAAAAATGTATAAATACAGTGTTGATGGAAATTTTTTTGAAAAGAATGAACTTCACATTCAAGTTTCCAAAATATGTTAAACGAAACTGAAACAAACAAAAAAATGTTAAAGGGTGTGCAAGGATTATTTACCAAGAAAACTTAAATACAGCAGATGTGACTAAGAGATGACTTCTTATGATCAAAGTAAAGTACACACATGACAGACTGATAAGACACACGACCATGCTTCACAATGATATATATTGGTTTCAATTTGCAACCCCTTAACAATTTCCTGTTCAATCCCTGGTTTTTACGTCCCTGTGGTTTTACGTTCTTCCTTTTCCACAATATTTTCTATCCTACTGAATGATTATTTTTAAGATTAAATTGACTTTAAATTGTCGTCTGCAAAACCTTTGATTTTTAGACGGGTCTAAAATTTGGCAAAACAGTAACATATTTATAGGTTAATCTACTTCAAGTACACGTATTTGATGATGCTGGACATATTGTTACATGTAAGTATGATGATAATAATCCTGTTTCAGATAGGAGAGTTGTTATTTTTCTGCAGTATAATTCTTTATCCATTCCTTTTTTATGTTATAGATAAATATAACTTATGTTATGGAAAAGATCTTGAGGAAAATGGCCAGGGGAGATAAAGAGAGATAGGGGCTTATATATATTTATTTATATATATATATATATATATATATATATATATATATAGAGAGAGAGAGAGAGAGAGAGGTAGAGGGGGAGAAAGAAGCGTGTAGCCATGTTCTATCTAGGAGGCTCTCGCTTGAGATGCGAGTATACTACCACAGAGACCTTTTCCGAAATGTAATTAGAAAAAAATGGAGAGCGAGAGCGAGAGAGAGAGAGAGAGAGAGGGCGGCGGTCAATTTTCAGTTTTACATTGTAATTTGAACCTCTCAAAGTGAAATCTTCAACGGGCGAAGAAAAATACTCGAAGTCGTGTATTCCGATCGAATCTACCTTTTCACGCGGCAGAATATTGCATTATGTTGTTTGCTTTCAAAATGATCTCGGAGTATGTTGAAATTTTACCGTGTTAACGTTATTATGATGCGATTTTAAAATTTACACACAACTATGGTCCGACAGGGATATAACACTGGAAAACGAAGAGTTACCCGGATTCTCCACCACTTTTTATGATGCGATGTGAAATGTTTTCCAACTATATCCCAGCAGGACAACGCTCGTCAGGAGTGGGGGGAACTAAAAACGAAGAATTGCCCAGATAAACACACAACTTTATTTACAGTCACAATCAAGATGATTTATCAAAAATATACAATGTTAACTTGTCGTGAGCAATCTGAGAGGAGTATGCATGCAGTAGTGCGAAACAGAAACAATGTGGGGATAATAGCTCTGCGAGAGGTACACAAGATACGCATCATAAATGTATGTCCTAATACATGACCTACTCCATTATCACAACAAGTTAATAAAACATACAAAATACCATGTACAAAATACAATGTACAGAAGTCTTCCCTTCAGTACTACCAAGCAAACCCCGCCAAGCAGTGGTACTGGTCACTGCCAGACCAAACACGGACAAAATTTGCTGAAGTTATCGCCAAATTTCGTTCTCGATATAATGGCAGGACAAAGAATTCAATCTGTCATCCATCAGACAGACAGCTACTGAGTCTTGTGCGGACTACTTAACCAGATTCCTGACCCCAACTAACCACAGGAATCTTCCGGAATCACTTATTTTTTGTGAACGGTCTCGAGGAACATATAACGTGTGTGGTGATGCCCAAGGCATTGCACAATCCAGACGAGGCTAGATTGGCTGCATTCAAGGCCGAGCGAACATTCCTAGCTCCTACAGAATCAATAGCTGCTGCAGCATCAAACCCAGTGCAGACGCAGATCGACATGTTAACAACAAAAATGGACTTTCTCACAGACATGGTGATGACAGCTAACAGAACGCCAGCGCCTGCACAGACAGCAAACAGCCATCGTAAAACCAACAGCATCCACAGTACCAGCACCAGCCGCCACAATATCAGCGACAAGGTAGGAAGTTTCCTAATACGAATCGTTCCCATACTGTTGATAGGTGCATTATTAAAAAGGCAATTGAAAAGTATGGTATTCCAGTTCTCAAACAAATGCAAATAGACTACAATGGGCAACAATGAGGGTACGCGCCTATTCATAGACAAATATCCGTGAATAGGCATACCATGTCAGACACACTAGTCAGTGCTAACTGTCAGTCAGGTGTCAGTGCAAGTTCCAACATCAGAAATGATCCTGACATTGTGTTTCGAATACGATATCTGTTAAAATCCAACAATGTCGTACATCAGCTCTTCTGGATTCAGGCGCAAGTATCTCCTGTATTTCCCAATGGTTGCTGCAGCGATCAGGTCTTGTAACTCATAACATTCAACCCTGCAGACTGAAGCAAATTACAGGTGTTGGGGGAGAACATCATAGAGTGCTAGGTATTATTTCTGTCCCATTACGTATTTCTGGGTTATATTTTGACTATAAATTCTATGTGCTAGAGCAATTACACCACTCCCTTATATTGGGTATTGATTTTTTACATGATGACCAGTGCTTCAATGATCTTAGTTCTAATACTTTACATTTAAAAGATGATCTGATTACTCCAAAGTTAAATATTTCCTCGGCTAAAGCTTCAGTTTTACATTCTGTCACTTTGAAAGCTCGACGAGAAACTACTGTTCCTGTTGGCTTGGCGAAAACAAAGAGGAATCTGGTTGTCTTATGGGAGCCTGTCACTAATAGTTATAATTTCACAAGTGCTAGGTGTTAAGTTAAAACTTCAAGAAACAAAAATAGGATAAAAAAAAGCTTATGTAAGACTTCTAAATCCTACAAACTCTGACATCATTCTTAAACCAAAAACTGTTGTAGCTTTGGTCAGTGAAGTCGAGTCCGACAATATTTTGGAACTATCAGAGAATGAAGAAAATGCTTACATAAATTCTGTATCAAACCAAAATGAGCCTACTCAACCATCTGATCTCAGATTTAATATAGATAACTCTTACTTAAACCAGCAGCAAATCAATACTCTTAATAACTTTTTAATTAATAATAAAGATGTTTTTGCCATTTCCTTAAATGAAATAGGTAAAACAAATGTCTTTAAGCACACAATTGACACCGAACCAGGTGCAAAACCAGTTCACAAACCATGCTACCGTTACCGACCTGAGATCAAGGCAGAAATTCGAAGGCAAATGAAAATGAAATGTTGCAGAGTAAAATTATACAACCATCAACATCAGTGTAGTACTCACCAGTCGTGTTGGTTAAAATGAAAGGTAATACATGGTGTTTTGCTATAGATTTTCGTTCTTTGAATAAGATAACCATTCCTTTTTTCGCATCCTCTTAAAAGACTAGAAGATGTCTTTGATGCATAGGAGAAGCATCTGCCACTATTTTTTCTACTTTAGATCTCATCTCGGCATATTTGCAAATTGAGCTTGACCCCAAAACTAAACATAAATCAGCATTCATTACACATGATGGCGTCTATGAATTCAATCGCCTTCCATTTGGGCTCCGTAACGCCCCTATGTCGTTTCAAATGCTAAAGGGAACTACACTAGAAATCAGTTCTTTGCTACATTGATGACATACTTGTGTTTAGCAAAAACTTTGACGAACACATCAAACACCTTAGCCAGGTTTGCCTTAGATTAAGGGATGCCAATCTAACACTGAAACCAGAAAAATGTCAATTGGTCTAGAAAAGGTAAAATATTTAGGTCATATCCTATCAAAATATGGCGTTTCAGTTGACACAGAGAAAACAGACAAGGTACGTAACTTTCCTATACCAACTAGCAAGAAGGAACTAAAAAGCTTTCTTTGTCTGTGTAACTATTACAGGAGATTTTTCAAAGGCTTTGCCAACAAAGCCTCACCATTAAATCAGTTATTAAAGGAAAAAAAGGTTAGTTCAAATCTGGTGTTTGGACTGAGGAGTGTCAAATTGCTTTTCAGACACTCAAAGATGCTTCAGTCTCATCTCCAATTTTAGACTTTCCTGACATGAACAGAAAATCTGGTACTGCAATTGGTTATATTCTTGGTCAGTTAAACGACCAAAACCAAGAATATGTAGTAGCTTATGGCGGTAGAGCTCTATCCAAGAATGAGAGAAAATGGTCTCTTTCTGACCAGGAATGCCTTGCTTTGATTGAAGGTATAAAGGCATATGAGCATTATTTAACCTGCAGAGAATTTACAGTCCAAACAGATCATAACGCCTTATCTTATCTTCTTGGACTGAAGGATCCTAGTGGTCGTCTGGGTTGATGGGTAGTATTCCTTCAAAAGTTTAATATGAATATAATTCATAAATCAGGAAAATTCAACACTAACGCAGATGTCATATCTAGGATTCCTTGTGAGCAACTAGACAAGACTTTGGAAGGACCTTTTGAACAGGTATGTAAATCAAACAGTCTAGAGAAATACAACCACAATTTCCTATACAGATGATTAATGACCCATTGACATCAGGTAACAAGGTAAGGACCATTAGTAATAATGAGCCGATTACTGCATTGATGCCTGATGAGTCAAGGTCTGCTGAAGCTTCTGAGAATACATACCAATCTTTTTAGTATTCCAGAATCTAATTATGAAGCAATTGTAACTGTGTTCAAAGATCTCTTGCTTCCTGAAGGCGACACCAACAGAGTTCCTCTTAAGGTAGGTAAATTTGATGCAAGTCATACTCCTTAGAAAGACTCCGTTGAGAAGAGGTTGACACAGGTCGAGATTGACACAGTCGGTCTAATAACTGAAGATTCTGTAATTGACACGCCAATTCCTGATTTTCAAGAAATTTAAAGGCACTGTCCAGATGTTGATTTTATTATTCATTATCTTGAGACAAGGGAAATGCCTGCGGATGAAAAGAAACAGCGAGTATGTATACTAACAGAGGACCAATATGTCCTGCAAGATGGGACCCTGTATCATCTCTATCAACCCCGCTTCAAAAGTAAGTCGGTCCAAGACAAGTTTTTGTTTCAGTTGGCATTACCTACTTCCAAACGAAAGGAGGTGCTTCGCTATTATCATGATTGTTCAGCTGGAGTAGGTCATTTTGGTGTCAATAGAACTTTTGTTAAAATACATCAAAAGTACTGGTGGCCCAAGATGTACCAAGAGGTAAAAAATTATATTGGTTCTTGTGATACATGTCAGAGGATCAAACTGGACATTTTCTATCGACAGTTCATATGTCGATATGGGGCTCCACGTGTGTTGGTATCAGATCGCGGTAAGAATTTTATGTCTAAGCTTCTTAATGCCTTATGCGAAATATTCCAAATCAAACGGCACCACACTATCTCTAACCATCCACAGACAAATACAACTTTTGAAAGGGCAAACAGCACACTTGCAAAATCATTATCGTCTTATGTAAATGAGCATCAGACTGACTTTGATAGTGTTATGATGGCATTCCAGTCGACTCCCGCAATAGAGTCGACCCAAATGTCACCATACCATATATTGGTAAGGAAATGAATCTGCCAGTTGAAGTAGAGTTAATTCCTAAACCAAACCTTCCAAAGAATGTAAAACATCATATTGATCATGTCCATAAGGCAAAACAACCCTTTTAAGATATTGCCCAAGAAAACATGAAGATGGTCCAAGAAAATGTTAATAACAAATTTGACACAAGAACAAGGGAACCATGCTTTAGGATAAGTGATGAGGTTCTTCTTCGTAACCATGTGACAAAGAAAGGCCTTTCATCAAAATTGACGTTTAAATGGATTGGTCCCTTTAAGATTATCTCCAGGGGTTTAGGACATACATACGAAATCCAAAATATGCAGTCAGGAAAGGTAAGAAAATCTTTTATAAATGCTGTTAATTTAAAACATTATCAGCAGCCTATTGATTCTGACACGTCAGATTAGGAGGAAGAACCAAATCAGATAGATGCCCCAACTCAGGATTCAACTGGTTTGAATAACTCATAACAATCCCAAAATTCAAACACTCAACTGTCACAAAACCTAACTTCACAACTGTCTCAGAGTCAAGCTCAATCTCAAAATCAAAACCATAACAAAGAATCAAAAGCACCTAAAAAGTGTCAAAATATTAAAAAAATACTTAAAACAATAATTTATAGAAAACAAGGTATTTTTATGTTCCTTTACATGACAATAGTCGTTCTTGGCTTGAAGAGTCTAAAATTGAACCTGATTTTTTGAAAAAAAATTGGGAAACACACAATCGGAAGGGCACCAGGCGTAAGCATAAAACCCGACAATTTGTAAGGAAAAGTAGGTTGTCATACCCTAACTTGGGTCTCGGAGGAACTATTTGTTTCTTTCCGCGGATATCCACACAAAGTTATCATTTTTTTTCTACCCACAAGTGAGATTTCTAGAGTCTCACCTGGGATATATTTTCTTTCTTTTCGGGTGGTTTCCTCCAGACATTTCTATGGGTATTGACTTCCAACTTCCAGTCGTCAAACGCTAAAATATAGTCCAGCGCCTTAACTATGGAGCGCTCTTCCAACAAGAAACTAATGTCATCCTAACACGGTAATCTTGGCTTCTCACATATGAAATTGCATTACCACAAGTAACTAATCTTCCTTCAATTCTAACATGTTTAATGATACTTGTCTGTTAGTTAGCAATGTTTTGACTCAAAAAAATACTTTGCGCATTGAAACTGGTTCTCGTTTGAACAAAACTTTGGAAACTGTTAAGCAATTAGTACCTCATGAATCAAAATTCAAGCGTTTTAAGTCCAAACGGTCTTTATTACCCTTCATTGGCAAATTGTCCAAATCGTTGTTTGGTACACCTATAGTTGAGGATGTAAATGTAGTTGCTAAACATGTTAATGCACTTACAAAACGCACAAGCCAAATGGCAACTGCACTCGCCTAACATGCTAAACAACAAGTTTAATCAACTGCACAGTCTCTTCAACAGAATGAGAGGTGTTTTAATCCAACAAATTGAAACATCTACTCATTTAAACCATCCTTAAACCATGAGTTAGATCAGCTGCTGCAAGCTGTTAAAGATTTAGCCAATGGACATTTATCACCATTACTGTTACCCATTACTGTATTACATTCAACCTTAAATGATATTCAGTCAATTTTGACCAGAAACCATCCAGGATTTTTTGTCACCATGCAATCGCCTTCAGATTTATATACTACTTCATTTTTTTTTTTGTTCACTAGAAATGAATCTAAAATATACATTGCAGTAAAGATTCCTATTTAAAGTGAACAGAAACCCCCTTCAAACTTACAAAATTGTTTCATTGCCAGTTCCTCTTAACGATCCCTCCAGTCATGCTACAAAATTGCTTGATTTACCAGAGTATTTTGCAATATCGGATAATCAGACATTTTACTTAACATTATCAAAATATCAATTAGATACATACAAAGGTTCTTCTATCAGACAGTGTCATTACAACTTCCCAATGACACCAATAACTAAGCAGTCTTGCATTCTTGCACTTTTTTCAAATGATAAAAATGCATTTCATAAAATTTGTAACTTCCGCTTTATTCGTAATGCAATTGCACCTCAAATAATTGAACTTCATTCAAATAAGGTTTTATTGTACCAGACTCCGTTGATTTCAATGCAATGTGGTTTTCAACACAGAATGGTACAAGGATGTAATGTTTGTGTTTTTTAAAGTTCCATATGAATGTTCTCTCACAACTTCAGATTTTTACTATCCACCTAGACTTACATCTTGCTATAATTCTTCCAAAGAAATTACTAAAATGCATCTAATAAATCTTATTCTACTTCAACAAATTTTCGACAACACAAAATTCACTAATGTTTTTGCTGATACACATTTTCATTCACCTCAAAACATTTCTCTGCCCAATGTCAAATTTCATGACCATAAAATGTCATCTATTCTAGCTAATGATCAAAAGAATCACTTAAGTCTAGCAAAAAGGATGGAGTTATATTTCAAAAATTAGCTGAACCAATTTTAAATGGTGATATTCAAAATCAACAAATATGGCCAAATTCAAATTGGATCCTTACAGCACTGACTCTGTCTTCTGTAGCAACTTAAGCATGTGTAGCAATGTTTTTCAAATTCGTTCTTTAACTGCAGCACTTTTAGTAATACAACAAGTTCGCGCAATTAAAGCTTTGCCAACTTACTTGCCACCATTCGTCTTTAGAGTAAGCACTGAAGCAAACTTGTCTACCTCTACAGATTTCAGCAAATTTCTCTCATTGGACCGTGTCATTTTTGTTCTTTTGCTTCTGAATCTTTTAATTAGCGTCGTCATTAAATGCAAGATTTTAAGCCGAAGAATCAAAAGAAATTTTGTTAGAAATAACCAGTATGAAAAAGTGTGTCTTTTGACTGTGGTTACACTGCCTCTATGCTCAAATCATATGAACATACACCCTCCTCTGTCTGTATCGGATGTTGATGTTGCAGGTCCCTGGTATGCAACAAAATTGCTCATAAGATGGCCGGGTTTTTCTATGACAAATGAATTGACAGATGAATAGATTATTGTGCCTACATGTATAAAACTTGGTGTTCTCAGTGGTTTTAAAATACGCAAAATACTGAAAACCCCATGTTTTGTCAATCTGTATACAAAACAAAATGGTTACTTAACGGCTTTTTAGATATGATTCTAGTGGAACTTCCTTCCTTTGTATATTGATATTTTTTTGTATTTTTGAAATGTTTTCTGTTACTAAATTGTAAACATTTATTTTCTTGCACTTTAACACTAGCTTGATGCTATTAGGTCAATTTAAAGTGTAAATTTATATTTGTGTGTTGAAAACACTTTCAGGAAACTTCACGTATAAATGTGATATATTATTTAAAAATGTTACTTCAATCAATGAAGGACTGCAAAATGACCAAAAATGTCTTTTGTTAAAAATGTATACACTTTATAATATTCAAAATCTATATGCAGGTCGACCATTGTAAATATGTTGTCATCAAATACTTTTTTTTACATGAATCATGATGATTCTGTATGATCCACATTCTTGGTATATAATTTTGGGGACTAAAGTTAAGAGTGTGGAAGGAATTATTATGATCCATATTTTGCATATTTTTGGGCAAAATATTTTTATCATTTAATTGCAAATTTTACATCTTTTTGTGTTTCAAACATTGGCTGAAAAAGGGTTAATATTTACAAACTTATACAGATTACCATTTTGAAGCCTTTGTTAGATGATTTTCAATATAACACTTGTTTGGATATTGTTTTTCACACCTTTAAAGCATATGCCTTGATCTTGTTTGGACAACATATGTCACAACATTCCAATCCATTTTTCCTTGAATATGTTCTCAGATGTCAACAAGCTGGCTGGGTCTTAGCTGTCTCAAGTTGGTGTTAAGCTATCAGGCCAAGCTGTTTGAAGTCTTTGTGACAAAAAAAAACTGTGTTTAACTTGAAAGTTAATTCCCATCTGTTTGCAAAGCTGCTTAAATTAGACACCTGGAAAGGGTTGCCTATATATATAATCACAAACATTTGACTGGCTGTCATCTTGATTTTGACTACAGTAAATATAGTTGTGTTTTAACCGGGCAACTCTTCGTTTTCCAGGTAAGTCAAATCTATGTTTTTCTCTAATTCATTTTTATTTATGTTGTATTAATTGTTGTTTTAAATTCTTAATTCGGCTTTTTGCTCTTTTGGCGAAACTTATGTTTGAACCATATTTAGCATTTAGCTAGTTGAACACAATTTAAGAATAAAAACAAAACTGATCCAATATGAAATCTGAATTTGTCTTCTTTGTCCATCTTTACAACAAGCACATATGCAGTGCAAGACCAAGCATCTTGTTCTGATATTTTAGTCAAATATGCTGTTCTTGCAATGTTGTTTATAACCAAGTTTCTTTATGTTAGGAATTTACATTTTAACATTATGCAGAAATTCTCCTTTTTACAAAATGTTTGTTCTTTCATATATGCCATAAATTGTCCTTATTCAAAGATAATTTGAAATTTCTCCTTTTCATTCATTATTTGACTAAAGCTCTATTTTTCGGAAATACGTTTAACACACATGATTGTCTGTATTTGCTAATTATTTATCCTTGATGATTAAATGAAATATGAAATAGGCATTTGGCTTAATTGGAATCTTCAGTAAATGTTGCCCTTATTTGATTATATTGTAGTATTTTAGGAGGAACACTTGCTGTTAAATGTATGTAATGTGTTACACCTTTTACTACAAAGGCATGTTAAACAGTAATTAACATTTGTCTATTTTCAATTCTAATATATTCTAACCTCAACATTGTACTTTGTACATGGTATTTTGTATGTTTTATAAACTTGTTGTGACAATGGAGTAGGTCATGTATTAGGAGAAACAATTATGATGCGTACCTAGTGTACCTCTCGCAGAGCTATTTCCCCACATTGTTTCTGTTTCGCACTACTGCATGCATACTCCTCTCAGATTGCTCACGACATCTTAACATAGTATATTTTTGATAAGTCTTCTTGATTGTGACTTTAAATAAAGTTGTGTGTTTATCTAGGCAATTCTTCGGTTTTAGTTCCCCCCACTCCTGACGAGCGTTGTCCTGCTGGGATATAGTTGGAAAACATTTCACATCGCATCATAAAAACGTTATCCTCAGATGGATAAATACGCACTAAAAATAAGGGTTGATTGATTGATTGAGTGGGGTTTAACGCCACTACAACAGTATTTCAGTCATATCGCGGCGGCTGGATCACCTAACAGTGGCTTCCTGATATTTCTCACACCAATACTACCATTAAATCCTTTCCTAGTCTCCAGCTTCTATACGATTTAGGTTTACGATTATCCACCCTTTCGTGGGAGACAAATATCGGAAAGCATATGTGCCGCCGCCGGGAATCGAATCCACGACATCCCATGACTGCGCCATGACGGCGGCTCTAAGGAAAGACAGATAGAGACTCGTTAAATGTATAATAATGCCCCCGCATCGATAGGATCGGGGTCGTATTGTTTTCCGGTGTCCGTCTGTCCGTCTGTCTGTCTGCAAAACTTAACCTGCCAACTAAACATTTTCCTATAACTTCAACCCTGATTAAGTTACAATGCTAATATTTGGTATGTAGATAGGTTTCAACAAGGCGCAACTGGGGAAGGTCATTTCATCAAGGTCAAGGTCAAAATTTCACCTTTACCCGTTTCTAAAGAATTTCCGTTTCGGGGGCATAGTGTTTCACAAACACATCTTGTTTTAATGGTTATGTTGGTCTTGATCGATTGATTGAGGCTCAACGCAACTTTAACCGTATTTCAGTCATATCGCAGCGGCTGGAGCATCTAACAATGGATTCCTGGTATTTCTCACACCAGTACTACCACTACATCCTTGCCTAGCCTTCAGCTGCTATCCAATTTAGGTTTAGGATTATCAACCCTTTGGTGAAAGACAAATGTCGGAAAGGATAGGTGCCGCCGCCGGGGATCGAACCAATGACATCAAATGATTGAAGATATGGAGTCTGATGCGCTACCGACTCCGCTATGGCGGCGGCTTGTTTTGAGTTGTTAACAAGTGACAGTCTTTCGACGAACTATGCTGCATATGGATGCAATAGTTTGTACTGCTGCATGTTCACGTGACAAATCATGCAGTAATTTTTTTACGATTAACAGCACAAAATGATTAATATACGTATAAAGAAGGTATAATAAATAATTGTATAAATTAAAATATGTAGACTTTTGGAATGTATGCGATTCAAGCAGCTACGAGTGAAGAATGACGAATGTAAATCTGCATTTACTTAATATATTTATAGGATTCTTTACTGGTCTGTTTTTATAATTGGGTCATTTTAGATTACAATAACCCTACGTGATGTCCCCTTTATAACACTAACACAGAAAATACAAGCTTTATCTAATAATGTAAGACTGCCCTTTCACAAAAGAAAAGGCTTGTCTTTTTTCTTAAATACATACAAAGTTAGCAGTTAGTTCCAAAACATGCGACTATTTCATATGCACCCCCGGGACAGTCATTATCATGTCCGGTACTACAATGACGTAATCGTTCTCTCTGACCTTGACCGCAGCTAGCAGAACACGTCCCATCAAACCAATGGGTCCAACCTGAAGAGAAAAGGAGATACCTATAACAGTAACTCTAAGCGGTTCTGCGAATTGTTATGGGTACTGTTGTTTTGGAAACGAAGTACTTTTCAGTGTGTATATGAGGTTAGTTAGGGCGACGGTAAGGCAAATGTCACAGTAAACTGTTTCCCGGCTTGAACGGCTTAAAAAAGGCCACATTTAATTTCATTCCTTATCTTTTATAAATACGATAAAATAGGTCAACAATATTTAACCCTTTCTAGTTCGTTCTTTTTTTCGACCATGTAGATTTGTAATCGAACCGGGGACCCCGAGATTAGTATTTCTACGCACTACCGCTATGGCCGCAGCAATATTCACATTGAAGGACTGCACAATGTAGAGTTGTCTGTTCCAAACTAGATTCTTACTATCACTTCAATTGACCAATCCCTTAGCCTGGCCAGTGACTCTGTGGCAGACTCATTGACAGAAGTTCTGCATCGATTTTAAACGGTGTTGTTTTTCAACATTTATAGCCAGAACCAAGTAACAAAAATGAAAACGGTTGGTTAGCGATATAAACACCGATTGAATAAGCTATAGAAACGTCATTTAAGGCGCAAGATAAACATTTAAGCTTCGCATAAATGGCGGCCAACGTTGAATCTCAAAACTCGCTTCCTGTCTAAATGAATGATTCCATTTATCGACTGCTGGTTTGACAGAAATACGCAATCGGTTAATTGCTCTCTGTTTGTAGACTTTCTTTCTCCGCAACGTCCTTGACTAATGGCAAATATTAAGCATATTTAAAGGAACGCGTACCACTTAAACATTGCAAATTGATTCATCCGTAGTTGTTCGAAAACTTTTATCTCGTTATTTTAACAGAACGTATGGCCAATATTAAGGATATTTAAAGGAACGCGTACCACTTAAACATTGTACATTAATTCACCCGTAGTTGTTCGAAAACTTTTATCTCGTTATATTAACCCTTGTCATGCTGTATAAATTACTTAACTGAATTGCTACAAAATCAAAGGGCCAAAAGCACTAGTAGAACTTGTTGTTCAAAAATCAATATATCTTTTAGAAATCAATTTCACAAACAACTCTGGCAGGAAAAGTATAAGCAGGAGGTGTAGACCAAGGTCAGACTGCACTTATGTGCAGGCTGATCTTGGTCTATACCTCCTGCCAAAACCGGAATATTCCGGGTTCAGTATGACAAGGGTTAACGGAACTATGATATTGAGACCGAATGACCACGACATGATAATCAAACGGCGATAATGTATCACGGGACGAAGACTGACTTGCGTCTACAGTCTCATTAAAAACACAGATTAAAAATGAGTTTTCAAGCTGATATAACGACAAAACAAGGAACCAATAAATCGACATTCAATACTTTTTTAAACCTATGTAACCTTTGTTGTGATTTTAAAGGTAGGTATCGGTGGTTTTTTGGTTTTTTTTTTTGTTTGTTTGTTTTTTTTTTTTTTTTCGCGCCACAGATATTTATCATTCTTATTCCATATCAAATACATTTGCTATACAATAAATCTGTAAAGTAGATTTGCGAAATTCAGAGTTCATTTATCAGGATAAACCAAGGTATTTCCTTAACAGCCTGTGTAGGCTGTTAATCTAATTTTAGATTTAGCCGAGACAGATTTAAAGATCATTTGGTAATAACGGTGCGTATAACCATTAGAATCCCGTATTCAGTTTGTCATCGTGACGTCATCAAAAGTCTAGTTCGCTAGCTGGTTTTCAAATTCTGTAAAGATTAGTACAAAATTTCCGTAGGCGTTTATACGAATATAACCACTTACCGTATTTTGCGCTAACCATATGGTGTGACATGATTTAGGACGTTGGTTGTTTCGCTTCCCAACCGTTAATGTCTTGCGGTTTTCTCAATCCCGTGACTAGCCCCCTATCACGTAAGCAACTTTTAACACCGACCTATTGCTATCGCTCCTGACAGTGATGGGGTCGAGCGCTGATGTTGAGTTGGTTGTTGAGCTGGAATTTCGAGCCAGCACAACAAGGAGTCGATCTTGACGTTTTTGTTCTTGAACTAGTTGATCGGTTGGAATGTTGGGCCAGGTGAACAAGGCTTCCATCTTGACATTTGTGTTGTTGAACTGACTGCAAACCTGGAATGTCGAGCCATCTCAACAAACAGTCCACCTTGTTATTTTGTTTTTAAGCTGGCTGTTGACCTGGAAGTCAAGCAGCTCAACAAGGAATACATCTTGTCATGTTTAATCTTGAGCTGGCTTTTGAGCTAAAATTTCGAGCCAGCTCAATGAAGAGTCCAACGTGACATTTCTGATGTTGACCTGGCTTTTAAGCTGGATTGTGGAGCCAGCTAAACAAGTCGTCCATATTGTCATTTTTGTTGTTGAGCTTGAGTGTCGAGCCAGCCCAACAAGGGGTCCATCTTGCTATTCCTATGGTTGAGCTGGCTGGTGAGCTGAAATGGCAAAACTCAACAGGTCGCCTATCTTGTGGGTTTTTTTTGTAACTCTGTTATGGTTTTTGTTTGTTGTTTTTTTTTTTGTTTGTTTTTGTTTGTTTTTTGAGTTGGTTGTTGAGCTGGGGTGTCGAGCCAGCTTAGCAAGGAGTCAATCTTGTTATTCTTATGATTGAGCCGCCTCTTGAGCTGGCTCTTGAGCTGGAAAGTAGAGTCAAATCAACAAGAAGCCTATCTCGTCTCTCTTTCTTTTTAGTTGGTTGTTGAGCTGGAATGTCGAGCCAGATCATCAAGGAGTCAATCTTGAAATTTTGTTTTTGAGCTGGCTGTTGAGCTAGAGTGCCAAGCCAGTTAGACAAGTCGTCCATCTGGTCTTTTTATATAAGTTGGTTTTTGAGCTGGAATGTCTAGCCTGCGAAGCAAGAAGTCATTCTTGTAATTATTTTTAGCTGTCTGTAGAGTTAGATTATCAAGCAAGATCAACAAGGTATCCATCTTGTCATTTTTGTTGTTGAGCTCGAATGTCGAGCCAGCTCAATAAGTAGTCCATTTTGTTGAGCTGGATGTTGAGCTAGAAGGTCGAGCCAGCACAACAAGGAGTCAATCTAGACATTTGTGTTGTTCAGCTAGCTGTTGAGCTGAAATGTCGAGCCAGCTCAGCAAGGAAATATTTATCATTTTTGTTGTTGAGCTTGATGTTGAGCTGGAATTTCGAGCAAGCTGAACAAATAATCAATTTTGTCACATTTGTTGTTGAGCTGGCTGTTGAGCTCGAACCTCGAGCCAGCTCAACTAGGCTTCTGTTGAGGTGCATTTTGATTACCGAATGTTCTGCCTACAACATTGACCCCATTCGACGGCGATTTTCATTGACTTCAAAAATTTACAGGTCGCTGGCTGCACCCGCTCTCTGTAATAATACTTGGAGTCAATCCAAGTCGTTATTCGACATTAAAAGGGGATATTTTGCAAATACAGTATGTAATAGAAAAGAAAACGGATGATTGAAGGAGTTATTGCTACGACGTTTGAGTTGTCAAACTAAAAATGCATAACATGAATGTTGTTTTAAGGGCTCACTATGCTTTCCGGTCTTAATTTGTGACTTGATTGGTCGAATCATTATTCAGTTTACAACTGCGATTGGACAATAATCAATACCTAGCAACCTACCGGCACATGGCCCCAAAGTGCACGCCTGGCTCTCCGTGCTGTTTCCATAACAATCAACTCCATCACCAGAGGGAGCTGGGTTTGTGCAGGCTCTCTCGCGTGACTTTACACCAACATTGCACGTGACGGAGCATGAGGACCAGTTATTCCAGGTACTCCATACGCCGTTCATGACTGCTGAAATGATTTACTTAAAAGCCTGAGTTATTGAAATGATTACAAAATGGTAAAACTCGAGACTTTTTTATTGTTATTACCAAATTGTCGAAGTTTTCAGTAAAAGATCGATTTATCTATTGATGAGTGAATAACTGAAGCTTTATTCTCATGGATTGCGGAAACATAAGTGAATGTGTAGTTTTTGATGTTACAAATAGTTGCATTGATTCCGCGCATTAAGTAAAAAGTATTAGAATGTAAAAGCTAAAAAGAGGGATAAAGTGAAAACATCGAAACCAAAATGACGTCGTTATCAATCTGGGTCCGACATAGTTCTCGTTCTGAAGAGGAATATGAAAGAAGGTGGAGTTAGCAGTAAGATTATCACTTAATTACAAATTACCTGTATTAAGACATGGACGCAGATTGCAAGCGTAATTCTCTAGTGAATTCCCCTGACAGAAACCCCCTCCGAATGAGGGAGCTGGGTTTGTGCACGACCTAACGCGCTGTACTATGCCATTACCACAGGAGGCAGAACATGACGTCAGATCTGACCACGTTGTCCAACCCCCGTTAATATGAACTGGTCGGGATGTTGTCTGAGTCATTGCTCCTGAAAAGATACGTTAGTTGCTGATAAAAAGTAGCACGTCGGACTCTGAACTATGAGGTCCCGGATTCGATTCCCAATCGCAGCAAATAACCTTTCCGACATCTCTCTCCTGCCATTTGGTAGATAATCCTAGCGAGATTACTGGTGTGATAAAAATATCAGGAGTTTATTGTTAGGTTCTCCAGTTGCCGCTACATGACTGGAATGTACTGTTAAAAGAGGCGTTTATCCCCATTCGATCAATCAATTACTTTTGTAAATAATACGAGATGATGTCAAGTGGCGGCACTTTAATTATTACTTCGTAAATCTAAACCTAATATCACCAGCATTACGTTTCTACAAGGATTATCCCGATAGTCATGTAAATTATGTTCTAATTTAATTTATATTTAATTTGAACCATTTAAGTTTTAAAATTGAAGCTCACCTTTACAAAATCCACAGAACTTGTTACAATAAGTTCTAGCCCAGGTCGTATAATTCAAACAAACGCTTGCTCCATACAACTGGCAAGACGATAGATTGTCTTTGCAAACCTCTGTCGTTGTTACTGAAATACAACAGCAACAATCTTCTATGACGTAGGCAACATATGCGTTGCGTAAAACCTAGTACACAAATCTCAAAAGGTAGGACAAACAAATCTGCATATCTTGTCTTGAATATAACTTCAACATAATCAAAGGAACCGAATTTATTCTCCTTTCAGTTTGGCTTGAAATAGATTTTTGCCTTGAGATTTCAAATCTATTATACTAATGTTTTGGTATGACATGTTTTGTTTATTCTGCCCTTTGGAAAGCGAGACGTGCACATGCAAATGATGTTTCTAATATTAGTAACAATTCTCTCAAACGGTCGCTGCTATTATGAATATATACTTAGTTCTACAAATTTTCATAGAGATTATTTAGTTGATTATCTATTGGTAACTTCCCTGATAGACCAGTAAAATTTGAACTTGACTAAAGCAATTATTTAGTTATTTTTGTTTTTTGTAAAGAGGTTTGAAACAGAATTCTTACAGGCAAGTGTTCAGTTTCACATAGTAATGAAACCATGAGAGTCTCTTCCTGCCTTCATATTTGATATTAATGATTGTAAATAAGCAACTGTTTGAAAACATCTATCGAACTACCTTGTTGACACATTTGTAATGTTCTCATTTTTTCATAAAGATACGAAAAAGTTTTTTTGCAGAATGCAGACATTTGATATACACGGCTGCAATAAATCCCTCCACACAAATAGATTCAATCCCAGAAAATGACGCTTTATGACGACCCTAAGGAAAAAGCTTGGAATACATTGTGAAAAATGAAGAAACTGATTGTTACACAAGCAATTTCTTCATTATCCACAAAATTTTCTATCTCAAAACTGAATTGTCGACTGTAATTTCTTTCAACCCATCTAACTTTTAGTCGTCTGATAATTGGTTGAAGTCATGTTTGCCTCTTTCATACATTGGAAATTAAAAACAGGCATATTTATGTCGGCCGCCTATTTGCATGTGAGTTCTACAAGGATTTAAACCCTTTATGTACTGTTCACGTTCTTTAGTAACAAAAAATACCGAGAGTTTATTGAAATCTTGCTGCGAGGGAAAGTTTGATATCCCACTCGATCTTCGATTTCCTCTAAAGCTCAAAGAAAATACTTGGCGTTGATATCTATCGTAATTGGATTGAATGATTTCCAAATAATATGTATTTACGAACCTCTGCAAAAGCCACAATACTTGTTGCAGTTCGTATTCGCCCAAGTTGGAAACTTTGAACATATACCTTGAGTGGCATCGAGGTCGTGGCAATTCGACACAACATCAGAGCAAGATACCTGGCCTTAAAAAATAACAGAAATACGGTGAAGATTTATAGTGACATTTTAAGAGACGAAGAGAATAGTATGAAATCTACAGTGTCTTTTTTACTCCAATTGAACAGAGTGTAATCGGGTCATTTTATATGACATACAAATTGGGTCATTCTATTCTTGTTTTGCTTGGTAAGGAAGCTTGTTTCTGCTTGATTGAATTCCCTCCAGAATAGTCAGGTGACTTTTTGAGATCTTAACTAGTAAAGGTATATAATAGGCGGGAAAAGGGAACATTCATAGCAAGCAATATTGGACTTAATTTTCCTTTTGTCGCGATATTGTCTGAGTATGGAAATGCGTTGAGATGCTATTTCATAGGTTGGCTTTATTTAACCCGCAAATAAATAGTCGACTCCGTCGGATTCGAACAGGGACCTGGGACCTTTCCGCCCCGAAGCATGCGCACTACCACGTCACAATGAAAACTTGCTTCAACGGCTAGGTTTAGATTTAACAAAACCGCAAAATGAACACAAGACCATTTCATTTCGGGTTTCTTGATAACACATATCACGTGATCTCTTAGATATGAATACACCTCGGGCTACTTCTCATCTCAACTTGCCACGGACAATCAGTTGTAGCAGAAGACAATAATATGGCACATGTAAAGGATGATATAAAAAATTTTTTATAGACTTATAACATGCTTTAGTTTGCTTTGAATTATTGAAAAATAAGATAATAATCAGCGCAGTAATTTGTTTTTTGTGATTCGCCGTCCCGTGTTTGGTAATCACGTAATCTCAAATGACATGTCGTAGTCATGTGACCATAGATAGGCAATGTTAAAAAATAGGACTCAGGTCGCAAATGCATTTTTACAATAGTCACGCCGCCCAATGCTTTAAAACATTCTAGAGCGATTAAAGGGGATCGTAGGCATCAAGAAAACGCGATTATTGCGGGATTTAAAACTTTTACTCAATAAAATCAAATAGATGCAAAACGAAAAATGAAGATTTTGAATATTAGAATGTAAACATATCAACTTCCGGTTTCTACTTATTTATTAAATAATTACGCTTTATTATGTCGTTATTTACAAGTTTAAATCAATAATAACACATCACACCTTTAACAAGTGTCATCTAGCTTTCAGCTTGATCCTTTTTAATTAAGATTTTTACGGTTCTAAAGCCGAATAACGAATGAGGAAATCGCGCGACTACAGGGCGCCGAAGATAATATCATATTATAGGATTTTTTAGGAAAAGGGCAAAACAACCATGTGCAAACAATAACGTTACAATAACGTTACCGTCTTTTTTTCTTTTGAATTTTACTCACAACGTTTTAAATATTCTTTTTTCCTAAGTCTAAACCGGTATTTCAAATCGAATTCCAAAACAAGTTTCCGCGCATTTCCGCAAATTTTCCTGTATACTCATAAACTTGAAGTAGTATGATCGTTACAGCATTGGCCGAGTTGAGGGTCAAATAATCACCGAGGCATTGGCTTCTTACTGTAGAAACTGTTATTCCCTGTTTTCAAGATTCTAAAAGGAGTTCACGTATTACAGTTGATTAAAAGGAGAATGTTAAGTTTCAAATTTCTATTTTTGCTGTGCGTGACATGATCTTATAACCCATTCCAATACGATAGAATTTAAGAGTAGTCCAAATTCAAAGAAGTAGCAGACGACAATTGTAAGTTGATGAAATCTTTAAAATCCTGGTCTTTTTGGACAGAAAACATTGTTGATAATGAAGAAATTGTTTGTAACAAGCAATTTCTTCATGTTTTCCAAAGCTTTCATAATGAGGGTCATTTGAAAGCGTCACTGTCTTGGAATTGGTTAAAACAATGCTAGTTTTTGATTTCTGTATGTGGATTTATGTTTTTTGCGTTATTCGCGCACATATGTACACGAATGGGAATGCTGGTTTAAGATTAAAGGAGGGAGGCTTATTCGGAAAGTAATAAATGAATTTGAACCGAATTCCACAGTTACGACTCTTCCAGCGCATTCCAACTTCTCAGTACTTTCAGTCCTTTGATTTATTCGTCGTTTGAGAACAGACGACAAGTTTAACCCGGACAAATATAACCGATAAACATTAAACTCAGTATCGTATGAATACCTTTGAAGGCGAGTGTCATTTTGAGTCGCCTGGTAGCGTAACAATCAGGCTCTTATTGGCATCTTAATCGGTCAGAGCTGTTGCCGTCCAATAACAACGTTTAGGTTTACTTTTTAAGAATATGTGGCACTACTTCATTAAAGATTTATTACTGAAGTGTTTTCTTTTTGGAGGTGATTGTATCGCGAATTAAATAAAACATATTCATCTGAAGGGGTTCTCTTCTGTTTTGGGCACCATCTTTCTGAAATCGTTTTACTCTTTAATCGTAGAATATCTTACTTAGGCAGTCAATGCTTACAAAGTCGAGTAATACTTTTTCTTATAAGTGGTGAGGATTTGATATTTTACATGCATAGGTACAGATATAGGTGAAGTCATAATATATGTAAATAAAAGGCTTCGGATTGCCTTGAGAGGGCTATGTGTAATTGAATGGGTTTAATTAAAATAAGGTTTCGTCGTTTTCATCGATCTTCCAGTTGTATCACGTCGCAATTCAAATATTCCTGTGCTTCCTGCTTATAACCAGTCCTACGCTTTGCCCTAAGCACCTTGCCTAAGGACACAGTAAGTAGCACAGCCGGAATTCGAATCCAGAACCTTCATCTCCTCTTAGCATACAATACGCCGCCTAACAACCAAGCAACGCAGGGTGTGTAATTGAAAATTTACGTCATTGATTATAGTCGCTTTGTAACTATTTTAGATACGTTGCAAACTTTCTTGTCTTTACATAATGTAATTTCTTTATTAAACATCGGTACCAATAATCTATTTCTTGCTGTCTGTCAAAAAGAATGGACTGGTTGGTTGGCGATACATAAGTAGTAACTACAGCTTTAATAAACTGTAGTTACGACTTATGTGTCGCCACACCATCAAAACTCTACACATAAATGTCTCGCAGTGTCAGATTTCAAAGTTCAGTCCCTTTCTTAATGTAGATATTATGAAATGTTTTTCATTCCTCTCTTTCTGTCTTTTTTCTTTTGTAGTAGATATTCTTATGCTTAAATGGTAGATTTTCGTTTTTTAAATCTGAAGAAATAAATATGTATGTGGCAATATTGCTTTAGCTCTCATGAGGTCAGAGTGCTCAATGTCAGTCGTTGTAATCAAGACGCAAATGCTGTTCGCCGTGTGTGATCTTTTCTATGCAACTAAAGACTGCCTCTTGTTCATTGACTTCACAATCGGTTTGTGTCTTTAATACCAAGGTAAAAAAATACGAAACATTTCAGGTCCTTTTCGGGAACCTATATGACTCCTTTGCCCATCTTGGAGCTGTATGGGATATGCGACAAGGACTATTGTGGGCGACCTATATGGAACTCATCTGGGAAATATATCGGACCAGGAAGGGCAAAAAAATATCAATCACGGAACCATATGTGGTTCCTCTATGACCAAGATGTGGCGTCGAAATCAATTAAAAGCCGATTTGGTTAAAAAAATGTATTAGCTTCAAATTATTACAAATTCCTGTATAACGTACATACATTGTGTTTATAAATTTTATCCAAATCAATTTTACAAGCTTTTCTGTATTTTACCCGTTTTGGTCAACTTCAGCTAAATTTGAACGGTTTAAGTTTTCTTAACCTAAATTTCGGGCATAGATTACCGCCAGATTTCTTAACATTATCGGGCCAATAGAGGCTCTGCAATGAAGACCGATATACGATTATTATGTTCATTTTAGAGATGTAGAGAATATTCTTTTTTGTTTTCATGGAGGTATGAATAAAGAAAAAAAATTAATCACACTGGATGAATATTTGAAGCGTATTCTTAAGGTTTTTCGGTCCATTCCTCCATGAAAGAAAAACATATTCTCTTCACCTTTTATAATTTAATAGCATCGAGCAAAAAAAACTTCTCGAAAAACTCACTATTTGTGCTTGGACAAGCCGGCCGGCTGCACACTTGAGAATCTGTTGCTGAACCCGCACATGGTGGTGACGACTGGGTTCGAACATAACACTGACGATGTCTTGCCCGTATCCCGATTCCACAAGTAACGCTGCATGTATCGTCACTTGACCAGGGTCCCCATAGTGAATCAGTCTGCTGGACTGAAGGCGCAAAAGCAAATATATTTCAGAGGATCGTTGCAAGTTCGAACAGTCTAAATTTCATTTTACAAGCAGAAAGTCATAGACAATTGAGGTTACAAAATACATAAAACACAATATGGCGAACATAAATACTGAAAAGAGAAACCAAAAGTACACATGAATGACCACTGACCACAGCACAAAAGTTTCCATTAACCTGTCATTCTGCCATGCTCGAAACGAAAAACAAGACAAACATATAGATTGATAGAAAAAAATAGTCTTTTAACATATCTTGGAAATTTTAATAGGTATAGATATGTTTGGTTTATTAGGCTATTATTTGGCTGTTATAATACTCAAGGGAATCGCAGGAACCAGAATTTTGCAAAATAATTTGACTTTTTTGTTGTTGTTGTAGTTTCCAAAAACATAACAAAGTTTCTCTACTCAAAACAAAAGAACTACTGTTTCACATTGAAAAGGGAAATTGGGTGTTTACAGACGACTTTAAGATTTTAATAAATGGATTGATTTTTCACGGTTATGGTATCGGTATATGAAACGTGAATTTTCAATCAAACATGAGGGACAAAATAGCCCCAAGTCGCATATCTGCATTTATACCTAGGGTAATTTCATTATGCTGGAAACAAAAATATGGCGGCAAAAAAAACCCAATAACTTTGCTATCATTTGAATGGGATTTAACGCATATCGCGGCGGCTGGAGTACCTAACGATGGATACCTTTTATATATCGCACCAGTACCGCCATTATATCCTTTCCTAACCTCCCAGCTGCTATCCCACTTAAGCTAACGATTATCGACCAATTGGTAAGAGACAAATATCTGAAAGAATATGTGCTTTTATCTTTAGTTTCGGGATATGTTTTCTCTAGAGTATCTACAATCCTTTCTCTTTTAATTTTGACCTAGAAACCTATTTTTTCACTGAAGCTTAACGTTGATCAAAACTGTACCCATACCAATATTGTGACCAATTTTCATGTTGATTGAAAGAAGGGCTTGTCCTCTAGATTTCCCACAAAGGGTCACATATGACTTGACATTTTGACTTTGTTTCTAATCCCCAAGTGACTCAAATTTGAATGGGCGAGTACTATCGTATCTAGGGTACCCAAGTATTTTCTTAGTTTTGCCCAAGTGACCTAGATATCGACTCTAAGATACCAAATTTTAGAATTGCCTGTTCATAAGGACAAACATTTTGACCTATTGATACGTTTATTGACATCACAATTGTCTCTATAGCTTTTGTAGTTTTGACGAAATAAAAAGACGGAGAGAAGGTATGACAGTTTCAACCGTTCAATCAATTATAGTTATATAACGAAACTTTGCAACGATATTCAAAATGGTGGATTCCACATTCTGGTTAGAACTTATGGGTGATGATGCTTGCTTGAAGAATAATACACGAGTGATTTACCGCAGGATTCTCAATCGTTGAAAGGGGGATTCATTCCGCCCACTGACAATTTGAGAACTGTTACGTTGCGCTAAGGAAGTCTATATTAACGTTTATATTAACACCGAAAATGAGCGACGACAAAATATCGTCGCCGCCATATCTACAGTTACATCCACGTAGAAAGGCGGTCCTATTCATCAACAAGTGATTTGATTTACGTCTCGAACATCAAGATCAAAGCATTCAGATTGCCTGTATTTTTCTTTCATGCTTCAACTAACAAAGTTTTGTTTGCTCACGTAACTATTGTGCACAAAGTAGACCCATTATATTAACTCAAAACAAGTAAAAAGATTTGATTTGTTTTAATTGGTGTCAATAAACTATAAGACAAAAAGACACCGTTTTATGTTTTCATCGATGCGTGAACCCAGAGTCTTAATTGCACAATTGTATGAATCTGCCCCGCGTGTCTGGATAATCATAAATTAAGCGGAATGAGCAGCTGGGGACTCAGAAAGGATTTAATGGCAGTAAAGGCTAGATGAATACCAATAATCTATCAGATGTGCCATCCTCTGTGATATGACCGAAATAAGACCGTAAAAGTGATGACCCGAATATGAAACAAGGTAGCGCAAATGATATCACGTACTTCTTTAACCACAATTTTTGCATGTGCATTTATCTTTCGTATAGTAGCGATCGTCTATGGCGTAGGAAATATATGCTTTGCGTAAAACGAAGTACATATATCTTAAAAGGTAGGACAAACGATGCAGCATATATTGTCTTGGAAATAACTTAAGCTTTAACAAAGTCAAAAGAATGGAATTGATTGCCTTTTCAATACGCGTTTAAAAAGATTTCTGTCAAGAGTTCCAATATTTTTTATTTTTTGTTCGAAATTGTAATAAAAAATCTCTTAAAAGGTTTAGTTTTCTATTTTCTTTCATCGTTTTGATATGTCATGTTTCAGTCATGCTTAAGTTCTAGCTGTAAGCCATTTTTGTGTCCATTAAATTTCGAATGAAACAAAACATTGTAAAAGGAGAACGGTCCAGACAATTTCGCATTTATCACTTCGCGTACTATCCTACATGGAACATACTTTTCTACAATATTCATATTTTATGTTAATTGAGATTTGAAATTTCATCAAGGTTGCACTGTCCGATAGCTTATTTTGATTAAAGGATAGATTAACGTAGTTCCCTTGTCATACAACTGCTGGCCAACTTGTAAGAAAAGGAATCACAAGGCGTGCATATAGAGAGATCGGACCTATAATTATTACACTTATGGATTTCTTTCTTATGATTTTCCTCCATGTAGAAATTGTAATTTTCATTGTTTCTCCTACCAAATAGCACTGCTTTGATTCTGTCTATATCACTTTTCACATTTTAGAAGTGTTAACAAAATCATCCTGGAGTTCTGGAGTTCTCCTGGTCATCAGAAATTAATACAGTATCATCGTCATGTAACGGTAGGATTATATCAATAAGTTTTTCTATATCAGTTTTAATTTCATTTAATGAACTTCCAATAGGACTTCTAGCTCATGAAGAGTCTTTTATATCAATGATGAATAATTCAATCAGTATTTGGAATATATTTTCACAATGGAAGTCGCCGTCATAGCGCAGTCGGTAGCGCGTCAGACTCATAATCTTCAGTCATGGGATGTCATGGGTTCGATCCTTAGCGGCGGCACATATTCTTTCGAACATTTTTCTTTCATAAATGGTCGGATAATCGAAATCCTTAGTGGGATAGCGGCTGGAGGCTAGGAAAGGGTGTAGTTGTAGTACTGGTGCGAGAAACACCAGGATTCCATTGTTAGGTGCTCAAGCCGCTGCGATATGACTGAAATACTGTTAAAACGGCGTTAAACCCTATTCAATCAATCAATATTTTCACTTTGACGTACACCACAGATACTGTTAAAATTCTCGGATTGTGTTTTATTCAAATAAATACAAGACCTAATGTTTGAGTACATTTTCTTTGTACCCCAATAAACAGCAATTTTCCAAAAAAAAAAAACCAATGCGCCAAAATTTGTCAAATGCAGCAGGAAAGTCTATGAATATACAGAAAAAATCTATTCTTTTTAAGCACCGCGGGACTTCCTGAATAGAATTAATTTCGGGGATGTGATTTATGTTTGAATATTACTTCTGGAAGCCAGCTTGCATTTCTTTGAGAAATTTGTTCTCTTCTACAAAAGTATTTAGACGTTGATTTTGAAGGGTTTACCTGCGAAACTTGAAAGAGCAATTCGTGTATAGTTATTTTGATCATTTGTGTGGCCTTTGTTCTTATATATTAGTCATTAGCCGTCGTAGTATTAGGTTGAATAGGAATATGTAAACATGCATTTATTTTGTGTTTGATCGTCAATAAATATTCGTTTATCATATAATAAGTTCCTGATGATTTATTAACTTTGAGTCCAATGATTCATTGAGGTATTTCACTTCGTTTAATTTCTGTATTTAGGATTTCAAAAGTAATTTAAGTTTCATTTTCAGTACTTAGATCTGAGTCTGTTTCAGAGTGGTCAGTATTATAAACCACATTGGCCTTATGATGGCAGTTTTCTCATTTGTTCTCATATATCTCAGTTGAACATGTTGATACGTTTATTAATAAGCCGTGTAAAGGACTTAAAAGCTAATTAGATCAACTGCGCTATTTAATTCAGTAGGATTTTTTATATATTTTCTCTAACCTTCCCTTTTTTACATTCTTTGCCATACCATGTTATTGTATGCTTTTATATGGGCTCTTTGTTGTATTTTGCTTTCGAATGTTGCATATAGGCTTGTATCAAATGCAAGGATAATCCGTTGATGACCTACTCAATATGTAATTGCTGTTTGTTTCCTTTATTTACTTACGAGATACAGCTGTACAGGAACGCAGACTACATACTGCGGTTTCTGTAGATTTTCCTGGACAGGTCTGGGCCACAGGAAAACTAGTACCGGCGCTACATTGACGCTGTCTGGTCTTCACTCCGACACCACACGTGACGCTACATGTCCCGTAGTTAGACCAATTACTCCATTGCGGGCTGGTAGCCTGGACTGTACACATTTATTCAGTATCAGACGATGAAAGTTGAGAATTGTCGAAGTACAAAAATGTTATTGCAATTCATAGTGAAAAATGCCAAATACTGCAGAAAAAATAGGGAAAATTTTCTTTATGTCTTATCAAGTAATTCTAAGCGACATCTCCTTTAGTCAAATCCTTTTCATTCATATTTTCTCAGTACTTTTTAATTCGAGATGATGAAGTTATGGATTAATCATGTCTGGTTCAAAGTTCTAATTCAGCCATCTTATAAGAGATATATTTAGAGATTCAATCCGATAGAGGAAGAAATTCAAGTCACTTCGTTGTACCAACACAACGTCATCCAAAACTGACAAGAAAATTTGTATTGTTCAGTAAGGAAACAATTGTCTTTGCCTCCAGATATTTACCAAGGTTTTAGAATAACACATCATACTAAACTTCAATGGACCAACGGACCAATCGCTGTCCCCGGACTACATACCCGCTGACAACATCCATTGACTCCGATAGGAAGTCCCGATTCGATTTTAACCGGCGTTATTTTGCAACATTTATGGCCAGTAGCATGTAAAAACAGTATAAACGTTGGTTGGCGACCTCAATGTCGTTACTACAGCTTTAACAAGATGTAGTTTCGATCTTTCAGTCATCGGTTTAACAAATTGCTTAACTAACATCGTTGCCAATGTCGGAAAACGAACTTCAATCCCGGACTGATTGAATGATTTGGTTTGTCGATTAATTTTTGATTGACAGAGGCGATCGGTTATTTAACAGATCACGTGTGTCAAAGAATTAATCGAATAATCAAATCATTTATTAAGTTCAGTTTCCGACTTTAGCCGACATTTATGTAAACCTTTTCATGTTGGTTTTTCGACTTTAATGTCGTAACCACAGAATGTTCAAACTGTAATAACTACGTTTAGGTCGCCAACCTACCATATATGCTGCTAATCATAGCTGTTTTCAAACGCCGTGTATTATTGAAATGGAACTCTCTGGTGGAGTGGGCGTGGCCAGCGATTCTCCGTATGAAAGAAGTTACAGTTTATGTATAGCGTTTTCTCTACTTGAGCCCTGTAAATGAAACTAGGTTGACTTACACAAGAATCTTTTGGGTTCTGAAGCATCCACATCTGCAAAAGAATTTAATGTCATTTTGTCCCATTTGACCATCTGATCTCAATCCCACATGATGAAATTTTAGATCGGTCCAAATTGAAAGAAGCTGTCGATGACAATTTCAAGTTTATGGTATATCAAATTTTATCGCCTTTTTGGATAGAAAACATTGTGAAAATGAAAAAATTGCTGGTATCAAGCAAATTCTTCATTTTCCACAATGTTTCCCAAAGTTTATTTTGTTTTGTGGCGTTAAAAGGAGGGATTGGGTTTAACTATTTCAGCATAATGTTTAAGGACACCAATACAACTAATCGAGGGATATAGATTTACCGTTGTCCACTTTTCCTTTTTTTTGTCTAAATCTTAACCGATTACATAAAATGCCCTTTCTGTATTAAATGGCGTACATTTTGTATGGTGGCCCCGCCCACTTACTCACCTTGCCACGCCAATCGACTCTGAATTCCGGCTTCGATTTATTACGGCGTTAGTTTGCAAAATGTATGACAAGTAGCAGCTAGGAAGAAGCAAAATGATTTGTTGGCGTGGTTACGACGTTTAAATCACCAAACCAACAAAATTGATTCACCAAAACGGAGGTCAATGTTCGATATCATACTGATCTTCTAGTCTGAATGAATTCACTGGTCGACTGATTATTTGAAAACTTTCATAATTCGTTTTTTTTTTATTTCAACATTGAAAAAGAAAAAATCATTTGTTCTGTGGGAGAACGACGATTTTTTCATGCCTTGAACAACAAAAACTCTACTTTCACGAGTTGCTTCGATACTCATGAAAATTTTATTTTGTTGTTCACTTCATGAGAAATAATCTATCTTAACAAACAGTTACCTTTCAGTTAGTTAGAAACTATGTTTGGACTTTCAATGAGACGAATTTCCTTACAAAGGTAAAATGCACGCTTATCTGTAATTCCTCTTGTTACAATTCGTTATTAATAACGTTCAGAAATTCCCCATCAATAGCTCTTGTCAAGAGGTTTCATTGAAGTAAAAAAGTAGTTTAGCAAAACCATATTTACCTGTGAAATAAAGCATAAACCCAATCAAGAGGCATTGGACTGCTGGAAATGTAATAATAAAACTACTTTTTATAGTCGACAAGAGCATGTAACGAATAACTAATATATCTGCATGTAATGTATTTCCTTTTTATCAAAACAAGGGAATCGAAGGTATCATGAAAAGACAGGTCTTTGAAACTTATGAAAATTCATGTATATATCATGGACAAAAAATGTACATGTATTTTGTAATTGACTAATTTCTGACTCCGTCCACTGACTACGTTGGTCCGCCTATTGACCCCAACAGGAAGTTCCGCTTCGGTCTTAAACAGCGTTCTTTTGTAAAATGTAAATCCAGTGACAGCATGTGACAACGAAAATAGTCGGTTGGCGACCTAGACTTCGTAACTACAGATTGAATAAGCTGTACTGACGACTTTTAGGTCGCCATATGACTTAAAAGCTTTACAAGTCTGGCGGCCAATATTGGGGTTCAAAAACTCACTTCCGGTCTGAATGAGTTGAGAATGGTCGTTCTTGACGATGAACAAATTGAAAATTATAATCTGAGCGGACAATAATGCTGCACCTTAAAAATTTACATGCAAAGTCATGATAATTAGTCAAAGTAGATTTTTTCATTCAGTTAAATCTTATAATACAGATTAGTGACTAAGTTGATGATATTTAGGTAGCTTATAGTCATAAGTGTCTTGTATTTTCTACAAATCATAAAAAGGACAAAATCAATGTTAAAATGATACCAAATTCTAACCTGGTTATAAAGAAACATCTAAAACAACTTCACAAAGATACTGTATTAGAATTAGGGGTCTAACATGTAAAGAGTATACATACGTGTGTTCAAAACCCTTCCGACAATCGCCATTTTCACCGGTTAAATTAGAGATAAGGGAGCCAATCCTGTCTATATTTGGTCTGTAAAGGTCATTTTGTAGATCTTGGCATGAATACGAGGAAGCATGAACCAAGTCTTTGTCTAACCATTGAGTAGCTTGAACAACCACTCAGATCATTTTAGATTGTTCGCTGATTGTCTACAGAGGGCATAGCGAAAGCCCTAATCAGACTACGCAATACAAGGCTGATCCGAGCCATTACTTGGTGTATATGTTTATTGGTTGAAAATATGACGCAAAAGCTTAACCATTGAGTAGCCTTAACAACCACTCAGATCATTTTAGATTGTTCGCTGATTGTCTACAGAGGGCATAGCGAAAGCCCTAATCAGACTACGCAATACAAGGCTGATCCAAGGCATTACTTGGTGTATATGTTTATTGGTTGAAAAAATGACGCAAAAGCTAAACCATTGAGTAGCCTTAACAACCACTCAGATTATATTAGAATGTTCGCTGATTGTCTAAAGTGCAAATAGCGCAAGCTCTAATCAGACTACGCAATAGAAGGCTGATCCGAGCCATAACTTGGTGTATATGTTTATTGGTTGAAAATATGACGCAAATGCTAAACCATTGAGTAGCTTGAACAACCACTCAGATCATTTTAGAATGTTCGCTGATTGTCTACAGAGGGCATAGCGCAAGCTCTAATCAGACTACGCAATACAAGGCTGATCCGAGCCATAACTTGGTGTATATGATTATTGGTTGAAAATATGACGCAAAAGCTTAACCATTGAGTAGCCTTAACAACCACTCAGATCATTCAAGATTGGTCGCTGATTGTCTACAGAGGGCATAGCAAAAGCCCTAATCAGACTACGCAATGCAAGGCTGTTCCGAGCCTTTTCTTCGTGTATATGTTTATTGGTTGAAAATATGACGCAAAAGCTAAACCATTGAGTAGCCTTAACAACCACTCAGATCATTTTAGAATGTTCGCTGATTGTCTACAGAGGGCATAGCGAAAGTACTCATCAGACTACGCATTGCAAGGCTGATCCGAGCCATTACTTGGTGTGTATGATTGATGGTTGAAAATATGACGCAAAAGCTAAACCATTGAGTAGCCTTAACAACCACTCAGATCATTTTAGATTGTTCGCTGATTGTCTACAGAGGGCATAGCGAAAGCCCTAATCAGACTACGCAATACAAGGCTGATCCGAGGCATTACTTGGTGTATATGTTTATTGGTTGAAAATATGACGCAAAAGCTAAACCATTGAGTAGCCTTAACAACCACTCAGATCATTTTAGAATGTTCGCTGATTGTCTACAGAGGGCATAGCGAAAGTCCTCATCAGACTACGCATTGCAAGGCTGATCCGAGCCATTACTTGGTGTATATGATTAATGGTTGAAAAATGACGCAAAAGCTAAACCATTGAGTAGCCTGAACAACCACTCAGATCATTTTAGAATGTTCGTTGATTGTGCACAGAGGGCATAGCGAAAGCCCTAATCAGACTTAGCAATGCAAAGCTGATCCGAGGCATTACTTGGTGTATATGTTTATTGGTTGAAAATATGACGCAAAAGCTGAACCATAGATTAGCCTTAACAACCACTCAGATCATTTTCGAATGTTCGCTGATTGTCTACAGAGGGCATAGCGAAAGCCCTAATCAGACTACGCAATGCAAGGCTGATCCGAGCCATTACTTGGTGTATATGTTTATTGGTTTAAAATATGACGCAAAAGCTAGTATTAGTGGTTGATACAAGGAATTGTTTTATATGACAAGACTGCAACATTTAAATCGAATCGACATCTACACATCTCGAGGGTTAATTGCGATACTGTTCCTAGTGTCTTCCCAATGTGTAGACACTTGGAATAGTATCGCAATTACCTAACAATCTGGTATTTTCAGCTTCAAAAACTTATAATCCAGGCACTTAGACGGCGGTTCCATTTGGGGAAGCAGCTAAGTTGAAGACATTGATATATATTTTTTTCTTTTCAGCATTTCTGGAAAAAATATTTCATCAACTACATGTATATCTACAAGAATTATCAGAGAGGGAAGGGAAGCTTACTCCCAACGTTTTTCCTAAAAATGTATCAGTAAATGAAAATGTATGGCTCTTTCCTGTCTGGTCAGCTCTGAATGATCCTATTTCAATTATCTATTTTGATCTAGTGTTAAACATATGTCGGAGTTTCCTTAAGGGCATTGATACAGGTTACGGTTTTCAGTTTTAAACGTAGACACAATTGAAAATAATATTGATTAAGCTGTGGTTACGACGTTTAAGTCGCTAAACCAACAAACATATTTTTTCATATGTTGGAGCTCTAAGTTCACTTCCGGTCTTATTGAAAGAGTTAATTGGTCGATTGGTTCATTGATTGACAACCGTAATGACAAACAAAAAACACATTTAAGAAATTATCTATTCGATTGAAGATAATGTGAATTTCACCATATAAGTTGTTTTTAAGTTAAATTGTGATGTAAGTAAATCTATCATATTTTTATCATATATGAGGATAAATCCCTTATGCTCAGGGAAGGCATCTAAATATAATTGCAATACTTCAAAATAGAGTATTTTCATTGGCCCAAATCGTATCACGTGATCAAATCAATTGCACTTTATACCTCGATAAAAGGCAGAACTATTTTGACAAAAATAGAAACAAACAAGGTCAGGGATTTCCGATATTGGGAATTCACTTCCAAGAAATACCAAACTTGTTTTGTTACTATTTATAGTCATCACCTTTTGAATTTCGATTTCCTCGAATTCCTTTATACTTCCATGGATTTTCAATAAATAGATAAACAAATAGTGTCCTTATAACAATTATAATGTTCGTTTTAAACATGAAGATTTCGAAAAACTCACCTTTATTAGCCGTAAATCCGAGATGTCGAATCGGCTTCGCGACATCAGCATGCATCGTGTCAATGTGGTAGGTTTATATTTCTTGTCTATTACAAAGCATCTATTCATAATTCTAACTGTTATCGACCCAGATATCATAATTTACAGAGTTTAAAGTTAGTATTTCCTCATAATAATTTCAAATAAATCCAACGAATGTTCGAATTTCCATTTCAAAAACCCCAAGCGACGAAATAAAATGTCCGCCGTTACAACGACTCGAGCGATAAACTGTGTCAATGTATCCATACGCCTGTCAAAGAAAAGTAACTCCGCCCACAGTTCGTTTATTTGTTTTTATTTTCATCTCTCTATCCGTTTCGGATTTGAAAATAGACGTATTGCAATTATATGGGCCGAGTGTATTTTTCACTGCGTTTATTGGAGTATAAAGTGCAATTGCCTTAGCACATGGCTTAAACATAACGCCCTACGGGCGTTATTTGCCATGTGCTAAGGCAATTGCACTTTATACTCCAATAAACGCAGTGAAAAATACACTCATCCCTATATTAAAGATTGAATCTGAACGTTGGTAAAATAGTGGTTTTCGAAGTTGAAAGATCGCAGGTTTAAACGAAATTCGATTGATAAATCAAATCGTTTGGACCGGACCAACATTGGTCGATATTTATGTGGAGTATTCATGTTGGTTAGGCGGTTAAAGCGTCGTAGCTACAGCTTGTGAAAGCATTTATCTATTTGCTTTTGTTGCATGTAACTGAATATACATTTTTTCGCCTGTTAAATATTTGAGTCGAATTTTCTGTAGGAGTGGATGTGCCTTACGATTTAATTCACTAATTGCGTGTGTCAATCAAATCATCAGTCGACCAATGAAATCATTCGTTTAAACTGGATTGATTGATTGAATGGGGTTTAACGTCACGTTTACAGTATTTCAGTCATATCGCGACGGCTGGAGCACCTAAAAATGGAATCCTGGTATTCCTCACACCAATACTACCAATACAACCTTTCCTAGCCTTCAGTTGCTATCCCACTTAGGTTTACGATTATCCACCAATTGGTGAAAGACATTTGTCTGAAAGAAAAATCTGCCGCCGCCGGGGATAGAACCCATGACATCCCGTGATTTAAGATTGGGAGTCGGGTGCGCTTCCGACTGCGCTATGACGGCGGCTTTTTAAACTGGAAGTTTACACTAAAAACAGTTTCAAAAATTTGAATGGTTAGTTGGATACCTAAAGGTCGTAACTACAGCTTTAATGATGGTGGCCTATGTCGGAGTTCAAAACGTACTTTTGGTCGCAATTAATGTTTTCATTGGTCAACTGGTTATTTGATTGACAGACGCGATTGGTCAATTGTCATGTAAAGCAAACTCTACTTCAAATAAAGGGGAGTGAACAAATCTGGATATAGATAGACTTTGTTTCAAGACTTATTCCCCTTTAAATGTTGTTTCTTATCATACGAGCGGCTTGGTAAATAACATTTTCATGACATTTCAAACGATTATAAATACCAAAGCTAAACTCAGAGTAACTGATGGTGCACTAAATTTATCAAGGGTCTACTGTAAGTACTACACGTGTTTCCTGCTTATATGCATGACTTAATTGAATTAAATGAAGCATCACTCCACTTTAACAGTAATTATGTTATATCGTGGCGGCACGTGTAACTTACCATTGATTCTTTCCAATGCACGGACGTATCGTCCCCTTTCGCTGTGAGGGTCTTTAATAAGTTAAAGAAGTTTAAGTTGATTAGAGTCAACGGTAATGTATTAACATGAAAAATTGACATCGCGGTGTTCAAGGGCCTAAATGCTTCCACAATGCAATTTCATTTTTTGCCTTTTTGAGCCATTAAATTGACCGGCTGTTAATCGAATCAAAGGACTGAAAGTTGGAATGCGCTGAAAGGGTCATAACTGTGGAATTCGGTTCAAATTCATTTATTACTTTCCGAGTAAGCCTCCCCCCTCCTTTAAACTTAAACCAGCATTCCCATTCGTGTACACATGTGCGTGAATAACATAACATAAATCCACATACAGAAATAAAAAAAAACTAGCATTGTCTTAATCTATTCCCAGACAGTGACGCTTTTAAATGACCCTCATTTTGAAAGCTTTGGAAAACATTTTGGAAAATGAAGAAATTGCTTGTTACAAGCAATTTTTTTCATTATCCACAATTTTTTCTGTACAAGAAGACCAGGATTTTAAAGATTTCATCAACTTACAATTGTCGTCTGCTACTTCTTTGAATTTGGACAAGTCTAAAATTTTATCGTGTTGGAATTGGTTATAACCTCGTGCCACGCACAGCAAAATGAGAAATTTCAGGCATAACATTCTCCTTTTGATCAACTGTAATACGTGAACTCCTTCTAGAATCTTGAAAACAGAGAATAACAGCTTCTACAGTAAGAAACAATGACCGCGATGATTATTTGACCCTCAACTCGGCCAATTCTGTGACGATCATACTAAACTCGCGTAGATTTTCACTTCAAGATTATGAGTATACGTGGAAATTTGCGGAAATGCGCGGAAACTTGTTTCAGGGTGATCGATTTTAAATACCGGTTTAGACTTGGGAAAAAGGAATATTTAAAGCGTTGTGAGCAAAATTCAAAAGAAAAAAGACGTTAACGTTATTGTAACATTAATGTTTGCACATTGTAGTTTTGCCCTTTTCCTAAAATTCCTATGATATGCTGAAGATAGTATCAAATTATTTTCGGCGCCCTATAGTCGCGCAATTTCCTTTTCGTTATTCTGCGTTAGAACCGTAAAAAATCTTAAGTAAAAAGAATCAAGCTGAAAGATAGATGACACTTGTTAAAGGTTTGATGGGTTATTATTGATTTAAACATGTAAATAACGACATAATGAAGCGTAATTATCAAGTAAATAAGTAGAAACCGGAAGTTGATATTTCTACTTTCGCTTTGCATCGATTTGATTTTTATTGAGTAAAAGCTGTAAATCCCACAATAATCGCGTTTGCTTGATGTCTAAGATCCACCCTTAATCGCTCTAGAACGTTTTAAAGCACTGGGCGGCGTGATTATTGTAAAAATGCATTTGTCACATGACTACCACATGTCACTTGAGATCACATGATTACCAAACATGGGACGGCGAATCACAAAAAAATTACTGCGCTGATTATTGCCTTTTTTTAAATGATTTAAAGCAAACTAAATATGTTTAGAAGTCTCTAAACGATTTTTTATACCATCCTTTACATGTGCCCTATTATTGTCTTCGGCTACAACTAGCTGATTGTCCGTGGCAAGTTGAGATGAGAAGTAACCCGAGGTGTATTCATATCTAAGAGATCACGTGATATGTGTTATCAAGAAACCCGAGATTAAATTGTCTTGTGTTCATTTTGCGGTTTTTAAAAATCTTAGTTGGAATTGCTTCGCATTCAAACTTAAAAATCTCTCAATGAGTCAAATCATTTATTTAGGCCGGAAGTGAAATTTGAACTCCAACATTGGTTAAAATTTATGTAAATCAATTTAGTTGGTTTGGATCCATAAACCTAATAACTTCAGCTTATTGAGATGTAGTTACGACACTTATGTTTCCAACCAACGATTTAAGTTTTCTGTATAAATGTTACCGATCATAGATTTTTCAAAATAATATCATTTGATATTGAAGTGGAATTTCTTGTCGGATTTAATGGGCGTGGCCAGCGCGGTTAGTGGGTTTGGCGAGCGTTCTGTCAGTGTCTATACGTTTCGACCATATACTTCGGAGGCTAACCATATCTGTATCGCCCGTACCAAGCAATCGGTACCCCTCTTTCCAAAGAGAGAGGGAAAGAGAGAGAGAGAGGGATGGAGGGAGGGAGAGGGGGAGAGGCAAGAGAGACAAAGAGGAGAGAGGCATAGGGAAAGAGACAGAGAGAGAGGGAGAGAAAGAGCGAGAGGGACGAAACGGGGAGAGACTGTCGGAGAAAGAGAGAGAGGGGGTGAAAGAGAGGGAGTGAGAAATAGAGAGTGGAGAGAGAGTGCGTGGTGTTGATAATAAGAATACACTATCGGTACTGTTATCATTATTGTTATTTCAGACATTATTTCGTGTTAAAGTTAGTAAAGCCCTGATTTATCAGTCGAGGGGAAGCGCGTCCGATTCTTGTCTCGTCCAAAATTTTACACAAAACACACCCAAAAAAATCCAAAGCAACATGTGTCAGTTATTTTTCACTGATTTGCAAAGCGAATGATAAGCCTTGTGATTGATTGGTATTTGATGGTGTATATTGTGGTCCTTTGGCACACAAGAAATTTAAGAATAATTAAAGATAAAACATATACAGAGAAATATAAAGTCAACCAAAAGGCATATAAAATGATAAATGAGGAATGACACAAGAATCATAAATGAAGACCCTTTATGACATGCCAGTTGTCAGGTTTGTTCCGATAAATGGTATTGGGTTTGACCTGGGTAGACCTGCAGTGGTTAATTCTTATATCCCGTTCAACCATACAAACAAGTGCCTTTTTTTTTCTTTTATTCATTTTTTTTTTATTTTCATTTTCAGTCGGAGTAACACAACGAACGCTGTAAATATCGTGTTGACGCGTTATTTTTTCTTGCCACGTCATAGTCTAGAACGCGGTGAAATTATATAGCGTTTCCCGTTATTTTCTTTTCCGTCACGATATCTCCACGAACGCAGTCATTGACCATGTTACATGTCATTTCACTGGACTTGTATCGTATTATATCGTCGGTTTACGAGCAAAATGTCACAACTACACCTTATTCAAGCTGTAGTTAAGAATATTCTCGCCTTACGGTGATTTGCAACCCATCAGGCGAAAAGGGACCTTCTGAAAGTATCGACCCTGTTTACACTGAACAGACTGCATAAACTCACCAGGGTCAAGGTCGATAAGGGTCAGGGTCGATTCTTTTCGGTCTTGTTAGAAATCGAAATACTACACCTAAATCACCTCTGATGGATCCGGTCACCTTTTTATGATATTAAAAACAAGATTTCCAATGATTGATCATGAATTTACTATGATGTGAAACTATTTAGTGTTAATAATAACTTAGGTCTGATATTTAGTGTTTATAGAAGGTTACATCAAGTATTTACTGTAAATGGTAAGTAAGGTCAAATTATTAGGGTTGGAGGGAGGTAAGGTCGGATATTTAGTGTTAACGGAAGGTAATATCAAACATTTGGCGTAAATGGTAAGTAAGGTCTGATTAATAGGGTTTGTGGTAAGTTAGGTCTGATTTTTAGTGTTGATGGAAGGTAACATCAAACATTTGGCGTAAATGGTAAGTAAGGTCTGATAATTAGGGTTGGTGGTAAGTTTGGTCTTATATTTAGTGTTGACGGAAGATAACATCAAACATTTGGCGTAAATGGTAAGTAAGGTCTGATTAATAGGGTTGGTGGTAAGTTAGGTCTGATATTTAGAGTTAATGGAAGGTTGCACTAAAACTAGTGTTAATCGTAAGTAAGGTCTGATTATTATGGTTAATGGTGAGTTAGGTCTGATATTTAGTGTAAATGGTAAGTTATGTCTGATATTTAGTGAAGATGGTAATTTAGGATCTGATATCTAGTGTTGGTGGTTAGTTAGGCCTGATATTTAGTGTTGATGGAAGCTAAGGTTTGATTCACGCACTAGTATTCTAATGCAAAAGAGTATACAAGTGCTTATTTTTTTTCCTAAACCTTTTTCGACATCTAGATTTAACTAAACGAAATATGGTTTTGAAAATTAAGATATTCTAGCGATATTCCCATAGGACCTTTTCCAGAGTTTTTTTTTCGGCAGATTCTCCTCAATTTAAACAAATAATCCTAATGTTTCTTTGAACGAAATCTTTGAGATATTTTGCAGATGTTTTATTGTTAACTGAATATTTTTACTAAAAGTATCAGAACCTTCGACAAACAAGATGGGACCTTACTTATTCATATTTATGGGATTAAGAAGACAAAACCTATAACATTTTCTCTAAACGTTCACAGATCGGTCAAAGATTAATAGGATTATTCCTTTTAAAAAGTAAGGAACCCTGGTAGCATACGTAAAGGCACTTTGTAGTATTTAATTCATTTTGATCTTCAGAATGTCATTAAAAATCATGACGCATTGGCACTTTTTTGTTGTTGTTTTTCTTGTGTGAGTGTGTGTTTTATTTTATTTATTTATTTGATAATAGATAGAAGTTTTTTTGCGACTTACATGAATTGCTCTCGTTTCGGCTGCCTAGGAAATAAACCATCACGACGTATAAATGAGCCAGCGAAGGAATCGAACTCGGGTACACTTGATCGGGAAGTCGACACCCAATCTCTCGAACAATAAAAACGTACATTCAACTTCAGGCCTCAAAGTGTAGCTTCCTATTTCCATGTTAACTCTTGACAGTTATGATTTGATAATCTATGATTATAACTTTACGCTTCAAAGTTGTCACTCCACTCCACAGTTTATATTTTCCTTCTTTGAAGTTAAATTGCACAGTGAATTTCTTCATGTGGAACTACTCGGCGAAATTTAAATTCGGATTTCTGGGCTTTAAATGTTAGAATTGAGGTATGAACTGTGAAGCTCGGTATTTGATGCATAAAATGAGAACATTAAGTTGTGAAGTTTGAATCATGAATTGTGAATTTTCAAACGCGAGCTTTGAATTGTGAGGTTTGAAATTTAACAAAAGACGCGAGAAACTTCGATTGTATCTTCGCAAGCCAATGGTTCTAACTTCACCTTGTTCCTTGCCTAAGGTAGTACCATTTGCTTGCGATGGTACTTTGATTATGAGTTAAGGAATTTGATTAATTAACTGAGAAGGCAAAAGCCTAAAATTTAAACCTTGTATTCTGAAAATATCCATATTTCCTTAGAATATTGTTGTTTTTTTATGAAGTGTGAATTGTGAGTGTATCGTCTATACCGTTGGGATGTACTAAGATCGAAGTCATCATGGGACTTTCGTGGTGTTCTGTTATTATCATCCTAAAGTGTTCGTGGAATTGTCCTTCATTTGTATATTTTCTGATTTGTTTAAATGGAACTTCCTGTCGGCGTAAGTGGGCGTGGCCACCATGAGTCAATGTGCTGGGCCAGTGATCCGTCAATGGTGTGCCTGGGTTGCATGTTTTTCCAGGACATATATGTAATAAAAGTGAAAAAAGATGGAAAGTTTTGTCTGCTCTCTAAGAAAAAGTGTACAAAGTTCTGTCAAAAGACGCGAAGCATAGTATTGCTTAACTGTTTAACTATACGAAATGTGATAGAAGCAAAACCCTGTATGTGTTTCTTGGCTTTTTCGCGACATATTTGTCTTTGATGATGGTTTTTAAATGAGCAATTCTTTTTTACGGCTGAACATGTACGATGTCTGAATGAAAATACCAAATTAAACAAAATAGATAAAAATCTCCCAGACACGGTGGTTTTTGTCAAAAATATCTTGCATCGAATTTCCTAAGAAATCTGACTGACCAGTAGAGCGTCTTGTTCCCATAATGGCCTCTCTTAATGCACTTATTTACTACAGCACTTATAAAAAAAAAAACATTTATTGCTGAGCACAGATTCTCGAGTACTTTATGACAACGAGGCATTGACGTCATTATATTAAAAATAGACCTTGGAAACCATATGGTTTTGATAATTCTAATTTGCACATGCCACTATAATATGGCAAGTATCGCCATATTGATGGTAGTTTTTAGTATCGTTCTGTTCATTTTGTTCGGAGGCATATGTTTAATGAAGATTAAAATGCTTATCCCATTTCAATATGACAGATATTTAGACTGTTCGAAATTGAAGAAGTTGCAGACGACACTTTTAAGTTGGTGAATTTTTTGAAATATTTTGGTCAAAATTGAATACGTTGAAGACAACAATTTCAATTTGGGGAAATTAAAGAAAAAAAATGCCGTTTAGTGTAGAAACTATTGAAGAAATTGCTTGTCGAAAAAGAAAATAATAATAATAAAAAATAATATAAATTTCATCAACTTGAAATTGTCATCTGCAACCTTTTAAAATTGGACGAGTCCTAAAGTTTGTTGTCTGACAACGGGTAAAAGAAAAGCCAATGGATTACATAATGCAAGTTGGGCTTATATTTCCAATATTAAACAGCTGCCTGTTGGTTATTAACTTAGTAGCTTATTATTTACGACATAATTTGAGAATAGTCCGAAAAAAAAGGGAGTTGCAGGTAGAGAAAACAGGAGCTAAGCGTCGTAAGTATAGAAATTAAATATAAATATAATGCAAAGGGAAATTTCTTGTTTTTATTTTTGCCTGGATGTTTTTTCTTCAGTGCGTCAAAACGAACGAGGGTACGATCTCGGGCCGCGGCCTTTCCCACATTTGTCTTCCACCAATGAATTGGTAAACCTAAGTTCGGAAGGGATGTAGTGGTGGTACTAGTGTGAGAAATACAAGCAATCCATGTGTTAGGTTCCAACAGACGCGATATGATTGAAATACTATTAAAAGTTGTGTTAAATAATAAGAAACATTAACACAACTGTTCTTCTTTATCAAGACAAAAAAAAAATGTTTATTCTTTTGTATTGAATGTTTTATTTTATTTGGTAAACTTCTTAGAAACTATCGCGTATATAGCCATTTAATTATTGCAACAAGTTTATCGTTAATCTACAAAGACATTTTTATGCGGTTCAGTAAAGCATAGGCATCATTCGTCACCCCTTCAATCCATTCCTATTCAAATCCTGATTTTTAAGTCCCTGTGTTTTTATACTTGAGAAACATTGTGGATAAAGAGTAAATTGATTGCAACAATCATTTTTCCCACTATATTTTCTACCCTTCTTTATGATAATTTTTCAAAAAAAAAAAATCGATTTCTAATTGATGTCTACAAAACCTTTCATTTTGGACAGGTCGAAAATTTTGCAATGCAGTAAAGGTATATACAAGTTTATTGTGTTCGCTTGGAGGATTATTCCTTATATCTTTTATTACAACGAATCTTTTTTGACATTTAATTGGTAAAAAGGAATTCAGCCTCAAAGAAACTATGACGTGATAAGAATTCGTCTAAAATACGTATAACGCCGTTTATTTCATATTGTGTAGCGGCTCCTGGGCCGATATTTATGAAAATGTAATACAAGACTGTCTTCTTTACAAAAAGATATTGGTGTCATTTTCACGATAAATGTTCTTTCTTCGTGTAAAACCAACTAAATTCACTATAAATTTAATGAGGTATATTCATTATGCCCTACTTTGGAACAGCGGATATATCGGATGAGTTAATTAGTTTTCGTGTAATGTCGATAACGATCGAATTACTAGCGGAAGGAAACGACGTAACTGAACGTCATGATAACTAGAAATAAGGCAATTTTCGGTGAAATCGACATATAACGTATTTACCAAATAAATTTCGATCTCTTTAGGGTTGCACTTCGTTGACTGATTTGACGTGTTGTAAAACACGAAGTATTTTAGCTTCTCTCGTTCTTTTCAACTCTTGTTTTCGTTACTAAATCAGCTTATTACAGTCCTTTCAAATGGTTGAACGATTGTTTGAAAGTTGTTTCTTACCACAACAGTATTGAAATCATATCGTGGCGGCTGGAGAACCTAACAATGCATTCCCGATATTTCTCACCCCTGTACTAGCACTGCATCCTTTCCAAGCCTCTAGCTGCTCATCCCACTTAAGTTTGCGACTATCCATCCATTTGTGAGAGACTAATGGCGGAAAGGATATATGCCGCCTCCGGCGATTGAATCTCGAGACCTCATGAGAGTCCGATGGGCTACCGACTGCGCTTTTGCTGCGGCCTTCAAATGTCTGAAAGCATTACAGTTAGAAATTTGACAGCTGAGAGCAACCCGTCTCTCTAAAAGAGTCGTTTTAAATCGAGTAGTTCACCATACTTATACACATGTAAAAGCGGGCCACTTAAACTACGTAACTACGGCTTCTTAACTGTTCATACAATGTTTTAGCAGCCCATCGACAATGCTTTTTTATTTATAACCACAGCTTATTAAAAATCGACTGAGCAATATATCTTTAACTCAAATTATGTTGTGCAGTAATGATTTCCGAAATTTATTGCTCTCATATTTTTGCATCTCATTCAATTTGTAGTTCAAACGTTTATGTGGCCTGTCAACTAAGTACTTTTTTTTTTTTTGAACGAACGTTACAAACACTTATCAGGCATTTAAAAAAAAGACCATTACCTTTTAGCTCTATATTACTCTACCAGTGTTTGCAGCTACCAACCCACTCTTCTGATCAACACTGTTTAGACTTTTGTATCCTCATCGAATCCATTTGGCTCATATACCCGTCATATATCCCGGTAAGAAACCGTATGACTAATAATATTGGTTGACCAATCAAATCATTCTTTTAGACCGGGAGTGACTTTTGACATTTATGTAAAGCATTTGGTTGGGTTGGCGGGCTGTTTTTATGTCATGGATTTAAGTATTTTTTGTTCCATAATACGTGCGGTTTGAAACAATCAGGATTTTGTTTTGTATGTGTGGTTGTTATTTTTCTTTCGGGAGGAGGGGGGGGGGGGGGTCGGAGTACAGCTTTTTCAAGGTCTGTACCATCTATGTTCTTGAACATTTTTATATAATCGAGCTAATGATATCCGCTGCAACAAAGCGTTTCTAGGGTAACGTTAAGGGACGCATACATGTCTTATCTATATACGTCTAACGTTTATGCGCTTTGGGTAAGCCAGGCCTGCTCTATGATTGATTTCTTCTTCAAAAATAAAGAAAATAGAGAAAAAAACTAGCCTTCTTATCTTGTAAGTTTGAGGTATTTTATAACGTAATTCTGAAGAATAAAGCTTTTAATTCTGCAAAAATAACGAGTCCTTTATTCGTCAATGCGTTTTGGCGTTTTCAGAATTCATAGTTCAAATCCTTATTTGAAGATAGGCCTGCTCTATGATTGATTTCTTCTTCAAAAATAAAGAAAATAGAGAAAAAAACTAGCATTCTTATCTTACAAGTTTGAGGTATTATACAACGTAATTCTGAAGAATAAAGCTTTTAATTCTGCAAAAATAACGAGTCCTTTATTCATCAATGCGTTTTGGCGTTTTCAGAATTCATATTTTAAATCCTTTTTTGAAGATTAGCCGTTTATTAGCATTACCCTATACGAGAGTGTAATTTTAAAGCCATTCACGACAGGCTTGCGCTCCAGCCGCGTGGACTAAACGATGCCATTTACCGTGATGATAGTAAAATGAAATTTCATGATTAACGGGGTTACAGAAGAGCATACATAAAATATATTTGAATTCCGGATGTGGAAAAAGTTAACACTGTCTTCAAGTGGTGTATTTTAATGGCAGTAAGCATATTTATATGAATAAATAAATGAATGATATATAAATGGATGAATAACTAGATCAATAAATAACAGTGACTTTACAAGTTCGCTTATACCTTTTTTAAATACTTGTTTTTCAAATTATTGATTGTTTGATTATTTATTTGATTGATTGGGGATTAACCTCACTTTTAACAATACTTCAGTCGTATCGCGAAGACAGAAGTACCTTACCATGGAATCGTGTTATTTCTTACACCAGTACTACCACTACATCCATTCCGAGCCTCCAGCTGTTAGTCAAACTTAGGTTACGATTACTATCCTTTGTTGGGAGACAAATGCCGGAAAGAATATTTGGCGCGACTGGGGATCGAACCCCGTACCTCTTGATTGTGGGTACGACGCGCTACCAACTGCACTATGGCCGCACCTTTCAACTTATACGCGTATCACAATAACGTCTGCTCCTTTTATAATGAAACTAGTTTTAAACTTTTTTGTCGGATAATAGGTTACCATTTTGTATTTGAAAGAATAAAGTCCACCTTTACGCTTCAAAGCAACAAGAACAAGAAAACACTACGGTACGAAAAAAAGAAAGTAGAAATGACTCGTCGCCAGTTTTAATTGCACGTCTACTTGACTCATGACTCGTGTAAGATCGAATTGTCGTAAATTTTGTGAACAACTAAAGCATATTTTCATGCGTAGCTCTACCACTCGTGAAAATATAGGGTTTTTTCTATTAAAGATAAATCTGTATTACACTGAAACAATCATTATCATCTATGTATTTATCAAAAATTGATGACAATATTCTTGGTGGTTTGTTTGAGAATAGGATAATTTTAAAGTGACATGCAAAAGGGGTCCTTCCCGGCGAGGCTGTCAATTTCATTTGTTTATTATTTCAAATAAATTTATTTTAGTTTCGTCTGTCAAGATGGAAGCGTTTTGGTTAGCTGACTTTTTTATACTTCCACGTACAAGATATAGAGCAGGCAACTGTTTCTTGTGCTGTCGCACAAAGTAGATCAATACTATTTTACTCTTACCTAGCTAATTTGTTTCTTTGATTTGCTGGATAAGCTTGAATTATAAAAAGGGAAAAGAATGTGTAGTTGTTTTGATTGAGGTATGAACCTAAAGTCTTAAGTGCGCAAGTGTATGAATCCCGTTCACGTATTCATACACTAAGTTCATACCTCAATGAAAATAAAGAACAATCTCGTCAATACCTAAATAAATCTGGGGTGAATGTTGTTTATACATAATAGCAAAACTACTCAGCCGAAACAGGTAAAATAAGAGTTTTAACAGTCCTAACATTAACAACATTGCTTAAAATGCTCGATGAAACTAACTTCCTACAAAAAAAAAAAAAAAAAAAAATGCAGATATTTGCTACCCCAGCCCCTCGTGTAACTTCATTAGAATTTTTCTGTTTTTTTACTAGCATGTTTGTCATTCTTTGTTATCCTCTGCATTGTTTATGAGTTGTCAAATTAGGTTTAATTTAAACATTAACAAATGCAATCTCTTGTGGAAACTTAATTTTTGAATTTTGGTTACTGGATAAATGTTTTGAGTGCATTTGGATTGAGATTGCTTTCTTAGCCATAATTGGCTATAATTGGCCGAAGGTATGTTCACTCTTCGAACAATTAATTGATAAGGTTATTCGCATTTTAGGATTCCATGTTGGGTTTTTTGTGTGTGTATGTGTGTGTGTGTGTTTTTTTTTTTTTTTTTTTTAGATTTTATATTCAAAATGAGACTAAAAGTGTGTGTTAGTGGGGGTCATCTTTCTATGTCTGTTATTAAACGTTTAACACATACAGTGTGTTCCAATGATTCCCCTCTACAACAATTTTGACTGAATCTTAGTCAAACTGAATGACAGTGATTATATGGTAATGAGGAAGTTCACGATTGAATGAGGTGAAAATATTCTGTCATTCTGTCGGTCCGTCTGTCAGGAAAAAACCCTTAACACCTTGTAATAGATTTCACCAATACGCATCTGCAGATTCAAAGTTCAGGGTCATGTGATAAGGCCAATGTCATTTTCAAAGTCAAAATTCTTCAAACAACAGGAAAACCATAACATTTACTACTACTTAAAGTAGTTTCAAGATAGAATGCTCAAATTTGGCACGAGGACAGATTTTATAGATACGCATCTGCATACACAATTGTCAACGTCATTTTTAAAGTTAAAGCTCATTTTCAAGGTCAAACTTTTAGAAAAACTTAAAAAAACATATCATTTACAATTGCTTAAAGTCTTTTCAAGATATGATTAACCAGGTGATAAAAACCAGGACACTTATCAAGGTCACATTTCTTATCAAAGCGCTGAAAGCGCTGAAAACCAGAGTTATGTATACAGGAGATATATAATCTGGGCAGAAAAAGTTTGATGGTCGGATTATCGGAGGTGCCACTTTCTACCCAAATCTACTGTCGATTGTGCGCACATCTGCCCATTTGTGCGCTAGGAGACACAACCTGCCCGCAATAATTACCATCCTGTTGAGGTATTGTAACGATATATTTACATGTATATATCGTTACTTATTTTTCACCCGATCAAAATGCTTTGAAGGGATCTGATAAAGGCCACCCAAGGATCCTTCCTATGAATTTTGGTTGAGTTTGGCTAAATTATTTTCAGTACTTTCTGAGAAGAAGATTTTTGAAGTAAAAGTTGACGGACGGACGGACGACGGACACCACATCATGCCAAAAGCTCGTTGGCTTTCAGCCAGTGGAGCTAGCGAGAGGGAGCAAGAGAGTGAGAGAGATATGGGAATGGAGCGTGTAGCCAGATTCGAACTAGGAGGCTCTTGCGTGCGATGTCAGTATTCTACCACACAGACCAATTTCGTTATGTAAATATGCGCTTTATAATCTCTAGATAAAGAGAGCGAGAGGGGCGGGCGATCGTTTACCAGGTTGACATGATTATGTACACCTCTCAAAAGCGGTATGTAAACGTTGCATCCTTTGAGTAGAATTCGGAGGTAAAAATATATAGACACAAGGTCCGAGCAAGACCAAACTGTTTTCAGACAGTGCGAATATTATCCTATGAATGACCAATTAATTTGTTAAACAAAACATTCCAATCGTGCGTAAAACCGACAGCTTCGCTTATCACCTTTATACAGCAACTTCGTCTCACCGGACCGTTTTAACATTGTTACTCTAGAAAAAGTAATATCATTTTGGTATGAAACAAACACCTTATTTTTTCTTAACAATATGATACGATTATATATGTTTATTAATTTCCAATATATAATATATCTCCTTTCTTTCTTTCCATTCACTCGTCAAGTTTTGGTAATTTTCCAAATTCAGAACACTCACACGAAAGTACTGTACATCTAGCCGACAGCCTCCAATGAGTCATATCTCGCCTTCGTCCTTCTCGCCTCAATCGGGCGAATTAATTTATGGTCAGATCCATCTACTTTTCAAGCGACAGAAGATCACATTGATTGTGGTAGATGTTTTTACATTATGTTTTCACATTAAACTCTGCATGGGTTTGAATTTTTAGCATGGTAACTAATGCCTCAGATTGCTTACGCAATCTCAGGCTAAAAGCGGGATGTTATGTGGACATGGTATTTCTAAAACAAATCTTGTTTGCCCCTCTTTAGGTCACATTTTTATCACTACTTGTACCAATCATCTTTATCATTCTTATTTAAACGGCCATGGCTATCACCAATATAGAACATGCTGAAATTCCACCAAAGTTTTTCATCAAACTTATAAAGATATGTGTATGGCAATGACGACGATTGTTATTGGAAATGCCTAATATCATATCACTAAATTTTCTTACGAGTTTGTTCAATACTGGTCAGTTTTGGGCCCCGTCTTATTCAGACTGGCTGAAAATATTTGAGTCGTTGAAAAAATTATTTAAATTTTAATTTCAACGATCTCTAGATTAAAGGGTCTTACAGACATTTTCGATAACGACCGAATCGTTATCGAAAATGCTTGACATGGTTGGCTTGAAAGTATTGAATACGAAGACTCTCGACCCCAATGCGGAAAGGGAACCTTGGTAACTAATATAGTGAAACATATACCTGTCTTATAAGGTTGACTGTGTTGGGACCAAATGTAGCGTTGGTGTTGTAATTGTTTTACATTATCACTGTACAAATCTACTCGGAAAACTTAAAATTCATATAACAACAATCATATACTTTTAACCCGATACCAGACGACAGAATTTTTACAAAATAAAAGAAGCTGCAGACTACAATTTTTAATTGAATAACTTTTAAAAACCTTCGTCTTGAGGGAAGGAAGCATTTTTTCGTGTTCATCAATTTTTTCCAAAGATGGAGGGGGCGTGAAAATTGAAATTTGTTGGAATGGCATGTGTACAAAACAATCTCCGTTCTCAACAGGTCATTATAATGGTGACATGTAAGTGAACGGAGGGGATGATGATCTGATGACAAAATTGTCCATAAATCAAAGCATATAGCCCATTACAAGGAGACAAGACGAAGAACTTTAGACGGGTCCAAATTGAAAGCAGGTGAAGATAACTAAATCAAGTTAATGGAATTATGATGACTATTGTTATTATTGACTTTTTCGAGAGAATACATTGTAGAAAAAGAAGACGTTGCTTGTAAAGAGCAAAATTTCTTTACTTTTCACAATGTTTTCCAAATCTAATTTTTGAGAGGCGTCCAAAAGTAGGATAGTAAGGGAATGCGTTAAGCGAAGAACATAAATCGACATTATAAATTCAGTTGAATATTCATTATTAATGAAGTCTAAACAGATTATTTGATGCTCTGTATACCCCTGCTTTTTCCATCTGCAGTTACGACATTTACGTCTCAAATAAAAATTTTACTTTTCATTTACACGTTCCTTGCCATAAAATATCGAAGAGGAGTTGGTGGGCGTGGTCAGTGGAGTCAGTGGCCGAGATCGGCGGAGTAAGTGGGTGTGACCAGCAGTTTATCGGCCAATTGCACACTAAAATCTGATTGGCTTGACGTAGGAGTTTACAATATATAATGGTCAAAGGTCCATTTCTGCGTGAGGCTGCTCTCGTCACATGTTTTCATGATAGCAACACCATCTTGGATATCAAGACATAATCCTGATAGTTTATGCTGCAGGAAATGATCCTGAAATTCAAGGTAATGTAGATTATATATATATGCAAACTCATGAGCAAAGCGGGAACGTGATCAAACAAAGAAAATATTTGAAAAAGAAATCAAATCTAGCAGATATCAATCTGATAATTTGTTATGTTTGTTGGGGGCTTAAAGCCACTTTTAACAGTATTTCAGTCTTATCTGTGTGGCTGGAGCACCTCAAAATCGGCTCCTGGAATTTCTCACACCAGCATAACCACTACAGTCTTTCCGAGCCTCCAGCTGCTCATCCCACAAATGTTTACGATTATCCACAAATTGGTGGGAGACATATTTTGGAAAGGATATTAGCCTCGATCGCAACCAACTGCGCCATGGCTAACGACATAAGGTATTCCAAAAATAAACGATAGAAAGATCATGTATTAAATCCCGAAAATCTACCAGGTGCGAAAATAATCGCCTTGTGTCAGTCTGCGTGGACTGCATAGGCAAACCAGGGGCGAAATTTATCGCTCTTCCCGGATTGCCCCAATATATATAACAGGTCAAAAATGTATGTACGACTTGATAATGAATTAAATCCGTTGAAAATTTATCATATTACGCGGGTGATATTACACTAGTTAAATGACTATATAGATATGCGAAAGCATATGATAACGACATTTTTACCTAGACAATGCATGTAATGACGGTATTTTACGAACGGTATTTTAAGTTTCGTGCACGATCTTATATCGATAAAGTTTAGGATTTTCTTTATTTATATGATCAAATAAGTTATTTTGTGGATAGAATATCAATTTTGTGCTCATGGAATACCGAATTCATTAAATTCTTTATCAAACACAGAAAAAACTCGACATAGCCTCGGTTTAACCTCTTTAATGATAACCAATTTAAAAAAGTTGGTATTCTATTTCTAATAAAGCTGTATTTTTTTAGATTAATCGAGAAAAACCTTAGTTGAACGATAATCGATATTCTGCGTATCATATAACATCATATTCATCGTAATGAAAGCACGTAAACCACCGTCTACAGCTCATTTGAATAGTTATATTACTTGCGTAAAATCATCCATGTAATATCACCCATGTAATATCATTTAAGAGATGAAGAGAATATTCTTTGATTTCATGGATGTTTGAACCGAAAAACCTAATCACACTGTATGATTACGCGAAGCGGATTCATACATTGTGTGATAAGTTTTTCGGTTCATACCTCCATGAAAACAAAAGAAATATTCTCTTCTATTCTTATAATTTAATAACATCGAGCGAAAAAAAAAGCTTTACAAAATTGATACCCTTTTGTAGGGGACTATTTTGTGCGGAAGCATAAAAATCCGCTGCGTGCTCAAAATTATATTCATGGGGTTATGAATGAGTTTTTTCGACCAATCAGAACGCTCGTTTTTGATAGACGAAACTAAAAATTAAGTTATATATAGTTATTGTACTCCAACGTCGTAGGTCACGTTATCAACGAGTTTAAGTAAATCGCGCGAAGTTATTCAGTTTCCAGAAAAGCGAATCACCACAAGTTTTATTGTATTTTCTGCTTTGTGATCCTTAATTAATTATATAATTAGCAAACGTGTGTCTTACGGACGCCTTGAAAGACCAGAAAATCTATAAAAATGCGAAAGGTCAGTTCGTCGCCATACAAAACTAACCAAGCATTTAGCTGTCTACGACATAAAACTATTTTGATGTAACACGTGAAAAATGTCTGATGCAGGTAAACAAATGGACGCCAAAAAGTGGACACTCAGACAATTCTTATTCATACAGGCAAAATAAAAATCAAGTCTTCAAATTGGTCAGATCATTATTTTCAATTATTTTCTTTTATATGTAAACAAAACCTAGTCTTTAATGAAAGTCTTGAGTTGTAAATACTTTAGGAATAACAATTGTAGTTTTTTCGGGCACCTGTGATTTAATCGGTTGCTTCTTACCTTAGAATGATTCCAGATTTCTTGTCTTCCAGACAGGCAATCTTCTAATGTTGGATGAACATTTTCGGACAACTCCAAGAGCTTTATACAGTGTAACGGGGAACGTAGAAACCCTGTTTTTGTGATGGAAAATCCCTGAAAAATATCTCGTCAAATAAATGCGTGGAGAATCTTCAAAAAAGAAAAAAAAAACAAAAAAACATCAGACATTTTTTTGCATTTAGCAAGTAAATAACATAAAACTATTGTAATTCAATCATAGAAAGCGGCAGATATTATGTTCAATGATATGATCTTTACAGAAATTTACTATATTTGGCTTTCGAGGAGTTTAAACCGACAAAATTGTTATTTGCTGTGGCACAAGAAGTGTCGATTCTCCTACTTTTATCTTTTAGTTCAAGGGGTTGTTTAAGAACATTGTTTAAGTTTCGAATTGATTTCGTCTAACACAAAGCCATCTTTCGGCGTTATGATTTTACCTTTGGATAATCTAAAGAAGAGTTTGCAATTAACCGGGCATCCGTATTACTGGTACGAAATGATACTTTATTTCCAAACCCTTTCCCACGATCTTCATGTCTAAAATGACGCCATTTTAAAAAAAGAAGTTCTGAAAAACATAGTGAATAATGGGGAAATTGCTTGTTACAAGCAATTTCTTCATTCTTCACAGTGTTTTCCATCCCCTAAAACAAAGATCTTTAAAGATTTCGTCGACTTAAGATTTATCTTTGTAACTGCCTTCAATTTGGACCAGTCTAATCTTTTGTCGTTTGGGAATGGGTTAAGCAGAGGAAGAAGATTATTACCTTCATATCACGCAAACAAAGTTTCTTCGAACCGTCCAAGGCTTACATGTAATATGCCTCTCTGCGCAATACGACAACTGCCACTTATCAGGGAATAAAAAATATTTTCCCAAATTTCCGCTGTATGAAAATACCAAATGAAAAAAAGAGACCTTTTTATGCAAATTAGAGACGATCGAATGTACTGATTTACAAAGGTCATCATTTGATTATGATATATATATATATATATATGACGAACAAAACAAATTCAACGTAAAAAAATCGGTGCTCTCTAAAAACCATCATTAAACAACGAATTTTTAAATTGTAGTGATTTGTATTGGAACCGCTGAACGATCGTGACATAATTAAAAGATGCATACTCGCGGCTCACAGAGCAAAATTTACCTGACAAGCAGTAATGAGTTATGATGACAAAATGATAGCTATTATCTATAAACAGATTTCGCTAGTTGGTCAGTTGTTTGTGAACAAATGTATAAAGACCCTATTAGCTATATAGAGGATAAATATTGGGTCCTGTTTAAGATCGATTTGTCTTTCATTCAGTGAACAGCGAAACCTATATTTTCACGGGTGACGAAGCTTGTGCTTAAGATGTTCACGAAATGAAAGATAAATCGATCTTACACGAAAAAAAACATAATTATCTTTAATGTAAATATAGATTTTTTTTAGTTGCTTCCTTTTACACGTGAATTACATGGCAACCCGTCGACGTCACCAGTACGTTCATTTCCTTGTAGACAACGTCTAGTAGCGCGCAATAATAAAATTAGGGCTTAATCTACCAAAACAGTAAATTTGATCATTTCATTGTTTTCTGGGTAAAATTGTCGTGTAATAATCTGCCGAGAAATCTCTTACTATATGGGAAAGTGTTTAAGAGGCACCGATTTACCTGAATAGTGTCGAATGGACGGCATTCTACCACCTTTAATTGGTAATGATAACAATGAACGTATCCGCTATTGTCCAAACAAAGGTTCGTGTGGTTATTCCGAACTCTGCCCCAGGCTGTCGTGTTTACGTTGAGCACTCCGAGTTCAGGCAATATGTTTTCCAAAAACCAAGAAAACGATTTACATCTTAGTTTCATTTTTAAGTTTATTCTATCGGTGAGATCACCTACTTCTACGTTCTAAAAAAATAAATAAATAGATAAAAAAATCGATTAGTCGTGAAGGTAAACGAAATAAAGTTCAAGATCGTTATTCAGAAAATACAGTCGAGTCTTTTTAGTTGTTTCACTATACAGAAAGTATGGACCAAGTTTATGTTGGAAAGAAACTTCCGTCTCATTATGTAAAAAGTACAAACTTAACTCGTCAAGAAAAATATAAACCATACTCGTATATAGGAAATAAAGTCCTTACTCTTTATGTAAAAAATATAGTCCATACTCGTTATGTAGAAAATATAGTCCTTATTCGTTATGTAAAAAATATAGTCTATACTCGTTATGTAAAAAGATATAGTCAATACTCGTTATGTTGAAAATATAGTCCTTACTCGTTATGTAGAAAATATAACCCATACTCGTTATGTAGAAAATATAACCCATTCACGTTATGTAGAAAATATAGTACTTATTCGTTATGTAAAAAATATAGTCCATACTCGTTATGTAAGAAAATATAATCCTTACTCGTTATGTAGAAAATATAACCCTTACTCGTTATGTAGAAAATATAACGCATACACGTATGTAGAAAATAAAGTCCTTACTGGTTATGTAAAAAATATAGTACATACTCGTTAGGTAGAAAACGTCCTTACTCGTTATCCAAAAATATAGTACATACTCGTTAGGTAGAAAATATAGTCCTTACTAATTATGCAGAGAATATAACCCATTCTCGTATATAGACAGACCTTTCTCAAATACTTCAAGAAATCATACTTTCGACTTATCCGTTTTTTACTTCAATGCTGGCCAATCTTCATTATTGAATAATAATTGAAAGAAGAGTTAAAATGAAGGATCGTTTGGTGACGCTTTTCAAATACATTGGAGGGGGAGGGGATACATACAGGGGATATATATGTTTTAGGATATGTTTTAATGAAGCATCGTATCTCGAAGCAGAGTTAGTAATATGCATGAAGCACATGCTATCAATTTTTTTAAATCGTTTTCCCGAATCTCTATTCCTAAGCGAAAGCCTGATTACTTCAAATAAACTCTCCTCGAACTAATTTTAAAGATTTAAATCATGGGTCATTGCTAAATATATAGTCACTAGGACTGACTGAGAAAAGAGCTTTATTTGAGACGAACGACAAAGAACTTTCAATGATCACTTCTACCTGTATCCCCGAGAAGTGGCTATAGACAAGCTGTTTATGTTGAGGCTCCATCCATACCTCCACCGCTCTCTTATAGTTATGCATACTAATATTATGTCGACCCCCGGGAAAACTGTACGGCTGACCCCGACCAATGTGACCAATAAGAGAACATAACACGTGGACTAGTCGACCACCGCACATCCACACCTATATTTGACAAAAATGACATAAATAGCTACGTGTCAGCCATTACCAAATGACAAAATGTTAAGTTAGACCAAATTCATAGAAGTGACAGACGACATTTTGATTATGAAATTTCAAAAAGATCTGTCTTTTGGGGTAGAAAACACGGTAACAAGCGATATCTTCATTACTCTCAATGTTTTATAAGTTGTCTTTTTTGAGTGAGTCAAAAGGCGCCATTGTGTTGAAATGAGTTATGACTGTCCCATGCTTGAATTCGTTGATTAATGAAAAAAGTTAGTACATTTGCGAGCTAACTAAAGACGGTTCTGCATACAGGACATATTATTATCATATATTGATACTGACTCTAATTTCTAGTTACTGACGATCTGTGCATATCCTACCTGTACCCTGAAGAAATCTTAGCTGATCGCCTTCCTCTCTTTATGTAAATATGAAATTGTTCGAAATGTACATCGTGAGATCAACTAATTAGCTAATTGGGTTTAACACCATTTCGCGGCTACTAGAACACCTAACAAGGGTTCCTACTATATCTTACACCAGTACCTCAATCACATCCTTTACTAGCCTCCAGCTCCCATGCCACTTAGGTTTACGATTATCAACCCATTGGTGATAGACACATGTCGGAAGGGATATGTGTCGCCGCCGGGGATCGAACCCATGATGTCCCATAATTGAAGATTGGGAGTCTGGTGCATTACCAACTGCGCCATGACGAAATAATGGAATGAATCAGGTTTCTCTTTTCCTGAATAATGGAACCTGATTCAGATTTCAATGATATCATTGAAAGCCCAGCGGAATAGGTTACCAGACTAAATTCTTACATTTCTTACATCAAAACCACCAGTTGTGTTATAGTTGCCAATATAAAACCATTTTAGTTTTTGCTCATGCACAAAACTCATGTACATTTTATTTTAAAGGAAATCTAAGACCAGTAAAATATTCATCCAACCATTATCATTTTTTCACGTTTTACAGGGAATGTCATCCACGATTCTTTTTCATGTCTTCTTTGCATAAGAGAAGTCAAAGTATTCTAAATAATGGCATACTTGATTGTGTCGATGTCTTGGATGTTGTCCTGTCTTTATCACCTTTTTTGTCCGCGTTATTTTTGATAGTATGTAGCTCGTAATGAGACCCATACAGTATATCCATTTAGTGCATGATAATAGCGAATAGTGCTGCTCCCCAAAAACCAAGTGTGTTTTCTACAGGTTATGTTCTTGATTCAAATATTATGGAACAAAGTACGCATATGTATTTCTCATATGTTAAATATCAAGTCAACTAAGTTAAAGAAAAGTAGTCCTTATATCAAGCGAATCTCGGAACTATCATTCTTTTGATTTAAACCTACCCTCCACGATAGCTCAAGGTTTTCTCCTCCCCAGATTTTCATATCAGAATCGTATCCTCCGATCTCATAGAAGTACTTTCTATCTACTGCATAAGCAGACCCAACCATTACGACGCCACTGCCAAAACAAAAACATTTGAATGTTAATATTTTCTTTATCGGTAAAACTTATTTCGTTTTCAGAGTCTATAAACCTTTCCTTAATCAAAGTAATTCCTAGAAAATAGAGCTATGAAAGACTAAAGAACAAAATGGATATATATATATGAACCGAATCGTTTTTATGTTATCTGACAGGCATAAGATAAATTTAATTTTCCGGTCAGCAAAAGCTAGGACAATATAAAAAACTAACAACAGGGATAAAAGAAGAAGATTTACATGCAAAACAACAACAAAGTTTTTCGTCACGTGCGTATCGTTTAACTTAGTCCTTTTCTTTGTTTCCTTCTTTGTTATGTTTTACTTATATTATGAAAGGGAAGGATTCGCTTTCTATATGGTCTATGGACAAACAAAATGTCGTTTCACGCCCAACGACGATATGGTGTTTAGTCTTTTTGTAGTATTTTGTCTGACATTGTAAGCATGTTCAACTCGATATTGTTTCTGATACAGATGTAACTTTAATACGAGTTTTCATCAAGGCATAATACTCTAGAGATACGTAAAGCCCCTTCTATTTACATAGATAGTCGTAGAGAATTCCCATTTTGCCATGATAATTCCTTGGAAAAGAGTCTCTCGGATTAAATCGTTGAACTTCGGTTGAAGTCAATAACGACTAAATAGTAATCGGAAACCAATGACGTAATCCATATGTGATTGAAACTACAAATGTACAATGATCGGTGAAATCGAAAGGTAGTTTATTTACCCGATGCAATCTGTTTCCTTTCGAGTTGTACTTCGTGGACTTATTTTGTGTTACGCAATGAAAAATATTTTTTCTTCTTTTCTATTCTTTTAAAGTCATGAGCAGTCATTTTCATTACAAAATCACACTTTATATCTTCTTTCAAATGTCTGAATGCATTAAAGTAAGATATTTTGACGTTTATCATCCATAATATGTTCAAGAGCTCATTTATGTTCATCATGTCTCTGCCAACTTAGATAGAGATGTAATACGAACAAAATGCCTAACGTAAACAAGCAAGGGTTTTCTTTTAGAATTTTGTTTAAGGGATGATCTGTAAATTATATTAACTTATAACTCTTCAATTCTATGATCAAATCTAAGTAAATATAAGTGCCTGATACATAACTCCTTTATGAATTTTCAAATTACTAAATAGAATAACTAATCGGTGTGAGGTGATAGGTTGGATTATCCGTGTTTGTAATGCCGTGTATACATTTCGGGTCTTTATCTCAACGATCACATTTACAGTTAAAGGTCCAAAACTTTGAATAGTATTCTAGTCCGATCTATATCATTTACAAATATGGACTGGAATTAAAATAATGTTGATAGGACGTTCATCAACGCAAAACAATTGTATGTGAAACTCCTTGTCAAAGGTCTATTCAAAGTTTTAGGTCAATGGTGAAGACTGGGGTACAGTATTTCATCCACTCGATATCTACTCGATACGTGGAGGGATTTTCAATTAAGTTGGCAAATATTTCCATAGGCATGTACTGGGCTCGTGATTATCCAAGAATCTTTTTATTCTGGACGAGAACAGTTTCTTACAGCTTACCCCCAAATTTGCAGATATCATCTTAAGGAAAAACAGCCCCGTCATACCACAATGCCAATATTTATTAGCCAGCCTTTTTTTCGTAATCAAAGCAGGGTTCATCACTGTCTTCTAATGTGCTACCGCAATAGACACCGTCAATGAAATCGTTGCTGTGATCATGTCAGATGAGCGAATTACAAAAAGGTACATTGCTACAAAGTTAGGTATCCCACTGGAACGAACCCATGCAATCATCCATATCCATTTTCATAACTCCACGAACAAAATCTTTGCACTCAGAAATTTCGAATGCTTCCGCACAAAATGGTCCAATTCAATAGGCTTTTTCGCTCGATACCATTAAGATATAAGGAATGAAGAGATATTGTTTGTAATCAGAATTGTATCCAAATACTTCAACGCCGTTCCACAAATTGTGTAAATTTAAAAGTTGAACAATAAATGGAAATATCATAGGCTTAGGGCCTTGCTATTTCTCCTGGCCTTTTATGCAATCTTTTTGCATAAGATGTCCATAAGCATTGATTTCGTTCTGATACAAAATATCGGAAACATAAGGATAATTTATATTTTATTACGTAAATCTCAGTTGTAAATAAATACAGTGTATATTTAAACTAATGCTTCTTTATGGATAGGAATAGTTCTTACAAATGTTTGTGTGTACCTACGGTTTAACGAGCAGCTTTTTGCCAGGAGGGTCTGGTCTAAAGCTATCTTCGTAAAACGTTAACCTCCATTCAAATGGGTATCGCGGAGCCACTCTGTTGAAACGGTATTGAAAATTCTTGAGATCGATGTAGTCGAGCGTTGCCATGGCGAATGTTTTTCGGTCTTTAAGTATTTCTGCCAGCAATGGTTCTAACCTAAAAGAAAAGGACTTTTTATACTGATTTCTGCCACAGTGTATTCCTCTTTCACATAAAAGTTCAAACACAACACGAACCTTATATCACATGATTTGAAAGCCGTTCTATCCTTTATTAGTACGTTTAACAACGACAAAATCGGAACATTCATCTTACAAAACTCCTTTAGTTACCTCTCTTGATAGCATAGGTTGCTCCTTTGATAGCGAACAAATTTTCCAAGTTTCAAATGAATACCAATGATAATGTAAGAGGTATTGACGACGAAAAAGACGTAGCCGCAAAAAAGTTTTTACAATACATAGCTTTTCTTACAGCCCAACTGAAAATATTTTTTACCTACATTTCCTATGATTCTACATGCCAAATGAATAAATTGTTACATTTTGAGGTAGCTTAAATCTTTCTTGTATTATTCAGAAAATATCTTACCCTAAAGATTGCCGCCGTATGAGATTGTATTTTTGAAGTTACACTCGACGACTCCACAAAATATTTGTCATGCCTATCTGGAATTTCTGGCAAACAATTTAGAAGTTTTAGTAATTTACAATAGAGGTGTTTTAGAATGTCTATCTAAGGCAAATTGATTACTTTCATAGAAGGCTGGTCTAGAAGGTTTGGCAATCAAATAGCCCCTGGACTTCTACCCAGGTGTAGTGTTACATACCAGTAATAGTTGACCTCCATATGACTATCAAATATTACTACGACATCTCCTGTAGCGTTGGCTATTCCAGCTAATCTCGCTTGTATCAGCCCTTGTCTCTTGTGGAGTCTTACTATTTTGACGAGACCACGTGGAAAATTATTCAGGTAGGCGTCAAGGTCACCCTTCAGTACCTCTGTTTTAAATAGAAATTATTTAAGACAAAACCAAGTCATCGTTTAATTGTTTTGTATTCTATGGTTTTGTTTTGTAGGCAATATCTTCAGCAAATCTCTGATTTTCTTTTTATATATCTCTAGTATTACATGTATGACCGTAACACTGCATTCAAAAAGTGTAATCGAATATAAATGAGTACTTTTGCCATAAAAGTTGTTTAAAAGGTGGGACTAATTTCCGTAAAGTGTGTGTTTTCATTTTATAATTTTTATGACTTCCTCATAATGTACCAGCTCAATTTCACCTAAACTTTCACAGGAATGTGTGATGCCTTGGTGACCTTCATCAGATTATTCGAGAATTTTATAGGACTTCGGCTTTTTTGCAAATGGATAAAAGGAGTATTATCTTGAATCGCCCCACCACGACTCTTTATTAATATTAACGATTTTCCAAAAAGTGTGATCATTCGAAGAGATAACAAGTATAAAGAATATAAACGATTTTTCGACTGTTTCTGTCTGAAAAAGTATGTCCTGGTGAATCTAAAATGAATCCCAGTTTACTTTATATTAACAACAATGAACGGAACATCAAATAATGCAACCTTTTAGACCTCCGACTCTTGTTTTTTTTTACAAGAATATTTCTGGATTCCCTTCTTTGCATATATTATGTGACTATGTGAAAAATCAGCTGGCAATATCTCATGAACATGAGGTCAGCAAGCCTCCTTGTTTCTAACGAAAAGTATTTTAAAGATTCGCTCTTTGTCTTCTGTAGAAAAAAGGTTGTAAGGGCTCAGTTCAATTGTCAACCAAGTGAATGATCTAACAGCTTTTTATAGAGGATCATGACATAATGGATGCAGAATTGAAAATAGAGAGCCCCTATACCTTATATTTTGTCGAGGTACCGTCCCTTTGTTTACTTGTCAAAAAGGATGAACCACATTTGGACCCCAAAGATGATGCCTTTACAAGCCCCAAGGTTTTTCACAAAATGATATAAAATACATGTATATTTCATACGGTCACGAAGGCTGTTTCTATATTGTTAAGCATACAGAGAGATATTCTTTAAGTATCGGCTATGTTTCCTTCCCTAAAAACAACGCTAAACCTAATGTACGCATGTTTAAATTAATCATTGGTCCGAGATAAAATGAATATGGCTTTAACCTGATTTTTTATGCTAGAGTAAAGGCTTTACTTTTAATCAAATGCCTATACTGAAATTCGACAAACTCATTATTTTATACTCAAGCTTAGGTTGAAATTAGAATTACGCAACCGACCCGGCAGTTTGAATATACCAAACGATGTGCAAGAAATTCAGCCATATGTTGAGTTGTTAATAATACAAAAAATAATGATGGGAGAAATTGTTTGTCTTGGCGATATTCTCTATTCCAGCGACTGTTCCTACTTGTTTGAAACATTTTTATTTCAACTTAAGCTAAATCTACAGTATGTGATTTGACAGGAATTTGATCCATCACTCACTGCCCCCCCCCAAAACACACTTAAAAACACGTTAGATTATGAATTCGACGTAAAATAAGCCAATTTTGAAATAAATGCATTTTTTTTCGGCAACCATTTAGTAGAAGTGTATGAAATATGTGTAATATTTTTTTACCAATGCTAAAATTTCACACCTGATTTGCACACCCCGGGATAGGAAAAGCAGTAAAAGGCAATTTCTTTATTTTCAACAAAATGTTCTACTCCAAAAATTAAAAAGATAAGGAAATTTCACAAACTTTTCATTGTCGTCAGCAACTCCTTTCAAATTTGGCCAGCTTAAGTTTTGGTCGTTTTATGTTGAGTTAAAAAAAAGGAGACTAACATGATTTACCCATTGTACTTGCATCATCGACCAAGATGATTTCATGCAGCCATTTTGATGGTGATCGGTTAATGATACTGTGGACAGTTCGCAGTAAGACAGAAGGCCATTCTTCGTGGAAGGTGACGATGACACTGGCTGTAAGTAGCTTGTCGGGGTATGTTAGATTTTGACACCTGATAAAAGAGACCTGATTTTTATTGAGTTTTCTTTTTTCGAAATTTATAGAATTTACTGACACGTGACGTTCTTGGTGTTTACCCATGTTATACCATGACCAGACGACAAATTCTTAGGCTGGTGCAAATTGATGGAAGTTGCAGACGACACTTCAAATTGCACTATCTTTGGACAATAAGAGCAAAATATGGTAGAAATTATTTTGAGAAAAGGATATATTACTTGTTTCTTAGGGGCATCAAAAAGCTGGATTTTACGGTAATAGGTTAACCAGAAAGGCTTTCTTTATGTCGTGCCAAGGGTGGCAAACCTTATTTCATTGATTGATTGAATGGGGTTTAACGCCGCTTTCAACAATCTTTCAGTTAAATCGGCTGGAGCACCTAACAATGAAATCCTGGTATTTCTCACACCAGTACTACAAGTACATTCTTTCCTAGCCTCTAGCTGCTATCCCACATAGGTCTAAGATTATCGATCCATTGGTGAGAAACTGATATTTGAGAAAAGGATGATCTCGACTTCCCTTCACTCGTGGTGATACATGCAAACTTTATTGCGGTCAAATACTTTAAACTACATGTATATGCTCTTTGGCCAATCATGGCAAAAAACGACACATTAAATCATTTATTTAGACCGAATGTGAACTTCGAAATTGACCGACAATAGAATAAAGGATTTTTGTTCGTTTGGTGGCCTAAACGTTATAACTACAGCTTGCTCAAGCTGCAGGTTCGACGTATAGGTCTCCAACCATTTCATTGTTTTTAGCAAACCTGAACGCACGAAGAGCTCAAGGTGAGCTTTTGTTGTTAGGTGGATGTCCGTGGTCCGTGGTCCGTGGTCCGTCATGCCTCGTCCTTCGTCAATATTTATCTTGTATGCACTCTAGAGGCTACATATTTTGCCCAATCAACCTGAAAATTGGTCAAAATGATTGTCTTGATATAATCTCGGACAAGTTTGAAATTGGGTCGATTTGGGGTCAAAAACTAGGTCAGGGAGTAAAATCTAAGAAAAATCTTGTAGGCACTATAGAGGCCGCAATTTTTTGCCAAATCATTGGGAAATTATGTCAAAATAATTGTCTTTGTGAAAACTTGTACAAGTTCGAAACTGGGTCAACTGGGGTAAAAAAAATAGATCACAGGGCCAAATCTAATACATTGTATGCAATCTAGAGGCCACAATTTTAGCCGAATCGATTTGAAATTTGGTCAGAATGATTGTCTTGATGAAATCTCGGACAAATTCGAAATCGGGACAACTTGGGTCAAAAACTAGGTCACAGGGTCAAATCTTAGAAAAACCTTGTATGCACTCTAGAGGCCACATTTTGTGCCCGATCAACCTGAAATTACGTCAGAATGATTGTCTTGGTGAAATCTTGTACGAGTTCACAACTTGGTCATCTGTGGTCAAAAACTAGGTCATTAGGTCAAATGTTAGAATAACCGTGTTTGCACTCTAGAGGCCACATGTTTTGCCCAATCAACCTGAAATATGGCCAGAAAGGTTTTCTTGATTTATTCTCGGACAAGTACGAAATTAGGACAACAGGGGTCAAAAACTAGGTCATTAGGTCAAATCTTAGAAAAACCTTGTTTGCACTCTGGAGACCTGATTTTTTGCCCAATCGACCTGAAACTTGGTCAGAATGGTTGTCCTGAAGAAATTTCGGACAAGTTCGAAATAGGGACAACTTGGGTCAAAAACATGTCATTGGTTCTAATCTAAGACAAACCTTGAATGCTCTCTGGAGGCCACATTTTTTGTCCGATCAACCCTAACTTTTGTCAGAATTATTGTCTTGGTTATATCTTGTACGCGGTCATAACTTGGTCAAGTTGGGTCAAAGAATAGGCCACTGGGTCAAATCTAAGAAAAATCTTGTATGCACTCTAGAGGCAACATTTTTGCCCAATCGACCGGAATATGGTCAGAATTAGTGTCTAGATGCAATCTCGGACAAGGTCGACAAGGGGACAATTTGGGTCTAAAAATATATCACAGGGCCAAATCTAAGAAATACATTTTATGCACTCTAGAGGCCTCAATTTTTGCAGAATCAATTTGATGTATGGTCAGAATGATTGTATTAATGAGTTCTCAGATAAGTTCGAAAATGTGTCAACTTGGGTCAAAAACTAGGTCAACGGGTCAAATCTTGGAAAAACCTTGTATACACTCTAGAGGTCACATTTTGTGCCCGATCAACCTGAAATAACGTCAGAATTATTGTCTTGGTGAAATCTTGTACGAGTTCAAAACTTGGTCAACTGTGGTCAAAAACTAGGTCATTCGGTCAAATATTGGGAAAACCTTGTATGCACTCTAGTGGCCAATTTGTTTGCCCAATCGACCTGAAATATGGTCAGAATTATTGTCTTGTTGAAATCTCGGTCAAGTTCAAAATCGGGACAACTGGTCAGTTTGTTTGTTTTGAATGGGGTTTTACGCCGCTTTCAACAATCTTTCAGTTATATCGCGGCGGCTGGAGCACCTACCAATGGAATCCAGGTATTTCTCACACTAGTACTACCATAACATCCTTTCCTAGCCTTCAGCTGCTATCCCGCAGAGGTCTACGATTATCGACCCATTGGTGAGAGACAAAAAGTCGGAAAGGATGAATGCCGCCGTCGGGGATCGAGCCCAGGACCTCTAGATTGACAGTCCGACGCGCTACCAACTGCGCCATGACACGGCCCAAAATTGGTCAGAAGGATAAGCCTGAAAAATCTTGTATGTATTTAAAAACTGGGTCAACTGGGGTCAAAAACTAGGTCATAGTGTCTAACCTTAGAAAAACCTTATATTCACTCGAGAGGCCACGATTTTTTGCCCAATTGACCTGAAATTTGGTAAGAATGATTGTCTTGATTTAACCTAGTGTGAGTTCAAAACTTGGTTAACTATGGTCAAAAACTTGGTCACAGAAACAAAACTTAGAAAAACCTCGAATGCACTTTAGAGACCACTTTATTTTGCATGATTAACCCTAAATTTTGTCAGAATTATTGTCTTGGTTAAATCTTGTATGCATTCATAACTGGGTCAAATTGGGTCAAAGACTAGGCCACTGGGTCAAATCTAAGAAAAACCTTGTATGCACTCTTGAGGCCACATTTTTTGCCCAATGAATTGTCATCAATGGAATGAAATAAAAAAAATTGAGACATTCAACTCAGGTGAGCATTTTAGGACCACTAGAGCCCTTTTGTTTGCATGTTACTGACCATCAATTTCGTAAAATAACGTCGCTTTATATCGAAGTGGTACATCCTGTTGGAGTTAGTAGGCGTGGCCAGCGGAGTCAGTGGGTTTGGCAAGCGTTCTGTCAATCAACTTGATATTCAACTGTCAATCAACTTGATATTCAAGCAGCAGTTTTCCATTGACCTTCTACGTGTCCAACATTCGTTCTTACACTGGACAAGGATCATCGTGACATGCGTCATTTGTTTTTTCACAATGGGAGAAAGACAGGTACTGCCTCTAGTTGGAATGAGTAACGGGTGCCTTTCACTAAATGTCGTTGTTGTTGTGGTTTGAGAAATGACAGGAAACCATAGTTAGGTTAACCAATTGACGAGATGTAACTTAAATGCTGTTGAAAGTGGTTCGTTACTACATATGATCGATCAGGTCATAGGCGGACCTTATTTCATTATGATAGAATTTATAAATGTAACGTGTATCCATACTCTAATTATCTCTCTCGCATAAAATACTTTTGTCGGGTGCAAATGTTGTACTTTAAGAAGGAAGAATACGATTGTAAAATTACTTTTTGTACAAGTATATATTAAAATTTATATATCACTTCCATTAAATAAAAAAGGAGTATTTGTTCTGTTATTTTTGGCAGATAAGGCTATCGTTTTTTAGTGTTCTAATCATTAAAACACTTATCGTAAAAGTTTTTACAAAAATATGCTTGTGTGTTTCCAAATTATAATATTATCTTAAAAAAACCTTGCCGGAAAAGGAGAAGTATCGCTTCCAAAGGATTTTAGCCTATTCCACTTTGCACAAAACATTCTGAACAGATTATACAAAATATTAAAACTTCAAGTTATTTAATTATAATCATAGTTATTCAAAATTTAAAAGTGTTTACCACTTACACATTTAAATGTTATTCTAGGAAAAAAAATCACTTGTTGTAAGCAACTTTCCTTTCCAGCAATATCTTTATAAGTTTCTGTCTCTTCAATTATATCTTTTTGTAAAAGCGTGAAGCTGACCCTAGAACCTTTTACAGATGATGTAAAATTGTATGATGCATGATTTACTATTTTCTACACAAATTTGGACTATGGTCAGGTGATGGGAGTAATCTCCCATCACTCATTTATACTTTAGAATCGATATAATTGCTGCTGTCAATCAAGGAATCTACCACAAATCAAATACTTCATCTAGCCCGGAAATGACCTTTGAACACCGACATTGGTCGCCATTTTCTTTCAACATTTTTGATGGTTTTGGTGCCTTTAACGTCGTAACAACAGCTTACTAGATTACACCGAAATGGTGAGAATTTCTTGGATACATTTTACAGTTTATTTTAACACCAACCCAGATCAATTATTGTGAAGTTCAGCTTCTTTAAAGAGAGAGAGGGAGGGAGAGAGAGAGATCACGTTCTTAAGAAATATAAAGAGTTTTCTAAATCATTAGATAAAGTTTATGGATCAAATTCGGATAGCAGAAATAACATTAGAGTAAGAGAAGATTTTCCTGATAGGGTGTGTACAGAGCGTACTCTTTTATATCCATTCTTGAGAGATGCGATCGCGGATGGTAAAAAAGCGCACTTTAAGTATGAAAAGCTAGTGATTGATGGTCAAACTTTCACGTATAATGATCTTCGGGTACAGACTCAACCAATGGAACATCCGAATAGGATTCTGGCCAAAGCTATGATGCAAATATCACACACAGTGTAAAGAATGATATTGAACTGAAACTGTGTAGTTAGAACATTGAAGGTCTAATCAAATATGAAAGCGATAGTAAATTTCGCATCATTTGCTAGGCATTTGATATTACTAGTTTTTGTGAGACCTTGGCAAGTGATATCGATGATTTTTCACTTTTACTACCAGGTTATACCAATTTTGACTTTAAAAGGAAGAAACATCTCTATGCTAGGTGCGTCAGGTGGTGTGACCGTTTTCGTTAAAGATGACGTATTGAAAAACTTTCATATCAAACGCATATACAGATCATTTACTGAATGTCATTTTCCAACATTGTTCTAAAGCTTAAAAATATTAGTCTTTTTTTACGTGTGTCTAACCCGATTTTTCACCTTTATATGCAAAAGATGAATCGGGCATAGAATTTCTTTTAAATAGATAAGAAGATTATCCAGATGCATCTCTCTTTCTAGCTAGGGATATGAACGCTAGAACGAAAGATTTCAACGAATATATTCCTGGTGATACTTTGTCATGTATTTTTAACGAAAATATTGAGTATCCTTCAGACCATTTTAGTTTACATAGAATGTCACAGGATACTGAATATAATCGTTAAGGCCTATCTTTGTTAGAATTTTGCTGCATTTTTAATGTTCATATTCTTAATGGGCGATTCCCTGGTGACTCTTCAGGCGAATTTACCTGTTTTAGCCAATAATGGCAGAAGTATTGTTGACTACGTGTTATCCTCAAATGTACTTTTTGACTATATCGTTGATTTTTGTGTTTTAAATGAAGATGTTTCTGCTCATTTTCCTATAAGTTGTACTTTTAATTTTCCTCAGAAAAAAGCTGTCATAAATCAATCAAACTATCAAACAAAATTATCTATTTGGAAGGAATATAAATTGTTTCCTGAGCATGCTGATATTTTTCTTAATCAGCCCAAACCAGTGTTTCGGGAATTTTCTCAAAGTTCAACTCAAATGGTGAAAATGCTTTACTTTTTTGAACGAATTTATCAATGTCTTTAAACCAATACGACTGAGAAATAATAAAACTGTGACGTATCGCGCATGGTTTTAGTATTATATATTTCAATAAGAATTTCCGACCAATCAGAATCTTGTTATGCTCGTTGCCAATTAACGAGTTTACGCATCGTGGCATCGCAAAACTATGCAAATTGGCCACCAAACAACACGATATTGTTAACACTATAGATGATTTATTTGGTACATCTCAGTCACATAATAAAAATTGGTCAATATGACGGAATACAACTTATACGTCAACTTTGCAATAATTGAGTAGGAATATACCAATGAGCCAGCACTGCCTTACCAACATGCTAAAATGATAATGTTATGAAGTATAAACAAATGAATTATAAGCACTGCTGGCCAATTGTTCATCTGCCAAACCAAGCCATCGCAAATTCCCCAACAAAAGCAAAACATAAAACACGAGATGTAACCCTTCTATAAAAAAACCATATGCAATACGTCATGTATACGATTTCTACTCAATCCACCCTTCCCTGTTTAAGAGCAATATAATTTACTATTGCCACTAGAACAAGCCTCTAAAGGAGGAAGATATCTCCCTTAAAGAGGGCCCCTTATCATACCACTGATGAATTCCTTCCCGATCCACCAATAGTACAAGATATTACTATTACATACCTCTCTCAAGGAGGGCCCCTACCCTCAGCTATTTTACCCACACATTTTGTTCATTAATAGGAAAATATTTTCATGTAATGTGATGAAAATATGATTATATTAACTTCATTTTTTTAACAAATGAGCCACTGTGTTTATGAAACATAATCTTAACCTCCTGGTCCCCTCCAAATTTAAGTGTTACACCCCCCTATCTCCGACAGCAAAAAGTCTGATATTATATGGACCTTTGTATCTGTAATGCAATAGAAAAAAAATATATTTTTTTTTCAAATAAAGATATCCACATATTGGACATCAATTCATAGTTTTCTTCTAATATACTGAATTGAACAGTTATTAATATCTATTAGGAGTAAACAACAATGTCTATACTTGGTAAAAAAAATCAACAATTTTCTTGTCCTTGAAATTTAAATCAATTTCGCTGGTCTTGTAACCATTCATAAATTGATCAGTATTTTTTCCCAGTACGGTTAATTTATCCTTCCATGACAATTCCAAATAATTCTTATAACAGTCGGATTCCCAGTCTCCTAATAATTGTATATACAGTAAAACCCCTCTAGTACGACCACTTGCGGTACTTTCTGAAAGTGGTTGTAATAGCGGGGTGGTCGTAATACTGAGGTTTGGTCATTTGTTGTCAAGTAATTCATGTTTATTTTATTTTCGTGATTTGAATATATTGATATTATACATACAAAAATGAAACTATAAGAACATATATTACAGCGGAATCTTATGTCATTTTCAAATTTACAATCTTTGACAAGTTCCACTTTCTATATTCTTCATTTGGATCTGATTCAGAAGTCCGACCTCAGATTATATATTCGTAAGAACAGGTTCAAATTGTCAAACTGTCTATATCATATCTTCTTTGATAGGAATACCAAGCATCAATAACGTTGAATTCAAATTTAATTGCTAATTAAATGTTCTGAACGCCGTGAACAAACTAATCGTAACTTCTCGGATACTTTTTCACTTGCGAATTTATTACTCGAGTAAAAATCCGTTACACATTCAAATAACAATCAGAGATTAAAACAAGATATAATTTCTAAAACTGGTCTGCCACTTTAATCATAATGCCTATTATAATAAGGGTTCGATATCACATAATCAAAAATCCGATAATGCATTTACAATGCATTCGAACCAATTAGTTTCGCTCTTATCACGTGTGAAATTCGGGTGGTCGGTCTCAATGTGTGAAGTTACTGGTCGTTTTAGTGGGGTTCAAAATAGTGAACCCGCTATAGATAGTACTGAATTCAGTGGTCGTAATTCGTAATAGCGGGGCGCCCGTTTTAGAGGGGTTCGCGACCATTGAGATAAAGAACAAAAAATTCCGTTCTGTAAAAATTCGGTCGTAATAGCGGGGTGCCCGTATTTCCGGGGTGGTCGTAAGGAGGGGTTTCACTGTATTCAGGAGGAACGTTTGACCGGAAAGCTAGAGTGTCAAAACCTCGTCTGAATGAGTGAGAAGAAAATAAAGTGGGATTCAAACCTATGGCCTGAATACATTTACGCAATTTGTGTTGAAAAAGATGATATGTAACACATTTACCATCCTTGAGCACAAATAAGGCTCCCGATGAATGATTAACCTTGTTTGAGCTCAACTGATCAAAAGCAGAAACTGGGCAAATTCTTTTATCGTTAGAAGGGATTAAGGGATACAAAATTTCCCGTTCTCAAAACTGCACAGGTTCAGAATATCTAAATCTAACGATCAAAATTTTTGACTTGGTTTCAACATCTTCATATTTCAAAAATCTCTCCTCTTTAAAATCTGCTTTACTGGTGGGAACCAAATTTGACTTGCGAGCTACTAAGAAGAAAGCGAATAAAAAAGACACCAGTAAAGAATGTTATCTTAATCTGACCAATCAAGACTATCATGAATTGAAATGGGTTCTGCTCTTTTAACAGCCCGGGGTATGACACTAGATAAGCTCCTTAGTGTTAAACGCAAACTAAAATCCTCCTCGAAATGACTAACCTCACATCCAACCATGGAATGTAAAGTTTTAACTCCATTAATATAGTTTCTAATACTTTGAACTGACTCAAAAGACCTTGAAAGAAACTGAGCATACAATTTAATTGTATTCACAGAGGCTGGTAAAAAGGACAACTTGAAATATATACAAAACATAATAAATGCCTCCCATTGTACTTGGAGATTTTTATGCGTGCCTGCCGCATAGGCTGACTTAGTGGACTGTTGCATATCTCTGGTGACACCTGAAGAATTAAACATTACCAGGGATGAACAAATTTAAAGTTTTATCAGTAATAATTTCCTAAAGCAATTCTATGTCTGTGAAATCTGATAAAAATGACTCTTTAAATTTTATATTCAAATGCCACCTTGAAAGATTATCTGAAGCCCGATTTAACTTCCCTTCTAGGAAAACCGCTTTTAATTGAAAGTCATGAACAGCCGTCCAGTAACATATCTCGCGCAAACACTTTTGAAGCAAAGGACACTTTTCTTTTCCAGAATGCAGCACTATTCAAGCTGCTTGATTGTCACAAAATATTTGAATTCGTTTGCCAGTAAGAAATTTTCCTCATAGATGAAGACTTACTACAATAGCCAGTAATTCCAAGATGATTATGTGCAAGTTTTGCTTCTAACAATCCGCCACACCCACTCGAACAACTGTCCGTACTCAACAAAGAATCTACAGTCAGCCATGGACCGTGATCAATCAATGTGATGCCGTTAAATACTGGTAGAAATTTGTCCCACCATTCCACAGCTCTTTTAACTTCCGATGGAATAGGCAGACATTGATTATGTGGAAACTCATAGCATTCCCTCAACCAATTCAAAATTCTATTTACAAAAATTCTGCTTGACCTTACACAAGCTCCCACAAAATTTAATTTTCGATTTTAACTTTTGAAGGTCTTGGATGGACGCAAATTCTTTCTTTAACCAATCTTGTATCAACGACCTTATTTCTTGCAATCTAGTAAGAGTCACAGGCATTGTCATAGATCTAGTATCAAATAAAACCCATAAGAAAACCATAGTTTCAGAAGGTTCACATGCCTTATCGAATGCCTGTTCTAGTCAACTGCATATGAAAATTTGTCTCATAGTGTTAAAGGCGAAATAAGCTTTTTCCCGAGTTTCTACTCCCCCGAAATCATCCAAGTAATTCAAAACGGCTACACCAATATTATACATCATGTACGAAAAGGCGTTGTGACTCTTTGGTATATTTGAGCTGAACTTTTTAACCCCATAGGAACCACGCTATCTGCAAATATGTGGCCTTTCCATTGAAAGGCCACGATATTGTAACTTGATGGGCAAATACTGATCTGTCGGTTAGCCCTCCTCAAGTCTATTTTAAACATTAAACTGCCAGAACCTTTACTTAAAATCAGACAGATGAAATCCTCAATTTTGGGGAATACTAGATCTACTTTCTTTCCCAAATAGAAATCATTGGAAACGAATTTATTTATGCTATCAACATTTTTAGGAACACTGAGGTCTAATATCACCCTTCTTTCCCCAGGATCAGATTTTTGTACTGTATTTACAGGTGATACTACTAACTCAGACCGAAAAGGATTGCTATTGAATGGGCCCAAAATTGTTTCATGGGATGCCTCTTTTTTTAAGATACTGATGAATATGCACCGGATATTCCTCGGCGCCTCTATGATTCTTAATTCAACGGCCTGTACCTAAATCATTCATATTTGAAGGACCAGAATACCCAATTGGAAACACATATGTTAGCAGATCAAGTACCTGTAAGTCACCATATCATTGTAGCATTCTCTGCATGAAATTAGTATCAAATTTAAGATTTATGGGAATCTCAAAAAGAAAACTGTCATGCATTCATATGTGGACACGCAGATGAATATTCTGGATGGTTGATTTCCTTCTTATCTTTCAACCAACATGCAGCACACACATGTTTTGCCGTTTTAATTTTTCCTTTAATTGTAATGGGGTGGGAATCTTTAAATGTACACTTGTTTCTCTAGTATTTTGCACAAAACCAGAATTTATCTTCTGACCTTAATACTGTGTTGCTGCCCATTGAAAATTCAGATTTGGGTCTCAGCTTCATTGATGCCGGGGCCAAAATTGTATTTTCAATGTACAGAAAATCATCACCCCATTTCTTGAATCCTAGTTCAATATCTCTCAAAATGGCTGCATATAGGGATTTGAGAATTAAAAAATCATAACAATTGTTTAAATACATAATTCTTTTCAATAGATTTGTTCTTCCAATCTTTTCTCATTTTCTGGTAAACCGATTAAGGGAATGATTTCTAATTCACCAGCTACAAACAAATTAAAATTTAAATGACCCTCATTATAAAAGCTCTGGAAAACATTGTGGGAAACGAATAAATTGCTTGTTACTAGCAATTTCTTCATTGTCGACATGTTTTCTGTCCAAAAAGACCAGGATTTTAAAGATTTAATCAACTTACAATTGTCGTCTGTTACTCCTTTGAATTTGGACTGGTCTAAAATTTTATCGTGTTGGAATGGGTTATAAGCTCGTGTCATGCACAGCAAAATTAGAATTTTGAAGCATAACATTCTCCTTGTGATCAACTGTAATACGTGAACTCATTTTAGAATCTTGAAAACAGAGAATAACAGCTTGTACAGTAAGAAATCAATAACCTCGAAAATTATTTGACCCTCAACTCGGCAAATTCTGTAACGATCATACTAAACTCACGTAGATTTTAACTTCAAGATTATGAGTATACGTGGAAATATGGGGAAATGCGCGGAAACTTGTTTGAGGGTGATCGATTTGAAATACCGTTTTAGACTTAGGAAAGAAAAATATTTAAAGCGTTGTGAGTAAAATTCAAAAGAAAAATAAGACGTTAACGTTATTGTAACGTTATTGTTTGCACATGATAGTTTTGCTCTTTTCCTAAAAAATCCTATAATATGATGAAGATAGTATCAAATTATCTACGGCGTCCTGTAGTCGCGCGATTTCCTTATTCGTTATTCGGCTTAGAACCGTAAAAAATCTTAAGTAAAAAGGACCAAGCTGAAAGCTAGATGACACTTGTTAAAGGTTTGATGTGTAATTATTGATTTAAACTTGTAAATAACGACATAAGAAAGCGTAATTATTCAGTAAATAGATAGAAACCGGAAGTTGATATGTTTACATTCTAAATTTCAAAATCTTCTACTTTCGTTTTGCATATATTTGATTTTTATTGAGTAAAAGCTGTAAACCCCACAATAATCGCGTTTGCTTGATGCCTACGATCCCCTTAATCACTCTAGAATGTTTTAAAGCAATGGGCTGCGTGATTATTGTAAAAATGCATTTGCGATCTTGGCCATATTTGTAAACATTGCCTATCTATGGTCACATGACTACCACATGTCACTTGAGATCACATGATTACCAAACACGGGACGTCGAATCACAAAAAATAAAGTACTACGCTGATTATAACCTTAAAATCTAAAGCAAACTAAAACATGTTTAGAAGTCTCTAAACGAATTTTTATATCATCCTCTACAAGTGCCATATTATTGATTTCGGCTACAACTAACTGATTGTCCATGGCAAGTTGAGATGAGAAGTAACCCGAGGTGTATTCACATCTTAGAGATCACGTGATATGTGTTATAAAAAAAACGAAATGAAATTGTCTTGTGTACGTTTTTCGGTTTTGTTAAATATAAGTTGGAATTGCTCGGCATTCCAAATTAAAAACTGTGACGTATCGCGTATGGTTTAAGTATTACATATTTCAATAAGAATTTGCGACCAATCAGAATCTTGTTATGCTCGAGGCCAATTAACGAGTTTTACGTATCGTGGCATCGCAAAACTATGCAAATGATGTTATGTCAATCTTATCAAGGTAATAGAAAGCAGCCTTTTGGATGCGGATTGTGAAATTGCCAAACATTCTACAGACATCGCTTTACGTCGATTTAGCTCGACTCGCAACTCCAGTGATTTGGTACTTTATAAGAAATAATTTCAAAGCTTTGTAGGCGCAGAAAGTTTTCATTTAAAGCGAGTATTTGTGAAAAACAAAATATTTATGTTGTAAAAGATGAGTATCATTTGTTTTTTGAGTGTAAAAGCTATGAGTCTCTATGAAAAAAAAACAACGTTGGCTGACTAATAGAACTATAAGTATATAAATTTTATTCTATTTTAGATAGCACTACGATACTTAAAGTAACAAGGTACCTGTGTAGTGCATTTCAATTACGAAAAGAAATCCTCCAATAATTAACTTAGTTTGTGAAACTTTTTTCCGTTATAAAATGTTTGGTATGTATAAATATCGAATGAAAACTAAAAAAAAAAAAGGTTAAAGCTATGGAATTATCAAAGATGTCCTGATGCCATCATAAGCTTTTGCTTTACATCTATATCAAAACTTTTGTTTGTCAGTCAAATGACCAATATCATGTTATTCTGAAATGATTCGTATAACTAGATTACGAGTTTCATATTAGAAGCAAACCATTGTTATGTCACAGTAATAATTTAGTTGTCACTCTCCATTGTGTTTTGAATTGCAATGTATGTTGTGTTATGGGCTGGTGGCCTAAATACGAAATAAGCTTATCAATTTTACCGGAAACGTTCGCTTATCTTCGGCAGCCCATGTGCTATTGACTAAACTTTACGGACGACTTCCTTAATCTCCGCGACCTAGCTATTTGTTTGATTGACTAGCGATAGTTAAAACGTCATCATTGATGTCATAGTATTGTGTAAACAAACCTTAAATTAAAGTGGGTTTCAAAAATAAAAAAATCCAACATTCTTTCGCGAATTTAAGGCTTGCCGCGTAGGATTATTTTGATCTTGGACTTTCAATGGTAATATGTATTTATGCTTTTTTTGGCCTCGAGTATAGTTTTCTTACTCATTTTTTATGTGTTCTAGGGGAAGATGTGACTTTTAACAAAAGGTGCGATATACACTGTAAAGGTTAATGTGTGACCGTTTAAGTTATTTTACATGGCTCATAACAAGCATTTCCTTCGTTTCAAATAATGCTTTCTATCAAGAAAGTTCAAAATACCTGTAATTTCACAAACTTCAAATTATCGTCTGCAACTTCTTTCAATTTTAACCAGTCTTAAAGTTTGCCCTCGGGTAATGGGTTAAGTTAACAGACAATATGTTCAAATCTTCTTAGAGTTCAACGAGTGCAAGCTGCCATTGGAGGCTTAATCACTAAATGCATTGAATTCCTACGCCATGAATGTAGTTCTTATGAATGCCAGAAATATTGCAATTTTTATATATTTATACTGCATGTTCATCTCCTGGGGATTTAAATCTCAATAGAGCTTATCGTGTCTAAAATGAGTCTGATCAGAGTCTTCACTATTCGCAACGCTTGCATGACCACATGAATTAGCTTTACTCAAATTGTAGAGAACTCCTTCAAAAGCATGTTGTTTAATCCATTCAAACTAAGTTACGCTTTGTTACGTATTTCAAGAAAAAAGCATTGGAAACATTATGGACAATGAAGAAATTGCTTGTAACGAGCAATTTCTCCAATTTTCACAATTTTTTAACCCTACTAGGCAAACATTTTTAAATTGTTGCCTAAGAGTTTGCCATGTTGTAATGGGTTTAATCCTGTGTTACTTTAAATCTTGTTTTTCTTTTTCATGATAGCCTTTTGCAAAAATGATTTCTTAATTAATCCATGCTTTGGTAGCTAATAGCACTTTCAATTGTTTGATGATTTTTTTTCCTTTTAATAAAAAAAATAAAAAAAAAAAACACCCAAATGGGTTGTCAATTGATTATATATTTAGGGTCTCCTTATTTACTTACTCCAATGGTCTAGAATCAGGAACAACCCTGTCAAGTGGAAGCATGTCACTCAAACACACATTGAGACCGTGTTTCCTATACAAGATATCCGAGATGTTTACGTTCAAATGTCCATTCTCTAAGCACACGGCATTGTTAAATGGATTATATTTCTCAGGTATATTAGCTGGTTTAACTGTTGTAAGCTTTGTATTCCTAATCTCGGCTGGGGGTCTTTTCAATTTCTCCTTCTCGTTTAACATAACCAAAGAAACACCCCTTCTAATAGGTTGTACGACTTTTGAAGACTTATAAATTCCCTTGATTATGGGTTGTCTAACCGCAAACGTGGTGTTGGATTCAGACAACGGGTGCATGTAGCTAACTACAGAAGACCAAATGATATCCACACAAACAATGGTGGTAATAAGCGTCACAAAACGCCGACTGCGAACACTCCGGAGTTGACATAAAAGTCTCTTTATCCTTGTCCACATCTTGGAGACTGAAGTGAAAACATGTCACTTAGTTTACCCGTATACAAAAGAACAACGACCCAAACCACACAAATCGAAATCAAACAAACAAACAAACAAAAAACATACAAAAAGAAAAGGGGAAAAAAATAACAATATGAACACACATACAAAAGTGTGCATTTTCGCAAGGACTATTTATACTTATAATTTAAAAGATAGAATAGCTCTTATCATCAAAAGGTAGATACATTTATTTCATCTGTTAAGGTCAAGGCATAAAACAACAAGAACTCCGCTTTAAAAGATAAAGAAAATGTTATCATTATCGTCGAGGTACTGTACCAAATATGTAGAAAAATGATTACTAGATGATATTGCGTGAATGGTCACGAAGAATGATAAGGCCTACTTGATGATATTGAATGAATGGTACGAAGAATGATTACTAGAGGATTTTGAATGAATGGTCACGAATGAACCAAATTCATTCAAGCCGTCATCTATAAACAGATGTAAACGAAGCTTTGAGTTAAATTAATTCGGTATTTCATGAGCAAGAATTTTATATTCTATTCAAAATATGACATAACTTATCTGTCGGTATGAGATATTCTTTCAACACCGTTAGACAAAGGACGTCAAACATTATTTTTATGACGTCACTTTCACGGTAATGAAAAGGCGTAATCGTGTGCTTTAGCTCAATTGCATCGTTACTTCACTAGTGTAATAACAATATGTTTTATTATATACCTATAAAAGATATGGAGTAAAATCTGGCTTTCAAATACAACTCGACAGAAAAAAATCAATATTCGGCGTGTAGCAAAAAACCAAATTCGTCGAGTACCGTTAAACACTGACTTCTTTTTTGTGTATTGACGTTCCGGGTTTTTCGGAAAGTTGGTTATTTCTTAGCCATTTAAGAGAATTTTCTTAATGTCATTTCCTAGAAGGTATATAATAAAAGGAATATTACAACAGTGTGTTTTTCTATTTGTTGTTATCGTGTTCTCGAATCGTGTGTAGGTATTTTTTATTGGATTCGACCTTCGGTCTCATCAAATAAATAATACCTACACACGATTCTCGAACACGATGACAACGCATAGAAAAATTCACACTACATGTATATGAATAAGCGAAGCAGATTCTTACTTTATTGTCTCTCCATTTTTTATAATAGAAAGCCTTCAGATAAAACATTAACTTACCTGCCAACATTCTTTGATTCGTCTTTTTCACAACAATGCAGTTAAGCAGATGGCTTACAATTAAACGACGTGGTCATCTGGTTCACGACAAATGAGTTTAGAAAATAGTAGCTTCACTTCAATTAGCCGTAGTTTCCATTTTCATGTAGACAAACAAAAATACATCATATAAAAGTCGACTAATACCGGAGCTCAAAGTTCACTTTCGGTCTGAAAATTGTCTGAAAATCAATTTACTTATTGTGCTATAATTCATATAAAAAAACGTCTATTCTTATTGAGACGTCATCTTTGCACCACAATTAAATTACGTCATCTATCGCTACCATATATCGAACCGTTTCTTTTGGCACCTCGTAATGATTGTATCCGATAAAGATAGAAAGTAAGTTCAAAATAATCTGACTGAATAGAAATAATCTCGTTACATGCAGCTTATCTTTTTCCCGCAATATTTTCTAGATTGAAATACAATTGTTTCCTGGGGCGAATTATTCTTTAAAATCGGATTTTTGTCGGAAAGGGTCCACTGAGATCGTATTTTTAAATGACATTTGCAACAGATTGATACAAAAACAGAATGTATCAAAATTGATCACAAACAACCTAGCTGGAAATGGAAACATGTGTTCAAGGATCTTGAAATTGTGTCGAAGATCCCCCCAATCCTCCCAGTTAACCCATTGCCAGACAATGACGCTTTTTTACAACCCCCCCCCCCCGTAAGAAAAATAGTTGGAAATATATTGAGGAAAATGAAGAAATTGCTGCTTGCAACAGGCATTCTCTTCACTTTCAACAATATTTTTTACCCTGTTAGTTGAAAAAAGTTTTAAAAATTATCCTTTAAATTGTCATCTGCAACTCATTTAAATTTGGACGCCAAATAGTTACGACATTCAAGTCGCCAGGGCAACAAAATGGTTCCAAGAATGAAGACCAATGACGACCAAGGTAGGAGTTCAAAGCTAAATTATGACCTGAATGAATGATTTGATTGGCCGACTGATTCTTTGATTAACACCGCGATTGTTCAATTGGCATCAGAACTATAAAATACTTTTAGTGTGACAAGTCAAACCTCAGATTCAAACCTGTTTTTGACTTAACTCATAAGAGAAGAAACAGTTTTAGACTTGAAAGAAGTTGTACAACAATACAATGCAAGTGAAAATAGAAAAATGAGAGGCCAAAGGGATGGGAAAAAGAAGTAATTGTATATTTTACAGAAGTTATTCTTTTCACAAAAAAGTTTTACTAAATACAATTCTTTGGTTCATAAATACGCGGAATTGAAAACCAGAAACAGCAGATTTCTTATTCTATGTACCAAAAAGATCAATGAGCAATTTCTTAAATTTCCACGATGTTTTAAGTTTTGTGGGTTTACTTTTTAAAGAGAAAGCATCAAAAAGCGTCATTGTGTGGGAATGGTTTAAAGCATTATATCGGCAGGTGCAAAACGTAAATTGCACCATCGAACGAATAATGCTTGTTTGTTTGAATGGGGTTTAACGCCACTGTTTACATTATTTCAGCACTATCACGGCTGGAGCACCTACCCAGGGATTTCTGCCATTTCTCACACCAGCGTTCTCATTACATCCATTCCGAGTCTCCAGCTGCCCATCCCACTAAGGTTTACGATTATCCACCCATTAGTGGGAGACAAATATCGGAGAGGTCATTTGCCTCGACCAGGGGTTGAAACCTGGACCCCATGATTTAGTAATAATATTATTAAGTTTGTATTGGTTAAATTTTGAATGAAAATGAAAATAAGGATTACAATATGACACATTGCATTTGGGAATATGGTCCTAAAACAGTAAAGTCGAAAGAAATTAGATATTGTCGTTGGGGCGTGCAAAATTTCATAGCTAAAACTTTATCCAAGCTGTAGTAACGATATTTTGCACGCCCACAGACGAATTAGTATTGTCTATTACAGTTTACCCCAAAAAATGATAACGTTACAAATACACGTGGTTATAAGGTAAGGAAAACGAAATGCAATTGTATATAGCAGGAACTTAATTTTACCAAACAGATTTTTTTTGAAAGTAAAGTTTGTTTTTTTAAGTATAAAAAAGTGGTTTTGGTCGTTTGTGCACGATCATTTTCTACGAAAAACTCTCCATGTGTTTGCTAGGAATCATTATAATAATGCATATGTTCGGTGAATTGACTTATTTTCTCGAACGTAAGGAACAAGATAGAGTTAGAACAATTGGCTTGCGAAGAGGGGTTCGTAAGGCACCAGATGGAGTTAGATCCCTTGGCTTGCAAAGGAACACGGTAGAGTTAAATCTCTTGGCTTGTGAAGAGGGATTCGAGACGAACAAGGTGGGGTTAGAACCCATGGCTTGCGAAGAGGGGTTCGAGAGGAACAAGTTGGAGATAGAATCCATGATTTGCGAAGGGGGGTTTGTAAAGAACAAGATGAGGTTAGATCTCTTGGCTTGCGAAGGAACACGGTGGAGTTAAACCCCTTGGCTTGTGAAGAGCGGTTCAAGACGAACAAGGTGGGGTTAGAACCCATGGCTTGTGAAGAGGGGTTCGAGAGGAACAAGTTGGAGATAGAATCCATTGCTTGCGAAGAGGGGTTTGTAAATAACAAGATGGGGTTAGATCCTTTGGTTTGATCTATATGTAAAACAATAAGAGATCAAAATCACGAGCCATATGGATCATCTTGCACTTGACCGTTCTATTCTGTTTTTATAACAACAGACGAATGTAAGATACTATATCCTGTTTTTTCGGCCGGATGTATAAAATGTCTTTTTCAAAACTGTTAACGGAAGGTGACCATAAAGGATAAATAAAACAAGCAAAATTCTTGACTTCACTTATTGGAGACTCTCTATCTGTCTGTCTGTCTCCTTTTCTCTTTTTTATATCAAATTGCTCTCCGTCTTACTGCGGGCTTTTGACAAAACTGGCCAATGAGTCTAGTTCTAAAACAGGTACAGTTTAGTTGTGACTACAGCGGAAATCTGTTAAATGAGACACAAATTTGTCAACACCTTTGTTGCAATTAAAAGGATATTGCTAAAAGAACCATTTGGTATATAAGTCGCTTTTGCCTAAAGCTAGATTAAAGTAAGCAACGAATTGCTTTTAGGTGGATTTCAATTATTAATATTCAAATGCCTTCCGTATCACACTTAACAAGTTGAATGATAAATGACAAGATAAGTTTCCATTTTGAAAATATTACTATCAATGTCTATCGCTGAAGTTTGCCCGTTCAAATTTAGGGTCGCTTTACAATGCATATGTACAACAAGTAGATGATGTAAATTGTTTTGTTGTTGTTGTTTTGTGTATTTGTGAACCATTTTGTTGGTTTGGCGACTTAGATATCGTAACTACAGCTGATTCAAGTAATAGTTACGACTTTTGGTCGCAAACCTACCATTTTACTGTTATGTTACATTCTTACTGGCTATACATTTTGCACACTAACTCAATTTAAAATGGAAGCGGGACGTCGTGTCAGACTCAATGTGCGAGGCTCACGGAAATGTTATTCGGGACAGGCAATTGGTCCCAATGAGGAACATTCCTGTGTTATCTTCCCTTTGTCCTGTGAGCATTAAATCAGAGGTGTGCCAAATTGTACATAGGTCCTTTCACTCCATTACCTTTTTTCATGCTTGTTCAGTATGGGGAAGTTGCGATTTTTTATTTGCCTTTTCTAGTTTTATTATAAATACAAATCTCTAGATGGTGTTAGTTTATGGTTCAGAAATTACATAGAAATGTATTTTCAAGATGAGACGAATTTTCCAGCTCTAATCTTTGCATTAAACAGCTGATCTAAAAACCAGACAGTGCAAGGAAACCTAGGATAAAATCCAAGTAAATTACTGATAGGGACCAATGTATTTCTGGAGAGTATTCAAGAGAGATAACCCAAGAATGTCCCTCACTATAATCTCTGTGCTAACAAACTTTACGTTTGCCTTTGCAATAAGCATGTAACTTTAAGAGAAAGAAGCATGGTGACATCTTATCTTTTATGTTCAACAGTTTCGAATTGTATGAACTATCTATGTATGAAATTTAAAGAAAATAATCGTCGACTAGTTTTTCTTATTTTTGAGATTTAGTAAAATACTATGTATTCAAATTTCCCGGGATAACACGGGTCTACTCTTACCGGGCAATATCGTTTTATCTCATGTACGAATACGAAAATAAAATTCATCAAAAATATGAAAAACATACTTCAATTTATTTCTTAAATAGATTCAAAAATTAAAACTCAAAAAGAACCTTCAATGATGGATAAAATCACGATTAAACATTCCAGACACCGTCACAAAAACATTTGCACAGATCGAAAGTTGAGGACAATTGTGATATCTAGAAACGGATTCGGCGACTCCCTAATTTATTTTTTACATTTGCGCTTACAGCGTTGAGATGAACAGATAATCCAGGGGACAAAAATTCTGTCGTCAAATGTACTTATTCGCATATGTCCTTAAGTTATTTAGGTCGACTGGTCACGATCAAATGCACTGTTTCGCAAGCTTTACTTTGTAAGGTGTGATAATTTGAGGGCAAATGGGTTACCCATAAACTATATCTAATCAACTTTTTCAAGAGATGTTTGTTGTATTTCAGCCAAATTAGTTATTTGTATATTTTATGGAAAATATTGTAAAAATAACATATTCAATGGAAAAATATATATTTAAAACGGTTCAAAGATCGCAAAATTTCCTTTCGAACGATATATAGCATGCATGCATGTATATTTCATTCATCCATCGCCTTTTCAGAAATTAAAATGTCAGATATTTTTCAGGAGAAAATAATTAACGAACATTATATTTCAATAGCTGTTAAAAACAAAGTGTTAGTCTGGTGAAAAGAGTTATTAGTTATGAACGTTTGGCGGCTAATGGCACCCGACAGTAAAAGAATTGAAAAAAAATTCCCATCAACGTTGATCGAGTCGGAGATCGAACTCATAAAGACATTGAACTGACAACCTAAGAGTGACATAGCGGCCTTTAATCGGGACGAGCCTGGTTGTATTTGAAAGATTTTCTGAAACTTAAGGATATGATACGTAGTATTCACCAATAAAGTGTTTTAGGAATATTTAGAAGGGCTGCCGTATTCATAATTGACCAATCGCTGGTCAAGCCCACTTACTTCATTTGCCACGCCCACCGACTCTGACAGGAAGTCCCGCTTCTATTTTAAACGGCGTTAACTTGAAAATTTGTGGCCAGCAGCAAGTAGCAAAAAGGTTGAATAGTTGGTCTGCGAGCATTCTCTTTTCTCATAATATTTATAATTTTAAGTCGTTTAAGTCGCCAACTGAAAAAAAAGGTAAACAGAAATGGCGGTAATGTTTGAGTTGAAAGTTCGGGTCTAGACTGAATAAATGATTTGATTGGTTGGTTGTTTCCATGGTTGACAGTAGCGATTTGTACATTTCCACCACATCGAAAAAACCTGATGTTAAGTTTCATTTTGTGACAGTTAGAAGTATACAATATTATCTTCTGTATATCGAACATAAATACAGTTACATGCATCTATGTAGTTTTTATAACAACAATGCATTGCGATATTATCTATACTTTCCTTCGGCAAATATCTCTGAATACAGAACAGTCAGTCTGAATTATTCATTATTGCATAAAATGTAGGTTAGGCTGTAACGGATAAAACTATGGCGTTAAAGCCTAGTTTTGTTCTGACACCACCACAAAATGAAATTTACAATTCACTTAAAGGTCTTAGCTGATACGGATTCTGTATACAATGCACAAGGGGTTTAAATCTAGTGTATTACAATAGATAAGTGTGGTAAATATTTTCATTGTTGACAATACTTTCATAACTTCTTGAGATAAACTTGTATTGTCATAAGTATTTTTTTCTTTTTCCACAATGTTTTTCAAGTATCAAATAACAACAAATGTTAAATCCCGGGTCTGTAAAGGAAAGGGTTAAAATGAAATAATTATTTTCTTTGTTTTTAATCTCTTATTTAATTTGTTGTTGTTGTTGTTGCTGCTGTTGTTCACAACATCAAACCTTAAAAAATCAAACATTGCATTCTCTTTTCTAATCTTTATAATTTTCTTCCAAAAACACTTTTCCAAGCATACTTATAATTAAGCAATTTTCTATAACGTTCTGTGCCCAGTAAATGATTTGAAAGTAATTTGAATGAATATCAATATATTTTTCTTTCTCTTTTAGATAAAAATTAAGAAAATATAAAATAAACTTTATCCTGGTTCATATCAAATTCATGTCAGCATGAAGATGCAGATATTGCATAATATGGACCAGTATTGACCTCAAATATACAAGACGTTTAACACCCGATGAGTGATTTAGACATAAGGCAGTTAACCTCTCAGTGGGGGTCCAACTTACACAACATTCCTTAACCCTTTCCTGTTTTTCATTTTTTTTTTTCAGATCTGTCTAAATTCAAAGGATTTGCAGACGAAAATTCCAAGTGAGGTTAATTCGAAAAATAACCATTTAGTAGGGTTGAAAGTATTGTAGAAGAAGAAGAAATTGCTTGATACAAGCAATTTCTTCTTTATTTACGATGTTTTCTGGATTATTAAATCACAGGGACGTAAAAACAAGGGATTGAACAAGAAAGGGTTAAACCAGGCCTTTTCATGTAACAGGTGAAACTTGTATCAATCAGTAAATTCATGTCCCGTTAACGCCCGCAATTACTTGTACTTGAATCACCTCGACCCGGATAAATGTATAAAAGTCGACGTATTTTGATGGATTATACGCATTGTGTTAGCCTTAATTGTTTGTACTTTGAAAAATGAAATAAGTTTCACATAATCCAAATAAGCGATATTGAAAAGTTAATGCATTAATAAAATTGAATGCGTAGGAAAGTCAATAATAATCAAGAATATGACGGATAATTCAAAACCGAACGTTATTCCCGCGAAATTTTAGGTGTGACGTCTTTTCATCCGGAAACGTAATTATAAACAACAATGAGTGAAATGAATTACATGATTTTCTGACGGCTTATTTACAATGAGCTTGCTGTAAAACGTTTCTATTGTTATTTTATATTTGAATAACTACTTCAGACTGTATTTTCAGTTCACCTGAGCACCAAGTGCTTAAGGTTAGGTATTGTCATTGGCCATCATCAGTCGTTCATCCGTCCGTCCGTCCATCTTCGGCCAGTCAGCAATTTCTTTAAACATCTTCTCCTCCTAAGCCACAAGGTAAACCAAATCTGAAGCTTGGCATTGATGCCCCCCTGCCACAGTTGCTAAAAGAATTTATTTCCGACAAAAAACCGTGATTTCCATAGAAAAGGAAGGGCCGAAAATGTGAACAATATTTTAAATCTTTTTGCGGGAAACCTTTCGGCATAGAGGTTCCAAATTTTATATTTGACACTGTCTGGTGACCCTTTACTAAATTGTTGGAATAATGCTCCAGCAGGCACGCCCGATTTTACATAGACACAGAGAATGAACTATTTTTTTTCTAAGAAACTATAAAGCTTATAGGTTCCAAATTTTGTAGGTTATCATTTCTGGTGATCCTCTTATAAATGTTTTATAATAAACCTAAGGGGTCTCAACTTTACGCAACCTTTATTCCATGGAAACAGAATGAAGAAAATCTTGAAAAATCCTCTTGTCTGAATTTACAAGGCCTAGAGGTTCTAAATTTTGCAATTGGTTTATTGACTTTCTACTAAAGTTGTTAAAATAATGTTACCGGACTGGCATTTGGTCTCTACCCGGGCAAACCCTATTCTACATAGAAACTAAGACTGAAATATCTAAAATCATCTCGTGAGAAAACAAAGAGGCCTAGAGGTTCTAAATTTTATGGATTTCATTCTCTGGTGCCTTTCTACTTAGCCCTTGCCATACTGAATAAAACCTTTATTCACAATTGCATTAAATTCAAAGGGTTAAAAGCACTGTAATGGCTGATACTGTGGGTCATTATTTTTTGTAACTTAGTGATATTGACAATTCTGAAATTAAAATGCCAAAGATGTGGTTAAGACTAAGATCAGACATCACATAAGTGCAGGCTAATCTCAATCTATACCTCCCGCAAAAGCTGGAATATTCCGTGTTAAGCATGACAAGGGTTAAGTTGCTAAAATGTTCTTGAGTTTTCATGTAGGCTTCTTACACAGAAACAATTCAAACTTGTGTTCTACCTGTCCTACAATTCGTGACGGATTTTGATGAAATTTTTACCAAATGTTAGTGTTCATATGATCTATCACATATCATCAGCCATTTTCCCCCTTTTATTTCATATTGCGTCAAGGACAATGTGGATTTATTGTCAAAATTCATATGTGTACATTTTCTCCTACAATTCTTGGCGAATATTGAAGACATTTTCACCAATTATTTGTCTCCATGTGACCTACAGCGTATTGTCATTGTGTTATGATGCTGCGTCGTGGAAAATTTGTTTTGAAATTTCATATGGGCATAGCTACATATACTCTTCTTAAAGGATTGTAAGTCATTGAAATTCTTGTTGTCTCTCGTTAGATAATGTCCTTCGGGTCCAATAGCCCCCCCGCCCTTCCTATTTTGCATAAAGAGACTGCTAAGAATAATATTAAACGGTCACCTTTTGAGGCCCACATCTTGAATATTTGCATTACCTGATAACCCGTAATTAGTTAAAATCATTCCCTATAATTTCAATTTTTCTCCTCAGTGATGCTGCATTTTATAGAGAAATAAAGGACGAAATCTTAAAAAAAAAATTCTTAATCAATTTGTTTAGCTAGAGTGCTCTACTTTTTTTGGGGAATTTACTTTTATTCACAAGAATATTCAGGTGAGCTATTTAGGACCAGCATGGTCCTCATGTTAAAGTAATCATAGCGGTAAATAACAGTTGTTGTTTGTTTTTTTTGTTAGAACATTTAAGCATTTTAATGGTCTCTGAAAGTGTTAACGACCGAAAAAAGCGAATTGACCGTATACCATTTCAATTTTTGTTTTTTAGTCCATCAAGATTCAAGCTTTATCATTGGCTGAAAACTTTGTTCATACTTCCTATGAACAAAGTTTTCAGCGCGCAACTATTTTGTAAGCTTGGAATTAAAGAAGATCTAAGAATTTACCATAAGATTTTAATCAATACTAATAAATTAGTTGTTTAGTTTTGCTCGAAGGCAACTAATTATAAGAAATAAGGTGAGTATATTTTGTTTCCTATGGAGTATGACTCTTAAACTCAACCACACTAATACAACAGTCCTTTCCGCGGATACCCAAATGATGACAAACATTCATTTCGTTTTTTTTAATATTCCATGTATAAAATTGCTTTATAGATGGCCACGCCCACTGTCCTCCAACAGGAAGTCTGACTTATAAATCAAATAGCCTTAGTTTGCAAGCTTTATGGCCAGTTACATAAGCAAACAAGTGAAATGGATGGTTGGCGACCTATACACCGTAACTATGGCTTGAAAAAGTAAAGCTGTTGTTAAGATTTTTCAGTCGCAAAGAAAACAGCTTAATAAAGAAATGTCTGTCAACATCATAATTCAAAGTTTAAATCCGATCTAAATCGATTGTTTAATTGATAATTGCGATTCGTCAATTCCCACTGAGGATGACCCTAGTTTGCTAGAAGGTCCCTTTTTACATATTTTAAAATTGTCTGTTGTTTTTAAAATGGCCTTTGTTAATGGTCTAAATCGTAGAAAGAAGTAATCATTATCTATACAATATATGGTTATTCATAACTTATGTTTTAGATTTCTAACGACAGTGATCAATAGTCAAGTAAATGAAAAAAAAAAAAACGTATCTTTTGTATCTGTAGCTTCATATAAAACTGATTCTATTTTTCCAATAATGTTTTCCAGTATTCATATGAGAAATCAAAGTACTGATACTACTGGAGGTCATGAATGATTAAGGACACTAACAAATAGAAGTAAACAAACTGGATAGATTGAACGATAACTGGTTGTATCAAAGTTCTAAGCATAATACAAAAAAAATAAGATCTACGAAACCGCGGCTCTTTTTTAGCCCTTAAGTGCTTTCAATATTCAAAGCCTAATACCCAAGATAATTTTTCTTCGAGTTCTTTTTATATTTCCTTAATATCAAGTTGGGAATTCAAATGATATTCGAATTGTTTTTAACAGCTAAGTGACAAAAGGACAAGTTGTATCTCTCATTTCAATCATGTGTTTTGTGGGCGATTAACGGGGGGCGTTTTCTACAACCGTTAATTATCCTGTTTCTCCATACTTCTCCCAATTCAACTGGACGCATACAACACTGAACGTTCTTTCGAACATTAGAGGACAATCGCTTTAGTTTAATTCAAAGATATGACAAACGGTTTATTAGTAAACACAGTCAGTGTAATTTAACTACTGTTAACTAAATCAACTAAATTAAGTGATCAGTAATGGACTTTTAAACTATTCAAGGTGTATAGTTTATGTAAGGTATTTGGGTCAAAACTTGTTTTTCTTTTAACACACAAACTTAAAAATTATTTTATTGAAGAACAAGTCTAGTAATATATATATTACTAGATTGAAAATACAATACGGATAGCCATATACGGAAAAAGATAAGGAGATGCCCGTTTGAAGTTTTACATAATTTAATTAATATATAAATAATCACATATAGAAAGGTAGTACACTTAACGCGTTGCCCCACTTGGCGGTTCTTCAGAAGTGGAGTATTTACTATTTACTATTTAAATCTTGCTACCCTTAACACACGAAGCAAAACATTCCCTTTTCTTTGGCAAGGCGTCTATGTACAATAATTTCAGATAAAGAAACACTTAAAATACGACTTAGCAAATTGAAAAAAAATACTTAATTGCCCAAAAATATCCGATCTCACTTATAGATAATAGTATTTCTAGATCGCTTAAACTCACAAAGGCAGAGCTGAGAAAAGTGAAAGAAACAAAAGAAGAACACGTAATTCCGTACATTTCTACACACAACCCCAGAAATATTGAGGCATACAATATAATTACAGAGAACCTCAAAATATTAAACAATGATGAACAGATGAAAGATATTATTTCAACACACAAAATTATTAAAAGTAAACGCCAGCCTGCCAACCTCAAAAGACTACTTACCAAAGCTAAATTCTCGGGAAAAACACGCTCTTTTGAAGTACAAAAATGTGGCTCAAACAAATGTGGACTCTGTAAGCATCTCATCATAGGAAATACATATTCATTCCGAAATGGACGCAAAATTCACATCAAATTTTCAGCAACATGCAAAATAGAAAATGTTATATATGCCATAAAATGTGCAGGATGTTCTAAAGATTATATAGGAGAAACAACAAATTTAAGAAATCAAGTTACACTAAAAATTAACATATCAATAACCCCCAATATGCACTTCAACCGGTCAGCAAACATATTGCTGCTTGTGCAAAGAATTGCACACCAAAATACCACATAATGCAAATAAACAAAATGGGTGAATTAAATGCTTTAAAACGAAAGAAGAAAGAATCCTTATTAATATACCTTTTAAAACCAGAATTAAATTCAAACATATAATAATTTCTTTACATTATTTTTTACTAATAACATCTTAGAATATTGTTCCCTGACATTAACGACATCACATGACATTACGGACGACGTAACGACGTTACTAAGCACTTCCGAAGAACCGATCAGCGGGGAAACGCGTTAAGTGTACTACCTTTCTATATGTGATTATTTATATAGTAATTAAATTATGTAAAACTTCAAACGGGCGTCTTATCTTTTTCCGTACCCCCGATGAAGAAACTTTTAGTTTCGAAAGCGCTAGGGTTATAACTTGATAATCCATATATTTTACACTGTTTGAATACAATTAATCCCACACACATATATATGTCGTGCGTCGTGCGTTGTGCGTTGAGCGTCGTGCGTCGTGCGTCGGAAGGCGTCAACAATTCTTTAAACATCTTCTCCTCAGTAACCACTGGGCGGAATTCAACCAAACTTGGTAGAAATATTCCTTGGGTGACCCTTCTCAAAAGTTGTTCGCGGATTTTTGATTGACCCCCAAATATTTGCGTGGCAGGGCGTGGCAGTTTTTTACTTTCAAATCTTTAATCATCTTCTCCGCAATATCATTGGGCCAACTTCAACCAAATTTGGTATGAATGTTCCTTTGGTGACCCTTTCCAAAAGTTGTCCGCGAAATTTTGATTTATGCCCAAATATGGGCGTGGCAGGGCGTGGCAGTTTTTTTATTTGGAAATCTTTAAACATCTTCTCCTCAGGAAGCATTGGGCCAATTTCAACAAAACTTGGCATGAATGTTCCTTGGGTAAACCTTTCTCAAATCGTGTTTAGGAAATTTGATTTATGCCCAAATATGGGCATGGCCGTTTTTTATTTAGAAATCTTTAAATATCTTCTCCTCAGTAAGCATTGGGCCAATTTCAACAAAACTTGGCATGAATGTTCCTTGGGTAAAACTTTTTCAAAAGTTGTTTGTGAAATTTGATTGACGCGCAAATATGGGCGTGGCAGGTTTGGGCAGTTTTTTTATTTAGAAATCTTTAAATATCTTCTCCTCAGTAATCATTGGGCCAATTTCAACAAAACTTGGCATGAATGTTTCTTTGGTGACCCTATTCAAAAGGTGTTTGCAGAATTTTGATTTATGCCCTAATATGGGCGTGGCAGGGCGAGGCAGTTTTTTACTTTGAAATTTTTAAACATCTCCTCAGTAACCATTTGGCCAATTTCAACTAAACTTAAATGAATATTCCTTTGGTGACCCTTTTCAAAAGTGTTGGCAAAATTTTGAATCATCTTACATTAGTCAGGTGAGCGATTTTAGGGCCATTCAGGCCCTCTTGTTTAAAGGAGTTGATTAATTGTTTGTTTTTGTGAAAGACGGATAAATCCGCCACTCGTGAAAATATACCTTTATCTTACAGTCAATGGAATATACAGATTTACAAGATACAGTGAGTGATCGAAGGTCAATTTTGTATATACTACTATAGATGATTCACAATAACTTGTAAATCTTGAATATCCATCTCTCACTATAGCTTATATATCCTACTCTGAAACAAACAATTATCCTCCAAACATCGAATGATTCTTTTATGATTAGCATGTATTTGATGCAACTCAATTTGTAGAATAATAATCAATGAGTTCAGTCATTGAGCGTAGTGGTTTTTTCATAGTTCAACATGTACATGTCAATTTTGTGTAAAATGGAAAGCAACTTTTTTTTGTCTCATAAAACTTTCTTATTCTACTTCTTCTTCTTCTTGTTCATTATTTTCTTCCTTTTCTTCTTATTTTTTCGATGGTCAAAAACTCACCGAAATTATAGTATATCTGAAATATTCAATTAACATTCTAATATTTAAAGTTCCCCAACCGGCAATAAATACTGGCATTCAAATGAGTGCATGTAATAAATCCCTAAATAACTCGTAAATGGGCCAATAAAAGTACTTGTTGGTAATACAAATAAACGTATCTGACCAGAAGAATCATAGGATATTTAGATCTTCACTTATCCGTATGAAATGAATCGAGTTTTCGTATCTCATCTTTCTAAAAATTGTTTAAATTTATTAATGAGATTATCGCGATTTTGCTCTGTTTCTTCCTCTTATTTTTATATCACTTTTATTATTATTATCAATTTTATAAATGTTGCTACGCTCTTGTACGAGTATTTTTCATAAGCTCGTAGATTCGATCTTATTGAAACTTGTAGATAATAAAAGACACTATTTCGAGGCACAAAATGGTCTCAAAATTTTCAAATTAGCCGCCAGTTTTACCATTGCCGCCATGGAAGTGAATATTTGTCAGGCGTAAGTAAACAGGATTTCTTGTTTTTTGGTAGAAAAGTTCAGGGCCGATCGATTAATATCATGAAATAAAAAATTCCGAATAATTGCGTTTTTGGTTTTTTGTTGTTGTTGTTGTTGTTGTTGTTTTTTTGTTTTTTTTGTTTTGTTTTTCTCAATATTTATGACATCATTAGTGGTATTCCTTGGGCTCATTTTTCTGTTGAAATCTCATGGATATACACTCAATATTTTCAGCTTCAGTCATCTATTAACTTTGTGAATTATAAAGGGGAAACAAAGTGGTGACCATTTTGCAAAATGGTCGACATCAAAGGAAATAATGGTCGAGCTCGTAACTCAGAAACTATTGAAAATGAAATTTGCTTAAACCCATAACCAAACAATGGCGCTATTGGAACCCCCCCCTCCCCCCGAATATTGGAAAAGAATTGTGTAAATTGAGAAAATTGCTTGTGACAGGTATAGCTTCAGTATCTCACCTATCAATTTTGTTTAACAAAAGTGAAGGACATTTTCAAAATATCGACATGAAAATAAAAATGAATTCGATCCTTATTAAAAACATTTCTATCAAAAATTACTTTTTCACTATTTCTTTCATTCTTATTTTTATTTGGTCTAAATTTGTTAATTTTTGCGATGATCAATCCCGTTTATAAGATATACGAGCAATAGGGATACCACTAGATACTACTATAACGTCGGTTTTCCGCCCAAATCTCGTAACTACAGTTTCGATATATCGTCGGATGGCTAACAAACCCACAAATTAAACGTATTCAATCTGCATGTTTTGGTAGTGCAGTGCTGGAATCGTCCAGTTCCTTTTACCATTGTTCTAATCAACTCCTGATTTTCCGTCCTTTTGATTAGCGTTTTTTAGGAAAAAACGGTATTTCATATCGATCAACCGGAAACAAGTTCTCACGCATTCCCGCTCATTTCCACGCATGCTCATAAACTTCGAATGAAAATCTATGTGATCGCCTCCATCTTGTTTCATCGCTGATGAAGAAAAAACTTACTTGCTGAATGCCAACAGCCTCCTTTAAGTCATGAATATACAGGAAAATGGTTCAAAACTTTGAGCTAATATATCCATAGTAAATTGTCTGATGAATTTTCAAAATGAGAGAAATAATTTCCTCGCGTTTCAAGATACAATCTAGGTCAGTGGTTAGTGGAGTTAGCGAATACATGTAAACTGTCTGCTTGTGTTTTGACCTGGCAGGGCCGAGCAAATTTACACCCCGTATACACAGTATATGTAACTAGGTACAACCCTGTTATAGTCGCGATTCAAGCGCCTATTTAACCGCATCGAATAAAACACCTTTTACCTCTCGAATTTGACTAAAAATTTTGAAACTGACATGTAGTACTTCAATTGTGATAATAATATGCTCAACGCAAAAAGAATTGAATGTTAGCCTTGATTTCTTTACCTTTTATCACTTAACCTTTTACAACACAACCATAAATTTTCAAGCACTTAAGAAGAAAACGTAGTGATTGAATCAAAATAGCGATTTCGGTACACAGTAAGGGGTCATGATTGATTGAAAAGGGTTTAACGCAACTTTTAATAGTATTTCAGTTATATCGGGGCGGCTGGAGCTCCTAACCATGGATTCCTAGTAGTTCACACGCCAGTACTACCACTACATCCTTATCGAGCCTCAAGCTGCTCCTCCTACTTAGGTGTACGATTTACTTACTCATATTGATGAAACATGCTCGCATTATTGAGCGCGGTTACTGATAAACCAGCAAAAACGCTCTCAGGACTTTCAGTCCTTTGATTTTATACTTGAAATACATCGTGGAAAAAATCGGTTTTTTTCCCCACAATATTTTCTACTGTACTGTATGATTTTTTTCGAAATAAAAAACAGTTTTAATTGTTATCTGCAAAACTTTTGACATTGGACAATTCTAAAAATGTCCAATACAGTAAAAGGGTTAACACATCTTTTTGGGTGATAGCACCCTCTTCCCTTCCATTCCATTTCCAACAAGAAAAATCCAACAATTAATCGATTGGTTAATTTTCACTTTGATGAACGTAACGTTCCGTCTATCTAGATTTTAAGGCTAGTTGGGGAAAATGTAATCTTATAATTGAATTTTTCCCCCTGCAAACTGCCCCCCCCCCGGATCGTGGCTGTCGATAAACAAAATCGGTAGGCTAATCATATCATTCATTTTGACAGGAAGTGATAGTAGAACTCCAAAATTCGTCGACATCTATGGGAAGCATTTTGTTGGTTTTCGATAAAAACGCCATCAAACGACCTTTCTATCTTTTGTTACATGTTACGGAACACAAAATTTGCACAAAAAGGAGCGAATAAAAATAAACAAAGAAACAGCGGTTCGATATCTAGGTCGAACTTCCTGTCGGAGCTCGGTGGGCGGGACCAGCGATCCGTCGATTGGACCCGCCGTAACTGAAGGAACGTTAAGACGTATGATAGAATGGAAACCTTTCTCTACGGGTGGAATATGTGAATATATATGTTATATGTTATAGACTTGGCTTAATAAAAGACCCACTATATCATATCAACTTCTATCGAAATGCAATCTTTGACATCGGACTATAAAATATGTCTACAAAATGGAGAGAACTTTGATTTACATACTTGTATGAAAGTAGCTTTGTCTGAAGGCCAAGAGAACAAGGATAGACAATTATTAATTATTGTTACCTTGGGTCTCATTTAGCAGAATTGCATTTTGGCTTTCGGATTCAAAAATAACGTATCATTATCTTAATTGAATGGTAGCCAAAGATCACTCACTTTTCGTGTAAATAAGCCATTTCGTTCGATCGAATGAATGATAGTCTTCCAATTTTGTTCTTATTTTCATAATCATTATTATTTTGGCGAAATTACGGGAAGCGCACGGGCGTCTTAACCAAAACCCCAAAATTAGATATAAAACTTACCGACCGCTGAGATTTTACTGGCCTTGTATGAAAGGAAGCTGTTAAATATATACGTAAATTAATACCTTGTGCATAGATGCAAAGTAGCAAATATTGATATTCACCTTATAGCATTTTTTCGTCAAGGTTTTAACAATTGATAGTCGTCATTTCATTTATATTATTTTATTTCTTTTTTTTTCTCCCTCTTTTTATATTTCTGAATTCAATATCTTGTTAGTCAAAAACGGAAATCTTCACACAATACTTTGCAATTATAGTCTATACATTATTTCATTGTCGTCTATCTCTGATAGGGAACACTAACAAAAGAAGGAGAAGGCCATATTACTGTTTTTAAACTCTTTTATCCTTTTTTTTATCTCATTTCATATATATCGTCGGTGTTGGTGAAAAAGTTCTTAACTACAGCATTATAACAGTTGTAGTTACGATATTTTGCTAGCGCACCGATGATTTGTGTGTGTTTAAATTCGTTCTTAAATATGGAAAAAAATTTAAATGAACCATTTCTTAAAAAAATAATTTAATATATATTAAATATATATATTAAATTATTTATTTAAGAAATGGTTCATTTAAAACATTTTCCATAGAGAAATATATTGACCCCGAACAATATTCAATTAAACTACACACCCTACCACCACACGCATATGGAAATCTGTCTAAAGTTACAACTATTGTGTAATATTGAGCAATACAAGCACTGGCCATAAATGGTATATACAAGATGCTAAAAATCACACGGAGATATAACAATTAGCTTATCAGCAGATATCCAAGATATACAACAGCCCTAACATTAGGCCTTTCAGAAATGACAGGTTTTCTTATAATGTACACTTTTCGCATGAAAAAAAAATCCGTATCGGCCTTGTACTGAACTGATAAACATATGGTTAGATGACGCCATTCCCCGGTAAAATGACGTCACTCCAAAAAAATGTTATGAAAATAACTTTAGACAAGTTTCATAAGATTCTTTCATAAAGTATGGTCAAAATTCTCTTATATTAAGCAAGAATGGAATATATTAATGTAGTAGTGATACAAAACCATGAATTGGGTTCTCGCCGCGTAGTAATATCTGATATTTCACCCAACAGTCGGTCCAAACAAATGCAATTTTTGTATCACAACTGTAAGCTAAAGTTTCTTATTTATTGCTAATAAACAAGATGTTCGTGACCTTGTATCACATTTAGAATCTATTCCTCTTCTGTGCCAAGTAATATGGTATCAATTACCCTGTAAAAAGATATGCTCTGCATGCTACATACTAATTTGACAGTTATTATATTATATCAGAGAACCCAAGGCTGGAGGAATCTTTGACAGTTTTGCTTAATCTTTTACCACACAAATACACACATTTTAATGTAAATAAGCTGAATTTATATAGGAAAACGCTACAAATGTTTGTAACACGCATTTCTTTTCCTTTTCTCTGAAGCTTCTCGGTCCTATAAGACACTTATTTGTCGGTTTAAGTCAATTTTTACATTTGCCTGTATTGATTCAAAGTTGAACTAGTCTATTCTTTATAAGAAGCATTGTCCATCGTAATCCATAAAGGAAAATACAGTAAGTTAGAAGAATCATCTCATTCAAAAGAAAGCCATTTTTCCCTAACAAATTGAATTTAGAAAAATCGGACAATTTATAAAGTTTTTCCTTTACGTGTATCTATACTGGCTTGAAACAGAAGCGTATACCGAAAATTTCAGCTCTTCATAAGAAGTTATGCACAGTGATCTAAGTTTCTGTTGATTGTTAAGATACTTAGCGCGGCAGCCAGACAAAGTTTCACTTGACCAATCGAGTATTGAACTCCAACACTAGTTGACATTTTTTTGAAGCAATTATGTTGGTTTGACGACTTAATTAAACGTCGTAACTATAGCTTATTCAAGCAGTCGTACCGGCGTTTAGTTCTTCAACCAAACATTTTACTTTTTTATTACAAGTTACTGACCATAAACTTTACAAAATAACTCCCATCGATATCGAAATGGAATTCCTTGTCGGAGTAAGTGGGCGGGCACACAGATCCGTAAATTAACCCTCGATATGCAAGTACTTTAATAGGTAGGAAGGTGAATTCTATTGTCGAATGCCAGAGATAATAATACATTCAGCTTGAACGAAAGTTCACAGAACTTTCCTTTCCTGATTTTCAACTTTGTTTTAAATAGCTATTCGACAAATACACCGTCGACGGCATCCTCTGAATTCTGAAGCTGATCAAGGGGAGAATAACAAGGGTCAGGGCTGGTGACTCTAACGATGCCCTCTTCGACATTCAAGGTGCTGTCGTCAGCTGTCATAGTCTCACAGTCCGTCAGTGGATTTTCTACCACAGTCATGTCTTTGTTCCGAGTTGGTGTTTAATTAATCGATTATTAGTACTTTGCCTGGTATTTATGTCGCACTTAGGTCCAACCTCACTTCTCATTTTTAGCCAAAGACCCGTTGTACCATAAAGTAACTTCATTAAAACTTCCTGTTTCTCCTTCTTACATCGTGTTTTCGAGTCTTGGCGATATCCAGAAGTCTAAAATCCAGTTCTGCGCAATAAAGAATTACCGCTTGGCTGTATTCGTGTGTGTTAACGGATTTCTGTCGGGTTTGTTTGTTGTTATGTGATTAGGTTTGAAATCCCCCCATCTCCTGTATTAGGCTGTTTCGAATTAAGAAAAGTTAGATGGCTGTTGTATTCAAAGTAAATTTGTCTTCATGGTACCATTGTTCTAGCACTAATTTTTACCTCTACTCAGTAAAGATGATAACACCAGTTTTAACAGTATTTTGGTTTTAAAACCGCTGATCGGTTTATAAATGATAAAAGATACTAGACTGTATAGAAAATGCTGCGCACAATCTTGCTCATGAGACCACCTGTATTAAATGACCACTGTCATCAACTGACCAGTATCAGAAGGTCCATTCAAAACAAAGGATCTTTATTATTTGGTGTTTGTTAATAATGAAACTATCAAAAGATAATCATAAATTGGTAGATCTCAATAGAAACGTCTCTTCTTCTACATGGATTAAGTGAGAATCCATAATAACCATATATACTGACCCTTCAGTTATGTCAGAAAAGGTGCATTAAGCGATCGTTCTTTTAAACGACCACAGTTTGGCCGCCAATACAAGTTTAACAACACTTTTTGTTTATTTGTTTTATTCCCACAGACCATTTCCCAGCACTCCACCTCGTAAAAGCCCACATTTATAGCTGTCACTTGAGTGCTCGATTTTTACAAGTTTGTGTTTGTATTGCGACTTCACGTAATCCTGGTCAAGTTGAACTTTATTTTAATGAAAAACTAATATTTCTCCATTACCATCCTTGTCTTTTTTTTTCGGACAAGGAGGTACAATAAGGGGACATAGTTCTACCTAACCTAAACAATGAACCCTTAAACTTAAAAAAAAAAAAAAAAAAAAAAAAAAAAATCTAGACGGGCCGAAATTCAAAGAATTGCAGACTACAATATGAAATTGATCTTATTTGGACGATAATCATTCATAAGGGTAGAGGATTTTGTGGAGGGAGAGAAATTACTCGTTACAAGCATTTTCTTCTTCTTCCACAATCTTCTCTCAAGTACCCAATAAAACACCGGGACGTAAAAACCAGGAACCGAACAGAAAAAGGTCAACAATCCAGCATAATCAGCTTATGAAATCTTGCAGGCACGGCTTGTTTCAGGCCTGGACAAGCTGTGGGTGCCGTTTCTCGCAGGCTGGGCGATATAAAAAAATAAAAAAAAAATCATTTTTAGATAAGTGCAATGCATTTTATATCCTTTCCGCCATTTCACTTATTCCGAAACTAAATCAACGGTTGGCAACCAAAACCTTTACGTGGCCATAGTGGAGTAAAGCTGTGGTCACAGGTTTTGATCGCTAACCGGCAGTTCTATAAACCATAGCAAAAAAAAAAAAAAAAGAAAAACTATCCCTCAAATTTTCCCCGTATAGATATATATTATATTTGGTAAACCGGATATGTTAAACCGTTTATTTCATGTATTTGTATTTATTTGTCCATATTGTACATAATTGTACTTGGATGTAAATAAAAGTTCTGTTCTGTTCTGTTCTGTTCTGTTCTAATAGATTGGATCAAATACAATCTTAAACAGTCTTGATGGTACTTCGGAAGTTTATTTCATTGTTTTCATAATTGGTGATAATAAATTATGGCCGAGTAGAGTTGGTCGTTTAAACACTATCGTCGGTGGTTTGCTTAATTGGTCGATTCATTGATTGAAGTGATTAAACGCCACTTTTAACAGTATTTCAGTCATATCGCAGCGGCTTGAGCACGTATTCCTTAATTTCTGGTATTTCGCATACCAGTACTACAACTACATCCTTTCTGGGCCTCCACATGCTCATTCCACTTAGGTTTACAATCATACACCAATTGGCGGGAGACAAATATCGGAGGGGATCTTCGCCGCAGCCGGGGATCGAACCCAGGACCCCAGGGTCCAACGCACTGCCAACTCTGCTATAACAGCGGCCCAAGATTGAAACATAACGTCAGTGGGTAACCTTAATATTGCTCGAATAAAGCTGTGAATACCACATTTTGGTTACTCAAAGATAAGTTGTTTTCCCAATACTAGATAGATAGGGAATGTTATGTTACGTCAGCGATCCAACGTCATGTATTTGCTTTGAGCTGCGGAGGAAAATTTTGATATTCACGAAACCTTCGGTCGAGTAAAGTATAAAAGATTTTACTCCGCGGCGAGAAGTAAATGAAAGATGTTGGATTGCTGACATAGTTTTAGATTATGTTTGTTATATACCTACATCTTTTATTAGATCTAAATAAAGTCGATACATAATGAGAGAAAATCTGGCGTTATCTAAAGATTGAAGGAATGATATGGACCCGCTTTTCACACTATCAGGTACTATTTTTTTCTGACGAGTCCGATTCTGCCTGTGTCAAATGTATATATTTTCTAAAAATATTTTACAGATATATAACAAAGAAATCCCCCCTTTCTTATGACGCGTCCTATACAATTTATTTCAACCGCCCTTGCACCAAGAACAATCTTGCTCGTGTAAGTTAAGCCTTTCATAGATTTCAATTCTTTGGTTAACCGTTGTACCCCATGTTTTACACGCAGGTTTCGCTGGAATCCATTTTCATTATCTTATTTGTATCTTGTATTAATTGCTACCGTTTGTAACCTATTAGTCGGCAGGTAATCTACTAATTGGCAAACCTTTTCACGAGAATGATTATAACCGCTTATCAGCTTTCTACTGGATTTATCTTTGCTCATTACTCAATTATCATACAAAATCCCGCATTTTGCTGTGGAAGAAAGGGTGGGTAAATGCGAATTCCTTGCTGTTTGATGCATTAAATGCATTCATGCAAAATGTTCATGCATTTTTGAATTGTCTTTACTCGGTCGTTTGGTAATGGGTTTATATTAAAGAGAATATACCACGAGTTCACAGAATTAAACGCGTCATATATAAACAGACAAAAAAACGAGTCTTTCCGATGTTCATGAATCTTTATTATATACCTGTAAAAATTTCTAGAAGAATATATAGATTCCTCATTGACAAAATCGGACAAGTCGGGGGTATCTGATAGTGTCAAGTACAGTTCAATGTCAGTCTGAGATGACGTTATTTTCATTATGTAGATGACGTCATAATGCGAATAAACGTAATCGGATTGGTAAAGGAGAAAGGAAATACATGATCGATGTTATTGAATGAACGATTCCTATATTATAAATGGAATATTATGTTACGATTGTGATAAATCTTTCCTTCTCGATGTGGAGGAAAATATTTGAAATTCCACTAGACCTTCGGTCTCTAGAGATATCAAAATTTTCCTCCATTGCTCAAAGCAAATACAGGATGTTGTATCGTACATAATATACCCTATATTTTCAACTTATGTAACAATATTTTTGAACAATAGACAAAATTATTGGATCTTGCATATATTAATTTTTCTGTTTAAACGAAACTCACCACGTCGTTACGACAATGACATATAGGAGGCAATTTTGCTGGTTTGGCCGTTTAAACGTCGTTACTACAATTTAGCATATTCATGCTGTAGTTGCGACGTTCAGATCGCCAATAAGCCAGTTTACTTTTTTATGCGTATTACTGGTTATGACATTTGCATAATCGTCGTTTTGCATGCAATATGTCGCTACTACACCTTGAATAAAGCTGCAGATACGACATTTTGCTCGCCCGACGACGATATGTGAAAATAAAAAGATTTCAAACTGAAATACGCCTTGTTAATTGATACATCTTTGAAAACAGACTTAGAACATAAATGAAGAAACAAATACGAAGCATGCAATATCAATCCAACGTTCTTTTATCTACATGCGGAATGTTTAAAATGCAAAGTTGGATCCTTTATAGAACATATCTGCGAATAATGATCGATGGAATGTATCATATTTTTTTAACCCATTAACACAAAATCCTTTTTTATTGAAGGCCCCTTTATGTTGACAATAGATCGCCAAGGTAAGAAAAGGGCTAGAGCATTTGTTTCTCACAATGTTTTCTACCATTTAACCCATTCAAACACAATTCCACCAAAGAAATATTTGATAATAAAATATTGTGAGGAAAGAAAAAGAAAAAAAAGATTTTTCTTCCTTTCCCACAATGTTTTCTATTTCATACGGCATTTATTATTTTTTTTTTCAAATTAAACAAACTTTGTGTGGTCTTCTGCACCTCGTTGGGTTTGGACAAGTTTTATTTTTAGTCGTTTGGGAATGGGTTTAGAATGTTATACATGTAACGGTAGAAAGGGAAAATTGCAGAAATAATATTTTCCCTTGTTTTTTCCAAAGGTTATTTATTCTAATTTTTATACATACTAACTAAGATCAATTATTTCAATTAAATTCTCCATTAACCCTTTCCTGGACAAATCCGGGATTTTACGTCACTGTGATTTTATACTTGAGAAAAATTGTGGAAAAATGAGAAATTGCTTGTTACAAGCAATTTCTCCTTTTCCCACAATATTTTCTACCACATAGGATGGTCAGATTTCAAATTGCATGCATTTTTCATTGTTGTCTGCATACTCTTTCAACTTGGACCAGTCTAAAATTTCATAAAACAGGAAAGGGTTAAGCATGCCAAATCGAAATTATATGGGATGACACTCTGTGTCAACCCATATATCGATATTTGTTTATTGTTGGTATATAGGTCCCACCATGATCTGACGTATTTGGTATGGACCTTCAGAGAGAAAGAAGCGGATACAAGTAGATAGGCGTTCAAACGCCGCTTACTCTTTTGGGAACAGACTCCTTTGTTACCCGATACACGCAAAGCTACCATTTGGCATCTTACCAGTTCGTTTCTATGTAGGAGGGCGGCCACGGCCATAGCACGGTTTGTAGCGTGTCGGACTCTCAATCTAGAGATCCCTGGTTCGATCCACGGTCGCGGTAAATTTTTTTTTCCCGACATTTATCTCTCTCCAATATGTGGATAATCGTAAACCTAAGTGGGATGAGAAGCTGTGGGCTCGGGAAAGTAGTGGTACTACTGATGTGAGAAATACCGGTAGTCTATGTTTAGGTGCTCTAACCGCGCGATATGACTGAAATGCTAAGTGTGTGAAGTTGGCAGGACAAAAGACATAACACATTCGGCCGAATGTCTAACTGGGAAATTAGACATTCAAATATGAAAATTGGGCAGTTAGACATTAAAAAAGGGTTTGGTCGAATGTCTAATCGAATGTCTAATGTCTAATTTGGCATTTAGGCATTCAAAAACGACTTGGTCGCATGTCTAATCGAATGTCCAATGTCTAATTCAGCAGTTAGACATTCAAAATTGGGTTTGGTCGAATGTGTAATCGAATGTCTATTGTTTAATTGGGCAGTTAGGCATTAAAACTGGCTTGGTCGAATGTCTAATGTCTAATTGGGTAGTTAGACATTCAAAAACGGATTTGGTCGAATCTCTTATCGAATGTCGAATGTCTTATTCAGCAGTTAGACATTCAAAAACGGGCTTGGTCGAAGGTTTAATCGAATGTCTAATGTCTAATTCAGCAGTTAGACATTCAAAAACGGGTTTGGTCGAATGTGTAATCGAATGTCTAATGTTTAATTGGGCAGTTAGACATTCAAAAGTGAGCTTAGTCGATTGTCTTATCGAATGTCTAATGTCTAATTGGGCAGTTAGACATTCAAAAACAAGTTTGGTCGAATGTCTTATCGAATGTCTAATGTCTGATTCGGCAGTTAGACATTCATATTTGAATGTCTAATTTCACAGTTAGACATTCTGTCGAATGTCTAATGTCCTGCCAACTTCACACATTTTGAAATGCTTTTAAAAGTGGCTTAAACCCCAATCAATCAATCTTGACGGGCGAGAGACAGCAAGTGTCCCAAAAGTCCTGCGGCGATAGGGGTTTGAACTACGGACGTTAGGATTTCTATTTCTGCGTTTTACGATACCGCCAGGCCAATAGTCGTCATATGGAAACATCGACTAATCCATTCTTTCATTCAGATCGGACGTGAACTTTGAACTCCGCCATTTCTTTGAACTATTTTTTGTTGATCTTTAGACTTCCACTATATTCAATCTGTAATCAAGACGTTTAAATCGATAACCAACAATATTAATTTTGACTTACATGCAAAATAACGCCGTTTAATATCGATATAAAACTTCCTGATCGAGATCAGTGGGCCGTGCCAGCGATCAGTTAATATATCAATTGTAATATGTACCTCCAAAATAGGATTAACCCTTCCCTGTACAATCCCTGCTTTTTACGTCCCTATGATATTACACTTGAGAAAACATCGTGGAAAAAGAAGAAATTGCTTGTCACAAGCAAGTTCTTCTTTTTCCTCAATGTTTTCTCTTACATAGGGTGGTTATTATATTTATTGTACAAACTTCATTATGTCGTCTGTTATCCAGAAGGTTTTGAAATATAACTTTAACTACATCATGAACCTACGGAGTTGTTTGAAACAGCATCTTTTTAGTTTGATTGTTGTTCGGAATTTTTTATTTAAAATTCTCAAAGCATAACATTGTTCTATTCATTTCTTATAAAATATTAAGGTATATCTAAGAAACGGAAATAATATTTTGTGCTTGCTTTTGTTTTATTGGGGTATAAATCTGAAAAAAAAAAAATACACTATATGAATACGCGAAGCTGGTTCATACATTAGTGTGTTTAAGTTTTTTTTTTTTGTTTGTTTGTTTGTTTGTTTGTTTTTTGTTGGTTTTTTTTTTCAATTTCAATGAAAACATAGTTTCTCTTCTTTCCTTATGACTTAATGTCATCAAGCATAAGAATGTTACTATTGGAGTAAAATTGTCGGGATTTCCTTTGTGTGCAAGCATACGAAATTGTAATAGTTGTTTGCTAAAATGTTGTTTGTGGACGTATCTGAGAAAAAAAAAACCGATCAAAATCTTGAAACTTGATAGTCGAAACTGCAGCTAGATTACTCTGACATTACAGATGTAAAATAAGGAAGTACTTGATTTACTTAGGATTGACGGATCGCTTGACCCCCCCCCCTGTTACTCCGCTGACCACGCCCACTGACTCTGCTGACTCCGCTGACCACGCCCACTGACTCCACTGACCACGCCCATTGACTCCACTGACCACGCCCACTGACTCCACTGACCACGCCCACTGACTCTGCTGACTCCACTGACCACGCCCACTGACTCTGCTGACTCAACTGACCACGCCCACTGACTCTGCTGACTCCACTGACCACGCCCACTGACTCCACTGACCACGCCCACTGACTCCAACAGGTTGTTCCATCTCGTTAATAATCGAAATTATTTTGCAAAATTAAAGGCCAGTAGCATGTAATGAAAACTGAATTGGTTGGTTGTTTACCTAAACGTCATCACAACAGCTTGAAGAAGCTGTAGTTACGACTTTTAAGTCATCAAACTGGAACAAATTGGTGAATAAAACGGGTTTTCTAAAAGAAAAATCAATGAAAATCATAGTGATATGTTAAAGCTCAATTATTCAACAAGTTTACTAAATTTTAGAAGAGTTATTTATGGATTTCAGAAATTTCACATTATTTTTTTTTTTTTTTCAATTTCAAATATTTTTTAGACCTTAACCTTAATCTTTTCGCATACAAAAACCAGGTTACTTTTCTGCACAAATAAGGAAAAATTCCGTATATCAACTTACCCATCCTGTCTTGAAATAAGAGTCAATAGTATTTCCCTCATATTTTTCTTGTGAAGGTTTCTAACTCACGATGCTGTAAAAGATAAAGTATTCATAGCTCCACGAACAAATTTTAAGCACTCATTTTGTACGCTTCCGCATAAAAAAGTTCAATACAAAAAAGTATAAACATTTGAAACTGCATTTTTTCGATGTCGTCAAATTATAAGAGATGAAGAGATTTTTTTATTTTTTATTTTTTTTCAATTTCACTTAGGTTTGAATCCGGTTCGTGTATTCAAAAAGTGTGATTAGTTTTTAGTTTCATACATCCATGAAAACAAAAATAATTCTCTTCATCTCTTAAATATCTCGGCCTTTCAATAAATATACGCGATGAATTGAAAAGAAAAAACAACAACATATGTATCACATTGGAATCAGAAATTTTACCCCAATCTCATGTATCCCTATGCTTTAAGGTTAAAGACTTATAAATAAAGGCGTAAAGAGTCCCTTACGTCGGGGAAAAAAAACACTCAAAGATAAACACATTACGTCAATACCACGTGCTGACGTCATGACGTCATTGTTGTTGTTAGAAAATATCTTTTCCTGTTTTGGATCTGAAATCATTACATCGGTTCTTAGTAGCTAATTTTCTTAGATATTTCCCGAATAATTGAAGCCATTAGATTTACTTCTTACGGTAAAGTCACGTGGTCTCTCGACTTCTTGTCCTTAATTGCCGAGTTTCGCTACATTTTCAGTGCTCTACAATATGAGTGCACGAAACTGAAAAATATGACACCACTTCCAATGAGCATTCCATGAACGAACATCCTTCGACAGAACCTTTTTACATGACAAATCTCAAAAATTCTTTTGTACGCGCGTGGATACCTTTAAGAAAGACAGTTGCATACAACAAATTCGGCGCATCTGATTCGGATTATGATAAATTCTCGTTTCCCCATAAATCCTAGGTTAATGTTCATTGTTTTAGGGGCGAGGTTAAAGAACGCTAAATAGCTGGATTAGTGTACATTGAGCACCCTGGACAACCATCCGGGGCAATTAGAACATTCGCTGATTGTTTTAAGAAGCTTTAGGTCAGTATCTTTCCACAGAGCGCAGAGTGAAGACTCTGATCAGACTGTGCGGGTGCACAGACTGATCTGAGTCTTTACTTGGCGCACATATGTAATGGCTGGAAATGTCACGCACGCGCTCATTTATTGTACGTATACAATACAAACAATACTAGTTTGTAATTATAGTTTTCAAAGAAAAAAAAGTCCGTTTAATGATGAAAATTATGAAAAAAAATATCAACAGCTTTTGCTTTCTCGTGTTCGCTAAATGACATGGTCGCTTAATAGAAGAGGTCATTCTGGATAGGTACATCGTTAACATTGTTGATATCCAGATTAAATCTTCTTTTTTAATAAGTGTGAAATGAAATAAGCCATGTAATTTATATCAAAGTCGTTTTACATGTACAATACGGTCCTCGTATGACCTTCGAATGTATCATTTTCATTTATTCAGTACTTTCTTTACTCTTGTTAAATTTGTAACAAGCAATTTCTTCGTTTTACAAAATGTATTCTACCCAGAAAGTTGAAAAAAAAATTAAGATTTCATAGCCTTTAAATTTCCGGCAACTTCTTTCAATTTGGACGGACCTAAACTTGTGCCGTCTGGTAATAGGTTAATGTAAATTAAATTAATTCAAGACCATGATTGACCGCGCGATATTCGGTATCATAAAGTAAGGTTTAATGCAGTCTAGACTTCATTATTGCGGTAGTTTACAGCATTATGATAATGTTATTGCTGGTTTGTTTATTTGCTTGTTTGAATGGGGTTGAAGCAACTTCTGGAAGTATTTCAGTCATATTGCTACATCTTGAGCACCTTATCACAGAATCTTGGAATTTTTCACACGAGCAATACCACTCTATCCTTTCCGAGTTTCCAGCAGCTCATACCATTAACCCATTACAACTCAATCCCTCCTTTTTACGCCCCTCAAAAAAAGCTTTTGAAAACATTGTAGAAAATGAAGAAATTGCTTGTATCAAGCAATTTCTTCATTATCCACAATGTTTTCTACCCAAATTGACGAAAAAATTCAAAATTCTATCAACTTGAAATTGTCGTCTGCAGCTTCTTTCAATTTGGACCAGTCTAAAATTGTGCTGTGTTGGAATGGGTTAAGGTTTACTATTATCCACCCATTAGTGGGGGACAAGTGTCGGAAAGGTTATCTTACGCGACTGCGGATCGAGAACTGGACCTCATGCTTGAGAGGCCGACACACTACCAACAGGTCTATGATAACGTTCTTGTAAATGATAAAATTGAAATAAGATTGATTGATTGGATTTAACGTCGCTTTTAACAGTATTTCAGTCATATCGCGGCGGCTTGAGTACCTAACAATGGATTCCTGGTATTTCTCACATCAGTGCTACCACTACACCTTTTCCTAGCCTCCAGGTGCTATCCCACTTAGGCTAACGATTATCCACTCATTGATGAGAGACAAATGTCGGAAAAGATATGTGCCGCCGCCGGGGATCGAACCAGTGACATCTAATAGTTGAAGATTAGAAATTTGATGCGCCCCCGCCTAAGAAAACAATAAAATTGGATCAAACAATATTAAGAAAGTGTATTTTGTTTTGTTTTGAGGATATTTGTTGATCGGTCATCTTTATTTTACTCTGTTTTTAAGTTCATCAAATCGTTTTTATTAGATTTTATATTTACTATTTTATTTCCATTCTAGAAAAATGTGCAAACTTCTAAATATAGAGTTTAGGTTCTTTTTTAACGCTAAAATAAACAAAACAACAACAACGGCACTGTTACCGAAAAGAACGCCATGTAAGATAACAAACATTATTTGAAAAAAATGCCTTGAAATACTGTTACAAGGGTCTCTGCAATTGATCTCTCATAAACATGTTTTTGTTTTGTTAGCGCTGTTGAAGAATTTTATTGTCTACATAATTTTTATTTTTCTGCGGAAAATCTTTCAATTACATCCAAGATATGTTTAAACGAATGCATATAGTGCCATTATATCTATCATATCCTTAAATCTTCTTAGATAACTATATAACCCTTTTTGATCCTAACTTATAATAATACTAGGAAAAAATAGGGAGCAATGGCTTATGACAAGCCATTTCCCCGTTTCTCTCAATGTTTTCAATTGTCAGTCATTACTTTTCAAACTACACAGACTTTGAATATCGTCTTCAACTTCTTTCAATTTGGAGAAGTTTGGGAATTGGTTAAATAAGTCCGAGTCGTATAACCGTATTTAAATACAAACGAGTTTTGACGTAAATAACGTCGACCCAATTAGCTAAGATGGTTGAGCACTTGTCTTCAAACCTCAAGATCACGGGTTCGAGCCCTGGGATAGTCAAACTAACTAACTAATTGTCTTTCGGACGAGAAGTTAAACCAAGGTCCCGTGTGACGGTACTTAGATCGAGCACGTTAAAGAAGCAGGTGGGGCATGTCCGTCCCGTATTCTTTATCTATCTCCAACGGTACCGACGATAAATAAACGGACATACACACACGACTTGATGAACTTCGTTCAGTTAAAGGAGCTTGAAAACATGACCTGAAAATTGAAGATGGTATACTATTCCCGGGACTAGACAGTGAACCGTTGGAAAATAAACATACTCGTCGAAAACGTGTAGTAAATAGTTTTCGTTGATCCAGTCTAGTCGTAGTAAAAAGGAACCCCGGTCTTTCTGGCATTGAAAACATCGAAATTATAAAAATGGCGCCCCAGTTCCGATATTACAGAGAAACCCTGCCAAGTGCTGGATGGGAACAATGCCACCATATGTTTCTGAATATTATCATACATTAATCCACCCCCATCTCTTGTTTATTTCGGGAATGACGTAATAATCCATCGATAATCTTGTGCCAGATGGTTTAGGTAAAATGTACAATCTAGTACCTTGAAAATAGCTCGATATCTAACACGCTATACAGCCCGCGAAATCTATCGGTTTCTAACGATTTTCCCCTTTAATCCATTACCATACTGCAAAACATAAGCCTGGTTCAAATTGCAAAAAATAGCAGACGTCTATTTCAAGTTGATAAATTTAGAAACTCGTTGCCTCTTTGACTCTTTGGGTAGGAAACATGGTGGATAATGAAGGAATCGCTTATAACAAGCACTTTCTTCATTGGCCACAAAATTTTCCAAAGTTTTTTTTTTTCTTTTTTTCTTTCGTGGCGACAAAAAGCGGGATTGTGTGGTAACTGGTTAATGATGTTTGTTCCTCTGACTAAAGAACCTACAATAAAACTTTGTTAGGGGTAATTACTTATAACAATAAATTCCTCATTTTCTCACAATGTATTCTACCTTATTTTGCACTCATTTTCAAAATTGACTTCTCTTTGAAAAGTCGTCTGTCGTTTCTTTCAATTTGAACCAGTCGAATCTTTTTTCGTCTGGTAATGAGTTAACCACACAAATCTTTTAAGAATTGTTGCTGTTGTTGATGATGTACTTGTTGATGATGTACAGAGAGTTTAAATTACGGTCGCTGAATAGAAGAGGTACCTTTACAGAGGCGGTTTCTCAGCAATATAGTCCGTAAATACCTTCAAAATTGCCATTAAAATAGTTAATTGATTACTACAGTTAAACTCCTCAAATTGTATATAAAATATAGTAATATAAGGCGCACGTTAAGGTATTCTCCAATCCCGATCCTTCATACCAGACAATCAAATAAGTTGAAACATACGTACAAACATACTGCATTTCACAAACCAATTATATCATCAAAGTACTGTAAGTACTGTGAGCTAGCAAAGCGTGGTTCTGTTAAGTAAACTTCTTTGACAAAGGTTATATTGATAAGCAATCGAGGTTAAAGTATCCAAGGAGTTAATCCTCTCCCACACAATCTCTCAATTTTTCTCCCCTTAAGAAAATAGTTATTGTTCCAAGCAATTTCTGCATTTTCCACATTGCTTTCTACCTAAAGAGATAAATATTTTAGAATTTTTAACAATTTGAAATTGTCGTATGAAAATTCTTTTAATACTCTGAGAATTCATTTTGAACACGATGTGCTCAAATAAGCTTAAAATACATGTACCTAGGAGATGAACTTGCAGGTATACAGGCATGGTTTGCAATATTTCTGAAATACATAAGAACTACTTTTTATCGCGTAGACATTCAATGGATTTAGTTGTAAAGCCTCCAGTCGAACTTTGAACTCGTTGGACTCTGACAAGAACCGCAAAATTATGTCTGTTTACTTAAGCTATCAAAGCTGACGCTTTGCTAGCTTATAACAAATTGTATATAGATTCGAACATTTTAACCATTCGTACAGACGCATGGACCACCAGGAACGAGTCTGAATACATAATCCCATTTCATTTGATCTTTGTACAAAGTAACTGCGTACTCACTATATTTGTTTGAATGACAAAAATACTGTTTAAAGTGGCTTGAAACCCATTCAAGCAAATAATTTTTGAAAATACTTTTCCTTTTTACTTTCTTTTTTTTTTTTTTTTAGTGTGTGTGACGGGGCGGATGCATTGCTTTATCGAATTATTAAATTCGATTGTTTTATATGTAATCTTGAACTTAAAAGATAACTTATTTTAATATTAAATAACAGGGAATCTCTCACGATGAACTGTTACCGAAACGTTCGAATGTAAATCAACGTAATACCACGAAAACCTTGACATGAATTGCACCAAGTTACGCCCAATTAGTAGTGAAACGTTATTATTCTTAGTATGCTTACAGATGACAGATTTGTTTTGGTAAGCTCAGGGGGTATTTCAACGTATTGCATTGCTCAAATACTGGCTGTCACGGGTAACGAGAGAACATATTGCACAATGTACAGTTATGGCAGATGCACATCTCATACAGAGGGGGCGAACTCGAAAACCGAATAGTAATTTCTCACTAAGATTGAAAGGAAACCTGCTTTAAAGTATTATACTTTCTTACCCATTCCCGTTTTTGAAAATTTTAGACTTTCCAATTTGAAAGAAGTTGCAGACAGCAGTTAGACGTGGCTTTAAATTGAAATTTAACCAACCTACAAGTTGGAAAATATTGTGGATACAAAAGAAATTACTTGTTAAAAGCAATTTCTTCTTTTCCCTCAATGTTTTCTCAAATATAAAATCAGAGGGACGTAAAAACAAGAGATTGTACAGGAAAGGTTTAAATTAATAATCTTGTCTTTTAATAAGAGATTAACCTTAGTTATCTTGCTTTTTTTATTTTCGTTATAGGCTTCATTAGAAATGAGGGGTGGGGCGGGGGTGTTGTGCGTGTTTTTTTTTTTGTTTTTTTTTTTTATTTTTCCATTCATTCATTTGTCTTTCTAAATGCGTATTATGAAATTAATGACCTTCTTTGAAGTATTTGTTATTTCTATTATTATTAAATCTCTATCTTATATTTTCGAAAACGTTCACCTTCAGTAAAAATGTTGTTTTACAGCTCGCTTCCTTCCATTAGATTGGTCAAAGTATTTTGCTTGTTTGTTTTTGTAAGAACCACAAACGCAGGACTGGATTTACAAATTTAAAGACTGGGAATGCGATTTGAAATCGGTATTTGATTGGTTGGCGTGTGTTTTTAAGAAACGAAAGACCTCATGACCGCAGCACCACCACTCTCCTGCACTCGGCCCTCTGTAATGGGCTAAGTTAACCCTTGTCATGCTGTATAAATTACCTTACTGAAATGCTGTCAAATCAAAGGGCTGAAAGCACTGATAGAACTACTTATTAAAAAATCAATATTTCTTTTAGAAATCAACTTCATAAACAATTCTGGCAGGGAATGTACAAGCAGGAGGTGAAGACTAAGATCAGCCTGCACATAAGTGCAGTCTGATCTTAGTCTACACCTCCTGCCAAAACCGGAATATTCCGGGTTCAGCATGATAAGGGTTAATAGACCGCCTGTAAGCCATCATATTATCACGTGATTTTGTACACCTCAACTGATTTCCATTTAAAAACTGTCGCATGACAGCCGTTGGCTGTTCAAACGATTATAAAACAAAAGTAGTTCGTTGGTTTACAGGTCAATTATCAAGTTTTAATGCACATATAATGTATCTTGAATCATATTTATTATTTCAAAACCGCTACATTTCTCGAAAATCAAAAGAAAAATAATTTATTTTCCATTACTAAGTTTGACAAGAATTTTATTATTTTTCCCATTGCAGAGGTGTTTAGTTAGAGTAATGAACGACAATTTGCTTTGAGATTGCAACACCATAAGAAGTTAGGACTTCCCTGAAGTTCTGCTAGTTAAACCAATTTCAACACAGTCCCGCTTTCTTACGCCGACACCTATCTCTGTCCAAGAAAAAATGGTTTTTGACAAAAATGTGGAAAAAAAGAAATTGCGTGAAGTTGCTTGAAACGGCTTGAAACAAGTGATTTCTTCATTATCCCTTATGTTTTCTACCCAAATAGACAAATAGTTTTAAAATTCCATCAACTAAAATCATCTATAATTTGTCGACTACAACTTTTTTGAATTAGAATCATTTTAAAATAGTGTCGTCTAGAGATATGCCAATACCTGTATGCTAAAGCTTTGATATAGTAACAGTCACGAGGTTTTGGTTCCCTAAAGACGAAACCATTTCATAAAGACTATAACAGATAAGAACCATTAGATAAGTATGAAAGTTCCAGATGTTCCAGAAGTGATTGGATTGGTCCGTCTTTTTGTTGACAGGTTCATTTCGTCATCTTGACTCTATGGATACACAGTACGCGTATAGCCCTCTTGAAATGGGATTTTTCTTTCTTTTTCTACATTTTGAAAAAGCGCAGTCGGCAGTCATTTTCATCTATGGATTAGACACTTGGCTTTCCTATTTTTTTTTTTTTTTTTTTTTTGGTATATTAGTACATGTATAAAACTTATCCTGGTTAATAAGACGGTTTACAATCTGTCCGATACTAGACAAATGAAATAATCAGCATTCGCTGAGGGACAAAAAGTGCATAAGGAAATGTTTCAACTTGATCCAAATAGCCGGTTAACCCATTCCCAAATAATCACTTTTTTGACAACTTACTAAGGAAAACAGAGTGACAAATGAAGAAATCGCTTTTGATAAGTAATCTCTTCATTTTCTACACTATCTTCTTCATACAAAAGCAAACGATTTTAAAATCTTAATTATCAAGAAAATGTCATCTTCAACCTTTTTTATTTGGACCAGTCTTAAATTTGGTTTCTAGTTATGCTAAAACAACATTGGTGTTTAATATGCTATGAATGGAGCCCCGAGCGAGCGATTTCGAAGGAGTTTTGGGTGAGATGAGAAGATCTCAACTTCAGCTGCAATAACGCAGTCTTCATCCCGGTTTTGGTTGCAAACCTGCAATTTTCGGCTTGCTTTAGTTGCACAATTTTGTTGAGCGGTTATTTAGATATCGATGGCTTAGAGCAAAAACATAGTATGGCTCTATACATTGTATAGAGCCATACTATGTCTTTGCTCTAAGCCCTTGATATAGCTCTGTTGACATTCCATCGATGGTTAAGCGTCTATATATTGTAATTCGGGGAAGGGAAGGGCGAGGGGTAATTGGGATACTGTTCTAACTGTCTATAGAATATATTGACACTTGGAACAGTATCCAATTCTCGCCTTACCCTTCCCCGAAACAACAATAATCAAAAACAACAACAACAACAACAAAAAAAAAAAGAAATTAGAAAGGGAAAGAGCCACCCAACTACCCAAAGGAAAAAGCAACAACACAATCAATGAAAATATTTATCATGCATTTAGTACCAGTTGTTTCTTTTCATTGTATAATCCAATTCCACCACAATCCCGCTTTTGACGCCAATAATGAGAAAGGGGGATGTAGAAAAGTTATGGCCGAAAACAAAGATGTTGCATAGTTACAAGCAAATTCTCGTTTTTTCATGCTTGTTTTCTACTCAGAAGAGATAAAAAAAATATATTAAAAATTCCCCCAACTTAAAATTGTCGTCTGCAACTTCTTTGAATTTGGACAATTTCTAAGTTTTGCTGTGTGGTAAAGAGTTAGATCAAATATGCTGAATCGACAATATTTTTCCAATTGCAGTTACTGTAGAAGGATTTCTCATACCATTTTTGTTCTTTTATTACTGTCGTAACGATTTTACTTTGTGGAAAAAAAACTTTCTCTTCCTAATATGGTGACCTTTTCTTCATTTGCTGTCATCTCGCTATGTCACGAGATCTCGTGGTAATAATTCTCGTGGTAAAATTAAAGCTGGTCTTGCAAAGTTTATAAAAGAAAACATTTGAGAGATGAAGAGAATAATTTTGTTTTAATGGAGGTATGAACCGAAAAACCTTGTAACAATGTATGAATACGCGTAGCGGATTAATACATTGTGTGATTAGGTTTTTCGGTTCATACCTCCATGAAAACAAAAAATATTCTCTTCATTTCTTATAATTTAATAGCATCGAGCGAAAAACCAAAAACTTTACAAATTTGATACCTTTTTGTATGGGACTATTTTGTGCGGAAGCATACAAAATCCCTGCGTACTCAAAATTTTGTTCATGGAGTTATGAATAATTTTTCTCGACCAACCAGAACGCTCGTTTTGAAAGACGAAACTAAAAATTAAATTATATTACTCTCAGTTTTCAAATCTTACAGTAATGCTTTAAGACATTTGATTTGTTTGTTTGTTTGAATGGGGTTTTATGCCGCTTTCAACAATCTTTCAGTTATATCGCGGCGGCTGGAGCACCTGGCAATGGAATCCTGGTATTTCTCACACAAGTACTACCATTACATCCTTTCCTAGCCTCCAGCTGCTATCCCACATAGGTCTACGATTATCGACCCATTGGTGAGAGACAAATAGTCGGAAAGGATGAGTGCCGCCGTCGGGGATCGAACCCGGGACCTCTAGATTGACAGTCCGACGCGCTGACGGCGGCTTTTTAAGACATATGAGAGGAAGTGATTAAGCTGATTTTGTAATGAACACAACGGTTCATAACTTAAAAGAAATAGAAAGAAATGAAGCAAAAGCAGTTCGCGATACGACACGCCAAATAATTAAACGAAGAACAACCTTAACGAAACAGGGGTTCATCGGGTAAATACGTTATTTGTCGATTACCCGAAAAATGCCTTATTTTTGAGTTCTTTGTCGTATCAATTGACCAATCGAGGCTATCAATCAAGGAATAAATCGACCAATCAAATTATTAATTCAGACAGGAATTGAGATTTAAACTGCAATATTGGTCGCCATTTATGTAAAATATGTTATTGTTTGGACACTTAAACGTCGTAACTACAGACGTGCAGGTCGCCAAACAACGACACTACTTTTTCGTTACATGCTACTGACCATAGCTTTTGTAAATTAACACCGCTTAAAATCGAAGCGGGACTTCCATACGGAGTCAAATGGCGTGGCAAAAGGAGTAAGTAGGTGGGGCCATCGATTGGTCAGTTACGCATTTGGCAACTCAATCGTTATCGACACAAGGCTAACGACCTCATCCTAGTAATTCCGAGATTTTGAAGTGGTGCATATGGAATCAATTTTGTTAAATTGACAGTGAATTTAGTAGATATTTATCGTGATAGTAAATAATTTTCCTATGAAAATCTTATCAAGGTCCGCTTTAAATCAAATGACCGATATTTGAAAACAAATGGCAATGAAACACGTGGGATTTCCTATGATGTCGCCATTTAACCCATTACAAAACAATAACCCTTTCTAGAACAAACAAAAAAGGCTTTTGAAAAAAAAATGTTCAAAATTATGATATCGCTTGTTAAAAGCAAACTCTTCGTTATCCATAAGTTTTCTACCCCAAAAGATAGAACAACTTAAAATTCTCTGTTGCAACATCTTTGGCTTTGCACCGTTCTATTTTGTTGTTGTTGTTGTTGTTGTTGTTTGTCGTCTAGTAAAGCGTTTAAGATCCAATACATGAATAACCAGACTTCTTTCAGGAAACAAATACTAATTGATTTTTGGTAAAAAGAAGATGCAGGTCCTTCTAGGTTTTCTTTACTGATACGCTTGTATTTAGAATTGGCCTGATTGTATCCGAAGTGGGTAGGTGCTCCAGTTGCCGCGATACGAGTGGAATACTGTTAAAAGTGAAATTAAAACGCATTCAAAAGAAAACAAAACTCTCCGTGTATCTCTACAAAATTAAACAACGGTGATATCGTTGCTCTCGCCCATCAGTTAAGCGCAGCAAGGGCTTCATTATCACATTGCTCCCTGACGAGTCAATTGACTAATCGCTCGCCCCGCCAACTTTCTCCATTGTCCCGCACATTGACTCAGATAAAAAATTCCACTTCTAAACATGTCGTGTGATAGACCTGCCGCAATTTGGTTAGGATCTCGCGGTAATTGATAGTTTGCGATGGTCACTCAAAGACTCAATCGAACAAGCAAGTCGTTCAATTAGACAAGAAGAGAATTTTAACTCCGACATTGGCCGACATATATGTGAAACATTTTTGAGATTTTACTGGCCATACATTTTGCAAAATGTAGCTGATAATTATTGAAGTCGAACTTCCTATCTGAACAAGTCTTCATGGCCAGCGGAGTCATGGGGCGTCGCCGTTGGAGTCAGTGGGCGGGGCCAGCAATTAGACGATTGACATGACGGTTTATAGACGACCTTGAGCCTTGATAATCGAAGTTACATTACATAGAATATTTACTTCGGATATTTAAAATCAATTAGTTTAAAGTTGATTTAAACCATACAGCTATTTATAGCTTTTCTACCTAATTTCTATCCGATGAACACTCGTAGACTTCTCGCTGACATTCGGATCCTGTACAACGATGCTGTCCGGACACACGATTCGAAATGTTCTCGAAAACCCCTTTTCTCGTGCCACGTGCGATCCTTTGCTGCAAGTTATGTACTTTAACTCTTTCCCGCACAATCTCTTGTTTTTGCGTCCTAGTGATTTATTACTTGAGAAAATATCGTGGGAAAAGAAGAAATTGCTAGTACATGTAACAAGCAATTTCTTCTTTTCCCACAATATTTTCTACGCTGCAGGTGAGTAAAATTATAAATTACTCTCACTTTTAATTGTCGTCTGCAACTTCTTTCAAATTGGATGAGACTGAAATTTTGAAAAACAGGAAAGTGTGAATAAGTAGTCATAAACCAAGGAAATCTATAAAATGCAGTGTAATCCACTCAGACACGAGATTTGTTTTATCTTATTGATAATAAAACAAGCAAATAATTCAACAAGGATTTTTTCTGTCTCGTACATTATCAAAGATTGATTGAATTGGGTTTAACGTCTCTCTAACAGTATTTCAGCCATATCGCGGCGGCTGGAGAACCTAACAATAGACTCATGTTTTTTTCTTACACAAATACGACCACTACACCTTTCCGAGCCTCAAGCTGCTCACCCCACCTAGGTTTATGATTGTCCACCCAATGGTGAGAGACAATTGTCGGAAAGTATACTTGCCGCTACCAGGAATCGAGCTATATACATAACCAACGCAGTATCATTGCGTCAGTGGGTAACTTAACATGGAATCTACGGCTAAGCAAACCCCCCCACCCCCCAAAAAAACCTCTTTATGATGCCACTCAAAGAAAGAACTTTGGAAAACATTGTTGTAAATGAAATAAATGCTCGTGACAGCCACGTTCTTCGTTTCCCACATTTTTCCTACGCCAAAAGAACAGAAAAATAATTTTGTCAAAACAAAATTGTAATCTGCAACTTTTTTAATTTGGACCAGACTAAAACTTTGATCGTCTGATGATGGATTTAACATGATAGATGATGAATGCTCTCACTCCAATTTAATCAGTTAAACTTCTGGCTACAAGCAATTTATCCATTTCCCGCAGCGCTTTCTATATAATGAACTGCATAATGTTTAAATTCACACGCTTTTTCAATAAACCCATGCATCTTTTGTTTCATTTTTTCGGGAAAATTTTCGAGCTCGACTTTAACAAAAATGTAACTATACTCCGCGCACCGTATATAATTAACAGACAATATGTTGAATTGGCTAATTCGTATGTGAATAAACTAGCCTCGAGATGGCGGGCAAACCAAACTACAAAACCAATTGATCAATTGCTGGGCCCGCCCACTGGTTTCCTAAGCTCCGCCCAATAACTCCAACGGGAAGTACCGCTTCGATTTTTAACGGCGTTATTTTGCAAAATTTATGGCCAGTAGCATGTACCAAAAAAAGTAAAATGGTTGGTTTGTGACTTAAACGTCGTAACTACAGCTTGAATAAGCTGTAGTTACGATGTTTAAGTCTCCAATCCAACAGTAAAGGTAAACAAAATGGCGGCCAATTTTGGAGTTAAGTTCAGGCCTAGACTGAATGAATTATTTGATTGGTCGGTTGATTACTTGATTGACGGCCGCGATTGATCAATTGTCATTCGGAATATGCATTAAACAGATCTTTTGACGATGCTATCTATCGAGTACGTTAAAGAACCAGGCGGGACTCTCACCCCGTTTCGTCCTGTATCCTTGCACTCCCCCCCCCCCCCCCAACAACAACTAACCGTCTTCTGAGGGCGTCGATCATATGAGCAAATGCTTCGGTAGAGGCGATGAATAAACGGAAATAACAAGTAAATCTACCGTGTCAAGTTGGCTGCATGTGTTCCTCATAACCAGACATACAATCTTAAACCGGTCCACATTTAACCCAATACAAGACGGCAAAATTTTATTAGACTGGCCAAAATTGAAAGAAGTTGCAGACGACAATTCAAACTTTATCAATTTTTGGATTTTTTCAACTTTCTGGGAAGAAAACATTGTGTAAAATGAAGAAATTGCTTGTGACAAGCAATTTCTTCATTTTCCACAATGATTTCCACAGCTCTTTTTCTTGGGGGCGTCTAAAAGTGTCACTGAGAGGGAATGGGTTAAAGGAGCCAAGATCAAGACAATAATTTCAGTTGATGAATTTTAGGGAAATTTGTTGATAATGTAACAAACAAAGTCCGTGAAAAATATGATGGAATAAAACCAATATTATTAAAAATCCATCCTTTTCCATGGTATTTTCTTTGTATTTAATTTTTTTTTTGGGGGGGGGAGGGGTGTTAGTTTTGCACACTACGTTGTTGTTGTTTTTTGTTGTTGTTGTTTTTTTTTTGTGTTTTGTTTTTGTTTTTGTTTAGGTGTTGTTTTTTTTTCTCTATCTTTATAGTGTACCCAGAGTGTAAACAGATAATCGATAAAAATCAATTTCTTCTTTTTCTACAATATTTTCTACCCTAGGATTGATTATTGTTCAAATTAAATCCACTTTAAGTTTTCGTCTGCAAAACCCTTGAAATTTTACAGATCTAAAATTTTGAAATACAGGAAAGGGTTAAGTTTAGAAGTTTGGTACAATGGTATTATTCATGTAAGTAGCTGAAGACCATTTATTGTTACTGAATTTAATGGTTTTACATATTGATCTCACAACCACACAACTCTTATGGATCCAAGTTAACCAACTCCGACAGAACGACACTTTTAGACGCTACTCAAAAAATCCATTTGGAAAGCATTGCGTAAATGAAGAAATCGCTTGCAACAAGCAATTTCTTCATTTGCGCAATGTTTTCTACACAGAAAAATGAAAATATTTAAAGTTTCACAAACTTTAAATTGTCATCTGCAACTACTTTCAATTTGGACCAGTCTTAGATTATGTCGTCTGGTAATTCTGTCGTCTGGTAATGGACTAAAGTAAAAGCAAAGCTTTGCAGTTTCCCGTCGTTGTTTCGATATGCATGTGGATTTAATATTATCCGCTTTTCTCTCGGAGAGATATAAATTACGAAACGATTCTTATCGGAGGTAGACAATCGCGTGCAAAGGTGTTAATAAACATATGTAGATACCCTAATGTTACATGTCGGGCACGTCGTCCCGTATTAGCCGTATTTATGAATAATTATCCCCAGCATGTCGATTTACTTCCAGAGGATCGTAAATAAAGCTTAGATTTAGCTGTAGTTACAATGTTTTTGAAGTAATATTGATGAACAATTGCCATGTGTTTGTCGTTAATGCGACCTTCTTGGCGCAGCGGTTCTCTAACAAGGTAATCTGCAGCTCGAGCCATAATCTCGTGATGACGTCACACTCCCCGTGGACATGCGCTCTCATTTCAAGCGCGCGCGGTCGTCAATTTCTGCCATTCCTCAGTCGATAGCGACTCAGACGACATCCAGTGCCGGGTTTTGTTTGTGGCGATCTGAATAATCTACCTCAGCTCTAGTTAGTTTTACTGTTAGTTTTTGTCTGGCTTATAGTGGAAAACAGGGTAAGTTCGATTTGTAATATCTAGCATGTCTGTAGAACGTAGTTATTTTTCCAATTATATATTATATTCGCCTTCCATTTTCTGCCAATATTAATTCTTGTCCCCTTTAGATCTCGATGGTTTAGGTATTTTGATTAGCGTTACAAATGAAAATAATGACAATTATGACAATAACAGTGATGATAATAATAAATGGAGTTGCACGAAAGGGATTTCTCCTTAACGATTTTTCGTTTGTTTCTTTTCTATTCTTTTCTTTCTAAGTATTTATACTAAGTTTGCCCAAAGCATGGAAGAATGTATATTTTATCCGAAAGTTTTAAAAGCACCCATTCCACTAATGGAAAATGATATTTTCTCTTATTTATATCTTTATATCTTGATATTGTTTCGAAGAGCTATTTGTTTTTTTATAATTAGAACCAATGCATCGTCGTTCGGCAAGTAAAATATCGTTATTTCAGCTTGATTCGGTTGTAGTTACAATTTTTTTTATCGCTCAGCGAAAACGTGCGACTTTTTTTCATTAACTCATTTCCACACAATGACGCTTTTTCACGCCCCTCAAGAAAAAAACACTGGGGAAATATTGTGCAAAACCAAGCAATTTCTTCATATTCCACAATTTATTCTACCCAGAGAGTTGAAAAAAATCAAATTCAATTTGGGCCAGTCTATTTTTTTATTTGTCTTCTGGTAATGAGTTGATCCAATCTATTGGAAATAACGATAATGGGTAACGAAGGAGATCTGGTTTTTATCTGTAGATTAATAAAGAAGTTCGCTTGGATATCACATGTAAAAAAATTACCTTTGGACAGAAAACTATTGTGGACAATTAAGAAATTGAATTTAATCGATTATTTGTTTACAATTTGGGCATATTATAAAGATAGAGAAAAAAACGGGAAAAAATGAGATTGTATGGGAATGGGTTGATCTGATCCACTGGAGTAGCCAACGAGGTCATATTTGATCGACGAATTAACCCTTGTCATGCTGTATAAATTACCTGACTGAAATGCTGTCAAATCAAAGGACTGAAAACACTGATAGAACTTGATGTTCAATAATCAATATTTCTTTTAGAAATCAACTTCATAAACAACTCTGGCAGAAAAAGTAAAAGCAGGAGGTGTAGACTAAGATCAGCCTGCACATAAGTGCAGTCTGATCTTAGTCTACACCTCCTACCAAAACCGGAATATTCCGGGTTCAGCTTGACAAGGGTTAATAAAAGAATTTGGTTTTGATATTTGTTGAGGCCCACTTCGATTCCACAACAATAAAGTTAATCTAATGATTGAGTTTATCTACTGTATGATTATTTTACTGTAATTGCTGTTTTTCTTCACATTATATATATTTTTTTTTTATTATTTCTTTATTAGATTTGAAATATTTTATTAAGCAGTGAAGCACCATCATTTTTTACTCTTATCTAAACATTAAGCACTAAATGCATCTGTAACGAAAGGGGAAACTATTTTTTCATCCTAAATACACCTATTTTAGTTACGTTACATTTCGTAGGCCATATTTAGAAAACTTAAGTTGTCTATCTAGCACAGAATCTATAGATTATTTACGTTTTTATTCGATTTTTCTTTAAGGGGGCTCTTGCTCAGATTTTAAAGAAAAAAAATGGCTCTCAATTTTCAAACCTCTAACTGTATACCTTTCATATATTTAAAAGAATTAAGGTACTTAAGCTTATTTTGTAATAAAATTGACTGATAATAACTTTTAAAAAAGAACGAAAAGAACCAAAAATGTCCCTCATTACGAGACTCCAAATAAGGCAACGAAGCATACCCGAATGGAACCGGAATTCGTCGAGTAATTACATTATCTGGCGATTACACCGAAAATTTTCTTATTTGTGGTTTCCATAAAGTATTAATTATAACACGGACTCCCGCTAGCAATTCAGTCGTTATCGATATCATCCGAAACAAAAGACCAAAGAGCAAAGAGCATAAAAAGTATATGAAAGATTGTTATTCATTACTCTAAATGTACAGTCAAAATGGAAATACATTTATTCAAAACTGAACTTCGGGTAAATCCTCAAATATGTACGAGAACAGTTTAAAACTCTCGGGTCCAAAAGTATTCAAGTTAGCCAGTGAACCAATTGACAAGTCTGACCCTTTAGGCTATATGAGTCTTCTTAAACAAATACTAGACAAAGCAGATAGGATAAGGGTCTATTGATGGATTGAGTCTGTCACAAAACAATCCAATCGATCCACCAAACAAATAGTGTATTACGACAGGAAGTAAACGTTGAATTCCGACATTGGTGAACATTTATGTACAAAAATGAAAATGGATTGGCGAACAGGGTCGAAACTATTCGCTTTTAACGGAATTTCAGAATCCTCATTCGTTTTGCTCACTTTAAATTAATTTTCTATAAAAATCACTTTTAATGACCTCTGCTTGATCGTTTTACTGTTTTACGTATTTGTTCTACGGGGTTCTTTTGTAGATTTTTTTTCTTTACACCAATATCAAAAGAAACATCTTAAAATGGTTAACTTCCATCAATCACTCGCTTATCTATTCATTGAGGAATAAACCAGGATTCGCGTTTACTTAAAGACTCAAACTCAGTTCCTTGTCATTACAAAACCCACATACTTTATCGTGACATTATGTTCTGTTTCAAGGATGAGAGAATGATTAACACTTTTATTCTAGTTTCACAGCTGGGTAGAGTTACGGACTAACGATGCTAACAAACTTTGCACGTAAGGCGTTGTCATTGTTACGGCCTGTATTAATTAGCGCCGAACTATTGGATGAAAAATGTAGTACTTAGTAAACCGTAATCCGTCGCTAGTACCGCATCATCATAACTACAGTGTATTTAACCGATTCCAACACAATCCCGCGTTTTTACAAGTAATTTTTTCGGTTTCCACCATGTTTTTCAAACAAATTGACAAAAAAAAAAATATATATATATAAACTAAAAAAATGTTGACTGCAACTTCTCCGAATTATGAAGCATACAGAATACACGTAGTTGTGTGACGAAAGTTTTGTTCATGGAAATATAAAAAAAAATAGCCAATTAAAATGCTTGAATCTTGATAGATAAAATTGAAATTATTACCACCTCTTTTACCGTTTTTTCAAAATTATGAACTTGTAATAATTCAATGGGGTAGCAGACGAAATTATAAAGTAAATGCGATTTAAAAAGTCACCACCCTATAATTTTGACAATATTGTGGGAAAAGAAGAAACTGCTTGTTACAAGGGATTTTTTTCTTTTCTTTTTTTCACGACGTTTTCTCAAGTATAATGTTAAAGGAACTTACAAAAAAACGGTTGAAGACAAATATAAATACAGTAGTTTTCTTGTTCACTACCATACAGAATATGAATCCGAAATAAGTAGCAAAATATGTTATGTTTCGCCGATTCTGAAAAAAATGCGCAATCTTTAGTCACCTAAATCTACGGTAAATCCTGCTTACATGACTCCTTTTGTAAGCGACCTCTGCTTTTAAGCGATCACAATCTGAATTCTCCTCCAAAAACATAATCTTTTCAGAACAATTCGATAGAAAAACTTCAGCTAAATCCTATGTTATTTGAACTCATTAGAATCGTCTCAATGAGACGATTCTAATGAGTTCGAACAACATAGGATTGAGTGAGAATTCTGTAATAATTAATGTATATGGCGGGGCCAGCGATCCGACAATTTGGAGAAAACTTAAAACGAAAACTACTCGACTTAAAGTAGCTATAAAATCTTGATATATTTATCTAGTGAATACTCATTTTAAAGCGATGCGTCGATTCTTGAATCCTCGGAAATTTTAATTACACCAACCCTCATCTAATCTGCGAATTAGTATTATCTTTATTACTTTTACGGGGCCTTTTTTCCTAAGCTTTCGATTAAATTGAGTGATAGAGCCTTGACGATTCTTTACAATATTATCGTTCTCGAAAAACATTGTAGCTACTGTTTTCAAATTTCTACTTTTGACTTGAGAAAATGCTCTTTTATTTTTACCAGTCATATCTCAAATGTTTTTTGTTTTTTTTTTTTTTTTTTCTAAAAGAAAACAGAGTATCGTCCCTTTGGAAACTACTCTGTTATTAGTAATGGGTCTGTCCCATTCGTATTTCGATGCCTCACAAAATTGCTTTAACCCATTCCCAGTATTACGCCAACCCCCAAGTTATAGTTCACTATAACTATGACCCATTCCCCCAAAATCCCTCTTTTTTATTTAAAATATTTATTTGCTCGATTGGAAAGTAAGTCCTTCCAACTTAGATCAACTTTGATCGGTTCTGCTTCCTGGATAATACATAAGTACTCTCGCCGATATGTAGGTCATTGATAGAACCAAGATCTATGGCCGCTCCTGGCTTTTGACGCCCCTCAAGAGGGTAGAGCTGCAGAAATATCTTCATTTCCCGTAATGTTTTCTACACCAAAAGACAAAAAAAAAAAAAAAACAACAACAACAAAAAAAAAAAAAAAAAAAAAAAAACACTATAAGATTTCATCAATTTTGAAATATCGTCTGCAACTTTTTTCAATTAGGACCAATCTTAAATTTTGTCGTCTGGTAATAGATAAAACAGCTCCCGAAAAGGGTAAGCCGTATTAAAAACTTAATCTTGCTTTGTTAGATTTTAAATTAGTTAAGTTAGCTAATTTCAAAAGAATGCCAAGATAGATTGGAAGTGTCTCGTTTAGACACTTAACAATATTAGACTTGAAAGCCTGTCTCCGGTATAGAAATAAGTTTTCAATCGGAAGATTATCGGAATTTGATAACCAACCAACTTACCACCAAACAAAACAATCAATCAAATCAGCTGATACACAGAAAATAGGTTGACACGTTGTTTGCTACGAGGATTTAATTCTAAGTTTTTAGAATACTTATTTCATCCAATGTTTTCTAACAGACTATTCAGGGTTGATAACTTCCAAAGTTGATATCTTAAATTTGACGGAGCCACTACTTGATTCCACTAGCCGATTCTGAATCGTCCCTGGGAGACCAAAACCTCATAACTGAATCTAATATTATGCGTCGTTATCAGGTTAATGAATAATACTAAAAACGTTAAATATATTTCTTTTTTTTTTGTTTTCGAGACTGATCGCGACATATATAAAATCTAGATAATAAAATTAATTTTGTGTTAATGTTCGAAGAAATTTGAATACTTTAAGCGGCAAATCTTGCCATTGCTCAATCGAAGAATCAATCGATAAATCCAATGACATACGATTCACGATTCATGTTTATCGGGAGTCAACTTTTGACTCTGACATTGACAAATTTATATGAACCATTTTTATTGGTTTGACAAATTGAAGATCGTTATAACATCTTAGAGAAAGCTGCAGTCACAATGTTTGAGTAGCCTACCAACCACTCTGGTTTTTATTGCGTATAAATGGCCATAGATTTTGCAAAATAACGCCGTTTGACAGCGAAGTGGGAGTTCCTGTCGGAGTCAGTGGGCGTGGCAAGCGGAGTAAGAGGGCCAGGCCAACGGTCCTTCAAGTAATTATTAGATTATTTAGTCCGTAAAATTATCTAAAATTGTAAACAGTATAAGACCGGATGAGAAATTCTTAGATTGTCATATATCTAACAAACTGTGTAAAAAGGGTTGTCGTATGTTTTTCTACGTTGCCATGCAGTATTTCTACATGTCTTATTCTTATCTTTTCACAATGACATTTAAAAAATAACATTTGACCTTTCTAATCATGCATTGTCATTTCTATAAAAAGGAAAAAAATCAAATAAGATGATACGTTACAAAAATATTACGGAGCTAAGATTCATATACTCTCTATAAAACACTCGCTATTTTTGATACAAAAGCTATTAATTCTAGAAATCACGTATTGTAATAATCGTTTACAAGCGCCCAGGGAAAATCAGATTTCTTCCTAGTTTTATTTCCTTTTTCGTTGTCTTGGTTGCGGTTTGGCATTTCCAGCAGAAAAGACAGGATTTCGAAAATATGTTCCAGGGGAAAAGATATCGAATTTTTACCCTTGTTTTTTCTCAGCTGAAGGTTAATTAATTTGTTGACATATTGTGTTTAATGTAATGCATTAATTTTTTTTGAAATGGGATATGGATTCCCAACCATCTTATCCCCCCCTTAAAAAGTCGTAGTTACAGTGTTTTGAAGCCAACTGTCGAATCGTTAATATATATGATTTAGGATTGTTTGTAAAGAACAACTTTCGTTCAGAAATCAAAGGGGCGGGTAACCAAATATAGAACATACAAAAGCTTGCAATTTCGACTTAAATGTCATGTTTGAAATATTGCACTTATTCAATGTTTGCTTTCTTAATTTAACCCTTGTCATGCTGAACCCGGAATATTCCGGTTTTTGCAGGAGGTGTAGACAAAGATCAGCCTGCACATAAGTGCAGTCTGATCTTGGTCTACACCCCCTGCTTGAACTTTTCCTGTCAGGGTTATTTATTGAATTGATTTCTAAACGAAATATTGATTTTTGAACAACAAGTTCTATCAGTGCTTTCAGCAGTGATTTTACAGCAACTCAGTAAGGTAATTTATACAGCATGACAAGGGTTAATAAAAAAAAAACCGTTGCTGTCAGTGGCGTTATATTGGCAAATAACGGTTTGCTGGTTCCACCCACTGACTCCGCTGGCCCCGTTAACTGATCCCAAACTGCAAAATCCCACTTTGATATTAAACGTCCTTATTGTGCAAAATTTACGGCCTTTAACATGTAAGATGGAAGAAAGATAATTGGTTTTTCGAACTAAACATCGTGACTACATCTTGAATAAGCTATAGTTGCTATGTTTAACTCGCAAAACCAACAAAGATGCTTATAATAAATATCGGCCAAAGTCGGAGCCTAAAAATCATTCCCGGTCTAAATCAGTGCATAATAGGTCGATTATATCTTTTTCAAGTTAATAGACAACCACGATTCTTCAATTGTTTAATACCATATTGACGATATAATTTATTCTCACTTTCAGGTTTTAGAAATGACGGCTATTAGTATGTGCGAATGATTTTGATTACGAAACGAGACAACCTTTTTTTACCTCTATCCCCAATGAGTCAATAGATGGACGTACTTTTTTATGATCTTGTTCGAAAACAGATGTCCGAGAAATGTAATCATTTCATGGCTTAAGAAGTACTTAGACCCTGGTGGCTATACGCCCACAAATAAATCGCCTACATCAAAACAAAGCATTTGTCAGAGATTTGCATTCTAAGCACAAACGGCTTCAAACGATTGGCACCAGGTGATAATCATTAGTAGTCCGAATTCATCCGCGGGTACTTAGTCAACTGACGTATGAAGTCGGGTTTTAGATTGGTTACTTTTGTTAATATAACATTAAACCTTTTCGAAACGACAACATTTTAAACTGGATACATAGAACTAAACAATAAACAAAGATTATTTAAATTGGAAAGCAAGAGCCATATGAAGAAGAAAACTTTGTGAGGAAAGCAATTTCACAAGCAATTTCTTCGCTTCTCACAACGTTTTCCATAGCTACATTTCATTTCATTTACATGCGTAAAATGTAGGATCGTGTAAGAATGGGTTAAACATTGTCTCGTAAAAATTAATCAAAGTCTAAAATTTAGAGTTTACTTGATTTATATTTTGACCCGTTACTAGAAGATATTTTTATGATGGTTGAATTTCAAATTAGTTGTAGACGACATTACGGGGTGCACTATATACTACTTTATGAGAATAAACTTGGGAGAAAAGGAGGCGTTCGTTAAGTAAAGGTTTATTTCTGTTCTCTCATCATTATCTCAATATCAATTTTAACGGACGTCAAAGCATTGGATTGTGTGGGACTGTTCAAGTATATTAAACTATTACCGCAATAACTAGAATGTCATCAAAAACATTACAGATAATTGGTTGATCGCGAGGTCAATTATATAGAATCAATTGACCAACCAAATCATCCATTTAGACAAGAAGTAAACTTTGAAATCCAGCATTGACCAACATATATGAGAAGCATTGTTGTTGGGTTGGTGACTTAAATGTCGTAACTAAAGTTTTTTCAATGGGTTGAAACGACGGTTAGGTCGCCCACCAACCATTTCCCTTTTATGGCCATGTTCCTTACCATATTTTGCAAAATAACGCCGATTGCGTATTTTAGTCCTTTTAGCAGTGTATTATTGAATCAATTCACAAATCGCAGGTGTAAATCACAGAATCAATCGATCATTCAAATCAATCTTTCAGCCCGGAAGAGAGCTTTGAACTCCGACATTGATCGCAATTTCTGTGATTTTTTTTATTGGTTTGCCAACATAAACGTCGTAACTAGAGCATTTTCAAGCCATAGTCGCGACGTTTAGGTCGCCAAGCAACCATTCCTCTTTTTGTTACGTGCTACTGGTCGTAAATTTTACAAAATAACTCGGTTAAATATCGAAGCGGAACATCCTGTTATATTCAATGGGCGGGGCTGACTGAGTAAGTGGGCGGGGCTAGCGAGTTGTCTATTCCGTAGATTCACTGCTCTCTAAAATCCCATCGTGTCGCATTGGGAACTCCGCCAAATAATGGAGTTACGTTCTACTTGTTGAGCAGCGTTTTATTACCAATAATGCGTATACTGCTACAGGCACTCTGTCGTAATAGCTCATAACATCGGGAGAAGCAAGTAATGTCCCTGATGAACTATAACTTAGAATGTCGTCGATGAGATTCCAAAATATCGTAACTACAACTTGAATAAGCTGTAGTTGCGATGATTTTGAAACCCGTCGATTAAGGTTTTATGATATATCAGCTTATATATTTATTAGCACAATCACAAAACACATCGTGAACAGATTTGCATTTCCTTCAGTTGACCTTTTTTTTTTATTTTTATTGTTTTTATTAAGTGAACTAAATCTTTTCATAATACTTAAACGATACTAAAAAAATGAATAACGCGAAGCGGACTCTTACAATGGTGAGATAAAGGATTTAGGTTCATAAATCAGTAAAACAAAAAACTCTTAATTTCCTTAAGTTCTTAATATTTTTGCAATTAAACGAAACAAGGCAGGGACTTGACAAGTTTTGAGTAAGATTTTAAGGATTTACTAATTGGAAGTAAAAAGAAACAAGTAGCCATTCAAAACGCATGGATCTTGATAGACAAAGCTAAGATTATATATCTAAAACAATTTTTTAGGAAGGCTAGTGAATTTAGAGCAAAAAGGCCAAAAATAGCCAAAGACATACATAATGTCGATTTTGTCTTTCATTATAGAAATGAAATAATGAAGTTATTTTCCTTAAACTGTAGTTACAAGTATTTGGTCACCCATCAACAATAGCAATATCGATTCAATAAAGACAGAATGGTTTAATGACAATGGTCAAGACGGAAGAAAATATTGTTTTTTACTTTAGGGTTAGTAAATACACTTGTATGCACAAGAAACAAATTAATTTGGAAGGCTTTGTAGACTTGGCTCAATAGTCCAGCAGATTTAGTTAAGATAAATGGTCAAGAATTTCGATCTTTGAAATTTGAAACAATATTTGACTTGTCGTTCTGTTATATATTGAACCAGTTGTAGTTTGGTATCTCGTATATCAATAGCTTAGTGTAAAAAATCATTAGTGCCTGTAACTTGTATAGACACTAATGATGTTTTATGCACTAAGCCACAATGCAAGGTGCACGAGTTCAAACAAAAAGCAAAGAATTTACATAAACTTTAGAGTAAGGCAGTATTTAGCCTCTCATAAGTGATTAATTACCACTTCGTTATCTTTAGCCCCGCCTCTCAATTAGTGAAATGGGGATGTTAGCTTTAGTGATAGAGGTCAGCTAGTTCAGTTAGCTCGACTGGTCTCACAATAGTACTACCAGACTAATTCGCTGTAACAATGATTAAAGCCTTTCCCCTTTTTCGAAATTTTAGACTGGTCAAAATTGAAAGAGTTTGCAGACGACAATTCAATTTGGAAGCAATTTGAAGTTAAACCATCCTATGTGGTAGAAGATATTTCGGAAAGGGAGAAATTGCTTGTTACAAGCAATTTCTTCTTTTTCAACGATACTTTCTTAAGTTTAAAATCACAATTACGTAAAATCCCGGGTTTTTATCAGAAAAGGTTTAACACATGTCAGATAACACATTTTTAGACTGGTCCAAAAAAAGAAAGAAGTTGCAGACAAGATTTCAAAAGATGCCAAATGTTCGGAAAATTATTGCTAAATAGGGTATTAAATTTTGTGAGAAACGGATAAATTACTTGTTACAATCTATGCTTTTTTAACAACGTTTAACAGAACTATATTCTTCAGAGCGTCAAAAAGCGTGATTGCGAGTAATTGAGTTAAAAAAAAAGTATATTCGGGAACTGAAATGTTCTCTAAACGCGTACTTACCTTGTAGGTTTAGTTCTGTCTTATTTTGCTTCGGGTTAAGTTTTAACCATCACCCAATCTCGCTTATCGATGCGTTAAAGAAACTTGCTATAGTAAATAATTTAGAATTGGGTAGAATCCGCTTATAAGGAGCATTTTCTGCTTTTATTACATTGCATCACATCTCTATTAGTATTTCAATTGACCAATCGCTGGCTCCACCCACTTCCTTCGTTAGCCCCGACCCGAGTTCAAAGCTCGATTCCGGGCTAAATTAATCATTTGATTAGTCGGTTGATTCCTTGAATGACAATCGCGATTGGTCAAAGCCATGAAATGTAATCTACCTTTTGTCAAGTTCCATGAGTCTAAAAACGGATTAACCTCCGCAGAATAGTCATTTGCTACCAATATGAATCGACCAATCAATAAAATTATTCATTAAAACCGAAGTGACTTTGAAGGCCAAGATTGGCCGACATAATGTGAAATACTTTGGTTATTTTGGCGACTTTAACGTCGTAACTACAGCTTTATCAAACTGTAGTTACGACGTTCAGGTCGCCAACAAACAGTTTAACTTTTAGGTTACATGTTACTGGTCGAATCGCTTTCAAAGTAACGCCGTTATATATCGAAGTAGAACTTCCTGTCGGAGTCCGTTGATGAGACCTGTGTAGAAAGTGGGCGGGGCCACCGAGCCGTCAACACATGATGCTGGGATACAAATCCAACACTAAACTTTCCAGTTTACTAGATATTGAATTAACCCATTCCCACACAACACAATTTTAGACTGGAACAAATTGAAAGACTGCAGACGACAATTTCAACTTGGTTGATTTTTTTTTTTTTTTTTAATTTCGTCAGTTTCGAAAGAAGCAATTTCTTCATTTTCCAAAATGTTTTCTAAAGCTTATTTCCTGAAGGACGTATAAAGGATGTATTGAGTGGAAATGGGTTTAAGATAACGAGCTTTGAGATCAAGTGTTTTTGTCGTTTGATCGATTACGCTAATATTTGCACCAAAAACACATAAATACCATAGGTACTATGTTAAACGATTCCTAGCTTGTTTAATGCATGTTGCATGCGCATGCCACCAAACGCTTAAGCCACGTGTAAATAATTACACACAGATGAATTCAAACGCCTGGAAACCGTTGACAATGATTGCAGACGATATTAACTACTAGTGTAGAGTAATGATACTATTATCCGTCTGATTTACAAGACGACAGAAAAAAGAAGAATGTAGGGTTTTCCAAATTTCCAAATTTTAAGAAGTTACTTTCGACATTTTCATGTTTATAGAGTGTTAGATATCTTGGTCTTACTTGAAAACAATGTGTAAAATGAAGAAATTGCTTGTGACAAGCAATTTCTTTATTTTCACACTGTTTTCCCATACTCCTTAAGGGATGCAAACAGCGGCACTTTTGTTAAACTTTTGCCATGTTGGCATGTTCTCATATTTTTTTTAATAAGGCCCATGTGTGAGTATAAGTAAGAAATTGCTGAACAGCAATATCTTCCTTTCTTCATTTTATTCCAGATGTATTTTTTCATTCTCGTAAAAAAATGTAAACTGTGTCGTAAATGAAAGGGTGAAGCGTTGTTTTCTTCATTAGATGCCATCTGTGGGAGCCATGATATCACGCGATAATGAATGCACGCAGCGCACATGCAATTTAATTTGATGCTATATTGCTATTTCACTTAAAGTGTCGTTTTGAATCATTGCAGTTAATTAGCTATAAAGAAGACAATTTTCTTACCTGTAAGACATTAAATTAATTATTTCTTTTAGCTAATTACACAATAATAGAAATTTATGCTATTAGGAATACTTTCGTAAGCATCGGTACTTTGTATATAATCTATTTTCTATCAATATTTTTACAATGCGTTCGTTTAGATAAATTACGAATGCAATATGCTTTTATTTTTTCTTTAATTAAATTCTAACCTTGCTGCCTTGCACGCATGCGTCATTTACATCATTCACGTGCGCCGACCACATTAAAGGATTCACCTTAATCAGATCTTTTGGAAGATCATTTAGATCACGCCTAATCAGCATGTTCTCGACGACCAATCCCCGGATCCAACATTCCTCTGTCGTAAACGGGACAAAAACAACCTGAAGAGCACGATATCCTCCCTAACTTCCGCTCTCTAAACTCTCCAGGAATCTCCTACCTAAATGTCTTGGTAAGTAAATTTAATTCATTTATCTTATATTTTCTTGAGATACGTCACTGGACAGATGATATAAAATGTATTAGGAGAAAAAGAGAATACTTTTTTGTTTTCATGGAGGTATGAACCGAAAAAACTAATCACACTGTATGAATACACGCCATGAAAACAAAATATACTGTCTTCATTTGTCATAGCTTAATAGCATCGAGTAAAAAAAGCAAAAACTTTACAAATTGTAATACTTTTTTGTTTTGAACTATTTTAGGCGGGAGCACACAAAATGGCTGCGTACTCAAAATTTTGTTAATTAAGGTATAAACATTTTTTTCGGCCAATCAGATAGCTCGTTTTTGATAGACGAAACTAAAAATTGTATTCTCAAATGAAATATTGGAACAGCACATATTAAACTATGCTGGTAAGACAAATAGTAGTACCCATTTGTACTGTTAAACATTATCAAATAAAAAGCGCCTTGCTGAATTATGTGCACTATTTTTTGTCTCCCAACAGATAAGATGTTTAATCATATTTATAGAACTGACCAATCGCCTTTGTGAATCAAAGAAAATCAGCCAATCAAGTCATTAAATTTGATAAGCATTTGATTTTAACTCCGACATTGGCCGTCATTTGTGTGATGCATTTTTTATTTGTGGGGTCTATTTACTCAAGCAGTAATTACGACGTTTAGGTCGCCAAACCACCATTGTAATTTCTTGTTACATACCACCGGCCATAAATTTGTAAAACACGCCGTTTAAAATCAAAATTAGAACTTCCTGTTGGAGTATGGCAAACGGAGTAAGTTGGTGGGGCCAACAATTAGTAAATTGAGGCCCTAAACTAAAGAAGCTAAATATTTTACATTGATTCTAAAATGAATGTACATGTTTGGTCATAATTCCTTCATAGTACTCCTATTGTAAAGTTCCTATTTATAATAATATAAGCTTGCTTGGAAATAGGAGAATATTACAACAGTGTTTTTTTCTATTTGTTGTAATCGTGTTCGAGAATCGTGTGAAGGTATTCTTTATTAGATGAGACACATGTTTCGAGAACATTAAGAAAATTCTCTTAAATGATTAAGAAATAACCACCTTTTCTAAAAAACGAACGCCAACACACAAAAAAGTAGTCCGTGTTTAACGGTACTCGTCGAATTCAGTTTTATGGTACACGCCGAATACGGATTATTTTCTATCGAATTGTATTAGTTAGCCAGATTTTAATCCAAATCTTTTTAGGTATACAATAAAAACACTTATTAATGAAAGGTGAAGCCAACATTACATTGTTTTTTGTTCCTTGCAAATGTAGCTCGTCTCGCTAGATGGAAACAATTCTAAATTCATTGGTATAAATATCCAAGTATTGTCAGAGAAAATAGTTTTGAAGGCGAAAATAGTTAGACTTCGATCATCCTTCTCTGCTTGTTTAGTCCACATGTTTCCAACTGTTCGAAGTTCCTAAATTCTCACAAAGATGTTGAGACCTATCTAGAACAACTGTAGAAATAATAGCTTATAGTGAATACAAGTGTTCATGTTTTTCATATATACTTAACAAGATTTATAAACGGACACTTGAAATTGTTTAAGTTTTGTAATATTCAATACCACGCGATTACAAAACAAATACCCATAGTAGATAGTCGAACCAATGACGGGGTATGCCGGCTTAAAATTCAATCGGTTTCTATTAAAAGGGCACAAGAAAGCAAAGATCATCTTTTAAAAAACGCTATGTGTGGAATATTATCGAATTTCGGAATCTTTTAAAAACCTGATAATCATTGTATAATTGTCGCTACCGTAGCACATTACCGTATGAGCTTGGCTTCTGAATGACGTCTAGCTGTTACGGGGGATAGTGGGAATGATACACGACGAAACTGCTGAGAGGCACGCCTGGTTCTTTAACGTGCTTGGTTTAAATCACCGCCACAAAGGGCCTCAGTTTAATGTCTAATCCGAAAGAAAATAAGCTTGTTAGTTTGGACAGCCTAGATTCGAAGTCAAGTGCTCTACCAACTGAGCTTATCGGGATGACATCGGTTATTAGGAGGTGTTACAAAACACATACCGATATGATTATCTCCCTAGTAATGCCAATGCTTTCAATGCAGCTTTCTTTTCAGCTGCAATTAATGATTTATAGATCTTAAAGAAAGACCGTTGCAAATACTATTTCAAAAAAAGTTTTCTACAATGAAAATAAAGTGTCCATTTACAAGTTTTGTTAATCGTATATTTATTAATACACGTTTTCGTAAACAGAACTGATTATCAGGTTTTTTTTTTTGTTGTTTGTTTGTTGTTGTTTTTATATTAAGCAAGACTTGTTCTCGTCTTTACAGATAAAATGGCCAACGAATTCTTGATCGCCAAATGGAAGCTGTGGTACAACTCCCTTGATGTCAACCATGACGGCAAAATTTCCATCGAAGATGTTGAAGAATCAAGGTAAACTCTATTTCATCAATGACCGATGTGTATTTGAAACACGAATTGACGGCTCGATTGCCACGCCCACTGAGACACAAAAAGATGTTCCACTTAGCTGTTTTCATGTTTTGCTTAATTTTAGACTTGTCCAAATTCAAAGGTTTTGAAGATGAAAATCCGCTTTTAATTTTCGGCCAATTCCGGCGTTCAAATTTTACTTTTTTACTGAAGAGAATCTTTTAGCTGAACGCCGCCGTCATAGCGCAGTTGGTAGCGCGTCGGACAGTCAATCAAAAGTTACCGGGTTCGATCCCCGACGGCGGCACTCATCCTTTCCGACTATTTGTCTCCCACCAATGGGTCGATAATCGTAGACCTATGTGGGATAGCAGCTGGAGGCTAGGAAAGGATGTGATGGCGGTACTGGTGTGAGAAATACCCAGGAATCCATTGTTAGGTGCTGAAAGATTGTTGAAAGCGGCGTAAAACCCCATTCAAACAAACAAACTTTTAGCTGAACAGATTACATTGAACTTATTTTCAATAGAAATTACTTTTTCAACCTGGATTATGCATTAGCAATATAATTGACGATCATTTTCCATTCAAGTTATGACAAAAGTTATTATTGATATTGTGCTAACTTGCGTAGCGGTAGCGCTTAGGACTCCTTAACTCGAGGTCCCGGATTCGATCCCCGGCGGCGGAGAGAATTTGTTTCCCTTCAATGGGTGGAAAATCGTAAGCCTTAGTGGGATGAGCAGCTGGGGCTCGGAAAGGATGTTGTGGTAGTACTGAGAAAAACCAAGAATCCATGAGTATGTTCTCCAGTTGACTGAAATACTGTTAAAAGTGGCGTTAAACCCCATTTAACCAATCAATATTATTCAACTTACTAAATAAAAGAGATCCTAAATAATGAAATGTCAATGCCCTTGGTGCAGTCAGTCGGTCTTTCAAAGGCAATTAAACATGCAGACTGCCTCAATGTCCGAGTTGTATAGGTGCTTGACTCATGATCACGGGTTCACGTCTTCGAGCCCCACCGTCACTGTGGTGTGTTCATGGGCAAGACACTTGAAATCCAGCCCCAGTCTACCCAGCTGTAGAATTGGGTAGCGGTAGGTTTAGCCACTGCCCCTCTTTCATGGACATGAAGACGTCTGGATTGTGTGGATTCTATAAGCTTAAAGATTTCGTCGCAATCGAACTAAAATGAATTAATATAAACTAAACGTGCAGAATATGAACCTTCTCTCACATCCCATTTAAAGGAGGAATCCTTTGCTCAAGCTTGTCGTATAAACATGGTCTGACCCTGCTCGTCAAATGTGAACTTTACACTTGGTGCCAGCAGAAAGATAGTCGCTACCAGAATTATACGCGTGCGCAATGAAATGCCATTGAGTTAACATTCCAAAAGCATACAAAATATGACAGAATATTTTACACAATGGATTTATAGACAAGCATACACGCAATTACAGCAAACACTATTTGCCCCGATTTATCAATGGAAGGATATACACATCATGTAGAGTTACTTGGCCCAGATATATTTTATATTGCTACTTGAACCCGTCCGAAAGAAATGCTTTTGTAACTTTTTGGTTAAACTATGGTGAACCAGTTCATGACTTGCCCAATGACGGGATAAGCGTACCACCGTCCCAACGAGGAATAGTTTGGAATAGATTGTAATTAGTCATACCAAGAAATCTGTTAAATATTCTCAACTGTTAGAGAAGAATACATTTGTCAGAGTAAGAAAAATTACGTCTTCTTTATATCTTTAAATGTCGTCTGTAGTTTTTATTTTTAACTGTCTAAAATTTGTCATTTGATGTTTGGCTAAATTGATTATCCAACTTAATCTGGAAAGTCTTCATACGATTCTGTAACTGGAATGATGATAACTATATTCAATTTGCATCCCTACACATGTTTTATATTTTTTCAGGAACAAATTCTCCGACCTCCACAAGCTCGATGCTTCTAAAGCTCAAATGGTGAAGGAGAACTTTGCCAAATGGTGGAACGAGTTCGTCTTCAGAGGTAGGACCGGTGAAATTTCCATGGACCAGTTTATCGAGTCCCTGAACAAAGACTACACCAGCGATAAAACCAAGTTTATCTCCGAAATGACCAGATGCTTCGACATCTTCTTCGACGTCATCGACACCAACAAGGACAGATCCATTTCAGAAGAGGAATTCCTAATCGCATTCAAGGCTTACGGCCATGAAAACGTCGCAATGGAAACTAAATTCTTCAAGGCCTATAACCCAGTCGATGGACTCGTCCCTCTTAGACAGATTGTAGATTCTTGGATTGACTTCGCCACCAGTGACGATGCAGCAAAGGGGAGCATTGTGAAAACAGCTTTTGAAAGTGGAGCATAAAAATGATTGTAGGGATTATCTAATGTGTTACAGTTGGGTCATTTTTTAGTAAACACTATCTGAATTTCAAAAACATTTATCTTATCTGGAAACCCATTAAGGATGTCCAGAAAAAAAACAACAATACAGCATTAATTATGGTGATTAGTAAAAATAACTGTAAAGAGGAATTGGTGGAATCTTGAATCTTAAGTTATTTAAAAATTAGGCCGATAAGCGAGCAGTGTCGTAAATACAGCTATATTTACGACATTTTGCTTGCCCAACGACGATTTTGTATTTTCATATATTTGCCATACCCCGTTCATTCCAGAATCAATCTATTTATTATTTATTCTAAATCAATTAAGAACCGTGCAGTATTTGAACCAGAGAAATAAGAGAGATTAATTAATGTAGTTACTAGATAATTTATTATATTTATTCTTTATCAGCGTTTTCACCATCTTTTTACTTTCTGTATAGAAAAGTCAGATCACAATTATTTGATTTATTCTGTAGATATGTGTAGAAAACCTAATATTTCTTGCTTAATTCGGTTTGACAAAATACAATATTGTTCATTAAACGTTTGCGCTAAACTCTTGTCTTTTTTTTTTCATTCTAAATACCAGTTCCTTATACATAACAGAATGAATTGCATCGTGCATATTCGTATTTGTCCAATTATCTGTACAAAACTGTACTGATTGCATGTCAATAAAATCATCCACCTCCCAATCAAAACATTCATTTATATCAGAATTGAGATCGCCTACAATGTTGTTTGTTTTACGTAATAGACGGATCGCAACTATCAATAGAAACGATCGACCAATAAAAAGCTTTATTCAAACCGAAAAGGAATGTTGACCTCAGACATGTATATATCCGTGAGCGCGATCAATTATCAGTGAGCGCGATCAATTATAAGTGAGCGCGATCAATTATAAGTGAGCGCGCTCAATTATCAGTGAGCGCGGTCAATTCTTGGAAAGTTTTTTTGCGTGAATTATCATGTTTGAAACTGATACGAAATACCAACCGAAATACGAGTCATTCATATTATTAAGGAACAATTTTTAATCCATTACCACACGGCAATGTTCTAAACTGGTTCAAATTGAAATTGGTTACAGGCGACTTTTTAAAATTTCTGATATTTTAGGTATTTTCAATTTTCTAGATAAAAACATTGTGTAAAATTAAGAGATTGCAAATTTTAACTTTTTGTTTATCTTAAATGGCGTCATAAAAAGTATGTATTAATGGGTATAAGAAAAAAATTCCTTACCTATGTAATATGGGATCGTTATTACTCTGTAGTCGCTCGTCCAGACGCACGTCAATATAATCTGAGGCCAATGCCATAGTGCATTTGGTTAGCGCATCACACTTCTAATCTTCAATCATTTGGAGTCATCGGTACGGTCCTCGGCGGCAGCACATATCCTTTCCGACATTTGTCTCTCACCAATGGGTGTATAATCGTAAACCTAAGTGGGATATCAGATGGAGGCTAGGAAAGGGTGTGATGGTGGTTCCGATGCGAGATATACCAGGAATTCATTGTAAGGTGCTCCAGCCGCCGCAATATAACAGAAGAATAGTTAAAAGCGGTTTTAAACCCAATTCAAACAAACAAACAAACCATGTTTTTAATGTCTGATTAGTGGTCTTAAAAAGTAAAAATTGAAGATTCATTGTTGGCCGTATTTTGCAAGCGTATTTCTTAAAATAAAGGGAAAACTGCACCACAAATAATAAGGAACTATCCGAGTGGATCGACTCGTTGAAAAATATTTAATGCTACTCCAATGAAAGGGGAAAATAAAGGAAAGGAGACTGAGAAAAACACAGAAAAAGAAAAAAAGAGAGAGGGTAGAGATAAAGAGAGAGAGAGAGTAAGACAGACAGACAGACAGACAGCGATAGAGACAGAGACCAAAATAGATAGACAGAGAGAGAGAGAGAGATAGAGAGGGAAAGGATAGAGAGTGGGGGAGGGGAGGGAGAGGTAAAAAGGTTGGAGAAATTTCTATATGAAATGAAAATCATCATTATTTTTCAATAATGATATTTTTTGTTTACGTTATTCGCGTTTCTTCACCCATAAAATTTCGGAATAGAGGAACATAGTAATCAAAAGTCGAGAAAACATTACATGGGTTAATTGACCAATCTCTAGCCCCAATCATTGACTCCGACAGGAAGTCCCGCTTCGATTTTAAACAGCGTTATTTTGCATAATTTATGACCAGCAGAATGTATCAAAAAAGTAGAATAGTTGGTTGGCGACCTAAACGTCGTAACTACAGCTTGAATAAGCTGTAGTTACGACGTTTAAGTCGCTTAACCAACAAAAAAAAAGTTATCAAAAATGACGTTGAAAGCTCAGGTCCGGGCTGAATAAATGAGTTGATTGGTCCCTTGGTCCCTTGATTGACATCTGCGATTGGTCAATTGTTTAAGGGAGCTCCATGGTGTTCATACTTTTATTTTCAGCAGTTTCTAAATGGTACCCGCCGTCATAGCAGGTCAGCGTTATAATTATCTAGCTAGACTATTTCAATTGATAATATACAGGCCATAAAACTAATCCTAGTTGGTAAATGCTTGCACGTGCTTTTATACCATTCCTACTCCTACTCGATATTCTTGATTATACGAAATTACTTCGATTAACATCAAAACCAGCGTAACTACAGCTTAAATAGGTCATAGATAAAATATTTTTAAAGAAAACTGGTGATTTATAAAGGAAAACACATCAAACATAGTGAAGATCTATCTCTACATTAGCTATCGTAATATATTGAGCAATAAAACAGGTCCAACGTAAAAGTAATGGTATTTTCTATCAACATTCTATCGTTGTTTTATCATGTATTATAGCCGTCTATATGCTCCCAAATGGTTTCTATTCCGTAGTTATTACTGATGATTAGTACCTCCCATCAAGGAGCAAACCATTTTCACCTAATCTTCTTCCAATCAAACCTATCGTCGATGCGCGAGAAAATATCATAACTACAGCTTTCATAAAGCTGTAGTTACAACTCTTTGCTCGTGCACTGACGATTTGCATGTATAACCGTACGGTGGTTTGTTTGCCGTATAAAAAATTTGCAAAGGAGCGAAATCTAGTTTTGAAGGAAACTTGTTTTGAACTGTACATAAGTTGAATTAACAATATTACACATCGGAAAGAGACACTTTTTACTGTCCCAGCAATTTTATGGAACTTTTATTATAGGTAATCTAGTGCAACCAGGGGTTCTTACTAACGTTAGTGGTTTTAAAACTCAAGTCTTCTTTATTAAGACAATCTGTTTCAAAAGGTTTATTATTCATTTTAACCCTTATTTAAAAAGTGGGGGCTTCAGAAAACGAATGACTACTGACTATCAACTAGAAAAAAATCGACATTTCGAAATACTAATTTGCCATTTATAGTTTCTTTCCATTTCGACTCTAGAGTAAGTCTACTACTTTATATACCGACACTGTTTCCATCTTTCCTGCCTCGCCTGAATTTTTTTCTCGAAGTGGGAAAAAATATTTTCTCCGTAAAATTTGGTCGAATTCAACCAAACTTGGCAAGAAGTTCTTTGACCTTTTTTTTCAAATTTGTTCATGAAATTTTGTTTAGCGAAAAAAATGTTGCCCTTTATATAAAAGTCCCCTCCACTCATTGTCTCTTCAAAATCAAGTTTTTATGGCATTGTTTAATGTTCTATTAATTAATTGATTATTTTTTTGTCAATTTGAATGATATTCTTTATTACTTTTGTTGTGAAATCAAATTAACCCTTTCCTGGACAATCCCTGGATTCTATGTCCCTGTGATTTTATACTTGAGAAAATATCGTCGGAAAGGAAGAAATTGATTGTAACAAGCAATTTCTTCTTTTTCCACATGATTTTCTACGCTACTGAATGTTTAATTTTCAAATAAAATCCACATTAAATATTCGTCTGCAAAACCTTTGAATTTAGAAAGGTCAAAAATTTTGCAAAACAGGAAAGGTTAAAGAAAAGAAATTAAATTTAATTTAATCAATAAAAATAAAAAAACAAAACACTACTTCAGGCTGTATAAAGGTTTGCAGATTGATGGGATGATTATGATGTTCCAACCTTGTCGCTGTCATTATTTACATGTATCGTTCTGGTGACAAACACCTTCTTATGTTCCAACCTTGTCGCTGTCGTTATTTACATGTATCGTTCTGGTGACAAACACCTTCTGATGTTCCAACCTTGTCGCTGTCGTTATTTACATGTATCGTTCTGGTGACAAACACCTTCTGATGTCCCAACCTTGTCGCTTTCGTTATTTACATGTATCATTCTGGTGACAAACACCTTCTGATGTTCCAACTTTGTCGCTGTCGTTATTTACATGTATCGTTCTGGTGACAAACACCTAATGTCCCAACTTTGTCGCTGTCGTTATTTACATGTATCGTTCTGGTGACAAACACCTTATGTTCCAACCTTGTCGCTGTCGTTATTTACATGTATCGTTCTGGTGACAAACACCCTCTGATGTCCCAACCTTGTCGCTGTCGTTCTTTACATGTATCGTTCTGGTGACAAACACCTAATTATCCCAGCCTTGTCGCTGTCGTTGTTTACATGTTTCGTTCTGGTGACAAACACCTTTTGATGTTCCAACCTTGTCGCTGTCGTTATATACATGTATCGTTCTGGTGACAAACACCTTCTGATGTCCCTACCTTGTCGCTGTCGTTCTTTACATGTATCGTTCTGGTGACAAACACCTAATTATCCCAGCCTTGTCGCTGTCGTTGTTTACATGTATCGTTCTGGTGACAAACACCTTTTGATGTCCCAACCTTGTCGCTGTCGTTATTTACATGTATCGTTCTGGTGACAAACACCTTCTGATGTTCCAACTTTGTCGCTGTCGTTATTTACATGTATCGTTCTGGTGACAAACACCTTTGATGTTCCAGCCTTGTTGCTGTCGTTGTTTACGTGTATCGTTCTGGTGACAAACACCCTCTGATGTTCCAACCTTGTCGCTGTCGTTGTTTACGTGTATCGTTCTGGTGACAAACACCGAATAATTCCAGCCTTGTCGCTGTCGTTGTTTACGTGTATCGTTCTGGTGACAAACACCTTCTTTTGTTTCAACCTTGTCGCTGTCGTTATTTACATGTATCGTTCTGGTGACAAACACCTTCTGATGTCCCAACTTTGTCGCTGTCGTTATTTACATGTATCGTTCTGGTGACAAACACCTTCTGATGTTCCAACCTTGTCGCTGTCGTTGTTTACATGTATCGTTCTGGTGACAAACACCCTCTGATGTTCCAACCTTGTCGCTGTCGTTGTTTACGTGTATCGTTCTGGTGACAAACACCGAATTATTCCAGCCTTGTTGCTGTCGTTATTTACATGTATCGTTCTAGTGACAAACACCTTCTTATGTTCCAACCTTGTCGCTGTCGTTATTTACATGTATCGTTCTGGTGACAAACACCCTCTGATGTTCCAACTTTGTCGCTGTCGTTGTTTACGTGTATCGTTCTGGTGACAAACACCTAATTATCCCAGCCTTGTCGCTGTCGTTGTTTACGTGTATCATTCTGGTGATAAACAACGAATTATTCAGGTTGTTAGGCGCCTTTTTTTAAACGGTAAAGATTGAACAGAGAAGAACAGATGGGAGTGACCTCACTAGAATTTACGTCCGGGGTAATTGTATAGGATATTCAAGCTGTATTAACGACGTTTGAGTCGCCAAACCAACAAAAATGCTTTACATAAATTGCTGCGAATGTCGGGGTTCAAACTTCACTTCCGGTCCAAATGCATGATTTGAAAGGTCGTTTGACTTTTTGTTTGACAGCCGCTTCCTCTACATTGTAGAAAGATAGGCATGCCTAGTTTAACCTTTGTGTTTTGATATGGCATGAAACTAGAGCGAGAATGGCACAAAAGTTCATGTGCGATGTCAAATGGTCACCTTGGGTTGTAACAATAGGAACTGGAATGTAACCACCAATTACCAGTAGGTTACATGGCGAAACTTGTTTATATTGAACTTCATTCGTATAGCTGCCAACATACTTTGATGAGGTGTACCACGTATACCTTTAACCCAATCCCTACATTTTAGACCGCTCCAAATTCAAAGATGATCTCGGGTATAGGGTAGAAACTATTCGGGAAATTACAAGTAGGTTTTCATCGTCACAAAACGTTCACCATTCTAACAAAATGGGGGATTTTAAGGCTATGTGTTTGACAACAAAGTATAACAACTCTTAGAAAAATATTTTCACACGAATCCGTCAAAGTTCTTTAGCAGTGAACTGCGCACACCACGCACACACCGCTTAACCCATTCCAACTCAATCCCTCCTTTTTAAACCCCTCCAGAAAAAAGCTTTGGAAAACATTGTCGAAAATGAAGAAATTGCTTGTATCAAGCAATTTCTTCATTATCCACAATGTTTTCTATCCAAATAGACCAAAACAATTTAAATTCAATCAACTTGAAATTGTCGTCTGCAGCTTTTTTCAATTTGGACCAGTCTAAAATTTTGCTGTCTTGGAATGGGTTAATGGCAGCGATAGTCTATGACGTAAGCAATATATGCGTTGCACGCTTCACAAAAATTACGGCAAACAACACAAATTTTTATACATTAACGCGATCTTGAAACAACTTTAGCTTGAAAATGATCAATAGAAGCGAATTGATTCCTTTTTTGAATTCGGTTTTAAATTGAACTCCCATATATACTATACTAATCGTATGGTTGGACTATCTTTCTTTTTTCCTGCCTATTGGAAGCCGTGACGCGCGTGCACCAATATTGTTTCTAATCTTAGTAACAAATTTCTTAAACGATCTCTGCTATGCGATAATTTGTTGTTCAAAATCTTTAAATTTTATCAAGGGGTTTAGAATATATGAACTTTCTAAAATCAAAATTAAGGAGTTATAAATTCGGTTTTTGTCTACTACAAACCTTTAAAAAAGAAATGCATTTGTGCAAAATTTCAAGAAATTCTATGTAGGGCTTTTAAGATATGGAGCGAATAAGTATGGCAGCTAAGTGTTAACCCATTTAAGAGACGAAGAGAATATTTTTTTGTTTTAATGGAGGTATGAACCGAAAAAACTAATCACACTGTATGAATACGCGAAGCGTATTAAAAGAGAAGCTTTTACTCAACACGGAACCCTGTCCGTTGATGAGAATAACTGCATTCAAATATGTCAACAGATTGTTTGTTAAACAGATGTAAAAAATAAAAAAAGTCCTTGTCCGCCGTTAGAATAGATCCTTAATCTAGCCAGATCGGACTCATTGGCGTATCAAGGTTTTGAAAATTATACGCATATAAAGACGTTCGAAACCCAAGATGAAGCAGACGCTTCGTAGGAAGGGGGGTGGGGGATGGGGCCTAGCTCATTCGAGAAAAAAGTCATAACCTTGATTTGCGACCTACAGCTTATTCAATCTGTTGCTACGACGTTTAAGTCGCCAAACCAACCAATATGCTTCACAAAAATGCGGGCCAATGTCGGAATTCAAAGTTCTAAAGAATGATTTGATTGGTCGATTGATTTCTTGATTGTCTCAAGAAATTTCTGCATTTTCTAGAAATATTTCGCCAGCTGGGTTTAATAAGGCGGGACTGAGTGAGAATGGGTAAACATATTACAGCTCAGTCTTTTATGTAATGCATCCTGAATAATTATATAAACATGTATATACATATTGTTTCAACCGATTTCCACTTTTTGTCAATACCCATATATGTTACTATTGTTTTTGATGTTGTTGTTCAGCTTTTTTTTTTTTTTTTCAAATTCTCAATTTCCTTTTAAAAACAAGTTGTTGTTTTTTTCAATTCGGGCCCATGTACTTTGTCGTCTGGTCATGGGTTTATTCTAGAGTTTCATTGAGGTTCATTTTAACCTCGTCCTTTCACAATTTTCATGATAAAGCGATAAAAGAGCACGACATTTGCTCTTTTGTCAACAGGTTAAGTTCTGATTAGTCTGTGAATCAAGCCAGGCTTTGTTCAATTGCAATTTGTTGCTACATGTATCGCCAAGGTGCATTCAGGGTGACATTACATTAACCAAGCTTTACTCTTGAAATCGGCTGTTGGCAAAAGTGTGCGTGCAAAGCGGGGTATCATTCATTAAACGTTAGAAAGCTATTTGTCATCCTGAACCCAGGCTGGCTCATTTGAGACTGATTAAGTCTCATTATCGGCGTTTGACAGTTGTAACTTTCTACTTCAATGGAAGGTTTGGTGCTAGCCTCCATTGTCATGTAATTGGGTCAAAAGTCCACATTAGCTAAATAAACGCGTACATGCGCAACTAATACATGTGCTCTCACAAAATTTAGGCGTGCGCGTATAACAACTGGGTGTTCAAGGGTATAAAATACGCGCGTACGCCTAAGTTACAAATACATGCGCAATGTGAATTAGTTCATTTTTTACGCGTGTACGCTCATACTTTGAAAGTGCACGCGTTATGTAACGCGTTCACTTTCAAAATACAAGCGCTCATGCTTACATTAAACAGGTTACCTGTATCATGTACGAGTACACGACTTTTGACCCAAACGGTACACCATAGTCAGGGACATATCGCTTCTCCGGTCATTCGGATGAGACTTTAAACCGAGACTCCGTCTCAATTTGACCTTCGCTATTGAGTAAGACGTAAAGCCCCGACGATATAATACCTGCTTGAAGGATTACGGCTGTCAAATTAAGAATAAATTAACCAATTAAGTCATTCATCCAGACCTGATTTGAATTATTAACTCTTAGATTTTTCGATATTTATGTGAAGCATTTTTTCAGCTTGGCTACTTAAATATAGTAACTACAGATTATTCCACTTGTGGTTACGACGTTAAGGTTCCAAAACCAACCATTTTTTATTTAGAACGAGGTAATCAAGTTAGTTATTGAGATCACCTTTTGTCCGGCGTCCGTCCTGCGTCCGTCGTGCGTCTCCGTCAACAATTTCTTTAAACAACATCTTCTCTCAAACTACCGGGCAAATTTGAACCAAATTTGGTAGAAATGTTCCTTAGGTGGTCCCCTTTACAAATAGCTAAAAGAATTGAAATCCGTTATAAACTCTGGTTGCCATGGCAACAAAAGTGAACTTTTAAAATAATCTTTAAAAATCATCTCCTCCCGACCCAGAAGGCGTAAGGCCTGTATATTTAGCACGAGGTATCAGTATATTGACCTTTTTTAAAAATAGGTAAAATCATGATCCTCGGGTCCCAAGGGGTGGAGCCCCAGGGGATGGGGGATATATAGAAATAAAGAACGATTTTTGAAAGACATTTCCTCCCTATCCACTTGGACAAATTGAATCAAATTTGGGAGAAATGTTCCTTAGTCGGTCGCCTTTAAAAGTAGCTAAAATAATTGAAATCCATTGAAAACTTTGTTTGCCATGACAAAAAAAGTGAAATTTAAAATAATCTTTAAGAATCTTCTCCTCCTGACCCAGAAGACGTAGAGCCTAGATATTGTGCAGGAAACATCAGTTTATTGACCTCTTACGAAATACCTAAAATCGTGATACTCGGATCCCCAGTTCATAGACTTCTTCTTATTTCTGAAACTATAACCCATGGATCCAGAGGGAAGAACACTTTTTTTTTAGAATTTGCCCTTAAGCCTTGGAATTGTAATTTAGACTTTTGGATCCCCAGGTTCATAGTCTTTATATGTAAGTGTGGCCCACTTGTATCATAATCCTAACCTTAACATTAAATTAGACTGTTGAAAAAAAGAGCCTTTATCTCAGGTGAACGCCCAAGTGCCAACGGCCCTCTTGTTTTATGTTACTGGCCATAAACTTTGCAGATTAACGCAGTATAATTTAATTGTTAGTTTCGTCTATCAAAAACGAGCGATCTGATTGGTCGAAAAATTTAATTCATACCTCCATGAACAAAATATTGAGTACGCAGCTATTTTGAATGCTTCCGCACAAAATAGTTCACTACAAAAAGGTATCAAAATTTGTTAAGTTGTTGCATTTTTCGCTCGATGCTATTAAATTGTAAGAAATGAAGAGAATATTTTTTGTTTTCATGGAGGTATTAACCGAAAAACCTAATCACACTGTATGAATACGCGAAGCGGATTCATACATTGTGTGATTAGGTTTTTCGGTTCATACCTCCATGAAAACAAAAAATATTCTCTTCATCTCTTAATTGATATCATAGAAGACTTTCCTGTTGGAGGTCAATGGGCGTGGCCAGCGATCTGTCATTCACCTCATTGTTGAGGTCGTGCTCCTTTCTACCATATGTGTACTGGCTAACTAGATTAGTGTACTGCTGTAAGAAACGGTTTGCCTCAAAATACCATAAGTGGGCGATCAAAACATCGTAACTCAAATGTTAATAAGCTGAAGTTCCAAGGTTAAATTAGCCCAACGATCAATATCATCAATATTTACAAGATTCCATCAAAGCATCTAGAATTGCTTGTCTTTATTTTTGGGTATTACCCAATTAGCAATTACGCTTTGATTATTTTGCTTTTAATCAATATGTGTTTAATGATCGATGGATCATTTGGTTGACTGAATGGGGTTTGACGCCACTTTTAACAGTATTTCGGTCATATTGTGGATATTGAAGCACCTAACCACGGCTTCCTGGCATGTCTCACACCAGTAATACAACGACGTTCTTTCCGAGCCTCCAGCTACTCATCCAATTTAAGATTATCCTACCATTGATGGGAGAAGAATGCCGACAAGGATATTCGTCGCGGCCAGGGATCGAACCCGGTACCCCGTGATTAGAAGTCCTAAGGGCTGCCACTGTACTATAACATCGGCTTCGTATATATTGAAATGATAAAACAACTAATCCGGAAAGTCGCCATGAGGAAAAAAGCGACAATCTCACAATGTTAGTAGTTTTAACGCGGGTTATGGTACGTAACTATTCTAAAGAATCCCTGAATCGACTTGTTACCTTCAAGGAAGAAGGCGTATTAACACGATATATAATTGATAACGGCCTTGGTATTCCTCAATCGACTTTTGTTCTACAAACAAATAGAAAACATGTGAAGGCATAAAATGTCTTACAGAGTGATTTATTTATAAGTAGTGTCATTTGAAAGGGGGATACTATGAACATTTGGAAATAGTCAATTCAGTGCTTAAATGTCGAAAGGGGCTACACATTGTAAGGGCAATGAGTCATCGATTAATCTATTACTGCACGACAGAATCTTAGACTGATCTGAATTCAAAGGAGTTGTAGACGACAACTTAAAGTCAATACTGTTCTTTACCTTCTGGGGAGAAAGCATAAGTTGACATAGTTTGTTTCTTTTCGCAATAAAAATAATAAGATCGATTGTTTTGGGTAAATTCGATTTATCTTTCACTTCGTACAAAGCAAAAGCTATGTTTTCACTCATGGCTCTGTCACTCGTTAAAATATAGCTTTTCTGGTCACTGAATAAAAGATATGTCGATCTTTCACTAAGGCATCTATACTGAGTGTGACATTATGCAGTAATATCTTCTTTTGAAGTAACTTACCGAATGAAAATGTAGCATTGCCTTCGAACTGATTTTAATCCCAGTATTCAAACTTAACGCATGTAGAGTTAAGTTTTAATACTTGGATAAAAATCAGCGTTAAGTTTGAATACAGGAATAAAAATCAGCGTTAAGTTGGAATAGTTGGTTGAATACTGGAATAACAATCAGCGTTAAGTCTGAATATTTGGATAAAATCAGGGTAATCAGCGTTAACTTTGAATACTGGAATAAAAATCAATTCGAAGGCAGTTTTTTAGAAAAAAAAAACACCCAATTTTCCTAGCGGTCTTTAGAGTAAAAGAGGGTAACATTTACGCACGGATATCATAATTTATAACAAAGGAGGTATTTCCTTTAGCCAATTATGAGTCAAAGACCCGCACTTGGGAACATTGGCTACATTCCATCAGCTCTACAAAATGACTACAAAGTAATAAATTATTATAAGCTGCACGTGTTAGCTCGTGTACGTGCATTATGACTGTTGGCTGATGTCCAATATTAGCCAATAATACTTAAATACAAGATTATTATCCCTTTGGTTGTATGTCAGGTTTAATGAAGTGGTTATCGTGCATCTTAACAACATTCATTAATATTGTTTGCATTGCATTAAATGACATTGAAACAACCTGAACGAATCGATTGCACGCGAAGAGGTCAAGAGTTTTAACTCAAAATAAATTCACTCTTGATAAAGGATCCATTTCAGATTGGGAAAATATTTCTTTGAATTATAATTCATAATGTAAAATCATCTGCTTCTTTTTTTATATAGCACATTATAAAACCTTTTACATCTTACACTTATTCAAGCTGTAATTACGACGTTTCGGTCTCAAACCAAGCACTTAACATTTTGGTTACATGTCAATGATCATAGTTTTTGCAAAATATCGCCGTTTCATATCCAAGTCGAAATTTCTGTCGGAATCACTTGGTGTGCCCAGCAAGGTCAGTGGGCGTGGCCAGCGATCGGTGAAGTGACCAATCGCGGATGTCAATCAAGGAATAAACACACAAATGAAACAATTTATTCAGCCCGGACCTAAGCTTATCAACTCCAACATTGGTCGCCATTTTGGTTAACATTTATTGTTGGTTTGGCGACTTAAACGTTTAGGTCACCAACCAACCAATATACTTTTTGGTACATACTACTGGCCATAAATTAAAAAATCGCTGTTAAAAATCGAAGCGGAACTTCCTGTCGAAATAAATGGGCGGGGCCTAGGTAGTCAGTAGGCGTGGCTATCGATCCGTCAATTGTGTAATATGTTGATAAGATTAATATAAAGAAGTTTGGTGGCCCCTAAGCGTTTGATATGCGATAGTTTAAGTTGTTGTTGTTGTTAATGATGTTGCTACTGTTGGTGCTCTTCTCACTGCTAGTATTGGTGTTGTTTTGTTATGGGGTTAAAACGCGGTTACAAGGATTTTCGGTTGGATTTGTTTCAGTTCACGTGACAAAGGCTTTAAGAGGGCCTGTGACGCTACACTGGCTCTATCGATCTAGAAATGGCCGATCAAGATCAGATTTTTACTAACATATTCAGCTAGGAATAAGCTTGCGGGACTTCCTGTTGGGGTTAATGGGCGGAACCTAGGTTGTCAGTGGTCGGGGCAAGTGATTGATCAATTCTTGAGATAACTTACGTTTCAGAAAGATCTGTTAAAGTCAAAGTTAGACCCAGGCAATTTAACTGAACAAAAAACATGTAGTCCCCAGTAATGATTTATTTGAATGATTTGTCAATATTTACCCAATTTTCACTATATTTGTAAACTTACGACATAATTAGAACGGACTTAGATTGATATCGAAAAAAAAAAGTCTCAGCACAACAAGAACAATCAGGTAGTGTAGGCCAAGATCAGACTGCATGTCTGTGCAGGCTGATCTTAATCTATACACCTGCCATGGCCATTGTCAAGCAGGAATACTCCGGGATCAGCATGACAACGGTTTATTGATTTGATCAACCGTTAAAATTAAGGGTTCGGCCCGACCGGTACTGTCTATTTGTCACTTAAAATAAGAAAAGCAAATGTCTGTTTGGCGACATAAACGTCGTAACTACAGCTTGAATAATCTGTAGTTAAGACATTTACTTTGCCAAATTAACAAGAGTCGACCAATATCGCAGTTCAAAGTTCGCTTCTGGTCTAAATGGTATATCGACTTTTTGTTACTATGACAAGTCGGTGTATGTGCGTTAGTGCGTAAGTTCGTCCGTTAGTCCGTCCGTCCGTCCGAATTTGCCCGGACAATTACTCCTATATTTATGGATGGATTTCAAAATAACTTGGCACAATTATTCTCCATCATGAGTAGATGTGCCATTTGAAAGAATTTTTGGATAGCTTCAAGTTCAAGGTCACAGCTCAAGGTAAAGCATAAATATTGTGTTTGTCGGTAGCATTTCTCCTACAATTAAGGATGGATTTCAAAATAAATTGGCACAATTATTCTCCATCATGAGTAGGTGTGCCATTTGAAAGAATTTTTCGATAGCTTCAAGTCCAAGGTCACAGCTCAAGGTCAAACACTAAAATTGTGTTTTATCTGGAGTATTTCTCCTACAATTATTGATGGAATTCAAATTAAATTGGTACAATTGTTCTCCATCATGAGTAGATGTGCCATTTGAAAGAATATTTGGGAAAGCATCAACTTCAAGGTCAAAGCTCAAGATCAAACACTCAAATTGTGCTTATCTGGAGCAGGGTACCTACAAAAGTTCGCGGGCTCGACAGCAGTTGTCCTGGGACAATCATCTTGTTATTGACAGCCTCTATCCCTCAAGCGGATGTTTAGCAACTTCGTTTTTCCAGAGCTAAGAATCATCCTCGATTGCGAATTGAAGGAATGTCACAAATTCGAACATCTCAGTTGGAAGAAAAGAATTATTCTCATTAAGAACAAACGAGGCTTATTAGTTTGTATAAGATCATTAATAGTCACAATAATTAGTCCCGTAATGTTCATTATATAATCCTGAGAGGCTCTTAGGTTATGGGAAATTAAACAAGAAGGGGTAATAACTCCTGCGCTTGTATATTATTAGGCGGCTTTTATTAGTTTTACGATGTTCATTAGCCAAGGGGAATGTTGGCCACAAGTGACATCACGTGATCAAATGTTGACTCTTGCTTTTATCCATAATCAGACGACAGAGTTTTTTACCGGTCCAAATTTAAAGAAGTTGCAATCGATAATTTAAAGTTGATAATTGTGTTTGTGTCTTTTTGAGAGAGACGTATATAGCGGGATTGTTTGGACTATTTTAAGAGGACACAATAGTGTCTCCGTTTTCTGTTTTGACCTCACACATAAAAATCTATTTTTAGATTAATCCGATTATAGGGCATTCAGGTGGCGCGAATTACCGTAAGAACCTTGCATCTAGATCAAATCACATCAAACCAACGTCATCATTACGTCATCAGGAGTAATGTTCGCTAGCCGGTCTGTAAAGATCAGTCCTTTCATGTGACATGATTTAGAACGTTGGCTGTTTCGCTAGTAAATTTGTTACCTGCATTTGACTGGGTCATATGCAAATGAGGCCATCCGATGTCGACAGCCGAATTCCGTGATATCTAAAAATAACCTGGAATTCCGCTAAACCTTTCCGATATAACCAGAAAAAAGCCACTTTAGGTCTATTAGATAACCACCAAGACAATACCTGACCTAACTTAAAGTATTATTTGTTCGTTTGAGTCTATTTTGCGGCGCTTGGTAATTTTTCTTATCTAGGTTTCAGAAACATCGATACCTCCCTTTAAATTAATTGTGTACAGTCCAAATTCGTTGGCCTGCAAAATCACTGTTAGTGAGGCTTTAAAAAATACCTTTTTAGCAGTTTATTGTGCGGTTTTGTGATATTTTTTTCATCTTTTTATCACTTCAGATGGCCAACGATTATTTGATTTCCAAGTGGAAGATCTGGTATGAATCTCTGGATGTGAATCACGACGGTACAATCTCTTTCGAAGACGTCGAGGAATCAAGGTAAGACTATGGATGTATATTATAAAAAATAAAAGCGCCAAAATCAGACATTAAGTTAATTTTAAGGCGCGCTGAATTACATATTTATAAGACCGTTTCAAGGTTATATTTTGCTTAATACAAAGTAAAATTGGATTATTACATTTCCAATTTCCGTCAATTTGTCCTTAAACTAGAAGTGGCTTGTATAAGATAAAAAAAGAATTGAAAACTACATCTACGAATTCAAACTACGACTGCGGTGATTCGAACAGGCTGTTGCCTATATACTCATTAAAATCATAAAAATCAAAACAGTCACATTAATTTTGTCTGTCATTGGCACATGTCTCATTTAATTTTAGGTTCAGTGGCTGAACGCCAGAGAGCTTTTATCATGTCTTTGTGCCTGTAGTGAACGGTTCTACCCAAATTCACTAGATTGATCCTTAAATTTCCATTTAGCAGATTCTTTCGGATACTTTTGATGCAATAAAAATATGGCTGATTTCCACAAATGGCGGTAGCTTTAAATATCTTCTTCCCAGAAAGTAGTTTTTATAGGCGGGACTTGTTTCGTTATATAGTAAATAGAAAATCTGTGAAAATCTGCTTCTAAGAAATCACTTGCTGGGTTATTTTCATTTTTCTAGGCACGACTCTTAGGAGACCCTTTGTCAGATGGTTTAGAAATTGTGTAATGATGAAAAAACGGCTTTTATGGTAGGGGCTTATTTCCATGTATAGTATTTGCTGATTAGGAAAAACTATGACAATCCTCTCCTCAGAAATTGGTTGCTGGATTTTCAATTTAACCTAAATTATCCTTTGTTAAATACATAGTTAAAATATGAACGGATGAAAAACCTTGGTAGGGCTATTCCCCATATGTGGTATATACGTTTAGTGAAACCTCTTCACAAAGTAATGGTGTATGGATTTCAACCAACTTTCACTAAAATTGTCTATGGTGTTAAAATTCTGCGAAATAAAAGATTGGTCTTAGTATATCTGAACATATTTTAACTGGTTTTCCGCGATTTTACGAAATTACTCGTCACTTTGCCGCTCTGGTCTATTATAAATTTGATAATTTGGTATTTGATGATTTACAGTATTTTAGAACTTACATTTAAACAATATCTCAAATATGATTACTTTTATTCACTCGTCTTTCAATTCCTACATGAAGTAATATGTCAATATATACTGCAATTTATGAGATATTCCACCCAGTGTCTGTGCACCTTTTTAATATCTTTCCTTTTCGGTTCGGATAAGATATTACCTTAAGTGCGTACATAGAAGTTTCTACATTATCAATTAAGGTCATTATTTTACACTAAGCTTCCGGTTTTTTGCCGATAGTATAATATCTCTATCTTTTTTTTTTTTATCTCATTTTGACCTCCATTAATTCATTCTTTCTCTGCACTCTTTTCCTTCTGCTTTGATTTATCCTTTTCCTGTGCTAATTCTTTGGTCTAGTTCTGTCTTTTTTATTCTATTTTGAATGCATCTATATACATTGTATTTATTTGTTGTGTGAATATATGCAATCTCCAACTTGAAGGGAATAAAGAATAAGGAAATAATAATACCAAAATTTTCTTCAGGAAACATATCAATCAAGGGATTTTAATTGCTGCTACATTGGGTGAAAATATTGCTGGATTGCCTCCGTCAAAATTAGAAATACTTTTCTACATTACTTTATATTTTTATAGTTAAAACATGCAATTTGCACAGCTTGACTTGGCCTTTTTTAAATAATGAATAGTTTGAATTTTTTCTCTGTGACTAATGTCAAAGGTTTTAATGACTAGCCTTATTTTCCGGTTATGCCAAAGACGGTTCAGTTTATACAAAACTCCTGAGAACATCATTCGATAAACTATTACATTCAGGCCTGTAGTGCGATACAGGCGCTCAAGTACCTCTAGTTACTTGATATTATTAAAGGTAGGATATGCTATAAAACTGTAATTCTCTTATTTATTACTTGTTTTGACCTTTGGTGGCCTTTTACATATATTTACAATTCAACCTTGAATTTCGATTATCTTATTCTATCTGCCAGCAATAATTGCTAGAACGGTCCGGTAGTAAGACGCGGGCCTCGGTATCGGAGGTCCAGACTTCGAATCCCGCCAGACCGTGGAAATTTTGTTGAGGAAAACCTAACTTCACTTTGCTCCTCTCCACCCAGGTGTATAGATGGTTACCTGTGAGGGTTGTAAGCCAATGTGTTGTGGCTGCCTTATGTTAACAGACGACTTACAATTCCTTGATCGGGGTTAAAGTGTTAAGTCGTTTGAATACGCTAGGAGAAGAAAAAGACTATAAATCCAAACTTTAACTATAAACTTAAACTGCTATGAAATGGTACTAAATCAACCGGTGTCGCTTTGAAATGATATGTACATGTATAGATGGGTTCTGTTTGTTTCGATGGAAGACCAACTTATCTTTCATTGACAAAACTTGAAAAGTCATTTCGAGAACAAGAAAATCTATTCTTTCACGAGTGGTGAAGCCACTCGTGAAAAAATAGATTGGCTTGTTCTCAAAATGAAAGGCGAATCGACCTTTCAAAAAAAAAAAAATACGTTTTCGGACGAAATATTCAAAAGCACATCGTTGTATACGTGAATACGTACAAACCTGATGGCGTATTCACCGTGATTTATTCGCCTTTGATATCGTTCGATTGCGGTATGAACAAAATTATTTTGATAGTCCCACTGATTTGTCACTGAAATTGACGAATGTCGGCTGTTAATCAACAAATCAATCGATTTATTGAATTAGACCAGAAGTGAACTTTGAACTCCTACACTGGTCGACAGTTACGTGAAGTTTAATTTTCAGTTTGGCGATTTAAATCTCGTAACTACAGCTTAGTCAAGCTTTAGTTGCGACGTTAAGATCGCCAGCTTACCATTTTACTTTTTGTTACGTGCTGACTAGTCCTACGTTTGGCAAAATGACACTGTTTAACCCTTCTTCTTTTGCTAAAATTTAGACCTGTCCAAATTCAGAGGTTTTGCAGACGTAAATTTAGAGCGGATTACCATTTAGCAGGATTTTTTGTAAAAAAAGAAGAAATTGCTTGTTACACGCAATGTTTTCTCCAATATAAAACCACAGGGAGGTAAAATCAAGGGATTGAACAGGAAAGGGGTAATATCGAATTAAAACTTCCTGTATTAGCTCTGTAGGTAGGGCCAGCGATCCTTCAGTGGGTGTGGCCAGCGATCCGTCAATTGCGTGACCAGCGGTCCGTCAGTAGGTGTGACCAGCGATCCGTCAGTGGGCGTGACCGTCAATTACCATCAGATAATTAACCAGTAAATCTCCATTGTCCGGAAAGAATTAGTTTAGAATCTTGTATCTTTACAGGAGCAAGTTTGCCGATATGCACCATCTAGACGCTGAGAAAGCAAAAAAGGTCAGTGACAACTTCGAGACCTGGTGGAACACATACATATTTAGGGGTAAACAGGGTGAAATTTCCGAGGCCGAGTTTGTCTCCGCCCTGAAGAAAGACTACGAAGCAGATACTGTCAAGTTCAAAGCGCAAATGGACAAATGCTTTGACACCTTCTTCGACGTTATTGATACAAATAAGGATAGAAGCATCTCTGAAGATGAGTTTCTCATCGCCTTTAAAGCCTATGGTCACGAGAACGTAGCCAATGACAAAACATTTTTCAACGCCTACGGTCCCATAGACGGCCTTGTTCCTCTCGGTACTGTCGTGAAATCTTGGATAGATTTCGTCTGTAGTTGCGACGCTTCCGAGAAAAGCATTGTGAAATCAGCGTTCGAAAAAAGTACCAAGAAATAGTAAGCCCTTTAGACTTGAACAATTTTAACATGCCTAGGTTGTTCACGCTCACCTGAACTTAATTGACCAACTGCCTCGTACTGACCGGTGCTAGTCTGTTCGTTGATTTAACATCCTTCTAATTTAAATGACAACAGGTGCGCGCATTTGCATCGCGTTTGCCTATAGCGCACTGGATGGGCCTAAAGTCCACTTTCAGTCAAATAAGCTAGAATAGATCCGTTCATGATTAAATGATACAGGTGCTCCGATAAATGTACACGAGCGCATAAAATCGCATGTGCATGGATAAAATGAAGGTCCTTATTTTTAAGCGTGCGCGCGTAATTTTAAGCATGCACGCTCAATATATAAGCACACTCTCTTGCATTTTACAGATACAGCTGTATTATTTACGCGTGTTCGTGCGTGTTCTTTTTGCGTGCACAACTAAAAGTTGACTTTTGATCCGAATGGTACACCATATTCGGCAGTGTTTCAAAGTGTACTCGCAGTTTTTCCCCTCCCTTTTGACCAATGCAATACGGGCAATTTCCATACAGTTAAATTTCGATATGAAAATTTTATCTTAAATAGTTTTAAAAATATAGCAGTAGCTTAGAACAGACATTTTCAAAACATTCTGTGACTATAATTGATTCCGGCCGGAACGAGTTGATTTTTATTTTGATATCATAGCCTTTTATTTATTAAATCCTAATAAATATACTTCTGATTTTGTTCTGCTTTATTCTTTACATAATGGTTAGCTAGAAAAATATCCATCCTTCTGTAATTAACTACGTTATCTGATGGCGAGTACCCCTTTCAGAGACAACATTAATTCGCCAATCGCAGCTGTCAATAAGAAAAATCAATTTAGCATTCAAATCATCTATTTAGACCGGAAGTGAATGTTGAAGTCGGACATCGGCTGAAATCTTTGTGAAGTATTTTAGTTGGTTTGGCGACTTTAGCATCGTATCCAAATCATGAACAAACTGTTGCTGGGACGCTTAAGTCGCCAACCAACCGTCTACCTTTTTGCTGCACGATACTGATCATATTTTTTGCAAATTATCTCCTTTTTATATCGAAGTGTAATTTCCTAATGGAGTGAATTTGTGTGGTCAGCTGAAATTACGACGTTTAGGTCGCCAAACACCAATTTGCTCTTTGTTTTTTTGTTCCTAGCCAATATATTTTGCAACCTAACGTTGTTAGATATTTTAAACTTGACGGAAGTCATTTGTCTTTGTGATCTATCATTTTTCCGTGTACTTCTTGAAATTTACCATTATCATGCTAGTGCAGAGACATTCGCTTTCACTTTGAAAGGCGAATTAACGCCAGTATTTCAGTCATACCCCGGCGTCTGGAGCACTTAACTATGGATTCCTGATATTTCTCACACCAGTACTCCCACTACATTATTTCCGAGCCTCCAGCTGCTCATCCCATTTAGGTTTTCGATTATGCATCCATCGGTGAAAGACAAATATCGGAAAAAATATTTGCCGCGAAAGGCGATCGGACCCTGGACCTCATGAATAAGTGTTGACATTTTCTTAACTTAATACCACAATGACCGCCAATTTCATTCGAGATATTTTCTTCTAAATGCCCAGTCGCGGTTCGTTCGCATTGTTTAACCCCAACAAATATTCCTTGGATTAAACCCGCTGAACAGTCGAGCTATCTTTTTCTGGACAAGGGGCAACTGCATTCACCCATGTAGTTTGTTGTTGTTGTTGTTTTCCTTTTTCCTTTTAGCCCAATTCCAGAATTCTAGACTGGTCCGAATTGAAAAGGTTGCAAAGGACATTTCAATTTCCGCTTAAAATGGACACTAAGTACCAACTATGGTAAATTATTTTGAGAAAAGGAGAAATTGTTTGTAACAAGCAACTTTCCCTTTCCCACAAATTGTTTTATTTCTTCAGTGCGTCAGAAAGCGTCATTTAGTGGTAATGGTTTAAACAGATGATTGAAGAGGGAATTCAAGCCAATCAAGGCTATTTACTTGCACAAGACTGGCGTGTTGTGAATATTTGACCCCTGAGCTGTCAGACGAGTATTTAACATTGATAGTAAACTCAGAGAATTGATTTCATAACAAAAATGAGCCAGCGTGGGGCATTTCCAGAAAGTTCATATCGTCGCTGGGCGAGCCTATAAGCCAATTGAATTCAGATTAAATCTGTAAGACTATTGAACTGTTACAGTTCTAAATTAAGTGAAATTGTTATAACGCTATTGGAAAAAATCCGTGAAGTAACAAAAAAGTAGTAAACCATTCCCTCATCTTGAATTATAAAAGAATTAACTTGGCGCGCGATTTTTTCCCTTTTTCTCTCTAAATCATTGTAGAGGCTTAATGCTTCATTCTTACTTCTTTCTTTAAAAAGCTAAAAGCGAAAAACGCGAAAATCATTAAAATAGACCATCAAGTTTAACCCATTACCAAACAACATACTTTTGGACTGGTGCAAAATCAAGGATGTTGCAGATGACGGTTTTTTTATATTAAATCCTGATTTCTTTTTCTCTATTTATCTTTTTTGTTCTTCAAGGTTAAAATCATTGAGGATAATGAAGAAATTTATCGTAACAGACAATTTCTTCGTTATCCAAACTGTTTTCGAAAGCTTTTTGGGGGGTTAGTTAAATGGGTATTAATGCCACTTTTAACAGTATTTCAGTCATTGGCGGCGGCTGGAGCACCTATTTGATGATTCCAGTATTTCTCACACCAGGACTGCAACTACATCCTCTCCGAGCCTCCAAATGCAGCATTGGGCCCACATAATTAGAAGTGCTATGCGCTACCACTACGCTATAATCGCGGGCAAATGGTTTGGGTGTTTCTATTTGTTTGATTGTTTACTTGTTTGCTTGTTTGTTTTGTTTTTTCTTGGGGCGTCTAAAAGCGTTATTCAACGGGTTAGAATAGGTTAAGGTATCCGTATGAACATGACTCTGATTTTTAGACAAGACAAGAGAATCGACGACAGATAGACAGACGGGCGCAATTGACTCTCAAAGAATCAATTAACCAATCAATTCTTTCATTTGGACTGGAAATGTAATTTGTGCTCCGACATTTATGTGAAGCATTTTTGATTGTTTTGCAACTTAAATTTATTCAAGATGTAGTTACGACCCCCAGGCGCCAACCAAACATTTAACCTTTTTAACTTTAACTTGCCATATTTTTTGCAAAATAACGCCGTTAGATATCGAAGCTGAACATCCTGTTGGAGTTAGTTATCAGAGGGCGGGAGGTCAGAGATCAGTCAATTGACAAAAGCGTGAGAGTTATTCTCTTCATTTCTTATATTTTAATAGCATCGAGCAAAAAAAAAAAAAAAAAAAGCCTTACAAATTTTGATACTTTTTTGTATGGTACTATTTTGTGCGGAAGCGTACAAGTTTGCTGCGTGCTCAAAATTTTATTCATGGAGATATATTTTTTTTTTCGACCAATCAGAACGCTGGTTTTTGATAGACGAAACTACAAATTAAATTATTTTCATTACAAAATCAGTTTTATACCGTTCTGTTAAATGTTTGAAAGAATTGACCAATCACGGCTGCCAATCAAGGAATAAATCGACCTATCAAATCATTCATTCAGCCGAGAAGTAAAACTCCGACATTTGCCGCCATCTGTGTGAAACGTTAATGCCTGGCTACTTAAATATCGTAATTACAGTTTATTCAAGCTGTAGTTACGACGTTTAGGTCGCCAACCAAACATTCTACTATTTAGTTACATGCTACTTGCCATAAATTTTGAAACATAAATCAAATCGACAAATCAAAATATTCATTCAGACAAGAATTAAAATCTAAACTCCGACATTGTTCGCCATCTGCGTGAAAATTTTATATTGTTTGGCTACTTAAGCATCTTAAGTACAGCTTATTCAAGCTGTAGCTACGACGTTTAGGTCGCCAACCAACCATTCTACTCTTTTTGTACATGCTACTGGACTTAAATCTTGCAAAATATGGCCGTTTAAAATCAACGACGGACTGCCCGTCGGAGTGGGCGTGGCCAAAATAGTAAGTGGGCGGGACCAGCGATTTGTCAATTTAAACTACAGAGTTAATCAAAGCACTGAAAGTACTGATGATGGACGTCCGAGTTAGCATAGAAGAGTGATATGCCCAATTTGGTGTAGAAAATATCATTTTCATATGAATAATCTCGTTTAAGCTTTTCCTGCACTAACTCGGGATTCTACGTCACTGTGATTCTATACGTAAGAAAACATTGTGTAAAAAGAAGAAATTTCTTGTAACAAACAATTTCTCATTTTCCCACATTTTCCCACATCATTTTCTCCCACATTGGAAGGTTTCATTTTAAGTTTCATCCGATTTTCATTGTCGTCTGCAAACACTTTCAATTCGGATCAGTCGGAAATTTCAAAATAGGGGTAAAGGCTTAAGCATAACGTCTCGCCTAGCATGGTTAGTTTAATGGGTAATACAGGATGTTTTCTATTCTAGAGTCCTTAGCAAGATCACAAGTTAGGAAAAAAAATACCATCGTTATACACTTCATTCGTCTTTCACCGATGGAATTATGATGAGTTATTTGCCTGTTAAGTTGCCTTAGCAGCCAAACATTTAATGACCCAACTTATTTTTTGCAGTTGTACTTCTTACTGGTGTGAAAATTGACAAAAAGCCATAGATGGATGCACCTACCAACCGCGTTTTTACTGAAATACTACTGAAAGTCACGTTTAACCAAATTCACTGAATCGCAGTCTAAATAGCTATCAAGATCAATACTCTTTTTTTTTTACTTTTCCGAGATTATCATTTTCCGATGACAATCCACAAATATTTAAGATATTATTTAAGAAACTGGGACAACACTAGATTAGCAATATTCAATGAGAATTATTACCAATAAGAAACAAATGATAGATTCGGTATATCTTTTAATCCAGTAAAAGCTTAACCCATTCCAACACAATCACGGTTTTTACACGCCTGGGGAGTTGCATTAAAGGAAACTTTGTGATAAAAGGAGAAATTGCCTGTTTCACAATGTTTTCTTCTCTATCTGAGCCTTAGTTTTCAGATTAAAAGCGATTTGAATTGTCGTCTTTGACTAGTCCAGAGTTTTGTCGTTTGGTAATAGATTGAAAGGCTAATTCGAAATGATAATAAGCATCTTTTAACATAAGTAACTGTATAGCTTATCACTCCCGCGGTATAGAACTCTAGAAATATAAGGCAAATTACTCACTTCATAATTGAAAGACTGCGTGTTTTTGAAAGAGTGACCACATCTTCGCTCAGCAGGTTAATGGTAGTTGTTTTCGTATTTAAGAGCCGTCTTTATGCGTTCTACGAACTCTTTGGCATCCTCGTTAAACGAAATTTTCAAAATGTAAAGTTATTTGGGGAAGACAGGTTTTGAAAAATAATAAATCGAACCTAACTAGGCACTTCTTCTCTCCTAATCTATTAACATCCTACTGGGTTTTCCAAACAGGGTTCCACTGATTGAGGCCTTCGAAGTCCGTCAAAAATCGAAAGCCAAATTTTTTCATCTATTATTTGTTAAACAGTCGCTAAAAGATGGGGCTTAAATATTTTTTTTTCTATCTTTTAAGCCGTTGAAACCCTTGACAGTAGAAAAGGGGTAAGCAGCTTTGCATGAGCTAGGAAGGCTCATTGCCACGTGACGATTTTAGTTTTTGCTTTCCGTCAAGCAAAAAGAGACCACCCGGGAACCCAAACAGACAATTTGGCATGTGTTTGATATCTCCAACCATAACACATGTGCGTGACATTTCCAACCGTTACACATGTGCGTGACTTTTTCAACCATAACTCAAGTGCGTGATATTTCCAACAATAACACATGTGCGTGCCATTTCCTACAAAAACACATTTCCGTGACATTCCCAATCATTTCACATGCGCGACATTTGCAACCATTTCGTATGTGTTTCACGATTCTAACCATTTCACATGTGTGTGACACTTCCAACCATTTCACATGTGTGTGACATTTCCAACCTTTTCACATGTGTGTGACACTTCCAACCATTTTACATGTGTGTGACATTTCCAACCATTTCACATGTATGTGACATTTCCAACCATTTCATATGTGTTTCACAATTCCAACCATTTCACATGTGTGTTTCATTTCCAAATTTCAGTTGTGTGTGGCATTCCCTACCATTTCACATGTGTTTCACATTTCCAACCATTTCACAAGAGTGTGACATTTCGAACAATTTCAAATGTGTGTGACATTTCCAACCATTCCAAATGTGTGTGACATTTCAAACAATTTCAAATGTGTGTGACATTACCAATTATTTCATATGTGTGAGACAGTTTCAACCATTACATATGTGTGTGAAATTACCAAACATTTCAAATGTGTGTGAAATTTCCAACCATTTCAAATGTGTGTGACATTTCCAACCGTTACACATGTGCGTGACTTTTTCAACCATTTCGTATGTGAGACACGTTTGAAACCATTTCGTATGTGCGTGACATTTGAAACCATATCTGATGTTGGTGTCCTTTGCAATCATTCAAAATGTGCGGGCATTTTTCAACCATTTCACATGTATGTACACTTTTCAACCATTTCACATGTGTGTGACATTGAAAACCATATTTATACCCGTGACATTTCCAAGCGTTCCACATGTGCATGACATTTCCAACCATATTTTATGTCCGTGACATTTCAAACCATTTTATATGTGTGTGACATTTCAAATCACCTCATATATGCGTAAAATGCAGACATTATGTGGCTAGACATTCACTCAGGGCATTTAAAACTAAAGAAGCATTTGGTCAGTATCTAATTGTAGACAACCTGTATTCAATCAATCACGGCTGTCAATTAGAAAATGGCCAATCATTTTTATGGGAGGGAAATTGATTGAACTCCGACGTAATCCGACGTTTTTTGTAAATCAGTTTACTTAAGTATAGTTTGGCGACTTAAACATCGTAACTACAGCTTCTTCAAGCTGTAGTTACGACGTCTAATTCGCCAACTAACCATTTAACCTTTTTGTTTGATGTAACTTGCCATATTTTATTCTCAAAATAACGCCGTAAAATATCGAAGCGGGACTTCCTGTTCGAGTCAGTGGGTGTGGCTAGCGGAGTCAGTGGGCGGGACCAGCGTTTGGTCAGTTGTAGTATTTAGGTCACCAACCTATCATTTTACTTTTTTGGTACATGTTACTGCTAATATTTTTGCAAAATAACGCCCTCGGATTTTACATTTTTTCGCAAAAATTACTCCTCCCCATCAGGTATTATTCAAGCGTTTGTTTGTTTTGTTTGTTTGAATAGGGTTTTACGCCGCTTTCAACAATTTTTCAGTTATATCGCGGCGGCTGAAGCACCTTCAAATGGATTCCTGGTATTTCTCACACCAGTACCGCCATCACGACCCTTCCTAGCCTCCAGCTGCTATCCCACATAGGTCTACGATTATCGACCCATTGGTTGTAAATTGGTAGTGTTGTAAATAAATTTCTTGTAACGGTATAGTGCGGAAGTTGTTTAATTTCAAAAACGACGCACAGACGGTCTTGACAAAGATCAGACTGCAGGCTTATCTTTGTCTTTACCTTCTGCAAACACAGAGAAAAAACGACCGGGTTCAGCATAAAGAGGGTTAATGATTGTCTATAACTTGGAAGGCAGAATAAATACCCTGATATGACAATACTTTCTGGTGTGAACGGATTCGACCAAGGACTAGTCTAATGAGAAAATTATAATCCTCTTTTTGTTATACTGTTTAACCCATTTCCCCACGCGGTTTTTTTTTTTTTTTTTTTTTATTATTTTTTATTTTATTTATTTATTTATTTGTTGTTGTTGATGTTGTTTTTACTATTTCAAATTGTAAGAAGCTGCAGACGACAATTTTTGAAGAGCCCGATCCAAGTCAATTGAGAGATGACGGGTTCGAGGCAAAAATCCTTTCCGACATTTGTCTTGTATCAAAAGATTGATATATCTGTAAACCTAAGTTGGATGAGCAGCCGGAGACTCGGAAAGGGTGTAGTGGTAGTACTTATGTAAGAAATACCAGGAATCCATAGTTAGGCCTAGAGCCTTGATAATCTCTTTCAAAATAGCTGATATCATAATCCTAGCCTTAGCATGAGATTAGACTATTGAAAGAAAGCAAGCCTTTATCTCAGGAGAGCGCAAAAGGGTCAACGACGCCTCTTTTTTAATAGAAAAAGATAGTGGATAATGAAGAAAATGCTTGAGACAAGCAATTTCGTCATTTTCCATAATGTCTTCCAAAGGTCTTTTTCTTGAGGGGCGTAAAGGGCAACTTGTGTAGGTTTAACGCTTTCCTGCTTTTGAAATTTGACTGGCCCAAGTTGAAAGAGGCTGCAGACGAAAATGAAAATTTGATACAATTTGAAATAAAACCATGATATGTCGAAGAAAACATTGTGAGAAAGGGATCAAATTCTTTTCATAAGCAACTTTTACCATCCCTCAATATTGTGTCTAGTATAAAATCACAGCAACGTAAAATCCAAGGTTTGTGCAGGAAATGGTTAAACAACCAGATGACGCTTGGGTGACCACTGTTGTATTTAGACACGTGATTCAATGAATTTATCTGGGAACAACGTGGTACAACGCAAGACGGTCACTTCCGAACCTGGCAGATGTGTTCAATGAAGAATTGCGAAAACAATTCACCCTTTCCCGTTTTTCGAAATTTTAGACTAACCCAATTTTAAAAATGTTGCAGACGACAATAAAAAGTATGTGCAACGCAACCATTCTATGTGGTAAAAAAATTGATTGATTGACTTTGGTTTAACGCCACTCTTGAACAGTATTTCAGTCATATCGCAGCGGCTGGAGCACCTAACTATGGATTCCTGGTATTTCTCACACAAGTTCAACCACTACATCCTTTCCTAGCCTCCAACTGCTTAGGTTAACGATTATCCACCCATTGGTGAGAGACAAATGTCGGAAAGAATATGTGCCTCAGCCAGGGATCGAACCCATGACATCCCATAATTGAAGATTAGGAGTCTGACGTGCTATCGTCTGCGCTATGACGGCGGCTGAACCCTGAACACTGTGTATACCCGTACAGTGAGCCAAATCGAAAGTGACACCGACTGTACGCTAAATATATCACTAGTGAGACTACAAAGTTTAACGGATGAAAATTTCTCAATCGAGGAAAATTTTAGACCATAAGACGGATTTAAACGCGATTTTCGGCACTTGAAAGAGCTAATATTACTTGTCTCTCGTTTGTGTGTCACTCTGTGTTATTGAGTATACTTTCTGGTAAAATCAATACTTTAATCGACGAATCACTCACTTTTCTTTAATGCGATCCGTCAGACTGAATCCAAAGTCATTATGCGTAACTGAGAGCATTAATTGTGACCTAGCCTGTGAAGCAGGATAGTAAAATCTTATTTCTTGAACACCTATACCATTTTATTCAGCAATGCATTGTAAATAGCCGGGTACGACCGAGGAATTGCAACCCTGTCTTCTGACTGACTGTACGAATTAGTGACATGCGTACAGTATCAGTAGGGACAGAGGTCGCAGAAAAATCTGTACGATTAGTAACAGTTAAAAATATGATACCCGACAGCTGATTCCATCTGCTATCCTGTTTATTTGGATAGTCTTTGGCCAACAATGCCAAATACCGATCCTTAAAACCTTTGTAAATATATATGCACATAATAATACCGTTATACGAGCTAACTCGTGAGGTTTATTTGTCTTTTAGAGCTTCTTTTAGTTCTTCTATCAGACTGTTTTCAGGGGTATATATATATATATATATATATATATATATATATATATATATATATATATATATATATTATTTTTTTTATTTTCCTTTCGTAACAGCTGAAACTATGTGAATACAAATAGGAAACGAGCTTGGTCAACCGCTTGTCGATGTAAACCGCGCTCCGCATACAATAATAGTACTACTACTACTACTACTAATAATAATAATAATAATATTTTTTTATTATTATTATTATTATTATCGCTATTCTTCAGGAGGACAACATATTTCGCACGAGTACCAGTCTTTCACGCAGCCTCTTATCTGGTGAATATGCCATCATTCATTTGACTATGAGATTATAACATGTCCATCGTCGGTTTGCCAGGGAGCTCAATACCATATTTTCTTGAGGGCATTTTGGTAGATATAGAATGCCGGGGTATAAGCTTGGCAACTAAACCGTGGGCATGTTTATATCAAAAACACAACAGACCTAACTAAGAACTGATGTCAAAAGTTTTTGTCATTGTACTAGTCTGCTAATGATTGCACGCATAACTGTAGTAATAAAAGTTTCAGAACTTGGGCATAATTGAATACTTTGAAACTTAATATGGGAGAAAAGCATTTTATCCCTGTACATAAGTTTTTAAGAAGAGTACATGTACTATGCCAATTTAGAGGTGCGCCACTAGTGGCATAATCCATACGATATAATCGGCTGAACCTTGCATATCATTTTAGGTCGCACAAATGGGTGTGTGTGTAAATGAAGTGCAGCCCGATTGAGACTATTCGCACGGCTGTCGTATAGATTATCAGCTTATCCCTCCAGTCAGAGCAGCCTGGACAACCTCACTGCATAATTGTCACATCTCGAACAGGACATTGTGATCAGTGTGCGGCTGTTGACTTTGTGTTTGATAGGGTCTGCAAAAATTACATGATTCATATTGCTCCAATTCTTTCACCTTAGACGCACCTCAAAGAAGTCCTGGTATTAAACATGCGCTGATCAAGAAACTTTTCCCAGAGGGGTCCACACTCCCAAGTGGGGTCTGACGAAAAAAGTTAACATTGCCACAAAACAGCAACAACGGAAAATTTTCATTTTTTACAGCTGAAAAATTTACTGTATGTTGTATAGGAGTGTTTTCGTATTGGACTTTGACTATAAATGTTTAAAACATTGGTCCCAATGAGCAAAAGTCACCCTCTTTCCTCGTGTATTGTCGATTTTTTTATATAAATATATGACAAGTGTCAATTCAGAGAATAAGATGCACCTCAAAAATAGAAATCCTAGTAAACTTTCAGTGAACCTCAAACACAAGGGAATCACTGAGTAAAATTTTGTATAAACGGTGAATATGATATGCAAACACGTGCAAAATATTGCATCTAAACGTCTCCAATTTAAAAAAATTACAGTTAACATTTGACTTAATGTGGCTATCTTTTTCGAACTAATCGTACAGACTTTCGAGGCTAATCGTAGAGACACGAAACATGCACAGGTCACTGTTCGTACAGTTGCTCTAGGCAGGGTGGTTCTTTTCACGAGGATGTTATTTAAATCTTAAGGGCATTTTCACCAAACGGAGCTCGAGGTTTTCATTACTAAAGACAGTAATGTCATTTTACCAGTGGAACTCTTTGCAATCTACCTCAGAACATACTTTACCGGAGAAAAATCATTCGCATCCTCGGACAAAAAAAAAGTAAAACTCGCTGATTGCCTGTGATTAATTCCGATTCGCGGATAGAAGCACCGTTCCACAATAAAATGTAAAACAGACATGAAAAAATGCGTTCAGTTCGCAATTTATTATCGAAAACCGCGTTTCAATCCGTCTTCAAGTCTAAATTTTACCTCGACTGAATAATTTTCATCCGTTAAACTGTTTAGTCTCACTAGTGATATATTTAGCGTACAGTCGGTGTCACTTCCGATTTGGCTCGCTGTACGGTTATATACAGTGCTTAAAGGACCTTAAAAGAGACAGTCCTGTGAGAAGTAAACGGTTGAAATGGTAACACATAATTGTGTAAAGGAATCATAAAAATATTTTTAAAACGAAAAGATATGTTGCGGTAATGGGGTTCGTTGAAGTATAAACCTAAAAACTTAATCATAATATATGAATACTTTTAAATATTGCTGTATAATAGATGTAAAAATGATGTGGATGGGACATTTCTTGAAAGATGCATTAGCCGAAATATCGTAGCAGAGTAATCAATTTTCAAGTGTTATTTCATTATCCAATGGACTAGTTCTTGGACTTAACAAGGACTTTTACATTAATCAAAGCGCTGAAATCCTGAGATATGTATAAATGGGATATATAACCTGGGCAGAAAAGCTTTAATGGTCGGAATATCGGGGTATCACTTTCTACCCAAATCTACTGTCGATTATGCGCAGATCTGAAAATTATCTAGTAAACATTCTTTTGGTCAAATGAAAGATTTTAATCCATTCCCAACACATTGACGCTTTTGGACCCCCTTTAATAAGAATAAATGGGAAAACATTGTGTAAAATTAAGAAATTGCTTGTAACAAGCAAATTCTTAATTTTAGCAAATGTTTTCAACAAAGAAAAGGGAAAAATCTAAAATTTCATTCGTCTGCAACTCCTTTCAATTTGTTCAAGTTTAAAATATTGTCGTCTTGAAATGGGTTAAACCTTCTTGTGTTGATGCCTGCGATATGCATACGTTGAGCACTACGCAATCTGAGGCTAAAAAACCATAAACAAAAACAAACGAAACTATTAAGAAGAATGATTAACAAATCCCTATTGCAATTTTCTAAAAATATTAAAGCCAAAGCAGAAATAAACAGACACCTCTTCAATTTTTGTTTTGTCATTTTGAAGAAATAAATAAAGAATACGTACGATCAGTGGCAATAAAAAATATTAGACTGGTCCAAATTGAAAGAGTAAATAGACGATAAAACAAAGTTAATAAAATTGAACATTAAACGCGATATTCAGTAAAAAAAGTGAGAAAATAAGAAATTGCTATTTTATATTTTTCAAAGTAATTTTTTTCTTTATCAATGTTTTACTAAGCTATATTTCTTCCATGCGTAAAAATTAGGTAAAATATTTGGGACCAGAGGGTATATGCCGTCTAAAGTTATAGGCGATGCTAACTCAAAGGTCTTTACAATTATTAACAAATCGACATACCATAAACACCCAACTTACTGGTAACTGCAACCATCAACCCTGCAACAGAACCAGAGTACACAGCCGAAAACTACGGGAACAAACACCAGAAAAAGATTATCTCGATTTCCCTTCGCTCGTGAGGATGATATTCGAGAAAAGGATGATCTCGATATCCCTTCACTCGTGAGTAAGACGTTCCAGAAAAAGATGATCTCAAAATTCCTTCACTCGTGGGGATGACATTCGAGAAAAATTTGATCTCGATATCCCCTTACTCGTGTGGATGGAGACTTAGCCTACAAATGATCGGGATACAGTAATTTAACCCTTCTAGGCCTACGTGATGTACATGTATATTGTCATCATGATTATTATTCGTGTTGTTGTTCGTCCCCTCATTACTGCTATCATGATGACCGGTCAACTCGGCACATTTATAACTCGGCCCATCGGCAACTCGGCCCATCGTATAACTCGGCCCGGTCAACTCGGCCCCAATATATGGTATAGAGTGATATGTGTCGAGTATAATTGTTGATTAAGAAGGTGTCGGATTACTGGCACTTGTAAAGACAGTGACAGATTAAGTTTAATTCTATTTCTAAAGGTGTGAAGCAACCAATCGTTTTTTGTTGTTGTTGTTGTTGTTGTTGTTGTTGTTTTGGTTGTTGTCATGTAGTAATCATGATTAAATCGAAGGTGACATGAATTGAAACGTCATTTGGATAATCGAAATGAATAGTAATAACAAGGAAAAATTGCACTTTCAATCATTTCTGTTTATTCCTAATATCGTAACATAACAAATTTTAAAATAAATTGATACGAACATATTTTAGCATAATTATAGAAGAAGAATTTGTAGTTGACAAATTAAGATATAATAATTTGTAGTTAGAAAATATCATAGGAATTCGGAAAATTGTTCCTAAAGCACTTTCTTCATTTCCATGATATTACCTAGAATGTTTCATAATTAGACAAAACTTGAAAATTTTAAAACAAACAAACGACAAAATTTCAGACAATTCCAAGTGCCTTAAAATCCATGTGACAAGCAAATTATTCATTTTACCTAATGTTTTATTCAAATATACCTGAAAAAAATCATTAATTTTGAATAGTCATATACAATTCATTTCACCTGGAAATGGTTAAATGTACAGTTGGTTTTACATAGCAGACGACGAATTTTAAAAAAATAATTCTGTAGGGTAGAAAACATTATGGAAAGCGAAGAAAGTGTGTTCTTCTTTTTCCACAATGCTATCTTCACTATTACAACAGAGGTACGTAAAAATCAGGGGTTGAACGGGAAACGTTAAAATAGCAATATTATTTTACTATATTTATTACGCAGCAGCTGGTCTGATCTGTCTAGACTCTTTCAACGTGTATATATTCCCACACTGTCTGAGGAAGGCCGCGGTGGTCAGTTCGTGGTTGGCATACTGTTCCCAAAGTGTTGTTATTTTACTGTCGATGTCCTTGTATTTCTTTCGTGAACGTCGGCTCAAGTCTCCGCTGCGAATCGCAAGATCTATAAGTTCAGCCTCGCGACGCAGTAGTGGTACAAGTTTGTAGAAAGTGATGTGGGCCCCCGCCTTCTGATTTAGTCTGTGGTGCCAACCTGTCAACGAAAGCAAAACTCTTTGAAGATGATGCGTGTGCATATAAAAATTCTAGACTGTCTAAAAAATTAAATACGGCTACTTGATTAATGGATCAAATTTTCAAAAAAAAAGGAGAAAAATACATAAGTTTACATTCAAGGTCGTTGTTGGTCCTCACTTTCTGTTGGTACACGCTCCAACTTGGAATGTCGAACGTGGGACCCCGAATCCACTGTCTTTCTATGTAGCCGACGAGTTCTTTTAGTTGAGGCGAAGTGGCTTTTGCCTTGATTATCTCGAAAGCGGGACCTATGTGTGGGGAAGGCAGGAACGGGAGGGCGAACAGTTGTTTTACGTAATGGCACACACCTGTAACAATTTTTGGCATTTTACATGATAAAGAACCATTCGAAAGACAGTATCTATTGCTTATTAATATGCTTTACCATGCTTTCTATAGGAATATCGTCAATGAACTATCAAAATATTGAAGTTGTAACAAATGGTGTAGCTCCAATGTTTTTGTTCGCACAAAATTGAAAAACACACACGGTTAGCATTCCCTGAAACAGAAAAGAAAAAGAGAAAAAAATATCAAAGAATATGGAAGTGCACAATACATGTTCTTTGTCTGTAGGTAGTTGCCAAACCTAGTTCCTGAATGTGGCGCCAAACTGCCTGCGTCCAATGGAATACGCATCCCTTGATAGGTGTACCCGGGAAAACCTCTCGTAAAGCCAGCCAAGCAGCTATAATAAAAGGGAAACCATTACCATACGAAAGAAAAGTTAGAAAAAGCCAAATTCAGTTGGTTTATGGATCATAACTATATCTTCATAGCAAAAACCCAGTAGTTTGATTTTTTAAAAAAGTATTCAAATGGCAAAATGATATTTGTAGGTGGACAAGAAGTAATTATGAATAAAATGACCAAAGTAACACTAACCACATTCGAAGTCAGCTACGAATCCTTCAACGGACAGCGTCTGCAATCTCTGCGGTATGCACTGGAAGACCTGAAATTAGATAACAGCAATGATAATATAACTATCGATTTATAGAAATTTATAACGTCAATAACGTCGGTAGTTAAGACGTAACACAGAATAATTTGTTACTTCACTAAATAATACGATACCCACCTTAACATAGTCTGATCTTGTCTTTCTTGACATCAGGACAAATACCAAAGGGAACTGTTGTGCATTTCCGTCTATCTCCACCAACCCGTGGATGGAAAAGAGCTGTCCCTGGCGCGACCATGGCCCGTTCATTACCTAAGGAGAGAAAATGCTATATGTTAATTATCTTTTAATGTGTATATAGTAAATCATGTTTGTGTACAATAAAACATTTTCCCGAATCCTTTCCCATACGTATAATCCCAAATCGTTTGGTTCGGCTTAGTAGTCCCAACTGTTGGTCAGTGGCAAAAATTATGTGTCTATGATCCTCCCCGCACATATCTTCAACCAGGAAGTCATCACAACGAAGAAAGTTGCGATCGATCTGCAATAAATATCTTGTTATCAAAATCTCTCCCATATACATAAGTAAAAATATCTGCTCATATATGTGATCGTAAATCTTCTTTGTGTTGAGATTGAAAACATTGTGGTAACTGAAGGTATTATATCGAGCAGTTTAATCATTGTCCACTATGCTTTCCAAACGTAAGTAGTGAATGATATTTCAATAAGGATTTTCGGCAAAACAACATAAGTTATACCTCGAACTTCAAATCCTTTGGTTCAGATGGTCTTATATTAGCGCTGCACCTGTTCGTAATTCTGACTAGGAGTTCTTTCTTCGGCAGTACCACGTGACTTGGCAGCACCTTTCTTAATAAGACGTCTTCTACTAAAAAATAGATACTATAACTGTGACCATATCGAATCAACCTGATTAATGCAATTAATGGAAATTGATAAATTATTTATTATAGTAAAATTCAAGCATATTGAACAAATTTTATCAATCATCAAAAAGTGGTTAGCATAATCCATTACATCGCTGTAGATTTAAAAGTAAATTGAACAACAACAATACATTTAAGTCGGTACGACCCCCCCCACCAAAAATAAAAAAGTTAAAAAAATAAAGTGACAATATTACATCAAAAAAATAATATAATAAAGAAAAAAAATCACATCAGTTCTAAAGTTATTCCAAATATATATCGCAATATACTGGCATTACTATATACTATATTTTGGGGCCGAGTTGACCGGGCCGAGTTATTCCATGGTCCGAGTCGACTGGTAACCGCTATCATTACCACCATTATCATTGTGACTTTTATTGCAGTGAATACCAACATCAAGTTGACTTTTATTGCAGTGAATACCAACATCAAGTTGACTTTAATTGCAGTGAATACCAACATCAAGTTGCAATGCCATACTACAAAATTAGCCTGTTCTGAATTTAAAGAAGTAGTAGGCGACCATTCAGATTATATTTTAATGTCAGTATACAAGATTCTAACATTGCTAACTGCGTGCGGGCTTGCGTGGTAATTGGATGATATTATTTCGCAACTACCGCGAAATATGCGTGTAGCGAATTGAGCTGTAAACTACCTAGGTGTGACGTAACTTCCGTTGTAAACAATAACATTCTACAGCTGTACAGTGACAGATGTGAGTAAAAATATCTAATTATTTCCTACAAAAGTAGTAATTTCCTCAAATAAAGCTTTTGACTAAATCTACGATAATACTGTTACTTATGTTGAATTATGAGAAAGAAATATTCCTCTCATAGATGTACTTTTCAAGTCCAAATGACCTTCTAACGTTAGTACGGGATATCTGTTTCGGAATTTTTAGACTGGTCGCATCCGAAGAAATATATATCATAAAAAACATAGGCACTTGACTTCAGGAGTTTGTTACAACTTAAGAAAAGATATCTCTGTTCACTATAGAGATATAGCTATTAATTACAAAAGGGCTACAAGTCAACTCGTACCAAAGGCAACTCGTACCCAATTTAGTCAACTTGTACCCAACTATTTTTAACAACTTTTTAATAACTTGTTTTTAACAAATTTTAACAACCCAAAGTGAAAATTTTGGAGTCACCTCAGTCCCACTTTCTTTTTCACTATATCTTCAGTACTAAATAAATCCTAGTTACAAGATTCTAAGCAATCAGTGGACATTAATCTTGTCACTTATTTTTTTATTCTAATTTTACTGGACAACAGAATTTTAAATAATAATGAAAAGAAAGAAGTAGCAGATAACATCAAACCTTCAATTTTCAACTTAAACGGAACAGTTTATCTTGTTTACCTTTAGCAAAATAATGGAATATGAGACTAGCTAAGCCTAAATGAAACAGATTGCAGGTGTCTTACGACAATACAAAGTGAGTAAAATTTTGAAAAAAAGGAAAATTAGGGTATTTTGGTTCTTTTGTCTAAATATAGCAGTGGATATCATAATTGGAAAAGGAGAAATCACTTCCAGCATGGAACTCCTCCTCTATGTACAACGTTTCTACCCTGTATTGTAAAAAGAATATTGATCGTGAACGTTACTAAGACTTTGATCAAGTGAAATTGGTTGTATGTGACTTTCAGTAGTATTTCAGTAAAAACGCTGTTGGTAGGTGCACCTAACCACTGATTACTGCCATTTTTCACACCAGTAACATGTACAGCTGCAACAATAAATTTTGATCATTACATATTTAGCTGCTCAGCCAACTTAATAGTCAAATTATATATCATATTTCCATAGGTAAAAGACAAATGATGTTTTTAACAATGGCATTTTTTCCCAAATTTGTGATCATGCTCAGGACTCTTGAATAGAAACATCCTGTAAATATGGATCTATTAAGCAAGCTAGGCCAGGCAAGAGGTTATGCTTAAAAAATGTTTTTAATATGAGAATTACCATTTTGTACACCAAAACGGGCATATCACTACTATGCCATCAGGGACATCCATCATCTGAGGTGCGTTCTTTTCGTTGAACTGAAAAATCCCGCTAAATAAGATGTTTGAGGCGTTTTCAAGAACAAATTTTGTTATTTTAAGTGCTTTCAATTTTTATTCACATTGAATTGGCGTTAACCCATTCCCACACAGCAAAATTTTAGACTGATCCAAATTGAATGAAGCTGCAGACAACAATTTCATGTTGATGGAATTTTGAATTTTTTGTTTTTTTAAATAGAAAACATTGTGGATAATGAAGAAATCGCTTGATACAAGCAATTTCTTCATTTTCCACAATGTTTTCCAATGCTTTTTTCTAGAGGGGCGTAAAAAGGAATTGGAATGGGTTAACCCCAAAGCCTGCACTAAAACTACAATAAAATCAATAAGTATGGTCTACTGTGACCTAGTCATAGACAGTTGTTAGTGAATTCCTTTCAGCTTCAGGTAATTTATATTTTTTGCCATTAATGGGGAAAAAAACATCTGCGAAAAAAGTTTAAAATTGTTTCAGAAATTAATGTATTTCAGAATAACTTTGATATTATCTACTATTCTTTCTCTTCACCATGTAAATGAATAGAATTTTTGTTGTCTAGTAACGAGTAAAACGCAGAGGAAAAAATTAGATTAAATTATTGTAAGCTAATAGCTTGGAGTCTCATAACTAGGTTTCTTAATCACAGGACATACATTAAAACATTAAAATTCAAAATGGGCATGTGTTGACTCCTTAATTCAGTCATATTTGTTTTCTTCATTTCATGCGTTCTCCTTTAAGCAATTAACTACCTTAAATATAAAATTACTTTAACAGAAACTTGATAGCCAGTAGAGCATCCTGGGCCCCCATAGGTCTCTTGTTTTCAAATCAAATTCAAATTTTCTTCTACAATACCTTTGAATTTGAACAGGTTTTAATATTTTGCAAAACAGGAAAGGGTTAAGCTCTAATTAACCCATTTCCATCAAGAAAAACAACTGGGAAAATATTGTGGAAAATGAAGAAATTATTTGTCACAAGCAATTTCTTCATTTACCCAATCTTTTCTACCCAGAAAAATGAAAGAATGTATAATTTCATAAACTTTAAATTGTTGTTGGCATCATCTTTTAATTTGGACCAGTCTAAAATTTTGCTGTCTGGTAATGGGTTAATACTTTCAGACTCAGGTAATGCAAACAAATGAGAGATGAGAAGCCTCAACCAATATGTACTAAGCCTATACAGACAGATGCTAAGAAAAGGGAGACAACTAGTGTTGACAGACAAACAGTACTACTACAGCAGAGTGAGGGCTGAATTTGAAAAGAATAAAGACTTACAAAATGAGACAGATATCAAATTTCAAGTGGAGGTAATACTGAATTTCAATACATAACTTTACCCTTGTCATGCTGATCCCACAATTTTCCTGATTTGACAATGGCTTTGACAGGTGTATAGACTAAGATCAGCCTGCACAGACGTGCAGTCTGATCTTAGACTACAATACCTGCTTGCTTTTGTTGTGTTGAGAAAAAAATTTACCACAACATCGATTGAACTGTAAATGTCTTCATTTTTAAGATATATAGCAAAGAGAGAATAAATATTCAGCATGACATGAGTCATTTTGACACAATTTCCTTCTGTTTATATAACACTAAAGAAAAGAAATTGTGGAGCAATATTTGAAATGAAGAGTTTTTTTACACTATTTTCTACCAAGGAAGACAGATTTTTAACATTTTATCAGCTTGGACCTGTCTAAACATTATTTTCTATTTTATTCTATTTTCAAGAACAAACCTATAAGGTAGAATAACCATTCTGGATTCCAATTATTTACATAGCACAAGCAGTTTTAACCCTTGTCAGTCTGCACAAGACTTTTTGCTTTACTTGGGTCCTTTTTGCTGGATGGGTCACAAATTAACGGATAGCTGCTCTCAATCAAGGAGTCAATCAACCATTATTTATTTAGACTGGAAGTGAACTTTGAACTTCAACACTGGCCAATAGTTACGGCATTTTAGTCCAAATTGAAACATTTTACTTATTTAGCTCATTTGACCATAGGTGGTCAAGGAGAAACTATTGTGATCATGTGTCCAGCATCAACATCCAGAGGCCACATTTTTGGCTCATGTCTCTTGAAAGTTTGTCATAATGTTTGTCTCCATAATATATCAGTCGTGTTCAATTTAAGCTCACATGGGGTCAAAAACTAGGTCACTAGGTCAAATCTCAAATCTCAGAAAATGTTTATGTGCCCTCTAAAGGTTGCATTTTTTGGCTAAAATTTTTTGATATTTGGCTAGGATATTTGGCTACATATCATCAAGTTTGATTTTGGGTTACATAGAGTCAAGAACTATGTCACTAAATCAAATATTAGAGGAAAAAAACATTTTTGCGCTGTCTCATTTTTGGCATAAGTGTCTTGATGTTTGGTCAGAATGTTTGTCTACAATAAATCTAGGTCACGTTTGATAAAGGGTCCTGGTGGGTAAAAAAGTAGGTCACATTTTAGGAAATCCTTGTGTGCACCCTTAAAGTCACAATTGCTGCTCGACTATCTTGATATTTGGTCAGAATGGGTTAAATTGTCTGTGTAACATTCTCTTAACCCATTACCACACAATAACATTTCAGACTTTTCCAAATTCAAGGAAGTTGCAGTCGACTGTGTGGACAATCTTAAGTTGATGAAATTTTCCAAAATCTTTGTATATCCAACTGAAAAACATTGTTAAAAGTAATTTCTTCATTTTCCACAATGTTTTCCAAAGCATTTGTCTGTAGGGGTGTCAAAAAGCATCACTAAAAGGGAATGGTTTAAAAATTGAACTGCATGTACACTGTATTGTGCAATAAGCTTCCACTATGACATCACATATGCAGGAGAGATAAGCGGTTTGGGGAAAGAACAAGGGGAGTAAATTAGTTTCCTAAACACCTGTATGATAAGTGAACTCAAGTGTCTCTAGATGGTAGTCTAGTATTAAAGAATTTACATACACTAGACAATTGACCAATCACTGGCCTTGCCAAGTTACTCCATTTGCAATGCCCATTCACTCCCACAGGAAGTCCCACTTTTATCTTAAACTGCATTATTTGCAACATTTATGGACTGGTATTGACTAGTTATTTAATTGACAGCCTTGCTTGGTCAATTTTGTTTGAATCAAACAAAGTAATTTGTATGCATGAGAGGATGGGGAATATTTTGAGATAAAATTGAAGTGAATAGTTATATACTGGTTATGAATACACAATATTGTATACTTAAACCCAAATGACAAAATTTTAGACTGGTCCAAATTTTGAGAAGTTGCAGACAAAATTTCAAAGTGTGAAAAAAATGTTAAAAAAAAATAAGTGCAAAATAGAGTAGAGAACATTGTGTGCAATTGCTTTTAATAAGCAATTTCTCTTTTTCCATAATTTTTCCATGATGGTAATCTTTTAGAAACATCATTGTGTAGAAATGAGTTAACGCACTACAAAACCATTGTCAGTTTTAGTCTTCTTAGAAAAATAGGATTGGCAAACATTGTTTGAACAGAAAAAAATCATGAAAAGCCTCATTTTCTTCTTTTCTTTCAAATTTTCTCAACTGTATGTGAAAAAAGCTAAATAATTCCCTTTCAGAAAGCTGAATCTTTTCTGAAAAATGACAGACTTGTGTAGCTGTAAGGCCATTAGAAGTGAGTGAGACAGCCATTGACATTGGAGTTTTAGATAAAACAAAAGGTGTGAAAAAGTATATAATATAGTAGTTTGAATCAGACATTGTGGTGGAAGGAAGAAATAGCAGCACATCTTGACAGCAGTGCAATCTTTTTTATTGTGATAAGAATTCAAGCAAATAGACAGTGAAAGCTGAACAAAAAGTAAAAATGTAAGCTGTAAGCAAGATTATCAGAATTACATAGACTTTAACAAAGAACTAGGTCAGATTCCAACGATAAGACCTGCAAGTCTGTGTTATCAAGATTCTACTCTGTAATTTAGACCTTTGTTGTTTCCAATCACAAGTAATCAGAGAATATTTCTTACCTTGTTGTCTAAGCAATTAGTGAGATTTTTAATTTTTTGTTTAAAAAAACCTCATGTCTAAAACCCTGTAATATTTGTGAAATTATATGCATATAATTTACAATGATGCCTTTGAATAAGAGAAAACAAATGAATTGATGGTGATGATGATAATGATGAGGATGATGATAACAGAAATTTAGTTTCAAACAAAAAGGTTCAAACCAGAAATGGAGCTAGAATCAGAATTTGCTCAGATAGTGAAAGCAGTACAGGCAAATGATGTAGTGACCGTCAGGAATTTGTTAGATACAGGACAAAGTCAGACAACTCTTAACTCAAGTCTGTGTTGGGCTGCAAGGCTAGGTAACCTCCCCTTATGTGTGTTGTTATTGGAGAATGGAGCAAATGAGAATGCTGAAGTATGGGGTGGTTTTACACCAATCATCTGGGCTAGTGTATTCATGGGAGATATGTCTGTCATTCGATATTTGATATCCCAGGGTGCAAATGTCAACCACCAATCAGCAAAAAGGAAACAAACTTCGCTACATGCTGCCATTATAAAGGGAAACTACCAGTTATCAGAACTTTTGATACAACATGGGGCACAGCTTGATTGTCAAGATTACCTGTATAAAACTCCACTACTGCATGCAGTACAAAGAAACCTACCCAACTGTGTTAAGCTTCTTATTCACCATAACTGTAATGTGAACATTCCAGGGTTTGTAAATGGACAAAGATTATCTCCCTTGTTGGTAGCTCTTCTCCAAAATAATTTTGAAATCACAAAAATGCTGATTCTTGCTGGTGCTAAATTTGAAAGAATGTCAATCTATCAGACTTTTACAATGACTCAGTATTACAGAAAAATGGAGGAAAATTTCAACTTTGAACTTCGACCCATCTACCTCAAACAACAGTGCAGAGTTTGTATAAGAAAAATGCTAAAACCAGATTTCCTGGAAAAGTTGAGACAAATAGACCTGCCAAACAGTCTTAGAGATTTTATATGCATGGATGAACTCAATAGAATTGTTAATTGAAGTACTAATATATAAGATATTGTTTATACAGTATATCCTATGAATTGCAAATTACAATTTTTTTTTGATGAGGTTTATCGTTTTTGAGCTCAGGTTTCCTAAGGCTAGTTTTTGTGATCGCCTTACACCTAGTGCCAGTCTCATGCTGTTGGTCTGCAATTTCTTTAACCCATTGCAAGCCAAAAAAATTTTAGGCAGGTCCAAATTTAGAGAAGTTTCAGACAGCATTTTCAGGTGGATGAATTTATGAAATTTTTGGCTTTGAAGGCAGAAAACATTGTGGATAAGGAAGAATTTGCTTGCTACAAGCAATTTCTTCAATTTCCACAATAATTTCCAAAGCTTTTTTCTTGAGGGTAGTTAAAAAGTGAGATCATACAGGGAAAGGTTAAACAACATCTCCCAAACTTCTTGGCTGATTTTTACCAAGTTTAGTGGAAATATTCCCTAGGCTGTCCACTTTTACAATTTCCTGTTCAATCCATGTTTCTCATGTCACTGTGGTTTTTATAATTGAGAAAAGATTTTAGAAAAAGTTGAATTTGCTTGTAGCAAGCAATTCTTTCTTTTTCCACATTATTTTCTACCCTACTAAATGGTTATTTTCCAAATAAGATCAACTTTAAATTTTTGTCTGCATATCCTTTGATTTTGGGAAGGTCTAAAGTTTTTACAAATAGGAAAACATTAAAACTGCAGAGGTGAGAGGGTTTGGTGTAGAAGTGAACTATGACATTTCATCCCTTAACCCTTGATCAATTTCAGTTAAGTTTGGTTGGTTTGTTCAGTTAACCCATTCCCACTCTATGACACTTTCAGATGCCCCCAAGGAAAAAAGTTTTGGAAAGCATTGTGGAAAACGAGGAAATTGCATGTCTTCTACCCAGAAAGTTGAAAAAATCCAAAGTTTCATAAACTTTAAATTGTTGTCTGCAACCTTTAATTTTGGCCAGTCTAAATTGTCACCTTCTGGTAATGGGTTAATGGTTCCCTTTTGAAATTGCTAAAATAGTTGAAATCCCCTAAAGATATTGTTGCTGTGGATAAAAGCCTAATGCTGTTTGGCTTTTTGACATTAATTTGTACTTTATTTTAGCTCACCTGAGCACGAAGTGCTCATGGTGGGGTATTTTGATCGTCCTCTGTCTGTCATGTGTTGTGTGACAGCAATCCTAAAATGACATCTCCTCCAAAACCGCTGGGTGGATTTCAACCAAATTTGGCAGAAATGTTCCTTGGGTAGTGCCCTTAAGAAATTGCTAAAAAAATTGAAATCTGTTTTAAACTCTGGTTGCCATTGCAACAAAACTGAAACTTTAATGAAAACTTTAAAAATTATCACCGCCTGACTCAGAAGGCGTAAAGCCTTGATATTTGGCATGAAGCACCAGTACAATGATATTTTCAGAATTGCTAAAATCATCAATCTAGGGGACCCAATGGGATGGGGCTTATATAGAAATAAAGAAGGGTTTCAAAACGACATCTCCTCCCAAACCACTGTGCAGATATCAGCCAAATTTGATAGGAATGTTCCATAGGCGATGCCAAATGAAAATTGCTAAAAGAATTGAAATCTGTTTTAAACTCTGGTTGCCATGGCAACAAAACTGAAATTTTAATGAAAACTTTAAAAATTATCTCCTCCTGACCTATAAGGCACAGAGCCTTGATATTTGGCATGAAGCATCAGTACAATGACCTCTTACAGAATTGCTTAAATCATCACCCTCGGAGACCCAGGGGCAGAGCCCCAGGGGTGGGTGGGGCTTATATAAAAATAAAAAAGGCTTTTTAAAATGACATCTCCCCCCAAAACCACTGGGCTGTTTTCAACCATATTTGGCAAGAATATTCCTTGGGTGATGCCATATGAAAATTGCTTGAAGAATTAATTCTGTTTAAACTCTGGTTGCCATGGCAACAAAACTGAAATCTTAATGAAAACTTTAAAAATTATCTCCTCCTAACCCAGAGGGCCTAGAGTCTGTATCTTTTGCATGAAGCATCAGTGCATTGACCTTTTTCAGAATTGCTAAAAATCATCAAACTCGGGAACCCAGAGGGGGGGGGAGGGCTTATATAGAAATGAAGAAGGACATCAAAACGACATCTCCTGTCAAACCACTGGGCTGTTTTCAACCAAAGAATTTAATCAGTTGAAAACTCTGGTTGCTATGACAACAAGAGTAAAATTGGGAAAAAAATGAAAAAAAAAATCTTTCTGACCTAGAAATTAAAGAATCTTGAGTTTTGATTGAAGCATTTGTACATTGACCTCTTTCAAAGTTGATAGAATTTTAGAGCCACGGGAGATTAGGCTTAAATATAATAAAGAAGGCAACCCTTTCAAAACTATTTGGCCAATCTAAACCAAATTGGGCTTGGAGATTTTAGTTAAATGTTAAAGGAGGTCTTCTCCCGACCCAGTTTGTATTAGACCTTGAGGAAAAAAAGAGCCTTATTTCAGGTGAGTGCCAGGGCCACTGGCCCTCTTGTTTGCTTATTTTATAGTTTACATAAAGTCTCTAACTTATCTAAAAAATGGTCATCATTTGATTTGTATATCTCCTGTTGTTTTTAATAATTAAATTTTTAGTGTCATCTATCAAAAATTGGCGTTTTGATTGTGATGAAATGGTGAAGGGAATAAATTCATTTATTTGGAATAGTTTCATTGTGACGATTAACAGTCACAATAGGGGTTGACGGTTAGGCCTCCAACACAGTGGAATTTTAGACCGGTCCAAATTGAAAGGAGCTGCAGACGACAATTTCAAGTTGATGGAATTTTAAATTTTTTCGTCTTTTTGCATAGAAAACATTGTGGATAATGAAGAAATTGCTTGATACAAGCAATTTCTTCATTTTCCACAATGTTTTTCAAAGCCTTTTTATTGAGGGGCGTAAAAAGGAGGAATTGAGTGGGAATGGGTTAAATACTAGACTGTTTACAAACTCAACTGAGCATGAAAGGATCTGGAGAACTACTGGTATTATCTGCTGTCTGTCTTTCAACCATTTAGACCAAATCTTTAAAGATATTCTTCTACAAAGCTGCCCATCAGATTTTATGAAACTTTAGGGAAATGATCTTTGGCCATCATAGCCCTCTTCTTGAAAGTAATGCTAAACAGTAGCCTAAAACGAGTATGACTAGAGGAAAAAAGAGACTGGTACATTGCATCTCATTAGTTTTTATATACTTCACGCATTCTTACCATAGGCACCAAATTCATTCCTAGCTCAACTGGTAAACGCAAGCTGAGTTATTGCATTATCTTTGTGTCCATTTTGAGTCAGTGCATTCGTTATTTCGTACATAAACTTCCCTTCAGAAACTTTAAAGGTTGGTTTCAATAAAACTTTCTCCTTAACGTTCTTTCGGAAGTGTCTAATCAGGCCTCTTAAAAAAGATATTGTTTTATTTACATGACTTTTGTTGGTGGACCTTATTGCCTTAGGAGTTAGACGATTTCCAGGAAGACAGTACATGTACAGCTGGATAAGTGAATTTAATGATTGAGTTATCTTATTCCGATTACTGTTGACCCATTACCAGACAGCAACATTTAAGACTTATTTAAAATTAAAAGGAGTTGTAGACGATAATTTATTGACATGAAATTTAGATTTTTTTTCAGCTTTCAAGGTAGAAAACGTTCCTTACTTCATTTTACATACTGGTTTCAAAATTGTTTTTCTTACGGGGCTTCAAAAAGCGTCATTATGTTTGAATTGGGTTAATAGTAAATACAAAGCAGTTCAAACTGATAGCTGACTAGTTTTTTGCTTCACTGGAAGCCAACGGGGCTATTGTCATGGTATTGTGCCCGTCGTTATTTGTGCAAGAATCTGTCGGTCCATCATTTTTTAGTGTAGAATCTTTGTCTCAGGTACTGCTTGATGAATTTCAACCTCGTTTCATTGAGTGATCCTTAGATGACCCTTTGTCATATTTATACAAGAATGTTGCATATGAGTCGGTTTCCTTGTTTAGAATTACCCTCTAATCATTTAGTTTCAGGCTTGTGGAGTGGTACGGGCACTCTGACACCTCTAATTCTGCAATTTTTGCATCTCTTGTAAAAACTCTAAGAAATAACTACAGATCTTCATGTTGCGTCGTATTTTCTTACATTTACATCTAGACTCTCAAGAATGCATTTGACCAATCGCTGACCCCGCCCTTTGACTCCAACAGGAAGCCCCGCTTCGATTTACTTGACGTTAATGTAGAAAATTCATAGCCAGGAGTATGGAACAAGAAAGTGAAATCTTTGGTTGGCGACCTAAATGTCGTAACTACAGCTTGAATAAGCTGTAGTTACGTCATTTAAGTCACCAAACCAACAGAAATGTTTCTCAAACGTGGTGGCTAATGTTTCAGTTCAATTCTGAATTTCGGGCTGAATGACTGAGTTGATAGGTCGATTGAAATCTTGAACGACAGCCGCGATAGGTCAGTTTCAAACTTGTTTTTGTGAAAACTTCTTCGATACTTCGCATGACTTTAGAGAAAGAAGAAATTTGTTGACATTTCTTTTCTTTTCCTACAATGTCTTCTTAACCCTCAACTTAATTGCAAAATTTTAGACCTATCCAAATCGAAAGCTTTTGCAGACAACAGTTTACAGCTGATTTTATTAAGAAAAATCATTCAGTAGGTAGAAAATATGGATGAAAAAGAAGAAATTGCTTGTTAAAAGCATTTTTCTCTCTTTCCTTAATGTTTCCTCGAGTGTAAAACACAGATACATCAAAACGGGGATTGGACAGGAAATCGTAAACAACGTTTCTCTGAGATTATAAGAAATGAACATGATATACAGCTTGAAAGAATGCTGAAAAATAAGGAAATGTTACAAGCAAATTCTTCTTTTCACAATATTTTTTTGAATATGAAACCTCAAGGAGGTAAAACCGGGGAATGAAAATAAAGTATCACTGAGAATGAAAGAAAACAAACAAACAAATATGATACACATTGAGGAAAATGCCAAAAATGAGGAAATCGTTTGATATTTCATGTTTTTTGTCTGTATATTTACATAATCATCATTATCATCATCATTATTATTATTATTCTTACAAATAATTCTTTAAAAAAATGCTATATTTCTGTTGACTGCTTCATATCTTTGATGAATTACTTTAAACTATAAATTACAACAAACTTGTATACGATGTGGGTTTTTTTTTGCTTCTACTTTGTCCTATTAGCTCACATGAGAACAGCGTGCTGATCATGTTGAGCTTTTTTGGTTCTAGATTGTCTGTTGTGTTGCATGCAATGTCAACAATCTAAGTGTTTACACTCTAGGGGGCCACTCTTTTAGCACCGTCATTTTGAAACTTGGACTTTGCCTTAATGATATTTTATTGGCAATGTAGGCTACTGGCGCTTGATACAAAAATGAGAACTGAATTACTAACAAAATACTGACTGTATTAAATCACTGCAAGAAAATCACTTTTATCATAAAGTGAGCTTTGAATAAATTTCGCGATTTTTACAACATAAGATTCCCCAGACGAATTTAATATTCTGTAAAAGGAGTCCCTTGTTCTATCGCCAATGGCTTGTTTAAAAAATATAGTGTTTAGATTTTCATGCTGTTTGCATTGGAAAAAAAGATAAAATCCGCCCTCGACGATAAATATGCTTTTGCTAGCACAAAATGGGCAAAAACCTTCTTGTTTTGGTACAGATAAGTGCCTACCTTTCTCGATCATTAAGTTCACGGATTGAACACTAAAGTTCCTATAAAATCTGCGTAACTCATAATGGTAAAAAACAATGTAAATACATTTCAGGAGCGAACAGTGGTTCAAAATGTTTATAATGATAAGATTTGCCTGCACTAGCAACATTAGAATACCACAAACAAAAGATCCTTTATAAATGATAACCAAGTTTTCAAGTTTTTCAAATAAACCTGGATTTGCAGTTATTTCTAGATTTGCAGTTATTTGGTCGGGAGCGTGTGTTTTTCATATCATATCCGATTGATTTGGAATATGTCAACGAATTTTATTTCACTCATAAGGATTGTGAAACTTTTTCATTATGGGTCCCGCACACGGACTCTACTTGGATATTAAACAGCGTTATTCATGGCCGATAACCCGTAACGTTAAAAGTCTCATATTTGGTTGGCGACCAACACGTCGTAACAAAATATTGAATAAGCTGTATTTACGACGTTTAAGTCGCCAAACCAACTAAGATGTTTCACATAAATGGCGGTCAATATTTGAAGTTCAAATTTCACTTTCGGTCTAACGGATGATTTGATTGGTCGATTCATTCTTTGGTTTACAGCCGCGATCGGTCAAAAAGTTTCTCTTGTTATTTATTTTTATTTTATTTTTTTTTATTGTTCCAGACACGTGTCAGGAATTTTATGGACGCAGGTTTTTCGAGTCAGAGACTGTCAACATTGTAGCTAGGACTCTCGAAATTCATAATATGAGTATCGTGGACCGTTTTGGGTTCAAGTTCAGAAAAGAATTAAAAACTGTTAAAACGGTCTCAAATTATGACTGAAACTGAGTCCCAGAGGATAACTTTGATAAAACTATGACATCACTGCAATAATTATATTTAGCACATTTCCACACATACCCTCTTTTTACGTTCCTTAAGAAAATCTTTGGGAACTATTGTGGAAAATGAAGCAATATCTTAATTATCCACAATGTTTTCTATTCAAAAAGACGAATTAATTCCACCAACTTGAAATTATCATCTGCAGCTTTTTCAATTTGGACCAGTCAAAAAATTTTGTTGTGTGTGAATGGGTAAAATGAACAGTTAAAATGAACAGTTAATGTTACACAGGGGACTAATTAACCCTTTCCTGTTTTTCAAAATGTCATTTGATCGATTGAATGGAGTTTAACGCCGCTTTTGAAAGTATTATAGTCATATCGCGGCGGCTTGAGCACCTAACAATGGATGCCTGGTATTTCTCACACCAGTACTACCACTACACCCTTTCCTGGCCTGCAGCTGCTATCCTACGTAAAATTACGATTATCTACACATTGGTGAGAGACAAATGTCGGAAAGAATATGTACCACCGCCGGGGATCGAACCCATGACACCCCGTGATTGAAAATTGGGAGCCAGGTGAGCTTATGTGAGACTTGTCCAAATTCAAAGGAGTAGCAGACGACATTATACAGCAAGTACAATTCTAACAAAAGCCATCCGATATGATAGAAATATTGTCGGGGGAAAAGACGAAATTGCTTTTAACATGCAATTTTCCTTTTTCACAGTGTTTTCTCTAAGTGTTTTCTCACAGGAACGTTAAAAACCAGTTGTTGGACAGGCAAGGGTTAAACAAGTACACTTATAACACCGACTGCCGAGTCCTTTTGGCCCCGCTTTGTTTGTTATATTAAAATAAATCTAAGTTTAACCCATTACCTGACGATATAATTTTAGACTGATCCAAAATCAGTGAAGGAAGTTGCAGACGACAACTTTGAGATGATGAAATCTTCAATAGCTTTCATTTTTGGGGGTAGAAAGCATTGTCGTAAATGAAGGAGTCACTTGTAACAAACAATTTCTTCACTCTCCACAATGATTTTAAAGCGATTTTTTGAGAACCACCAAAAAGTGTGATTGTATAGAAATTGGTTAATTAAAGCCTAGTCGCGTGGAACGCGATCGAGGCGATGTTCGGTATATTTCAACCAAGGGAGTTAACCCATCGAACAACGATTTCTTTTATTACCAATTGTTTCCCATGAAATTGTTCGCACCGTCAAGTTGTGAGGAATAAATGAATCGATGGCCCCGCCCACTGGCCTCCAACCGGGAGTTTTATTGAGATATTTACCCTTGTCATGCGGTATAAAAACCTTAAGAAATTGCTTTAAAATCAAAGGGCTGAAAGCATTGATAGTACTTGTTGTTCAATAATCAATACTTCTTTTGAAAAACAATTTTCATAAACAACTCTGGTAGGAACAGTACAAGCAGGAGTTGTAGACAAAGATCAGACTGCACTTACGTGCAGGCTGATCTTTGTCTATACCTCCTGCCCGAACCGGAATATTCCGGGTTCAGCCTGACAATGGTTTTGTGGTGTTATTTTGCATTATATATTGTCAGTAATTTTAACATAAGGTTGGTTGGCGACCTAAACGTCGTAACTAAAGGTTATATAAGCTGTAGTTATAGCGTTTAAGTCGCCAAACTCCCTAAATTACTTAACATAGATGACGACAGATAACACTTCTGGTGCAAATATATGATTTCATTTTTGTATCGAATTAATTTATTGAATACCGCGAACTTTTATAAACGCGCATTTTTGTCGTTAGGCATGCAAAATGTCGTTACTACAGCTTGAATGATTACTTTTTAATACCGTAATGTAGAAATGGACAATTTGTGGCTCCACATTTTTGTGGTTCAAGGTTAAAGCCGAATCGCAAGATTTGCGAACTAAACAATCTCCATAATATCCAGCATTTTTATGCCTCTCAATAAAAAGGCTTATGGAAAACATTGAGGAAAATGGAAAATGCTTTACACATTGCTGCTTTCTAGTCATAGAGACGGGGAATTTTTAGAATTTTATCAAATTTTATGTGTCTTCTGCAACTTCATTGGATTTGTACCGAACTATTTTTTCTCGTCTGATAATGATTTCTCTCATTGACGTCAGGATCCCAAATGTTTCCCAAGATAAAATGTTTCAGTACTCCACGACATTATATCTCTCACACACACAGACAGACAGACACACACGGGCGGCCGCGCACACTCACACACACACACACACACACAATTAAACAAAAAAAACCCCACAAGATTTGATAAATGAAAGAACACGTTCGTTAGAACTTGCCGCTCTGTGCTTTTTATCAAACGTTGAAACTCATATTTATACCCCGACCTACGAAATAGATGGCATATATTGTTATCACCATGTCTGTCTTTCCGTCTGTTCGTCGGTCAGCAGATTTTTCGTACTCTAACTCTAGAACCAATTTACCTACAAACATGAAACTTTTTAGAATTTAAAAATTCTATGCAAATGACCCAAGCAAGTGTCGTTTTCGTTTGGGGTCGCGTAGGTCAAGTGTCAATGTCACTGAACTTCGACCAAAAAACATTTTCTTGATCTCGTAAGACACAAGACATTTGAGTTAGGACTTTGAAATTTTATACGTTATTTATCCATTACCAGAGGAGGTCCTCTATTGCTTTTGGTTAACGTTAAGCAAAGGTCAACTATGTTACTTATGTGACCAAATGCTGGTGGCCGGAGCTACAAGCCTTTTTTGGGTAAATTCTAGTATGACTGACTGAATAATAACACAATGATTGAAGGCGGAAGACGGAAGAGCGATTTAAACTCACAACCGCCTGTACTTACAAAAAAGCTTAATATCAATTATATCATAATAAAATCATATGATACGAGCACAATGCCTTAAAGTTTTACTATATATATTTGTATATATAATCGTCAATATTCGGTGTAATTTTAGTTTCGTCTAACATGACTCAAGCGATTTGATAAGCTGTATTTATTTTGCATACTCTCATGAACAAAACCTGAGCACGCAGCTATGTTGTATGATTCCGCACGAAGTAGATCCATAAAATTTCACTCAAAATTAGTAAAATATTTGCTTTGTGGTATTAGATTAGAAAAAGGGAGATAATACGTTTGCTTTCATTGGTGTATGAATATAAAAGCTTAATCACACTGTATACATTATAATCAAATTTTTTGGTTCATACCTAGAAGAATCTTGATGTCGTAAACCTGGGAAAGTTAACAACAGCAATAAAAAAAAATACCTCTGGATCTGAAAATTCGAAGCTAAGGATTGGAAAACTCTAATACACCATGGAGATGGCATTACCTATTAGCCTGGAGATATTGGAAATTATAGTAAATGAGATCTTATGACAAGATATGTAATGATTAATTGCTGTAACACTGAAGGGTACAGGCTTATTAACATTATTTGCTGCTGCCCTTAGGAAGTAATTTGATATGAGTGTTTAGTCTCTGTTGGAATTTCGTCTTCTTTTTTTTCCAAACTTTTCTTCCATCTTAACAAACATTTAACTTATTTGGGTTTTTTTGTTCCAATTAACCCATCACAACTATCAGTCAAAGAATCAATTGACCAATCAAATTATTTATTAAGACCGGAAGTAAACTTTGAACTCCGATATTTTTCGACATTTTTGTGAAGCATTTTGGTTGGTTTGGCGGTTAAATGTCGTAACTACAGCCTTTTCAAGCTGTATTTATAACGTTTAGGTCGCAATCAAACCATTTAACTTCTTTGTTAGATGTTACTGACCATTCAATTTGCACAATAACGCCGTTTAATATCGAAGTGAAACTTTCTGTCGGATTCAGTCGGTTTAGCCAGCAGAGGCAGTGGGTGGGGCCAGCAATACATCTATTGTGCATTGAACATTTTACGTCATTTGAAAACAGGATTAAACGTCATGTTTTCATTAGAAGGCTATACACAAGATATATCATCGAAAACTACGCAACATTTGAAAATAATTACAGCCGTTGACTTCTCCTCAGAATTTCGTAAACAATTTTGTCAATCGGTAGCTTTCTAAAACGTTTATGGCATTTTCTACTAATATTTTGTGAGTCGTAGCCAAGGGAATTAGGGAATTCGTTCTGTAGGCAATTAAAAAAGTTAAATTATCCATTCTTTCAATATTCATATTTAGTACCAAGACCCCCCCCCCCGACACCCCCCCCCAAAAAAAAACCACACACACACACAAAACACACATAAAAACAAAACATGTTATCGTGGTCTTTCCATCAACCCACCAAACCCATGACCATCCTACACTGAAACATCAAAAAGCATGAATAATCCAAAATAAGACAGAAATTAGCTAGGGGGTATACTTATTGTTATTTCCAATTATCAATCTGTGTCACAAATGATCGAAAAAGCCGATATTTGATTCCTATTGCTTCTGAAGCCAATTTATTTGTAAACATGCAACGGTGAATAAAATGCAAATGAATTGAATATCTTATTAAATACTCGACGGAATGATAGATTTACAATTTGGAAGCCCTATATCATATTTCAGTCTAAGCTGGAGACCCTGCGTACTAATCAAGTATATATGTAACAATTTGCGTGAACCCATTACAACTCAATCCCGCTTTTAATCACCTAAAAAATGGGAAACATTGTGGAAAATGGGTTAAACAGTAAATGAAATATTATAACACAAGTCTGTGAAAGACATTTTCAACAACTGACAGATCGAGTACCACGCCCACTGACCCCCGACAAAGCCATATGTCTGACCTATCTGAAGTACCGAACGTCAATTATTCTAAAAAAACATGGTCCGGGAAATAAAAATCAAAAACAAGTTGATGGTCCGGTCCATGTACTTCTTTAGCCACGCCCGCTGGCTCCTACAGAAAGTCTTACTTCGATTTTAGACGGCGTTATTTTGTAAAAAAAAAAAATAATGGCAAGTAGCATGTAATAGAAAAGTAGTAAAATTGTTTGGCGACCTAAACGTCGTAACTACAATTTGAACAAGCTGTAGTTACGTAGTTTATATCGCTAAACAAAGTAACATTACTGAAACGATTACTTAGTTCGGGGGGGGGGGTAATAGGTTAAAGACGATTTACAGCAGTTTGTCTTCCAACCCTTTACTTTATAGCAAAATGTTTGACCTGTCCAAATTCAAAGGTTTTGTAGATGACAATTTAAAATTGGTTTTTACTTGAAAAATGATTATCAATGTGTTTAAAAAAGTTTTGTAAAAAAGAAGAAATTGCTTGACACAAGCAATATTTGCCACAATCTTTTCCCAATTATAAAAAAAACACATAGGAACGACTTAATCCGGAATTGAAAAGGAATTGTTAAACTGATTACTTGATTACGATCGGATGCATTGTGTGTTATATTTTGGATTATCTAATTGAATATTGAATGTCTCTTTTTGCGGTACGTGCCATCTATCTTTTCTTAAAAATGTCTTTAAAATCTGATTTAAAACAAATTTAGTGGATTCCCGTTTCACACTCCCAAAGCTTGTTTCATTGCGACCGACCTCACGCAGTTCTCTTGTCGAATCTTGTTTCCATTTTTACTGAAAACCGATATTAAAAAGAATTGAGTTATTCGTAATTAAAAAAGCGATGAAGTATTTTTGAAGAATTTAAGATTAGAAAAATCTGAGAGATCAATTCACACATTTATTGACAGTAGCCTCTTTTCAAATTGACGTTATCGTTAATTGATCAAAATCTTCAGATTGATTCTGCCAAATAAAAAGAAATGAAGGCAAAAAATTTGAAAGACGAATATTTCCTCGGCCTTTATATCGTCTATCTGATTGTCTTATAATTAGAACATTTTACGTCGGTTTTTTTAGGGAAAAAATGTCGATGAATTGAATGATCCTTTATGTAAAAAAGAAACCAAACCGTTCATATATTTAGACTAGAACTGACTTTTGAATTCTGACATTTATCGACATATATATGAGGCATTTTTGTTGAATAGGTGACTTAAACGTCTTAACTACAACTTATTCAAGATGTAGTTACGACGTCAGGTCGCCAACCAACAATTCCATTTTTTGTAAAATGTTAACGACCATCAACTCTTCAAAATTACGTCATTTAATACTTAAGTCAAACTTCCTGTCGGAGCTTAATAGGCGGCGTCAGCGATCCTTTATTGTCGCCTTCTTAATGCTGCTAGTTTGTGTGTTGTTGTTGTTGTTGTTGTTGGCTTTACAAGCTGCAGTATTCTCCTTCCTGATGCACTGTTATTGAACACTGTTGTATATTTACGGCACATATACTGCACATATCCTTTCCGGCTATTATCTCTCACCAATCAGTGGATAATCGTAAACCTAAGTGGGATAGCAGCTGGAGGCTAGGAAAGGATGTAATGGTACTATTTGTGCGACGTATACTAGGAATCCATTGTTAGGTGCTCCAGCCGTCAAGATATGACCGAAATACTATTAAAAGCGGCATTAAACCCAGTTAAAACAAACAAACATGTAGTCGAGACACTGTAATATGTTAGAGGATCCACCACCAGAGGCCAAGATCACAGCAAGGGGTTAACTGTCAAGGTCACAGCAAGGGGTTAACTGTCAAGTTATGACATCCCTTGGGTTCCTTGGCCTGTAATTCCAAAATATTTCACATATTTGTACAATTGAGATGTATCAGAAATCCTTCGCTATAGATTAAAGTCATATCAGAGGATTACAGGCTAAATTAAAACCTTCCATTAGTCGCCTAAAGCTTCTGTCAAATCTTCAAATTGTACTACACCTTAACAGATTTGTTGTAGTTTTATATTGTTGATTTTTTGTTGTTGTTTGTTTGTTTGTTGGTTGGTTGGTTGGTTGGTTGGTTGGTTGGTTCGTAGTTGGTTTTGTTTGTTTATTTTCGTCCCTTGATTCCTAGCTGTGACATCAGTGCACATTTAATGTCTGTCGTCCGTTATCAACAATCACAGCGCGATCTTGATGAAACTCGGTCAGAATCTTTGTAACGTTAAAAGAACGTAGCCTTTTATAGAATGGGAACGCTCAATGGGAAAAAGAGGAACCGGATATTTTGCTAACACTCTAGGAACAACAATTTTGTATCAATCTTCGTCGAACTTTTCGGGTCATCATGACGAATCCTATTAAAAATGGTATCGTTCTTTCTTAGAACTCTGGGATAAGGGGCCTTAAAAACAAGTTCAGTGTTTTTATTCTTTATGTTATAATTTTGGCTAACTTTCAAAAACTTGGCCAGAACATATGTTCGGCAATCAGAGCTGACTATATTGAAAATGGAAATTTTTGATCGGAAAAGCTGACAATCGTTTAATGAATATTCCTTATAAAATTTGTTTGCGAAATCGTCATCAAAATTTTCCAGGATGTTTCCTAGTTTATAAATCATGATGCGAATTGAAAATAAAAACATTTAATTTTGAAAATACAGGAAAACGCGTCTTAATCACAATTTCTTTGTTTAGTCTCTATAGCGGCTTGGAAACATGGAATGTTAGAAGGGCGGACAAATTCTTTGATTTAAATTTGGTGATAGCAAGGTAAGCCCAATTTATTTGAAACTCATTCGGAATGTCTATAAAGACATAGGGATAAACCATAAAGAAATTTGCAAGGTCGTTGCTTTGGAATTACAGTTTCGTGTTATTTGTTCAATTTTTAACTTTGGTGGGCGATCATAGGCCTTCTTGATTCTCTTGTTTGATAAAACATATTTGAATAATAACATTACAGGAAGATTTGTTTTCCTATAAAAAAGTTAGTATAATCATCTATTAGATCATAACCATTATCATTGTTATATAATTAATGATGTTATCAGCTGATTGCTGCAATTCGAAGATAAATGTTCAATGTCGGTTATAAAAGAAAACCTAGAAATGATGCTGAATACTATGATTTTGGTAATACGACGACCTTTCATAAAGTATACCGGCATTATGTTGTTTGCACAGATAAAGGTTCTAATGCAGAATAAATCTTTAATTTGGATTTTTCCGTTCGGTTAAAATGTTGCATAATATTGAATCAGGCTTCCTAGTCTTTGGCAGATAATTGAAGAATCGCCTTTGTCAATAGAAAAATATCGATTAGTCTCTCAAATCAGTTCCTCGTCGTCTGGAGCGGCTATACGTATCTCCAAGTTTTTATTTTGTGCTGTTGTTGTTGTTCAGATTTTCTCTCCTGTGGATCAGGGTTTCAATGGGTTCTTTTTGTTCTTTCTACTCACTGTAAGGGTTTAAGGATGTCTGCCCTGGTGAAATAAATTTATAACCAATAATAAATCTTTGAAAATCAATAAATGGAATTTCGTCTATCAAGACTATTTATGCGTTTTGTTTGGTTGAATATTTTTCACAATTCCATGAATACTTTTTAGAATCCGATTATTTTGTAAGCTTTTGCACAAAGTAGATCCATATATGGGTCGAAAAAAGTAGAGTAGTTCCTTTGCTTTGCTCGATAGCATTATTTCATTTATTTATCTTTTTTTTATCGTCGAGCTATGAACCTTAAAACACAATCAAACTACTTTATAAATACGCGAAGCTAAAAATTTAATAACACTAATGTATGAATCCACTTGGCTTATTCATACATTGTGAATAAGTTTTTAGGTTCATAACTCAATGAAAACAAAACAGATCTGTTCTGAGTTCTTAGATGAAATTAATAGTTCCAATTATTGTTTTTATAATTCGCCAGGGAATCAGTCAAAGACTTTTACCAGGAGCGAAAAGAAACGTTATGAAATGCTTGCGTCAAAGTCAGTGGCAATTGTTTCTTTTATGTGATCTTCGTATATATAAATCCAGTACAGAATGAAAGTACTCCTTGGACAGAGTATCCTACACAAATGCAAATGGCGGTTTAAAACGTAAGTTCTACGATCTTTGTTGCTCGAACTTTTCATGCATTAAATGGACGTTTTTAGTTCAATTCAATATTTTTCTAATGATGTCCTGTGGTAATGCTTTTTTTCCCCATTTTCGGTCCTTTCAAGAAAAATAAACAAAATGTTTTGTGCTTAATTTTAAATTGCCACATAACTTAAGTGACATTTTGGTTGTAATTATAATATTCAGTGAGCACAATATCGACCGCAATGTGCCATGTTTATCTGCATATAGACGGAAATGAAAATAATTGGACGAAAAACATTTAATAGACTAATAAAGGAAGATAAATATACTGGAGTCAAAAGTTCATCAATACCGCACGACAAAAGAAATCATGATAAATCCATTTCCTCCTAGCGTTAACAATATACTTTATTCTCAGCGTGCATATCCGTAGCGATTTCATGGGAAACATCCGTATTGACTTTTTTGCCTTTTCTGTACAGGACGATGAAAATCAAACAATTTCATTCTTGGTTTGTTGGTTTGTTCCTTGGTTTATCAATTTTCTCTTATATGCAAAACTGTCAATTATCATGGTTAAAGCGCTTTGATTTGCTGTTTTGTTTTTTTATTTGAGTGAGAGAGTGTGTGTGTGTGTGTGTGTGTGTGTTTGTGTGTGTGTGTGTGTGTGTGTGTGTGTGTGTGTTTACATACTTTCATGAAGAAAGATTTGCGTACAAAGTAGATTCACAATTCTTTAAATCAAAACTAGTAAAATATTTGCATTGTTTTGCTTGTTGATATTTAGTTATAAGAAATGAAGAGAATTTTTTTGTTCGCGTTATTATACATTGTGATTAATTTTCAAGGTTCTTTCCTCATAGAAACCAAGAAATATTTTCTACATTTCTAATAATTACATGAGCACGAAGACCTCTGACTGAGCTATTGGGATCGTCCGGCGTCCGTACGTTCTGCCGTCCAACTGTCCTTCCGAATGTCCGTTCATAAACATAAAACAGTCTTCTCATTCTAAACTAACCATGGGTTTTCAACAAATCTTCACAAACTTCGAAATAAAATTTGACTCAAAACTAGTACTTTTATTACTTTCATCCCTTAGATTTTCCTTAAATTCTGAAAGGATTTTGTTAAGCATGAGAAGGATGAATAAAATTACAAATAATATATCAAAAATCGTAAAGAAGTCAAACTTTGTGTCACAATGAAGACAAATCGTCCTTTCATAGTCTCCCTATATAAATTCAAAGTACTGAAAAGTACTGTAAAGCATTGATTTGTTCAGTAATCTTCTTTGTCAAACGTTATCAATATAATGGATCGAGGTTAAAGTAACCAAGGAGGTAACCCAATCCACACACAATCCCTCCATTTAACGTCGCTAAAGAAAAAAGTTGCGGAAAATAATGTGAAAAATGAAGAAATTTCTTATTACAAGCAATTTCATCATTTTCCTCATTGTTTTTACGAAGAAAGATAAAAAATTTTAGAATTTTCAACAATTTGATATTGTCTGCGACTTCTATGAAACTTCTTATCAGAGTCATTTTGAACACGATATGCTAAGATTAGCTAAAAATACCCAGGAGATGAACTTGCAGGCAGGGTTTGCAATATGCCTGAAATACATAAGAACTACTTTTTATGGCGTAGGGATTTAACGGATTTAGTGGCTAAGCCTCCAGTGGCAGCTTGCACTCATTGAACTTCGAGACAACTTCAAAATTTTGTCTGTTAACTTAAGCTATCAAAGCTGACGCTTTGCTAGCAAAACAATAAATTTTGACAGACGGTACGAAACACAAAATGTTTACCTGTAACCCTTTAAAATGTGTATACTTCAGCTAAAGATAAGAAGATCTTTTCATGATATGAAATGCATTCCTCAAGCTAAGAAATAATTCTGAGAAATTGTACAAAACGCTTTTTAACATAGCACTATTATTTAACTATTTCTTTAGACAAGTTTGTAATTGCCTCAGTCTTTAGGGAAATACAGACGCCCGTCATTTCTATATAAAGCAGAATATCTAGGGAATTGCCCATACATATCAGTTATTTACGATCTAAATAAGAAGAGAACCACGAATCAGTGTGAAACAAGAGCGCCAGAATGGCCCCAAAATCGCTCACCTGACTAATTTAAGATGATGAAAAAAAAAGAAAGAACACATACATACTTGACCTTGAGCTTTTACATTGAGGTTATCTGAGAATTACTTTCAAATGGCACATCTACTCGCGATTGAGATCAATTGTGACATTTTATTTTTAGGATACAAAATGGTCCTCACAAATATTGACTAAGGCACATACACCAACTTGTCAAAGACAACATTGTCCTGCACACTACAAGTGGGCATGGCAAAAAGAAAGTAATAATAGTCTTATAAATAGTCCTGTTTGCTGAACAATGAAGATCAGTTGTTGTTTCTCACTAGTTGCCCATCTCACCTGCGCATACCACTTGTATTTTGCCCATTGGTGGCAGGCAAAAGGTACTTGTCACAATGATTGTGCCAAATGTCCGGTGAAAGTTCACCAAGTGGTTTTTAACAATTTTTTCAGTTATATTGCGGAGCATGTATCAATTGATTGCTGGTATTTCTCGCACCAGTATTACCATTATCCTTTCCTAGCCTCCAGCTACCGTCCAATGTTAGTTTAGGATCATCTACCCATTGGGGAGACAAAATGCGGTAAAGGATATGTGCTGCTGCCGAGATTCAAACCCACGACACCCCGGGTTCCCACAATTTAGTGCTTGCAAAATTCAAGACTTTTTCTGGCTTTTTTTACAGGATATTCTCTCAAATACAAGATTTCTTTTTCATCCTCATAAATCAAATGATTATTATGACACAGATTGTGGAGTCCCCGAGACCCCATTTTATTGATGTCAAACTAAAACCCTGAACTCTGTCTAGAAAACTAAAATAATATAGAATAATCGATAAATTTGATTGCTTCTAGACGTGTAGATTGAAAATATCATGTTAATGATAATTAATTTCAATGTTTATTTACCCAGAGTTCACTCTTTCATTGAAATGAATTGGAGGCCATTTATCACTTTTTTCTCCAAATTCAATTCATGTCCGGTTACTAGTACGCTTAAGATGTTGCTTTGGAGTTTGTCTTAGATATTTCTTTAATGTTCTCTAATCATATAATTAATAACATTGTTTTTTTATTGTGAAACAAATACCAATTTCTCTTTCTTGGCAGACATTGTGACGTGATAATGCATCCCGATGTAATTTACACTGTGATGAAACGTACTGGTGTATGGGGGGGATACTTGTCAACTAGTTGACGCATTCCTAACTGCCTATGGTGGCAGCCCTGATGTACTCACAGTCATAACAGCATAGTAATAGTCCCATTTGCCATTGTCAGTAAGATTCATGCCAAATTGGATTGAAATTGGCCTAATGGTATTCGAGGAGAAGATTTTAAAGTAAAAACTGTCACGCCCATATTCGGAGGTCACTCAAATTTTCATGAACAAATTTTAAAAAGGGCCATCCAAGGAACATTCATGCCGAGTTTAGTCGAAATTGGCCGAATGGTTACTGAGGAGAAGATGTTTAATGATTTCAAAGTAAAAAATGCCCGATCCATATGTGGGCGTCAATCAAAGTTCGCGAACAATTTTTAAAAAGGGTCACCCAAGGAACATTCAATTCAAGTTTGGTTGATATTATCCAAATGGTAACTGTGGAGAAGATGTTTCAAGATTCAAAAGTCAAAAAATGCAGTGCCCTGCCACGCCCATATTTAGGCGTTGATTAAAATTCAGCGAACAAATTTGAAAAAGGGTCACCCGAGGAACATTCATGCCAAGTTTTGTTGAAAGTGTCCAAATGGTTACTGAGTAGAATATGTTTAAAGATTTCAAATAAAAAACTGCCGTCCCTGACACGCCCATATTTGGGCGTAAATCAAAATTCTGCGACCACCTTTTTGAAAGGGTCACTCAAGGAACATTCGCGCCAAGTTTTGTTAAAATTGACCCAATGGTTACTGAGGAAAGGATGTTTATATATTTCTTAGGTAAACAACTGCCGCGCCCTGCAACGCCCGAATTTTGGGGTCAATCTAAATTCCGCGAACAGCTTTAGTGTAGGGTCACTCAAGGAACAATCCTGCTAAGTTTGATTGAAAGTCAAAAAATGCCCCGCCCTGTCAGGTCCTTATTTGGGCATCAATCAAAGTTTAGTTTAAGGTAAGAGTGTTAGCTGATGCCCGTCGAAAGTCAAATTTAATGTCAGACAATACAGCTTCATGTAATGAAAATGAATGATTTTCATTAAGTAGATTATGGTCAAAGGTAGAGCAAAATGCCAGGTGAAAAAGAAATAACTATTCACGTGTGTATTCTAGATAATACAGTCCTTAGGCTAATTGAAAACAGTCAAAAAAGTAGGTGAAAGGTCAAGGTCAAAGTTCTCAGATAAACACAGTCACACTCATTCACTGACACACACTCATAAAAGACAATTTCGACAATTATTTAACCCTCTCCAAAATTTTAGACTACTCCAACTTCAAAGGTTTTGCAGGCGACAATTTGAATCCGAATTAATTTGAAAAACAATCATTTAGAAGAGATGAAAATATGGTTGAAAAAGAAGAAATTGCTTGTTACAAGCAATTTCTGTTTTTCAACAATGTTTTAAAAATATATAAAAGCACGGGGACGTAAAAACCAGGGATTGAACAGGAAATGGCTAATTTAAATAATATAGATCCAGAGTTGATCATTACCTCAAGGTCAAATGGTGATTATATAATGGCGGTTGAAGTTCAATCTCTTTTATTGCTTTCCTCTTTTAATACACATGTAGAATTACAAGTAACCCTACGAAAAATTCAATATTATAAAGATTCTGGTAAGTCCTGTCTTTAACAGTCATATTTTTACCATATCAAGATTTCTCGATGAAATCTGAAATATTTCATTCGTCGATTATCTTCAAGTAAGTGAGAGATTACAGTTTATCTTGCTCGGGCGAAAATTTGTATTCAGCGACTACGTCCATTAATCGAAATTCATTTTTAACATCAAACGCTCTTAGAAAATAAAGGCTTTTTGCTAATAAGTAAAATAACAATTAAATCCTATGATGTTGTGACTCATTAGAATACCTCCATGAAAACAGAAAATATAGTATGAACCGAAAAATCTAATCACACAATGTATGAATCCGCTTCGCGTATTCATACAGTATGCTTAGGTTTTTCGGTTCACACCTCCATAAAAACAAAAAAATATCTCTTCATCTCTTAAATGATGAAACGAGAAATCATGCAAACAATCAAATCGATCCTTCATGTATGCTGTAGAAATGTGTTTTAAACGCTAGCTCTTTTAAGCGACCACCTTCTGATCGTCTCTTACGTATCCGCTTGATTTTCTGTACATCGAATATAAAAAGTATCTTCTATTCGAAAACTTTCCTGCAAATCTAACCAAATTACTGGTAAAAGGTCGCGTACCGGTCTATGACAGATTAATAGTGTAATCTTTATTCTGTCAATAAAAGGTAATCAAATCAGACCGCTATTTGTTTATCCATAACGGCAAAATCACCGTATGCAGATACCAATCTTCTTAAGTGGACATCATTCATTATTTGATGGACTTTTCCATGATCGTAAAGACAACGTATCAAATGAACTTTTTGGACTTTTTTCGACTAAAACAATCCTTAGAAAAAAAGCTTTACGAGAGAAATCGCAACATAGAAGATATTCTGGCATAAAAAGTTTCTGATTCATACACGTATCAAAGTTGGGTGGGGAAGACAGGAGTTTATACCCCCTGGAATTTCGGCAAATAATATGCTTATAAGATTTGGAAAATCTTGAAATAAAATAATCATTTTGTTAGTGGGCAACCAAAATGTTCTAACTTGAATAAAACTGTAGTTACGACATTTTGCTTACCAAATTATAAACACGAGTTCAATTTCGGTTGGACCGCCCCCATTAGAAAAAAAAATGATCTACGCATGTGATTTTAGAACACTCGACCATTTATCAACCATAGACAATCAAGGCCGGCTACTGGAATAAAACATGTAGAACGGCTATTATCCTTAAGAAATCAAGAGGATACTTTTATTTTCATTAAGATATGAACCAAACAACTTAATCACATAGAATGAATATGCAAATTTTCTTTAACTTCTCATAATTCAATGCCTTCCAGCAAAACAAAGGCAAATATCAAATCATTTTGAGCAATTTTTATGGATAAAAAATATCAGTAAAGACATTTCGCGGATTTAAAAACGGGAACTATAATTGACAATTAAACAAACTGGAAATTACCTTATTTATAGAAATTATACAAATGATGAGTGAAAAGATATAAGCCTTCATTTTACAATATCAAAATATATAGTAAAAAAGTTATTCTATTTAAGAGATGAAGAGAATATTTTTTGTTTTCATGGAGGTATGAACCGAAAAACCTAATCACACTGTGTGAATACGCGAAGCATCGGGCGAAAAATGCAACAAATTTACAAATTTTGATACCTTTTTGTATGGAACTATTTTGTGCGGAAGCATATAAAATGGCTGCGTGCTCAAAATTTTGTTCATGGAGGTATGAATTAAATTTTTCGACCAATCAGATCGCTCCTTTTTTATAGACGAAACTAACAATTAAATTATTTAGATGTAAATATATTGTCTGAGGTCAACGTTTACTTCCGGTCTAAATGAATTAATGCGACGATCTGCCAATTTCATATGTATCGTCTAAAATCTTCTTTATTCCCTAGCAGGCGACAAAATTTAAGACTGGTAAAAACTGAGAGACAGTTCAGACAAGGTAAGAGATTTTTTTACTTCCTAATACGACAGGAGGAATTGTGAGAAATTTTGCTTGTAACAAGGAATTTCTACTTCTCCCAAAATTGCCCAACAACATTCTTTTCAGTGCTTCAAAATGGATGATCATGTGATCATATAGGTTAAGCATAACCAATTCCCATAAGACAACATTTTAGACTGGTCCAAATTGAAGGAAGCTGCAGACGACAATTTCAAGTTGAAGGAATTTTAAATTGTTTTGGTCTAACTCTTTTTGGATAGAAAACGTTGTGGAAAAATGAAGAGATTGCATGCAACAAGCAATTTCTTCATTTTCCACAATGTTTTATAAAGCCGTTTTCTTTAGGGGCGTAAAAAGGAGGGATTGTGTGGGAATTGGTTAAACAAGTAGAGTTCATCGGAATTCTATGGAATGTTCCCCAATGACGTCAGTAGTTTTACAGAAAGGAATTGCGATTCTTTTCGATGAAACTTTTTAACGTCAACACCAAGGTCTCAATCTAATCAAAAAATCATAACATAATTTTAATTCTCACTAAAACACAAGGTATTTGAGATTACTAATCATACATTACATTACAAAATAAAGAAACACCGTAAATACACATTATTTTACGCGTGGTACAGCTTATCCGACTGTTGTTGTCAATTTGATCACAGTTTATGTGCACATCTTAAATGACTTTCTTTGCAAAATGCATCCGGGCATTATAAACGATGAATATCGATGATTTCCCGCAGTTTTCCTGACGCCAAATCCGGCTGCGAACGATTGCAGATTGAAATTCATTAGAACGCTGACATTTGGTTCGTCAATACTATTTAGGAGGATTGTCCTAATAAAGCTGTAGTTACGACATTCTGCTCGCGTACCGACAATGTCTTTATTACGTAAGCAAAATAAAAATAATGAATGGAATTTTCAGATATGATTGATTGAAACGAGTCTTGAGATTTGTCCACAAAAATATAGATTAAGAAAATGCTTTCAACCGAGTAAATAAAAGCTTTAACACTAAACCATTCATATACCGCGGCACGCGAAACCGACATCATATTATTTAATTGATGGAAATCCAAACATTGATATCCTGCACTGCGATAGCTTGGATATATCTTTTAAACTTTACCCGAACAGGCCGCGGCTATAGCCTAGGTGGTTAGACTCTCAATCATGGGGTCCCGGGTTCGTTCCGCGGTCGCGGCAAATATCCTTAACGACATTTATCTCCCACCAAGGGATGGATTATCGTACACCTAAGAGGGATGAGAAGTTGGGGGCACGGAAAAGATGCGGTGGTTGTATTGGTGTGAGAAATAAGTGTGTGAAGTTGGCGGGACATTAGACATTAGACATCCGATCGAAGGGCTAATTGGGAAATTAGACATTCAATTATGAATGTCTAACTGCCGAATTAGACATTAGACATTCGATTAGTCATTCGACCAAACCCGTTTTTGAATGTCTAACTGCCCAATTAGACATTAGACATTCGATTAGACATTCGACAAATCCATTTTGAATGTCTAACTGCCGAATTAGACATTATACATTCGATAAGACATTCGACCAAACCCGTTTTTGAATCTTACTGCCAATTAGACATTAGACATTCGAGTAGACATTCGACCAAACCCGTTTTTGAATGTCTAACTGCTGAATTAGACATTAGACATTCGATCAGACATTCGAAAAAACTAGTTTTTAAATGTTTAACTGCTGAATTAGACATTAGACATTCGATTAGACATTCGAAAAAACTAGTTTTTAAATGTCTAACAACCGAATTAGACATTAGACATTCGATTTGACATTCGATCACACCCGTTTTTGAATGTCTAACTGCCAAATTAGACATTAGACATTCGATTAGACATTCGACCAAACCCGTTTTGAATGTCTTACTGCCAAATTAGACATTAGACATTCGATAAGACATTCGACCAAACCAGTTTTTGAATGTCTAACTGCCAAATTAGACATTAGACATTCGATTAGACATTCGACAAACCGATTTTGAATGTCTAACTGCCGAATTAGACATAAGACATTCGAAAGGACAATCGACCAAACCCGTTTTTGAATGTCTAAATGCGCAATTAGACATTAGACATTCGATTCGACATTCGATCAAACCCGTTTTCAAATGTCTAACTGCCCTTTTAGAAATTAGACATTCGATTAGACATTCGACCCAACCCGTTTTTGAATGTCTAACCGCCCAATTAGACATTAGACATTCGATTAAACATTCGAGCTATCACGTTTTTGAATGTGTAATTGCCCAATTAAATATTAGAAATTCGGTTAGACATTCGACAAACCCATTTTGAATGTCTACCTGCCGACTAAGACATTAGTCATTCGATTATACTTTCGAGCAAACCCGTTTTTTGCATGTCTTACTGCCAAATTAGACAGTAGACATTCGATAAGACATTCGATAAACCCATTTTGAATGTCTAACTGCCCAATTGGACATTAGACATTCGATTAGACATTCGACAAACCCGTTTTGAGTGTCTAAGTGCCCAATTAGACATTAGACAATCGATTAGACATTCGACAAAAAACGAGTTTTTGAATATCTAACTGCCCAATCAGACATTCGATAAGACATTCGACAAAACGAGTTTTTAATGTCTTACTGCCCAATAAGACATTAGACATTCGATAAGTTATTCGACCAAAACCGTTTTTGAATGTCTTACTGCCCATTTAGACATTAGACATTCGATTAGACATTCGACAAACCCATTGTGAATGTCTAACTGCCATATTAGACATTCGAAAGGACAATCGACTAAACCCGTTTTTGAATGACTAACTGCCGCATTAGACATTCGATTAGAAATTCGACAAACCCATTTTGAATGTCTAATTGCTGAATTAGACATAAGACATTCGATTAGACATTCAATCAAACTCGTTTTTGAATGTCTAACAACCGAATTAGACATTATACATTCGATAAGACATTCGACCAAACCCGTTTTTGAATGTCTAACTGCTGAATTAGACATTAGACATTCGATAAGACATTCGACCAAACCCGTTTTTTAATCTTACTACCAATTAGACATTAGACATTCGATTAGACATTCGACCAAACCCGTTTTGGAATGTCTAACTGCTGAATTAGACATTAGACATTCGATTGGACATTCGAAAAAACTAGTTTTTAAATTTTTAACTGCTGAATTAGACATTAGACATTCGATTAGACATTCGAAAAAACTAGTTTTTAAATGTCTAACAACCGAATTAGACATTAGACATTCGATTAGACATTCGATCAAACCCGTTTTTGAATGTCTAACTGCCAAATTAGACATTAGACATTCGATTAGACATTCGATCAGACCCGTTTTGAATGTCTTACTGCCAAATTAGACATTAGACATTCGATAAGACATTCGACCAAACCAGTTTTTGAATGTCTAACTGCCAAATTAGACATTAGACATTCGATTAGACATTCGACAAACCGATTTTGAATGTCTAACTGCCGAATTAGACATAAGACATTCGAAAGGACAATCGACCAAACCCGTTTTTGAATGTCTAAATGCGCAATTAGACATTAGACATTCGATTGGACATTCGATCAAACCCGTTTTCGAATGTCTAACTGCCCTTTTAGAAATTAGACATTCGATTAGACATTTGACCAAACCCGTTTTTGAATGTCTAACTGCCCAATTAGACATTAGACATTCGATTAAACATTCGAGCTATCACGTTTTTGAATGTGTAATTGCCCAATTAAACATTAGAAATTCGGTTAGACATTCGACAAACCCATTTTGAATGTCTACCTGCCGACTAAGACATTAGTCATTCGATTATACTTTCGAGCAAACCCGTTTTTTGCATGTCTTACTGCCAAATTAGACAGTAGACATTCGATAAGACATTCGATAAACCCATTTTGAATGTCTAACTGCCCAATTGGACATTAGACATTCGATTAGACATTCGACAAACCCGTTTTGAATGTCTAAGTGCCCAATTAGACATTAGACAATCGATTAGACATTCGACAAAAAACGAGTTTTTGAATTTCTAACTGCCCAATCAGACATTCGATAAGACATTCGACAAAACGAGTTTTTAATGTCTTACTGTCCAATAAGACATTAGACATTCGATTAGTTATTCGACCAAAACCGTTTTTGAATGTCTTACTGCTCATTTAGACATTAGACATTCGATTAGACATTCGACAAACCCATTGTGAATGTCTAACTGCCGAATTAGACATTAGACATTCGAAAGGACAATCGACGAAACCCGTTTTTGAATGTCTTACTGCCGCATTAGACATTCGATTAGAAATTCGACAAACCCATTTTGAATGTCTAATTGCTGAATTAGACATAAGACATTCGATTAGACATTCGATCAAACTCGTTTTTGAATGTCTTACAACCGAATTAGACATTAGACATTCGATAAGACATTCGATCAAACTCGTTTTTGAATGTCTAACTGCCCAATTTGACATCAGACATTCGATTAGACATTCGACAAAAACTGTTTGAATGTCTAAATGCCCAATTAGACATAAGACATTCGATTAGACATTCGACCAAACCCGTTTTTGAATGTCTAACTGCTGAATTAGACATTAGACATTCGATTAGACATTCGACAAAACCCGTTTTTGAATGTCTTCCCAATTAGACAGTAGACATCTATCTATCTATTTATACTGCCTAACTCCCCTTTCGGTTATTACTGGCAGGTGACACAATCCAGATGTTTTCACGTCCCTGAAAGAGAGGCAGTGGCTGAATCCCACTGCTACCCACTTTTACAGCTGGGTAGACTGGGGCTGGCTATTAAGTGTCTTGCCCGTGAACACACCCCGGTGACGTTGGGGCTCGAACTCGTGACCTTCAGATCACGAATCAAGCACCTAAACCACTCGGCCATCGAGGCAGTCGATTTGACATTCGACCAAACCCGTTTTTGAATGTCTTACTGCCGAATTAGACATAAGACATTCGACAAAACCCGTTTTTGAATGTCTTACTGACAATTTAGACATTAGACATTCGATTAGACATTCGACAAACCCATTTTGAATGTCTAACTGCCGAATTAGACATTAGACATTCGAATGGACAATCGACCAAACCCGTTTTTGAATGCCTAACTGCGCAATTAGACAAAAGACATTCGATCAGACATTCGATCAAACCCGTTTTGGAATGTCTAACTGCCCAATTATAAATAAGACATTCGATTACACATTCGACCAAACCCGTTTTTGAATGTCTAACTGCCCAATTAGACATAGGACATTCGATTAGACATTCGACCAAACACGTTTTTGAATGTCTAATTGCCAAATTAAACATTAGAAATTCGGTTAGACATTCGACAAACCCATTTTGAATGTCTAACTGCCGACTAAGACATAAGTCATTCGATTAGACATTCGAGCGAACCCGTTTTTGCATGTCTTACTGCCGAATTAGACATTAGACATTCGATTAGACATTCGACCAAAACCGTTTTTGAATGTCTAACTGCCCAATTAGACATTAGATATTGGATTAGACATTCGACAAACCATTTTGAATGTCTTACTGCCGAATTAGACATTAGACATTCGATTATACATTCGACCAAACCCGTTTTTGAATGTCTAACTGATGAATTAGACATTAAACATTCGATTAGACATTCGACAACGACCGTTCTATTTTTCTAACATATCATTTGAAATAAAGATAACATATGTGTGGCGACTTGATCGTCGAAACAAACTATAGCTTTTATAAGCTGTAGCTAAGACGTGCTTAAGGTCCAACATCGATTTGTATTGGTTTATTTCCTAATCAAAAATAAAAGAGTGTAGTGACATTTTGTAAAATTACTGAGTTGATATGCCTCGACTGAAGCCAAGGGGCGGGGCCAGCAATCCACTAATTAATCTCGACATCCCTTCATTTGCTATGTCATAATTTGATACCCATAATATTGGCCTGGCCTTACCGTTACCATGTTTTGGCGACTACCAAACGGCTTTCGAAATTAAAAACCACATGGTGAAGAAGCCCTCCTCTCATAGACTTAAAATGAAAAATCGAATGTTCATTATCTATCAATTAAAAATAAATAACAGATCATCGAATTTAATTTTCTTAACTTTGATCGAAAGCACTCGGCCTATTCCTTTATCGTTAAAAGTCCTCGTAAACGCTTTGCATATATATAGTCTTTGCGACTCATTTTCCATCCAATACAATAAAAATCAAGCCATCGTCATAGCGCAGTTGTCAGTCCATGGGTCCCTCATCTTTTCAGGTTATCTGTCTCCCACCAATTGGGTTGATAATCGTACACCTATGTGGGATAGTGGCTGGGGCTAAGAAAGGATGTAATGTTTGTAGTTGTGGGACAAATACCAGGAATCCGTTATAATATACAGTTAAATCGTACCGAACACGGATCACCGGGAAAAACTACCTAAAGTATTTTATTGACAGGAACTAATCGGCTTAACCTTTGTTTTATGAACAACGGCCATCGAAAAAAAAAAACAGACTGTGGGTATGCTTTAAACTTGCATGTCTGTAAATGTCGAATGTCCAATCGAATGTCTAATGTCTAATTCGGTAGTTAGACATTAAAAATGGGTTTGTCGAATGTCTTATCGAATGTCTAATGTCTAATTGGGCAGTTAGACATTCAAAAACTCGTTTTGTCGAATGTCTAATCGAATGTCTAATGTCTAATTGGGCAGTTAGACATTCAAAATCGTGTTTGGTCGAATGTCTAATCGAATGTCTAATGTCTAATTCGGCAGTTAGACATTCAAAAACGATTTTGGCCGAATGTCTTATCGAATGTCTAATGTCTAATTGGGCAGTCAGACATTCAAAAATGGGTTTGGTTGAATGTCTAATCGAATGTCTAATTGGGCAGTTAGACATTCAAAATCGGGTTTGGTCGAATGTCTTATCGAATGTCTAATTCGGCAGTTAGACATTCAAAACGGGTTTGGTCTAATGTCTAATCGAATGTCTAATGTCTAATTGGGCAGTCAGACATTCAAAAACTCGTTTGGTCGATTGTCTAATCGAATGTCTAATGTCTAATTGGGCAGTTAGACATTCAAAAACGGGTAATGTATAATGTCTTATCGAATGTCTAATGTCTAATTGGGCAGTCAAACATTCACAAACAGGTAATGTATAATGCCTTATCGAAAGTCGAATGTCTTATTCAGCAGTTAGACATTTAAAAAAATGGGTTTGGTCGAATGTCTTATCGAATGTCTAATTCGGCAGATAGACATTCAAAAAGGGATTGGATCGAATGTCTAATCGGTTGTCTAATGTCTAATTCAGCAGTTAGACTTTCCAAAACGGGTTTGGTCGAATGTCTAATCGAATGTCTATTGTCTAATTGCGCATTTAGATATTCAAAAACGATTTTGGCCGAATGTCTAATCGAATGTCTAATGTCTAATTCAGCTGTTAGACATTCAAAAACGAGTTTGGTCGAATGCCTAATCGAATGTCTAATGTCTAATTCAGCTGTTAGACATTCAAAAACGAGTTTGGTCGAATGCCTAATCGAATGTCTAATGTCTATTTGGGCAGTTAGACATTCAAAAATGGTTTTGGTCGAATGTGTAATCGAATGTCTAATGTCTAATTGGGCAATTAGACAATCAAAAACGGGTTTGGTCGAATGTCTAATCGAATGTCTTATGTCTAATTCGGCAGTTAGACATTCAAAAACGGGTTTGGTCGAATGTCTAATCGAATGTCTAATGTCTAATTCGGCAGTTAGACATTCAAAATGAGTTTGTCGAATGTCTAATCGAATGTCTAATGTCTAATTGGGCAGTTAGACATTCAAAAACGGGTTTGGACGAATGTCTGTCGAATGTCTTATGTCTAATTCAGCAGTAAGACATTCCAAAACGGGTTGGTCGAATAACTAATCGAATGTCTAATGTCTAGTTGGGCAATTAGACATTCAAAAACGGGTTTGATCGAATGTCTTATTGAATGTCTAATGTCTCATTGGGCAGTTAGACATTCAAAATGAGTTTGTCGAATGTCTAATCGAATGTCTAATGTCTAATTGGGCAGTTAGACATTCAAAAACTCGTTTTGTCGAATGTCTAATCGAATGTCTAATGTCTAATTGGGCAGTTAGACATTCAAAAACGGGTTTGTTCGAATGTCTAATCGAGAAAATCGTGCTCTATGTATAAATGCAATACGCAGTTATCGGCACAATACATATACTTGTAATGGTTTAAATACATTTAGCTAACACGATTTTTAAAAGCCTATGGCGGTCTTACAAAGTGTCTAAAATTTCCAGAATTCTAATACTTGTGATAAATAATCGTCATATTTTTTCTTATGAGTAATGGATAGCCATCATTCTTTCTAATGCTTTTTTAAACATTTTTTCTTCTTTTTAAGCAAGTGACAGTAAAACATAACAATGCGATGAATTTGTGATGAATTTCCATCACAGTTAAGAGATGAAGAGAATATTACTTTATTTTTATGGAGGTATGAACCGAAAAAAACTAATCACACTGTATGAATGCGCAAAGCGGATTCATACATAAACGTGGTTAGTTTTTTCGGTTCATACCTCCATGAAAACAAAAAACATTCTCTTCATTTCTTATAATTCGATGGCATCGAGCGAAAAAAAGCAAAAACACTACACATTTTGATACCTTTTTCTATGGGACTATTTTGTGCGGAAGCATACGCAATCGCTGCGCTCTCAAAACTTTGTTCGTGAAGTTATGAATAATTTATCTCGACCAATTAGAATGTCCGTTTTTGATAGACGAAACTGAAAATTGAATTATTGAATGGTTATGTCTAGCCATCGGATACTGGACTGACTGTTGTTCGCATTAGTATCTCTGCTAACTAGTTATTGCAAGTTATGTTTATCTAAACCCATTCCAACATGATCCCGCATTTTAAAGATAGCTCTGGAAAATATTGTGGAAAATAAAGAAACTGCTTGTTATAATACACTTCTTGATACAATCCATTGTCGGGATTTTCTTCCATACTTATCGAATTGCTGTTTCCTACATAGTATCCTCGTTCAGCTAAAGACAATTGGCCAATCGCGGCTATCAGTCAAGGAATCAACCGACCAATCAAATCATTTATTCATCCCGGACCTGAGATTGGACGCTATTTTTGTTAAACTTGTTTGTTGGTTTGGCGACTTAAACATCGTAACTACAGATTAATCAAGCTGTAGTTACCACGTTTAGGTCGCCAACCAGCCATTTTACTTTTTGCTACATGATACTGACCATAGAATTTGCAAAAAAACGCAGTTAAAGATCGAAGCGGAACTTACTGTTGGAGTTATTGGGCGGGCCTTGAGAGTCAGTGGGCGGGGCCTTGAGAGTCAGTGGGCGGGGCCTTGAGAGTCAGTGGGCGGGGCAAACGATTGGGCAATTATGTTTCAAATCTTAGGGATACAATTCCAATGCAACTATTTTTTAAGGAGTCTTAAGCACATCAGTTACCATTAACAATCCTTTTTTAAACTTTCTGCTGTGACGCATTTTTTATCAGCTTTCCTGACTTTAATGTCGGTGGTGAGTCCTTAGCAAAGATGCGAGTGAAATCATTAAAGACAGTTTAACGTGCCGAGCCCGTCGAAATGGCTAATTCACTCAGAGAAAAGGACCCTTAACCCAACTGCGTGGACTTTGTTTATATCTCTTTCAAAATAGTCAATGTTTCTTTAGAGGTTTCCTAATTTGCATATCACTACAAATTACTACACTTGAAATTTTCACAATAAATATGGACTGTTATGATTGAATGGGTTTAACGCCACGTTTAACAGAATTTCAGTTATATCGCGGCTCGAGGACCTACATTGGATTCCTAGTTTTTCTCACACCAGTACTACCACTACATCATTTCCTAGCCTCCAGCTGTTATCCAACTTAGTTTTGCGATTATCCACCGATTGGTGAGAGACAGATGTCGGAAAGAATATGTGCCGCCGCCGGGAATCGCACCCATGACATCACATTATTGAAGATTAGGAGTTTGATGCGCTACCGACTGTGCTATGACGGCGGCACAATAAATACAGAATTGCGATTGTGGAAAGAAGAGCAAACGGTAAAAAACATCAACAAAAACAACAACGTGCACATGTTAAAAGCACACCATGTTGTACTTACCTACAGAGGAATCAAGTAAAAGAACAATAAATGTAGCGTATATTCAAACTTGACCATATGTCGATGGTTAAGAGCAAAAACATAGTATGGCTCTATACATTGTAAAGAGCCATACTATGTTGTTGCTCTAAGCCCTCGATATATGGTCAGTTATCTATTTTGTAAAATCATTGTCTATAAATAGATATCTCGACTATAACATTTGTTATGAACTTAGGAAACAACCAAAGTAATCCATTATCTCACTTGACGTAAATTTTGTTAAGCTTGAAATGATATTGTAGAAATACTTAAACTTGACCAGAACTTTTTGATAAAGGATATTTAACTATTTCCAACAAAAGTTGCGATTTTTGACGACATAAAGGACAAAAGAAAAAAAAAACGTTGTTAAACACTGTGGGAAATGAAGTAACTGCTTGTTACAAGCAATTTCTTCATAATCCACAATGTTTTCTTTCCAATTTTTATTCAAAATTTCATCAACTTGAAAATGTCTTCTGTAACTACTTTAAATGTGGACCAGTCTAATATTGTGTTGTTGGCTAATGGGTTAGAGTATCTATTTCTTAGCTATATATATAATTCAAAAATCTAATTCATTATTGGCAGTCGATCGGTTGTTTATTTGTAGAGGTGTGGTATTCCATCTCAAGACAAACATCTGTGAAAACGGGCTACGCCTCGATAAGACGAAACATGACGACCCGGCCACTTGCATCTTTTATCGCTTTGAAACTGATTAGAATTTTATTGCTCAACCTTTGGGGGCACTTTAGAATATCATAAATAAACCTCGATATTTGATTTTCGGGTCGTTGTTTTGTCTGTGAAACGCCTCTAAAATATCTTAAGTACTAAAAGGTATCTCCGCGAAAGAGCGAAAAATGTCGATTCTGGAAAGACTGCGCGGTTAAACCAGGAACGAAAATTGACGGATCGCTGGCAACGCCCACTGAGCTCCAATAGGCAGCTCCAGTCCTCATCAAACGATGTTGTAGACTTATTCAAGCTGTCGTTACGACGTTAAAGTCGCCAAACCAACAAAAAGGCTATGTCGACCAATGTTTGAGTTTGCCTGTCCGTCTAAATAAATAATTTTACTTGTCGATTGATTCTTCGACTGACAGGCGCGATCATGCAATCGTCATATTTCAAAAAAAAAGGAATCTACAATGATCATTCTACCCCACTATATATACATTTTTTTCTGAGTCAACCGAAAGTCAAGTTTTGTCGTACGGTTGTCCTGAATCGAAATAGGGAATAGACAAACGGACTAGTGTCAGAGTGCTAGTGGATATGGTTATCCGGCGATCTTTTTCATTATTCATATTTTATATTCATGGTTCATATTCATTGGTCGTATGTCGTTTTCACAGATCACATTGCATATTCATATTCCATATTCATAGTTAATTTTCATATCCAAGGTTCCTATTCATGATACATATTTTATATGCACGGTGCATATTTCATCTCAATGGTTCATATTAATTTTATATTTACATTTATATTCCATCGGTAAAGATTTCCACATGGGGAAGCGGAAAAGGGCGATCGTGCTTTCCAAACACCTTGAATAACATTTTAAATAATGTCTCATGTCCTCATGGCGAAATTACGGTACACCCTAAATTTCCACACACTGTGCATCAAAATTAGCAGACTTCTGATCCTAGTCTTTGCTCGATGCACACTTGTTTTTGTTTAATAGTATCATTCAAAACTTACTTGTAAAATGATAGATCTACGCACATTGAATTTAAATGTGCTAGTTTATCCCCAATGGCATTTGGAGCGCATTAATCAGGTTGATCACTTTTTACAAGCTGTTTCTGATAGGAAAAACGCCTCTAATACCATACGATGTATTTACGTTATCCCTGTGAGTTGAACTGCAGGATACGCTGAATTCTGTTCTCGACCTGAAATACAGAAATCAATTAAATTTTGGATAGACCCATAATTTGTGGATCCGTGGTCAAGTGGTAAAACGCGCACTTCGGGTCCCGGGTTCGAATCCCTCCCGGACCGTTGGAATTTTTCTGAGCAAAAAACTTACTCCACATTGCTCCCCTCCACCCAGGTATATAAATTGTTACCTGCGAGGGTTGTAATCCAATGTGATGTGACTGCCGTATGTTAACAGCAAAGGGGATTACAGTCGTTTGGACACTCTAGGCATAGAGAAGGACTATAAACCAAAAACTTTAGAATTACCCCCCCCCCCCCGACACACACACACACACACACACACAGCAAATATCTCTCTTCGCTTTCGAGACAGCCTGAAATAGCTCATGTATTTTGTGAAGAACATTTACATTTACGGATAAATGTGTCTTTCTCTTCTCTCTCTTTCTCTTCTCTCTCTTTCTCTCTCTCCTTTCCTCTCCTCTAGCGCAGTCGGTAGCGCATCGGACTCCCAAGCGCCAATCATTGGATGTCATGGGTTCGATCCCCGACGGCGGCACATATCCTTTCCGAAATTTTTCTCTCACCAATGGGATAGTCGTAGACTTAAGTTGGATAGCAGCTGGAGGCTAGGAAAGGATGTAGTGGTAGTACTGGTGTTAGGAATTCCAGGGATCCATTGTTAGGTGTTCAATCCATCGCGATATGAATGAAATACTGTTAAAAGTTGCGTTAAATCCCATTTTTTGAGTCATGTAAAATTGAACAAAACCCGAAAAGAAACTTACTATTCGTCCGAAATGCTGAAAAATTCGACCCGTGTCACATTGCGCTGTGTAATAGAATAAATTTCAAGTTACAGCGATATTTCAAAATGCCAAAAAACTGATATAAGTTAAACAATCACCAACGCCAATTATCGAAGACAATTATTTGGAACAAGTCGAATTTCAATTCTTTTTTCATCAATTTTATGGACAGAAAGTTGGATGGATATGATCAAAATATCTTTTTTTTTTTCTTCTTCTTCGATTTTTTCCCTAGAGGTTCGCCTAGTTAAGTTTCCTATACCTTAGTAGAGTCTAACTTCTGTAATACTAAAAGTCAGTATAAAAGCGAGTTATTTCGATGGATTATTATTTGGTAACTTAAAAATCGCGACTGTCTATCAAATAACCAGTCGACCAATGAAATCATTCACTGAGACCAGACATGAGTTTTGATCTCCAAAATAAGCCTACATTTTCGATAACCTCTCTTGTTTGTTTAGAGACTTAAACGTCGTAACACAGCTAATGGGAGGGGCTAACGAAGTAAATGGGCGGGCCAGCGGTGGATAGATAGAGGATAATCGTTTGTTTCAGTGTAAGATCGATTTATATTTCATTGAGTGAACAACAAAAGCTTTATTTTCACGAGTGTTCTATTTCTTTAAGGCCAAAATTAGACAAAATGCGGAAATTATATGACAACTTTTCTTAAAGCGCGTCATTTTGCACGTGACTGCTATGCAACGCATGTGATGACGTCACTTATTTGGCTCTGCTTAGATAAAGTCAGATAGGGTGAAATGAACGAAAGCGGGGCATAGGTTTTTGATAATTTCACTGTATAGGCGGTGAGTTTATCAAATGATAATCTACCGTTATTTCTCGATAATCCACCTGAAAGCTTAAAGAAACCGATGCAATTAACGGATCGATGGCCGCATCTACTGACTCTGCTGGTCACACACACCGACTTAAACAGCAAGATCCCCTTCTTTACGTAACGGCGTTATTTTGCAAAAACTTTTGCAACAAAAAAGTAAAATGATTGGTTGGCGACCTAAACGTCTAAACTGCAAGATGAATAAGCTATAGCTACGAAGTTTAAGTTACCAAACTAACTATAATGTCTAACAAAAATTTCTGAGTTCCAATTTCACTTCCGGTCAGAATGGTTGATTTGATTGATTTTTTTCTTCGATTGACAACCGCGATTGGTAAATTGTTCTCAACTGAACTCAACTACTGCAGATGACGTCACTACATCTTCGATGTCATTAACGTGCGAAAAAAAGGGTTTTAATCTTAATGATATACGAAAGAGCTGTTACAAATTTTGAAAAAAAACTCTTGTTTTGTCGATAAATATTTTTACAAGATCAACAAACGTACTCTTTAGCTCACATGAGCGTAACGTACTCAAGGTTAGCTTTTGTCCTGTCTCCGTCGTGCGTCAGAAGTCGTCAACAATTCTTTAAAAATCTTCTCCGTAACCATTGAGCAAATTTTAACCAAACTTGGCAGGAATTTTCCTTCAGTTACTCTTTTTAAAACTTGCTCATGAAATGTTGATTTACAAAAAAATGTTAGGGCTGGCCTCATCAGACCTAGAGAAATCATTCTAAGGTTAGGGATTTAGGGCCAATTTGGCCCTCTAATTTTTAATCCTAGAATCTGATGGTATTGAAACTCTAGGTGTTCGATATGAAATATATAGGATCTTTATTCTATTGTATAGAGTCTAGAATAGAAAAGTTCTTAAGTGAGCCTTGTAAGGATCAATGAATTATCTAGACGAGGTAAAGAACAGCTTGAATCAAGCTGTATTCACGAGGTTTTTGAACGACAATGACAAAATACTAAATATTACACAGCGTGGATTTAGCTCGCCTAAGTAATTTGTAAAGACTCCGTTCGGTCTAGTCTTGTTTTATCAACGGCTTTGGAGGACCATGCGTTGCAGGGGGGAGGAAGGGGAAGGCTTAAGTCTCGTATTATTTTCAAAGATGTTAAACTAGATGAGGACGACACTTTTTTTAAATAAGCAGATTGACAAATTCATAGAATGAGCTTTTAGAAAAAGGTATCTTCAGGGTCTATCAAAAAAGCCTGAAAATAATAAAGTGATAACTACATGTACAACGACAAATAAGACAAGTAGACAATAAATGATTTGCTCGGTCGCTTGTCTAGGGACGTCTCCGATATAACATATATAAATAACGTCTAACTTCATCTCCGTTATCACAAACAGTATACAACGGCTTAGTTCGTCTCAATTAAGAAATACAATATATAACGGTTTACGCCGTCTCCGTTATCATATACAGTATATAACGTCTTATGCCGTCTCCGTTTTCGTATACAGTTTAACACGTCATACGTCGTCTGTGTTATAATATAAAGTATATAACGGCTTACGTCGTCTCCGTTATCACATAAAGTATATTATGTCTTACGTCGTCTCCGTTATAAAAAACATTATAAACCGGCTTACGTCGTCCCCTTCATCATATACAGTAAATAACGCCTCACGTCGTCTCCGTTATCACAAACAGTATATAACGGATAAGTTCGTCTCCTTTAAACATACAGTATATATCGGTTTACGTCGTCTCCGTTATCACATACAGTATATAATGTTTTACGTCATCTCCGTTATCACATACAGTGTATTACGTCTTACTTTGTCTCCATTATCACATACAGTTTATAACCTCTTACGTAGTCTCCGTTATCACATATAGTGTATAACGTCCTGCGTTGTCTTCTTTTTCAAGTAAAATATCTCAAGTCTTTCACTGTATCCCATATCACGCACAGTGTATCTCTTTTATTTATATAGCTAGGAACATTTCTAGTAAAATATATATACATTCCACTTTCCTTTTTCATTCCGTTAAAGATATCATAATTCAAATAAAAGTTATCAAAATGGTAAAGGAGAAGGGAAATGTAGAATTGCATATTTTTCATTGTTTAAGCAATTTTTAATGAAAAAAAACAGGTACATTATAATTCGAATATAACGTTGCAAATGCCAAAGATCTTGTCGCTGCGGAGGAAAATTTGATGTTCCACTCGACCGTCGGTCTCGTGAAATATCAAACATTATGGCAAATACAAATTTTATCTCTATCATACATAATACTCCCAATTTACACCGTCTCCTTTTTGATATACAATGTATCACGTCTTACACCTTCTCCTTTATAACGTAAAATATATCACGCGGTACGCCGTCCCACGTATTACGTTCAGTTTATTACATATTACACTGTTTCTCTTTTCGTGTATAGTATATCAAGTCTAACGTCGTCTCCTTTATCACGTGCAGTATACAGTGTCTTACGTCATCTCCCTTATCAAGTGCAGTATTTCACGTCTTCCTTATCACGTGTAGAATTCATGTCTTTAGTCGTCTCCCTGATTACGTACAGCACATCATGTATAACGTCGTCTCTATGATCACGTGCAATTTATCACGTATCACGAGGTCTCTCTTATTACGTACAGTACATCACGTTTTCCACTGTCACCCATATTAGGTACAATGCGTCAAGTATAACGCTGCCTCATCTATAAGTTACAATATATTTCATCTTACGTGGTCACCCTAATCACTTCAGTATATCACGTCTTACACTGTCGCTCTCATCACGTAAAGATTATCACGTGTCACGCTGTTTCCTTTATCATGTACAGTATATAACGTCTTACACTAATCTTAAGATAACAAGAAATTTACGTGTATGGCAAACTAAGTTTACCGGAAAAGCATGTTTTCCTGCGTGCGTAAGACCGTCTGATTGTGTTTGTATTGGGTTATTGGTAAGAACACTTACACAGCCGCTGTCATAGCGCAGTTGGTAGCGCGTTGGACTGTCAGTCTAGAGGTCCCGGGTTCGATCCCCGACGGCGGCACTCATCCTTTCCGACTATTTGTCTCTCACCAATGAGTCGATAATCGTAGACCTATGTGGGATAGCAGCTGGAGGCTAGGAAGGGATGTAATGGTAGTACTGGTGTGAGAAATACCAGGATTCCATTGTTAGGTGCTCCAGCCGCCGCGATATACCTGAAAGATTGTTGAAAGTGGCGTAAAACTTCATTCAAACAAACGAACACGAACATTTTATTTCTAAATAAAGACCCCGGCCCATTTTTAACATACAATGTAATTACAATGAATATGATTTCCTTCGAAAACCTGTCGGCGCCCTCCTTTTTTCCCTTTTGCACATGATAAATGGTTATCAAATATTGTATGGTACACTGATGAACCAAAATCGCTGCTCAGAAACTGCTATATGTAGGCGCATTCACGCCCAAAAGAGACACGCATCTGGCCACACAGGCAGTAATGTTCGTCTTGTCTGATTATTATGCTATGTTGATGAATACGGAATTTGATGACTTCTCGAAACGTTCGTAGAGGTCGAAAGAACAGACAGAATAATTTGATAAAAGTGTCCTACACACAAAATGTAGGCTTGTCGCCCCAATTTAGTTCTTGTTTGTTTGTAACACTGCCCGTGTCTGACCCCCAACCGACTTTTCTAGAAGATATATCTATTTATGCTGATTTGTTTAAAGCACATTACTACCCTATGTTGTACAATTATTGTACCTTGGAGAAGTAATATGCTATGTTATGTTATGCTCTAATCCTATCTGGGACGTCTTTTATATCGAAACCCCTCTTATCTACCTCGTGACAAAGCGCTGGACGCGCGCCTTGGATTTTGGATTCAGGTAGAGACATTTACTGTGTGCCCAAACGTTTATTAATTTATTTTTCTACCTGCAAGAACCAATGTCATTATTCGAGGTTAATATTTGTAGATTTCATTTCGCTTCATCACACAAGATCTGATTATGGTATTACTACAAGAACAGCTTTTAAAGTCAAATGACACGTGGTGAAATCATGATGCATGTCAACCACATTAGATTAGTATAGGATTTTACAAAATTATGTCTCGGTGAGGGCGTACATAATTAAAAAATGCTTGACTGATCAAAATATTCTTCCACAAGTTAGGAAAGACCTTCCTAGGGTCAGTGGCGTTATGGCTGTGCTTAAGCGACTTTTGCACTGTTCCTCAGTCAGTGTATGGTATCCGTTCTTGGCCATAGCGCAGTTGGTCGGACTCTCAACCACGAAGTCTAGGGTTCGACCCATCCCCGCTCACGGCAAATATCCTTTCCGACATTTATTTCCAATCTACTGGTGGATAATCGTAAGCCTAGGTGAGATGAGTAGCTGGAGGCTCGGCGAAGATTTTGTAGTAAAGTACTATGGAGAGAAATACCAGAAATCTATGGTTAGATGCTCCGGCTGCTGCGATATGACTAAGATACTGTTAAAAGTTGCGTTAATCACGATTTTAAAAAATCGCCAACTTATTACTGAAGTCAAATATTGTAAGATAAAAAGCAGGTTCGCTACCTTCTCTCAACCATTGATTGTCCATTAACTATTCCCGCCTACTGACTTAACTTGACTCGCCTAATAACTCCAACTGGACGTTCCTTTTTCGATTTTAAACGGTGTCATTTTACAAAATTTATTGCAAGTAACATGTAACAAAACAGTAAAATAGTTGGATTGGAGCCTACACATCCTAACTACAGCCTGAAAAAGCGGAAGTTTCGATTTTTAACCCTTTCCTGTTTTGCTCAATTTAAGAACTATCCAAATTCAAAAATTTCTGGAGGAGAAAATTTAAAGTACATGTAGATATAATTCGAAAAATAACCATTCAATAGGGTAGAAAATATTTGTGTAAAAGAAGAAGTTGCTTGTTTCAAGCAATGTCTTCTTTTCTCATAATGTTTTCTCAAGTATAAAATGAAAGGGACGTAAAAACTAGGGATTGCACGGAAAAGGGTTAAGTCGCCACTTAAAATAAGCTTCACATAAATGGCGATCAGTATTGGAGTTTAAAAAAATCACTTTTATATACTATATTAAAGATTCCATCGGTCGACTGATACTTTGATGGACAGCCAAGATTGGTCAACTGCGGCTACCAATCAAAAAGGAAATCAAATCATTGAAAACGAGCTCCGGTGTTTATGTCAAGCATTTTTGCTGGTTTCAAGCTGTAGTTACGACGTTTAACTCGCCAACGAACGATTTGCTTTTTTAAGATGTTCATTTCCATGTATTTTACGAACCAACGATATTTGATATTTACAGACCACCTTTCTTGTCGGAGGTCATTAGGCGTGGTCAGCGATTCGCCAAATTCTGCCCTAATGCAGTTTATCATAAAAAGTCTGTATCGATAGCTTAGTGTAAAAACATCATAAGTGTCTATACTTTGTATAGACACTTATGATGTTTTTGCACTAAGCCATCGGTATGTGCTTTTATCGCGGAGAGATCTTTATTTTTTTCGTCTGCTGCTCAAATAAACAAGTGACAAATTCACTATTAAGTATTTTTTACACCCTCTCTTGACGCAATTTGGCGTTCAGCAGATATATCCACAAACTGTATTTAAAAATACTCCGATATAAATTATCAATTCATTCGGCGATACTTCTCACACGCTGCAAGTTGCGTCTATTATGTGATGAGGATTTTAGTGTTTAGTTAGTGAACTTAATATTCTATCTTAAAAATATCCACTGCTCTTATGTATAAGTCAAACATTTAAAATAAAAAAAATATTTTTGGCTCGCCGATATTTCGCATTTAACAGTCGGTAGCCGTATGTAGTAAAACATGTAACGTTGTTCGTATCATAATAAATCTGTCGCTGTCTGAATTTTCAAAATGTGGTGAACTTTAAAAAGTAAATAAATTACACAAATGTTATCTTAATGCCGGACAATGCCGCTTTCAACCTCCTGAAGAAAGTACATCCAGGGAAATGTGGAAAAAGGAGAAATTGCTTGACACAAACATTAATCACACACCAAGAAAAATGATAAATAAGTAAAGATAAACAATCTATTTACTGTGCGTTACTATCGCAGAGTTGACGCTCAGACCGGGCTGGTTACACTAGGGGATCGAACTCCTCGCTTTATAAAATAAATGATAAGACGCATAAAACATAACAGAATAACGTTCTTGTGGTGACCTAAACGTGAACTACAACTTGGATAAGCTGTAGGTATGATGTTAAAGTCTCCAAACCAACAAAAAATTTGACAAAATGGTCGGAGGTAACATTCGTATCAGGTCTAAATGAATGCTTGTAAGCGGTCATTCTTTTTTTCTTTTACAAAGGCGGTCCGTCAATCTCCCATTATAAAATGTTTATAAGTGTGGCTACTTTAACCATTTCCAGACCGTAAATTTGAGACTGGTCCAAATTGAAAGGAGTTGCAGACGACGAACAAAATTATGGAATTTTAGATTATATCAACTTCCTGGGAAGAAAAAATTGTGTAAAATGAAGAAATTGCTGGTTGCAAGCAATTTCTTCATTTTACACAATATTTTCCCAGCAATTTATTCATTTTACACATTTTTTTCCCAACAGTTTTTCTTGAAGGGCTTCAAAAAAGTCATTCAGAGGGAATCGGTTAAAGTCTAATTGAGACAATAAAAGCCATTTAAAAATCAATTTGATGATTCAAATGCCCATCCTTTCTTTCATATTTTTTTACAGACCTAGTTTTCTAGAAATCCATGATAAATGGTTGTCGTACTTTAAATGTAAAAAACAACAACAAAATTTTAGAGGTAGTCAGCAAGTGAAAAAATGGCATGTGTGTAATTTCACATGAATAATCTTGCCGCTAAGAAAGCTTTCTCTTAAGCCTATGACAGCACCTCAAATTAACATGGACTTACACACCGTGTTACGTGATCAATTGTGATTATATATTGTTGGAATTAAGTAGTTTTATCAATAAGGTAAGTTGTTTACTCTCGTTAAGGTAAATTTTACTATACATTAAGTTTGACTGATCGACTGGATGGAGTTTAACGCCACTGTAAACAGTAGTTTAGTTATATCGCGGCGGCTTGAGCACAAACCATGGAATCCTGGTATCTCTCACACCATGACTATCAATACACCCTTTCCGAGCCCCCAGCTGCTCATCCCACGCCCCCAGCTGCTCATCTCACATAATTTTACGATTATCTATTGGTGGGGAGCAAATGTCGGACAGGGTATCCGCCGAGGCAGGGGATCGAACCCGGGACCCCATGAATAAGCCTCGTACGCTCTACCACAGCGCTATGACCGAGGCCACATTAAGTTTGAAATAAAGTACAAATTACTAATTGGATTACCTCCACTAAGCAACTGTTTGTCGTAAGCGACCTGATTAAATGTCCCCCTTTTAAAGGTATAAAATGTAGAATTTTGTTTTAAAAAAGAGAGAGGGTTGTCTTTCAAAATCATCTTTTAATTATACTTCATAATCATTTTTTAATTGTCTTATTCCATCATTATTCGTGATATTGGAAATATGGCAGCCACAAATAGTTCCGAAATACGAGCAACCACCATCTTGATTCGTTGAGTCCGGACTATTTAGATAAAAACAAATACGCCATTTAGAGAAAACATGCCTAAAGGCGCAATGATTGTCGTTGTTTTGCTGTTTGTTGTTGTTGTTTTACTCATATATATTCTGAAATCATATCATAGAACATAATAAGGTCATAGGTAACTCCATTCACAGGGCAAGTCTGTCAAATATTTATTGACCAATCAAATCACTTCTACAGCTTAAAGCTGTCGTGCATATCTCGAACACCTATGCCCTATATCTTAGTTAGGTAACCAACTCGTCGTAGCTATAGCTTATTCAAACTAAACGTTCGATTTTAAAATCGCCCATCTGCGAATTAACTGTGGTTTTACTTCGGTGACCAATAATCATATGCTTGTTTTTCCCAGACAAATTTTCTTGTCGGGATGCTGGGGATAAGTCAGAGATAATTATAGATGATGTAGGCTTTGTTTTATTGTTACCCATTAATTAAAGCTCGGCACTTACTGTATAGAATATGGCTTTCTTCCAAATCATTTGTTTTGACATTCTTTGATTTTTAAAGCGAAACTTATTTTATCAACAGTAAGAAAAACAAAACTAAGATATATATCTTTTGTTTTTAACATGGTAACTCGATATATTGAATGGGCTATAACGCCTCTTTTAACAGTATTTCTGTTATATCGCGGAGGCATGAGCACCCAGCCGTGGATTCCTAGTATTTCTAAAACCAGAGATACCCCTTAATCCTTTCCGAGCCTCGAGCTGCTCACCCTACACAGGTTTCCACCAATTGGTGGGGGACAAATGTCGTAAGGGATATTTTCCGCGGCCGAGGATCGAACCCGGGACCCCATGAATAGGATTCCTACGCGCTACCGTTGCGCTATGGCCGCGGCAAGCATGAAAGAAACGACCCAGCAGGCAACTAAAACATAGTAACTACAACTTAACGTCTAATTGCACACTTACGAACGATTACCCGTATCATCCTATGTACTCTTAAGTGGAAAGATCACTGAGTCGATAAAGTCGCGGAATAATCTCTGAAAAGCTCTATGTTTGTAAATTGTTATAAAATGAGCTTTGTCGATAATTAAATGGTCAGCCGCTAATGAAAATCCTGACACCCGACAGTTATTAGTATCAATAACCGGACATCAACCGCCAAACTAATGCCATCGAAAAAATTATACCTCTACAATAACAGTGGTTTGATTATACCAAATCCGACATGTGTCTCTCACCAATGGGTGGATAATCGTTAACCTAAATGGGATAGTAGTTGGAGGCTAGGAAAGGATGTAGTGGTAGTACTGGTGTGGGAAATACCAGGAATACATTGTTAGGTGCTCCAGCTGCCACGATATGACCGAAAAACTGTTAAAAGTGGCGTTAAACCCCTTTCATACATTCATTCATTCATTATACCACACGCAGTCAGGGAACGATGAAAACGTCGTAACTACAGCTTGAATTAGCTCTATTACAGACTGAATATTCAAACACTGACTTGTCCTTATTTTACGGAAATTTGCTATTCATTTTCCACATTGTTCTATTTATTTTTTATTTTTACTGTTCACTCGATCTATTTCGTTTTATTCAATAATATGTATTGTCCATTCTATAGGATTCATACATGTACCAATTTAAAGTCATATAAAAAGTATTTTGATGAAAAATATCAAATAAGTCTTGGACATATCAAAAAATGAATCTTACGGTTGTTTAATCAGAAAAATTGACAAAATAAAAAAAGAAGACCAAAATCAAGCTGCGCCAAACAGCTGGTCAGGTTTTCGAACAAAGAAACCACCAGATTGACAACACACGAACAAATCAACTTTAAGCTCGGTCCAATTTGATAGAAGAAAAAAGTTTAATCAAAATGTCACATAAAGCAAACCAACTGTATTAGCCTTATTCGCGGAAATTGATTCCTAGAAACCGATAGTAGAAAATGTTTCTGCCCATGGCATAGAGTCGGCGTTCATTTTTTGTGTCCATTTTCTCCGCTTTTCCTCAGGGATCAACTTAAAGTTGCTCCACTTTTTTCCCATATGTTATTGTTGTACTGTTTAAATTTCTACAGACTTAAACACAAAATGAGCCAATATAGGCCTAGTGTATATTTCAATTATGAATCGTGGTGAAGGCCGATTTAGCATTAAAAGTACCAAACATCACACAATCCTGCTGCCTTACCGAAGAAATAAGAATGGCAAATTGTAAAATAAAAAACAAAAACACTTGCTAGTAGCGATTTCTCTTTTTCTCACATTTTCCCTATATTAACACGAATGAATTTTGGTTTACAACATCTTAAATTTGGATTTGTCTCCGATCCCGTTATCTTGTAATACATTACGACAGTATGGATTTTTTTGTTAAATCACTTATGCCCTGTCGGTTATTTTAGAGAATATGTTGCTGGTGCAATCAGTACTACTATTGTGATAACGCGAGAGTACGATTGTGGTAAGCGTGATAAAACGATAGTTCGATGTTGATAACGGTAGAGCACGCTGGTGATATCGCGAGAGTCGATGAGATACGATGGTGGCTGCGAGAAAGTTTAACTTTATAGTGATAACGCGAGAGTACGATGTCAAAGAGTGGAAGTAATACGATGATAGCACAAGAGTACGATGGTCATAAATTGAGGATGCAGCGATAATATCGCGAGGTTATGATAGTAATGATTTTAGAGAATGGAGGCGATAACACGAGAGTACGATGGGAATAATGCAAAAGTACGATGGTGATAGCGTGAGAGGTAGATTATGATAATACGAGGGTACGAGAGTATGCTGATGATAATCCAGGAGTATGAAAGTGATAACACAATAGTACGATGATGATGACACAAGATTACGACGGTGATGACACGAGAGTACGATGCTATTATCACGAGAGTACGGTGATGATAACACGCGAGTAAGATGGTAATATCGCGAGATACGATGGTGATAACACAAGAGTACGATGATGATAATATCTGAGTACGATGATGATAATGTGTGAGTACGATGGTGAAAACGCGGGGTCTAGTTGGCAGGGCCAGCGAACTGTCAATTGTGATTTACGTAGATTAATACGAGAAAGACATCGATGGTATCGTCGTCTTATAAAACCGATCTCATGCTTGTCTCTTCATATTCTAGGTTGTTTAGATCTAGCTGTTTGTATATGTGTTGTTTTTGATGAAAGAACGATTTTTTAACTTCTGAATTAGTTTAAAAACAAAATAAAATGTCTTTTTAACTATCACATTTCGACTTAAGTGTACTATACATAAATAGATCAGGTGTATTTGTACGTAAACATGCAGCCTAATCTTAATGTGTTCACAAGTGCAGTTTTGTAAATAGATTATCATTTGGAATGTTTGTAATTCAAGAAAATATCTAATCAGGTAAGGTACACTATTTCAAGCATTAGCCTTTTATTGACACTCAGTTTAACCCAACCCGACAAAGTGTTCGAATTCAACATGTAATACAGATGAAAAATAAACTTACCCAATTACATACATGTAGGAGTGATACTTTTTGTTTGTTGGTTTGAATGGGGTTTAACCCCACTTTTAACAGTCATATCGCACCGGCTGGAGAACCTAACCATGGATACTTGATATTTCTCACACCAGTCCTACCACTGCAGCCTTTCCGAGCCTCTAACTGCTCATCCCACTGAGGTTTACATTTATCCACCCATTGGTGGGAGACAAAAGTCGGATAGGAAATTTGCCATGACTGTGGATCGAACACGGGACCCAAATGATAAGGAGTCCGGCGCTACCAACTGCGCTTTGACCGCAGTAATACTTTCGATACCCAGTGGTTCTAACAGGACTGACGAACGAATGAACGAGCGAGTTCCTCACACCGAGCAGACATCGCTACATCTAGTAATATGTCTTGCTTACTATATGCTTCGACAAAAAGGAATAGGCTTAATCCAAATTCCATTAGGTTACTTGTAAGATCCTTTAATGATCCACACAGAAGGCAGAAATCATGATTGACAACGAGTACTTTCGTTTAGAAAGACTTCCAAAATAGCTTTTCATCTCCTGAGAATATACACTAGGCAATATTTTCAACCCCCTTTTTTACATGTCGATTTGTTTTTTATTTAAGAGGTGACGAGATTATTATTTTTTCATTGAGGCATTAAACTTAAACAAAGCATAATTCACACTGTATGAAATTTGCAAAGCAGATTCATAGCTTCTTATTAATCATATATAATACGAAGAAAATTATGGAAACCTTACATTCAAATGTCTGACTAACGGTGATGGAATGAACATAACTCACTATTAGCTCACGTTACGTTCAGTTTTCAATAGGGGACTTTAGGATTATTGGTTTCAGAAATCTATGCCTGATATCAGCTATGGGGTTCAGAATATAATGATATAAAAATGTGAGCTAGAAATTTAGCCTAGTATAAATTTAAATTCAAGTAAAAGTAGCCCGCTAAGCACGCGCAATTTTATCAAAAAAGTGGGTTGCAAGACGGAAGCGTTTGTGATTTCCTATTCCGAACGCAGCTCATTTCTGCGTTCAGGATGACAGAACACTCGCTAAAGCTTGAAATGGTAGCCCTCGTGCACCTTGTGAAAGCGGAATGGTGGATCGTGAGTGTCAAAAATCCGATCCAATCAAATAATACAATAAGACCGAAAGCTAGCTTTGAAGTCTGACTTTCGTCGACACTTATATGAAGCTTTTTTGTTTGTTTGGCGACCTAAAAGCCGTAACTACAGCTTGAATAAGCTGCAGTAACGACGTCAAGATCGCCATCCAGCTTTTTTACTTCTAAGCTAGGAAAGCGTCAGCTTTGACAGCTTAAATTAACAGACAAAATTCAAAGTTCAACGATTGCATACTGCCACTAAATCTATTGAATGTCTACGCTATAAAAATAGTTCTTTTGAAAGGAATATTGCAAGCTCTGTTCAAATTGTAGAGAACCCTTTCAAAAAACAAGCTGTTTTACCCCTTCCAACTCAATTCCGCTTTTTAAGCATCTAAAGAAAAACACTTTGAAAAACTTTGTTGACAATGAAGAAATTGCTTGTCATAAGCAATTTCTTCATTGTCCACGTTGTTTCTACCTAACAAGGGATTTTTTTTCTATCGTGATAACCTTTAGCAAAGAATTTTACTTAACAAAGCTATGCTTTGCTAGCTTACAGTACTCTCAGTACTTTGATTTGTTACACGTTACTGATTGTTTGCGAAATAAAACCGTTTAATATCTAAGTTGAACTTCCCGTTGTATTTCAGACGGCGTGGCCATTGATCCGTCAGTTATGTACACGATATCTAAAAGCGAGTATATATTCTCGGATTATATTTCTGTTTAATAGATTCAACCAAACTTTTGTTTTGTTTGTTTGAATTGGGTTTACCGCCGCTTTTAATAGTTTTTTTTTAGTCATATCGCGACTGCTGGAGTGCCTTACAATGGATTCCTGGAATATCTCGCACCAATACTACTAATACATCCTTTCCTAGCCTGCAGCTGCTATCCAAATTAGGTTTACGATTATCCATCCACTTGGTGAGAGACAAATGTCGGAAGCGATATGTGCAGCCGCCGGGGATCGACCCATGTCAACCCATGATTGAAAATTGGGAGTCTGATGCGCTACCAGCTGCGCTACCAGCTGCGCTATGACGGCGGCGAAACCAAACTTTAACTATTTCAATAGCTGTTTTACTCAAGAACACCGTGTAAACTTCTAGAAGCAGTCCGTTTATTCTGACATGTAATAAATCAAACGTCTATTTGTGACGTAAGTTAGTTACTGTAAGATAACAACTGCCAGTTGGGTCATGCATCAGTGTTAGTTTACTTCATTATCAAATCTGCATCGCAATATGTAAAACATCATCGATATCACTCAAAATAATTGTTACGTATGGTGCTACAGCATGGACATAATCATATTGCAAAACTGTTGGAAAACCGACGATTTCCCTTGAGCATTATTTGTCCACAAAGAAAGAGCATTGAAATCCCTCAAATTTATATTCTGAAATATTCCGGGATCAACAAGAAAACAGGAAATGTCTTTCATAGACACGTTGTTCCCGAAATTCAGAGGTAGTGGTGGAAATGCAAAGCTTTTATTTGTTTTTTACCAAAAATCATGTGAACTCTATGAGCTATTTTAGTGAGACATTTCAAATAAATACTAACACAATTATTTTTGATGAACAAATTAATTGCTCAGGTAGGAAGAATCTGCGATAAGAAATCAAAATCTCTATTAAGTATAATTATAGCGTAAAGATAATGTATACCGGGTTAAACCCTATCCCATACAATAACGCTTTAAGCACCTCTCGATATAAAAGCTTTGGAAATTATTGTTGACAATGAAAAATTGCTTGTTACAAGCAATTTCCTCATTATCTACAATTTTTTCTACCCCAAAAATCAAAGATTTTAAAAAAAAACTCACCACCTTGATATTTAATCTGTAGCCTCTATGAATTTGGACTCGTCTCAAAAAAATTCATGTGATAATGTTCTACAGCAGATCTGAATAATGGATCAATAGTCCGAAACCTCACACCAATATCTGTTCCTAGATAGGTAACGATGTGGGACAAACATGATATTCAAACTAATGTTCAAACTTTTTATGTATATATGTGGAAGTTTTTTCCGAATACTAATTAGTGTCAAATGAATGTTATATGAGCCTCAGGTCAATAATGTTTTGCAATACAAGTGTTTTTTGGGGCATGCGCACGGTATTGGTATAATACGACTGGGACACTTTGGTCTTTTCGATTGGGACGAACGGTATTAAAGTTCGAGTCGAACGAATATAGTAGCTTCATTTAACCTTTAAGACATTGTAAACTATACTTTGTTTCGTAGAATTGATCGAGGGGATCCGATTGCATTTACTCTCAAACGGTGTCACGGTACAGCGGATATTTTCAACTTTTTGTTTGATAAACTATAGTAAAGATATAGTGGAGCAATCTCTGAGCAGTAGGTATATTGTAAGATTCGGGGTCAGCTCGGCTTTCAGGCAATAAAAAAATCATGCTGATTTGTAAACGGTTTGTGGGAATGATGTTTTGCTAGAGTTAACAAGTGAGTACATCGTGTGATGGTTTGGAGTCAATATCAGCGATCGTTTAAGAGATTTATTACTGAGAATAGAAACAATACTTACGTCTCGCTTCCAAAAAGATAGGCTAAACTAGGACCAACGTTCCTACTAATTCAACTATTTTTTTAGTCGACCAAGTATAGTACCTATCTAAATGACGCCATTTAACCTTTAACCCCTTCTAAACTTTTATCTATTTCGTAGAATTTGCCAATCGCGGCGTTCAATCAGAAAATGCATCGACAAATAAAATTGTTTATTCAGCCCAGAATTGAGATCTGAATTCCGAAAATTGGCCGCCACATAATTTTGTTGTTAGGCGACTAAAAAGCTGTAGTTACGGCGTTTAGGTCGCAAACAACCGAATTACTTTTTTGTTACATGCTATTGATCATAGTCTTTGCAAAATTATGCCGTTTAAAATCGAAGCGGCACTTCCTGTTAGAGTCAATGGGCGTGGCAAAAATAGTAAATGGGCTGAGCCAACGATTGGTCAATTTTTCGAGGAGCTCCGATTGCATCTACTATAGAGTACCAGCCTAAAAAGACCATGGATTGTTCTACCATATGATCAGCATGGTAGAAATGGTAGGTCCCGTTACGACATGCAAGAGATTAATGATAATACGCTAGTAGGAAGGTGATACAAAGTAGTTGATTGATTGTGTTCCTGCAAGATAACACATAGAATTAAAAAGTTATAGTATTGTACAAGCACCAGCTATTCAAAATAAATGCATTAATGCTGTTTACTTGGCTATCTATGATTTAACCTATTACTAGACAAGAAAAAATTCAGACTGGTCCTAATTTAAAGAAGTTAAATACTGGTAATAAGTATTTTTTTCATTTCCCACAATGTTGTCCGAAACTTTTTTCTTGGTCTAGTCAAAAGCGTCATTTTGTGGGAATGTTTTAATGTGTGACTGAGTGTACTGTTTCTATAGCTTACATTTTTCAATGAAAATATCCTACCTTCCAGACCAAAAACTCTGTATGGGAAGGGCGATGTTGTCTTTTAACCCATTCCCACTCACTGACGCCTTTAGACGCCCCCAAGGAAAAACACTTTGGAAAACAATGTGGAAAATGGAGAAATTGCTTGTAACATGCAATTTCTTCATTTTCAACAATGTTTTCTACCAAGAAAATTGAAGAAATCCAAAAATTCATAAACTTTTTATTGTCATCTGCAACTTCTTTCAATTTAGGCCAGTCAAAAATTGTGTGGGAATGGGTAAATGCAAACTTTTGCCCAAACCACGTCCTGTCATTTACAATTACATTTTGCACTGTTTTCAACCATGTTGTTAATTTTGATGAGCCAATCTTGTTAACTAGTCAGATTTTAATGCAAATTTGCCGCGGCAAGGGTAAATTCATTCCAATTTAATCTCTGAATTGGAAATATATAAGTTGTTCAAAATATTATTTTGCTGAAGGATAAGATTATTGTGTTTTGTATGGTTCTAGTGATGGATTCAAAACGTTTTTTACACATTGCTGCTTGGAACATAAATGGATACACGTATAAGGGATATCCTAAGAGGTTTAGTTTAGTGACTCTTAATTTTAAGATTTAATCAAAAGATAGAAACACGATGTTCTATTGATCAATGACCAACATTACCTGGGCGTTTCTCAAAAGACGTCGTTTGAATCAAAGAACTGCTAAAGCATCGGAGGGTCTCTCAGTCTTTGTGAGACATGGACTTCGTCCTGGCACCAAGTTCCTTGGGCCGAGGCCATAGCGCAGTGTAAGCGCGTGGGACTCCTAGTCAAGGGGTCTCGGGTTCGATCCCCGGCCACAGCAAATACTTTCTCCGACATTTGTCTCCCATCAATTGGTGGATAATCTAAAACTCTAGTGAGATGAGCAGCTGGGGGCTCAGAAAGGATGTTGAGGTAGTAGTATTAGTTTGAGAAATACCAGGAATCCATGGTTAGGTACTACAGCTGCTGCGATATCCTTGAACAGCGTAATAACTTATTTTAAATAAAAATATATTAAAACTGTACACCAGGATATATAAAATTTAATGAATGCTGACCCACCGTACATACATGCTTGTCTCACATTAAATTAGTGACACGTCCACTCCTTTATTGAAATTACCGCTCAAAGGGCGACCAAATAAAGAACAGTCAGGATATTTTTAGATCATCAGTTTAATGCATGAATGAACTACTGTTTTATCCTTCACCAGCGTATGTTATATACTTTACTAGAGATGATTAAAACCTTTAAAGTATCTCCTCACCCCCAGAAAAGAATATTGGGAAAATTGATTAGAAAACCATACTCTATGCCTAAAAGCATAAATAAATACATGAGGTCTGAAATTATAAGGCAATAATGATTCTACACGGTTGTGCTACAATTCATGAAAAAAGATTCGATATTTTAAAATGTGGCCCACCACAAATTAAGGAATCTTTACTTAAAATGATGACGTCAGTGATGACGTTTCACTTTCGCTAGTAACTCAAAAAAAAATGTCCATAAAGCTCAGTAATCGAGGTCTGTGCATATGACAGTCAATGCCGAAGATTAGAAAAAATATTTCCGGTAAAGTTTCGGGTGCATTCGAATAGATCTCAAAATGTATGACAAACGCGAGTTGAAATCGATAATAAAAAAAAAACAAAAAAAAAACTACTCTTTCCGAAGAACTTCACTCATACCCTCATGTCGCATAATGATAATAAGAAGACTCTTGCTTGCTTTTGTGACCAAATAAATAGTAGATTTTTACTTTCCCCGGAGGGTAGATCTGGCTTTAAAATAACAACACTTGCGACAGTTTTCTTCGAATGATTTAATATTTACTTTCGTCTATCAAAAGCAAACGTTCTAATTTGTTCGAAAAAATATTCATAATTCTATCATCAAAAGTTTGAGTACGCATCTATTTTGTATATTTGTGCACAAAATTAGTTCCTTAAAAATATAACAAAATATGTAGAAATATTTCCTGTTTTCGCTCGATGTCATTGAATTATAAGAAATAGAAATAGTTTGTTTTCATGGAGGTATGAATCGAAAAAATCCATCTACACTTGTGTATGAATACGCGAGGCGGATTCATACATAAGTGTGATTGTTTTTTGTTTTTTGTTTGTTTTTTTTTTTTTTTTTCGTTTTATACCTCCGTGAAAAGAAACAATATTCTCTTAATCTCTCAAATTAATTAGCGGCCACTGGTCACTTATTCCGTGTTTTATGTTTACAAACTATAAACTATTTAATTATGAGTGCGTAATGTTAATCGGTCTACATCAGGTGATACAATACCGCTGTCATCCTTTATAATTAGAGAAGTACCGAAAGATGACTTTCTCGATATCACGCATTTCTTTTTGCATTTTTCCGAGTTGAATAAGGGAGACCTTAGCTTCTTGGTTGTACTCGTATGACTAAATACTCTAGAAAAATGTCGAAGCTTATCTAAACTATAGTTACGAGGTCTGATCACCCACCATTGATATAAATGTTAGTTTTGTGATTAGTGTTATATAAACGAAACGAGAACATATTGAATACTTGGAAAGAAAAAATCAAAGGAATGAAAGTGCTGAAATCTAATTTTCCGGGACCTATTAATTCAATTTCTAAGAAAGATATTTTTTTTCCTAGAATCTGCTTACCTACATTCTCTTTCATTAACATTCTTGATTTCTTGTGTGGGAAGGGTGAATTATTACAGTAAAAATATCTTACTTATCAAGTAACGAACATATGTGGTCGACAGGCAGCTTAACCACCATAACTATCGTCAACAAACGATAATCATTTCTTTCCACAACCAAATCATGCAACAATTTCTAAAATATTCATAAACGAGATTTTATTAGTCGGACCTTATACGATGCTTTTCCCGTTTCAAAAAGTAAGTAAAACAATATAAACATTTATATATTATATCACAAAATGGAAAGCAAAAAATGATTTACACCGAAACGGAAATCACAGAAAAAATTCCTTAATGCACACATTACTAAAAGTTTGATTTTTTACACTGATTGATACTCGAATAGTAGATTGGAATAAATATACAGTTGTTGATGAAGGTACAAACAAGAAAGTCTGAATCTCTGATGATCTAATAGTTAAATAGTTTAATTTTTATTCTCGTCTAACAAATATGGGCGTTTGATTGACAACAAAAAACACATACCTCCATGAACAAAATTTCGAGAACGCAGCCATTTTATATGCTTCTGCACAAAATAGTTCCATCCAAAAAAGTATCAAAATGTGTAAAGAGTTTGCCTTTTGCTTTATTCTATTAAATAGTAACAAATAAAGAGATTTTTGTGTTGTTGTTTTCATGGAGGTATGAACCGAAAAACCTAATCACACTTACGTGTGATCACTTTTTCGGTTCATACCTCCAACAAAAAAAGTATTCTCTGTCTCTTAAATATATTTCTCTGTGTCTTGTGACCTTTGGATCATTCTGACATTTTATGCAAAGTTTTTTGCATTCACATTCCTGTCTTTCATATCCTTTCTTCTAAGGGCGACTGAAACATTATATCTTCAGCTTCAATAGGCTTAAGTTGTTCTTTTGTCGCCTATCGAGGATTTAGCTTAGCTTCTCTTCGCCTTTCATCCTTTTTCAGACAAAATGTTCTTGTTTTATTTAATGTCAACCGAAAAGCGATGTATTTATTTACTGTCTAAAGTTCTGCATTTTAACCATGTATAGAATATCAACAATTAATTAGATTGACCAATCGCGACTGTCATTCAAAGAATCAATCGACCAAAATAATCATTTTTCAACCCGGACCTGAGCTTTCAACTCAAACATTGCCCGCCATTTTGGCTAACCTTTTTGTTGGTTTTGCGACTTATATGGTGGAGTTAATTGGCGAAGCCTAGGGAGTCAGTGGGCGGGGCCAGCGATTGGTCAATTGGACAACCCGTGTACATGTATATGAAACGAAGATTTGATTATTATTATCATTATCTTTTATTTCCACCATATAGAGGCCGCCGTCATAGCGCAGTCGGTAGCGCACCAGACTCCCAATCTTCAATCAAAAATCTAGAATTCCATAAATTCTAAATTATTGTCTGCAACTCCTCTCAATTCGAACCAGTCTAAACTTTCACCATCTGTTAAGGGGTTAAAAGTTTAGGGACGGACGGACAGTCGCAGAACATCTTTTTTGTATATAACGCCACTTTTAACAGTGTTCCAGTCATACCGCGGCGGCTGGAGCACCTAGCCAAGGATTCCTGGTATTTCTCACACCATTACTACCACTACATCATTTCCGAGCATCAAGCTGCTCATCCAATATAGGTTTACAAAACGGAAAGGATGTTCGCGGCGGCTGGGGACGAACCCGGAACCCCATGACTAGGAGTCCTACGCACTACCACTGCGCTTTGGCTGGAGCCTTAATGCGAAATGGAACCTTCGTAGAATTTGGGCAAATTGACATGATCGAAATTTTTCATTTGAGGTCGTTTTTTTTTAAATCTTAAATAGCAATTTTTTTTCTTACATGTTTATTCTTGAATGACCCCTGCTCGAACAGACCTATTTTCCGTAAATTCCCCGAGAGGTTCTTTTTCGTTTGACCGTTCATGACAGACATGTTCACTTGTGGTTCTGCTATGTCTTAAGTATGGAAACAGTGCAAAAATAATGATTCTAAATTGTGAAAAAATGGGGAGAAATAGCTTTGTTATCAGCATGAAGTATTAGAGGTTATTAAACGTTTATAACGAGGTAATTTAAGATGGATTTTTCAGATAGCACAATGCATTCATTTCATTTAATTAGACAGGCGCTTGCAGTCGATAGATATATAGCATAACGAAATATAATTGGTAAACAGAAACGTACAAATTGTTATGCAGCCCTGTCGGTGGAATATCTACAAATGTACTTTATTTAACACATTCCAACACAACGACGCTTCTAGACGCCACTGAGAAAAAAAAGGCCTTTGAAAAAAATGTGAAAAATGAAGAAATTGCTTGTTACAAGCAATTTCATCATTTACTACAATGCTGTCAATACAAAATCTGAAAGAATCTAAGATATCACAAACTTCAAACAAGAGTTTGCAACTTCCTTGAATTTGGACTAGTCTAAAATGTTGCCATCTAGCAATAGGTTAATATAGTCAACGGCGTCATGTGTAACAAAATCGTTGGATCGATGGATCCGTGGCTGCAACGTTATCTTCCGATATGTGGCATTTTTCAAATACTGACCTATATAATTTGAGCATTCTGGGTAGTGTCATTCTCGGTCGATTCCGTCGTACTACATTCAAAATGTCAGCGCCCTTGAAATGCACACTTCGAATTCTTGATTCCTCTTCTTGGAGCAAAGGTAAGACATGAATGCTTTCGCAATTGAAGATAATTATTTTTCTAATCAATTTTGGGCGACAGTTAAGTTTGAATTCTCCAAAATTGTAGTTTGTATTGCAATTATCCACTTGCTACTTTTTGGCGATATGATATGGAGTTATGCGTACGACGTAGTAATATTTATCCCAATCTGGATAAGTGATACGGTCCCGAAGACAGGTCAATCTTCGGAGAAAATGATATGCGCAGACAACGTGGCTGCAAAGAAATCAGTGACCACGTGATCGAATTCTCGGCCGCGTCAATGGTAGACTTATATGTATGTAAATGGGCAAGTCTGAGCTTGTATGTAAATAAGGAGTAAATCACAGCAAATTGTTAAATATCTAGCGAAAAGGGACATCTCCGATAGTGCTAATGGTTTCGACTTCAGTCAGACTACACGGGTTTGACTAGGCTCAGGACATTTTGATCTTTGTACATGTAAATCTTTATTCATTTTGTGGGAGGCGATTGTTTCGATTTGTTCAAACTGGATTGGCCAATCTTGTTTATCATACATTTATATTCTATATCTGAATGATTTCTGGAGAATAAATTTTGGTGTGGAAAAGGCATTATAAGATCAAGGATAGTACTTCAATTAGGCTCTTATATGACACCAATCACGATGGACCTACGGTAATTGCCTGATTTGTTGCAGACAGTAAAATGACGTTCATTAGCTTCATTCATTGGCTTCAATTTCTAGGTCGCGTTACTTTTCTGACTTCAGTTAAAGTGACTTTAGACTGCACTTTTCGTCTTTATATCGATAACTTTTCGGGGGGGGTCAGATGCGACCTTATGGTAAACGTGCAGAAGTTGTGTTTATAATACCCCAAACGATTTAGCACAAGTTTGAGTTTCGCCATTAAAACAGTTTTGTCCGTATTTTCCTTTTCCAGAATGGAATTCGATGTTAGAGTTGCTCTCTCTTTTGTCCAATATTGATAGCAACTTCATAACTTTTTCATGTTTCATGAATACATGTTCACATATCAGTCTTTGTCGATCGTTTTTGTCCTCGAAAAATGTTTCAAAATTGTCTTTTAAAGTCTTACAATGTAATTGATATACCAATGCATGTCTTTGATTCAGCGCGAAATAGTTGTAACTGGCGATAAACATATAGGCAGTTACAACTGTTTCTTGCTGACCCATTGATATGTATGTATTGCAGAATCACAGACTTAGTTACACAGTATGTCAATTATCATATTTTTAATTTATTTATTCATTCGTTTGTTTATTTATTTATTTGTTATCCATGCGTTACTTTTGGTACACTGTTATTCGTGTCGTCAATTCTCCAATATCTAATTTATTCTGTAATTAAAATCAAAACCTATTATCGTAAGAGACTCGTTGTTAAGAACTCATGTTTTATGTAAAAAATTAAGGTCTTTGATAAACTATTATTTAAAAAAAAAGCAGTGAAGTCCTTGAAAAATACATTTTAACCCTTGTCTTGCTGATTGATAATTGACATGCAGCCAAAGAGCCTACATGGGTTTGCCGTTGCCCAGCCTAACGAAGAAGCCGGCGCAGTATCAAATGGTAGACAGCGGTTGCACACCGAGCTACGACCGAGTTCATCAGTGATCTAATTGTAAGTGTACCAATAAACATCTATAGAACAAGCGTGGAATACTCAGGGATATGATTATTCGTATATGTGTTTACAAACTAGCTGTGTTGTATTATTGTAAAATCAAACAATTGTTAATTTGTGTCCGGTCATTCTAAAAATGATCTCGTTGCAGTTTATGACTGAATCAATCGAACCTTAATAAAAGTCACCTTGTATTGTTACATTCATTTACATTTATTTTCATTGAGGTATGAAACGAAAACAGTAATCACACTGTATGAATACGCGATTCATATATACATGTACTTGGAAGAAAGTACATATTCAGGCCGAATTACCAATCAGAGGTTTCGTAATCGACACATATACTATGAATTACCTATTGGACCAAGACGTTATTATAGCGTTCGTTAGCCACATTCATTTGTAGTGATATTTCTGGCTCTAGTCTTGAAACGAAAGTTCTGTGCAAAACTACGTTGATGTATGCTATGGTGGATTCCCAATACATCCGATGAATTCAAAATGTATTCATATATACATATATAATTTGTAATCTGAAGATCATTTGACATAATTGCACGAAGACATTCAGCACGACGGAAAAAGTGTAGTATGTCACATCCTGTCTTATTTAAGGTTGTGTGGTGATTTTCAAGTGGAGACACTTAACATGTTTAATCATGTCTGTTTAATTTACATGATGGTTCATTGTATCGTCGTATTGTTTGGTTTACGAAGTATGTATACTGGGCAAATATTAAAAAAAAGGTACATGTATTCACTTCCGTAAACTTCAAACATACTTAAAGATCTGTAAAGAATTGTCGAAGAATGTATTTTGATTTGACAATTTCAAAATGAGTAAGTAGATTTTCATTTTATTTTAGAGACACTACCAAATCATGGCAGTTGCCATTTTGGAATGCCAAAACGAATGAATGTTTGCGATTCTTAGGTAGAATGGTATGAGTGGGGTAAGTGTGCTTTGAAAAAAGTAAAAATTGTATGTGTTATTATCGCCCTATGTTCAATGATTTCATTATTCCTCAATGGGGTGTTAGAAGGCGGGATTGTGTTAGAACTGCTTTATCAAATAACTGCGCATTATCGAATACTGATGACTGTAATCAACCCCAGATCTGTCTAAAATGACCCTGTTTAATATAACCATAGACTGTCACTTTTACCATATAAACGTAAAATGTAAACTCCCCCGCCCCACCCCCATACTGATTGACAAGCTTTTGCGGAGAAGAGCCTTTTTTGTTCGTTGGTTTGTTTTCTGAATAAACAGATCTTAATCATTTGGTGAGTTATATTGTGCCATAGACCAGCCCATCTTTCAGAATGACAAAACGCCGATTAACGCGCAAAGAACGGTACCCTGCTATGATCGCTACATTTTGGTCAAAAGTAGATTTCAAGAGGACGGCGCCCGCGTACAAAAGGATGTAGATGCTTACCTGGTTTAAAAGCATCCTTTAAGAAGAACTTTGTTTTCCACCTAGGTAGATCTTGCCCGATTGCTAAGTTATATTAGCCATAGGCCAGCCCAGTGTTCAGGATTATAAAGTGCTCAACAACGTTTGGAGATTGATACCCTGCTTTGCTCATTATCAGATTTCGAGAGGAGAGTAATTGGTACCCTGCTTTGCTCATTAGCAGATTTCGAGAGTAGAGTGCTGGTTTTTGTTCTTGTTTTTTTTTTTTTTTTTTTTTTACTTATGGCTAGCCTAGAATAGACAGAAACTTAACAAAATCTAAAATGAATATTCGTAAGTGTATTTTTTTGCTTTCATTGTTTATCAGTGGTAAATCCTTCAGTTTAATTTCAGACAAATTGAAATAAACTGAAATGCATTTCAAATATTTGTATTTGTCTAAAGTGCTTATATTGAAAGTTTTATTGATACTTCAGCTGCAACTTCTTTCAGATAATTATTCAGTTGTATAGAGTGTCGTTCACGTAAAAGACATATTCATTTGTAAAAGGCACTCCCCCCCCGGTTGTTTATAACTCAAAATGTTTCGGTATTACACAAATTATACCGTTGTAAGATACGGAGAGTTCTGCACGTGGAATCAGACGCAAGAAAAATGAGCTCTAAATCTCAACATCGAAAGATTGATACCCTACCTCAAGAGGATGGACTTCGATTGTTATGTGGTAGGCGTCCTAAATGGTCCGAATGGCCAATTCAAGTCTTGCACGCTGAAAATACCTCGTGCACAAATGAATTATACAGGTGTGTGCGTAAAATTTAAGTGTGCGAGCTCAAAAAATGAACGTACGAGTATAAAATGTGAGCGCGTGCATGAGATTCTGAAGACCTGCATGAAATTGAAGCTTTGTTTTTTAAGATCACATATACTTCAACGGACTTTTCCCAATATTTTAGCAGTATAACATGTTGTAATTTTGTAGACAAATTGACTTAATCAAAATACGATGTTTCGATTTCAGAAGACTCATTTCCGAACTTAAAGCTTAAGTTCAGTTCAAAATTGTCGAAAGAGTAAATATAAATATAGACAATACTATAGTTTTGCGCTAATCACTACATGTGACATGATTCAGGACGTCGGTTGTTTCAGTTGCCACTCTGTTTTCTAGTGTTGTATTTGGGTAATATGCTAATGAGGTCTTGCGGTGTCGACAATCAACTGCGGAGATTTCTAAAACCTTTGAACTCAACAGATTACCACGAAGATGATATGTGGTTCTTATTTAAGTATTAAATGCTCTTTTGAGCGTATTTGGGGACACTTTGGATATTTTTATCTTTTTTTAAGTTTCATAAACATATATACTTCCCTTTAAAAACATATCGCTATTTTTTTCTCATTATCGAACATTTTAGAACTTATTCTAGTATTTACACATACAAGAAATCATGATATCTCTCCGTACGAATGACGGATTTTTTTTCTTTTATCATCTTACCCCATCCACTTTGAAGGACAGGTTATTTCACTTCATTTCATTTATTTCTTATTTATTTCTGTTATATTTTCCTTTCTATATCATATTTGTTCTGATTGGGGTTTAAAAATCATGACAATGTTGTAGGTTAGTATTATGTTTTTTTACGATATTTTTATCATTTTTTTTTTTTTTTTTTTATTTTGCTTTACTCGTGAATGAAGAAGGAATATGATTGAGCTCACTCTCTACCCGACTAGTTCATGTTCCTACTAATGTTAACGTAAAACTACTTCTTGTTTGTATTATTTTACATTTAGCATCTGAGACTTTGATTCTTTGTTTCATAGTCAAAAGCAAAAAGCGTTTAGCTTTTGGTTCACCTGTTTATAAGAGTTCATTTTTTAAAATGCGATTCTACTGTTGACAGGGACATTTTTCGGTATGAATGAATTATTCAAAGGATGAAAAAAGAGGAATGATAACGAATTACTTTTAACCCCAATTATTACAATACTGTAGCGTTATTGAAAGCGAAAAAGAGGGCAAAATGATTCAATGGCGCTGAATGATGCACAAGTAAAAAAAAGTAGCAATAACGTTACATACGTCGTCAAGGTCGTTTGTTGCATTATCTACAAAGCCTAAGGGCCTATTTTAGATTTTACATCATTACATCAGTTCAACTTAAAACACTATCCCGTTTGAATATTCGGAGCCGTAAAATATACTGTGTCCGGTAATGTCACTTAGTCTCTGGCCTTACAGACTTGAAGCGCGCACATATAGATTCTACAAGTGCATCTGTTTATTTTTGTTTTGTACTTAGTCTCTTACCTTACTGGCTTTAAGAGCGCGCATATAGATTCTTCAAGAGCGCCTCTTTAATTTTGTTTTGTACTAACACGACTAAGACCGAACTTTTGACCCAAACGGTGCACCGTAGTGTGCAAAAAAATAAAAAAACGATAGCTTTATCCGAGTCAACATAATCGATTCTCTACTTTCTATTTTTACGAGGATTAATAACAAATAGCTATAAATAATTATTATCTATAACATTATGTCTAAATAACATGTTAAGTAAATGTTTTCTAGATAAATGTTGACGGCTGCATTATATCAAGTGAAGTATTCTCTAGACTATAGACCGTAGAGGATTCACTACAGCGGGTAACTTACGACTTGAATCAGTTTTGTCTATATTATTCTTTGCGGCAATTTGATAAAGCGCACCGGCTTTTCTAGGTATCGGGTTCGTATACACAAGCGAGTCCATTGCAATATCTAACTTGCCAGCACTGTAATCTGGTAACTATGTTTTAAAACGAAAAATATTCAGAGAAATAATAAAAGAACAGATATAAAAAAACATACCTCCTGGGAGTTTAGAAAAGTATTTTTTGAAAATGAACTCCGATCCCGCAAAAGACTATCAAAAAGTAGTATGATTACTCTAACTTTAAGAAACATAAAATTGTGCAGCCATTTTGGCCAATTAGATCTCTCTAACGAAGGGTCGCTTTTGATGAAGCCTTACGCACTTGTTCAATATCAGCTGTACTTGAGCATGTTTTCATCATTAAAAAATTGTAATGGTTTCAATATAGCTACTATAAAAGAAAACACTTGCTTCCAATTTCAAATATGCTCTATTTTTGAGAACACGGTTTATGGGCACCGTCACATTTTGTATGTAAATATTCATAATTTAATTCTTTCTGTAACCCTACCAAAGTGGAGAGGCATATTATCTGCGAATCTCTTCAAGCTTCATTCTATTCGGTGTCTTCCCGATTCTGCCACATTTGAAAATCCAATAATACCATTTTCCTAGATGGAAGAAGGGGGTAAGGAAAAATGTGTAATTACAGTAAGGTTCAAATTGTGTTCCACGTGTATAATGTATTAAAGACGGTTTGTTGCAATCAAATTAATTTTTACGTGTTTAATTTGTCAATATTAGAACCAAGTACAAGTCATGGCTACAGTTATAACTTAATTCTGAACCCCAACACAAACTACACAGGCTCTGGTGATACCTTCCTATTTGAGAAAGACAACCTCATTAAGTCGAGTGTTTTCTGATACCGAGGTGAAAACCGGCTTCTTTCACTGTATATGGAGAAAGGTACATAGCTTAGGGCCGACTAGACGAAAAAGACAGAAGAGACGAAGATTTCCATAGATTAGCCCGACGCGCTGTCGGAAGATCAAGATTTTTGAAGAGAAGGACGAATCGCTAGATCGACAAGCGCTTTGCTTCCCTGAAAGACTCCATGCAGAGACTATGATGCTTGTCCAGTATGCTGATATTACTTCTTATCTGTTGCGTTTATAGATAAAGAGATAACTGCCTTCTTACAGACTTTGTATATACTTATGTTGAACGATACGGATATTAATAAGTTTCCTTATAAACTCCTGTACTTGAACTTAAAAAATATAGACGATCATATCTACAGAAAATAAAGGAACTAGGAACCAACTGAATACGGGTATTCAATTATTATATAACTTTTGTTTTGAGTCATATAAATGAAATACACTAAAACAAAACTTATCTGGATTTTTTTTCAATTTTATACTCAAGCATCTGTAGAACGGAAGTATTTGTAAATTGTAAATCTGTTCGTCCATAAAAAAATTCTTTTTGCGAAAAGAAAAGTAGAATGACACAGATCTAGAAACAAAAATGGAAACGGTACAGGCTGAATTTCTCTGCGGTACACAATTCTACACAAGTCCGTTTATCCACTATTCCATTTATTACAGAATTACTAGGGCCATGTTAAATATGAAATGGTCATTTTACCTCACTTTATGTTTGCCTCTTGATCAATCCCGATTGGCATATGCTTGAACTGTTATATTTTTCCAAATATTTTCATTCGCGTAATAAGTACTGCAGCCATACAACAAATCGTCGGATGACCACAAAAATTCCGTAACTTTAATTTGAATCGATATCTTCAAATACGGGAGAAATGGGAATAAACCTTCTATTGTCCCACAGACTGACTAATCAGAATCCCCCTTTTGAAATTCAACAATTCGGGGAATTATGATTCAAAAGCATGTATTGTATATGAGCCGGTAGAATACATTTTGTTATTAAATGATTAAACGAGGCTTACCTTGGTAAGGTGAAGTTTGGTCATAATTTCATCCATCATAAAATTCCCTCCGGGCTCACACAGATTAAGCTGCCCTCACATATACCTCGCGTCCTTACTGCGTCCTTAATGCGATCGTTTTACGACCCAAGACGCAACACAGTCGCCATGGACGCAGCAGGGACGCGGCGAGATCGTAGCGAGGAACAAAAGGACAAACAAGGTCGCAAACAGTCATAGAACCTCTGTGTTCTTGCTGAGTCCTGGTTAGATCACCGTAGGATCGCAGTGGAGTCGCCATAGTCGCAGCAGCATCGTATCAAAGACGCATTAAGAACGCAATAGACGTAGTATACTCGTACTAAGGATGCCGAAGAGTCGCCGATGAAATTACAAGAAATTGCTCGGCTTAGGCAGCTTTCCAAACCGTTCCAAACCGTGTACGAATTTACCTGAACCATACAATAAGAATACTGACGTCTTTCCAAAGAACTTGTGACTGTTCGGCCCAGAGAGCGTCCTTCTTGCCTTTATCATTGTAGGTGGATAGCGTTTTGTTGTAATTTTGCGGGTTTTCTCTCAACCACTCGACCATGGATTCTTCATCTTCAGCTGTGAGGTCACTTCTCATCATCGACCTGGACTTCTTTGTCTTTGAAGGACCTTAACACAGTTCACCATTAGTAACTTAGGTGTCTGACTCGGCGACTTGGTCTGATAGAGATGCCGCTGTTTCAACAGATTTAGGACATAAAGAAAACGCACTGAAGACAAGACTGCAATGCCCCGGACCATCGGCGAGAGAAATTTGGAAATTTGAAAGAAACCCAAACGATTTCCGAAAAATGCTACTTTCCCAAGACTAGTTTTCAGGTCGCAGTAAGGTCGCAAGGTTTGTGCGAGGGCATTAAATACGCAGCAGACAGCGGCCAGGTACATCATATTTTAGCGTAAGTGAACGACACGCAATATCAATAAGAAATTAGGTTTTCGGGTCGGTATGGGTGGGCGTGTTCAGATTATATGTAACATTTCAATATGATAGCACCATATTTTAGCAAGATTAGCCACCATTCTTACGTTATAATGAATAGAAGAATTTGTTTGCGATTTCCAGTTTCTCCTCAAAATACCAATGACTCGTGTTTTAACTTCCAATGATATGACTGCCACAATGAAGAACTTTCGTAATTAAATGCCTCATAGAATAATTCAGTAACAAATAGCATTCAAAGGAGCTTGCCTTTCTCTATTCATGAAAATATACGAATTATACGCTGTTTTATTATATTCTTATACTTTTCTAATTCGTAGAATCGTACTGATAAGATATACTGATTCCCATATCTCGTCATATAGATGTGTATATAAAACGGGTTCAACATTATAAAGACATGCAATGCGTACAAAGATGCTGATTTGACATTACGTGGAAATAAAGAGATTGGAGTTTGAATATATGGTGGTGGTGGAAAAGCATTTGCACTCTCTCCATAAATATCATAGTTGTTTTCGTGTGCTCATATGACTCAAATAGCTTTCCAATTGTCATTTCAAAGACGATCCGTGAAGATTTAAAGGCGTGAGGACAACCTGTTATGCTTGAAATACTATCGGTTGGCTTTTAATCTTGTTATTAAAACACATAATTTTCTATGGTAGAATGGTCGTCTTAAGCACTTTAACACATTTTTAAGGCCATTGAAGGTAGGCTCTTAGCTCGTAATCTAATTTTCAATAAACAGTCGTTAATCTAAGACTGAATGTTTTTGAGGAACTTGTTGAAGGTTATAAATTTGAAAATAATAGACCATCTTAGATGTATTTTGAGATCGAGTACTAGTAACCAAGGCTGCGAACTGCAGTTTATGTCCGAAGAAGAGAAGACGAAAAGCTTAGAGTAAAACTTCGTTAATATACTTATATGCAAAGTCAGTTGATATTCTTATCTATATGGTGAGGATATGTTTGTGAAATGAAATCATAATCCATTAAATGCCATTTATCATTGAAAATAAAGTATTATGTACAGTATTTTTTACCGTATTAATTGTCTTAACACAAACTGCTTTATGAGCATTATTGTGGTTTATCGTTCGAGATAATCTTATTGATTTGATAACTTGTTAGTAATTTGATAGTTCGTTAATCGAGACGAAATTCATGACACCAGAAAGTAAAGCATTCAATGCATTTGCGCCGTAATTTTTTATGTCCTGTGATACCGCGTCGGCATGATGATCTACATCAGAATGAGTGGAACTCCTAGCCTAAATTTTCGACGTTACATATTTTATCGAATGCGACCAGTTCAAAACCAGCATCGCATTCGAGGACAGATGTGGAATACTTAGTATTTAATTATTACTATTCTAAAAATAAATATCACTCACAAAAAGGTGTCTTGTATGCCCTTCTTAGTTTCCATTTATTCAGTTCGGTATTTTCATCCATTATCATTATCATATTGTTATCAAAGCGGGATGAGGTCTATTTAGGATTTTGAACACGGACTAAGTTTCTGGTTTTGAATAAAATTAGGATATTTCACGAGTGAAATATCAAATTTTCCTGTGCGCCGCGAATCTAATACAAGATTTTGCATCACCATTTTATCATCATCTAACAATACCGTATCAGTTCATTTTATGTATGACACTGATTTTTTTCTGTCTAGTCCGATTTTGTCCGTTTTTATCTGGGTGCATAAATAGGTATATAATAAGTTTAGGTATTTGATAGAAACTTTCATTAAGACACGAACATCCCTTGACACGAATAAAGAAAAGAATGAAATATTCTGTTAACCTCCAAAGTACTTTGTTTTCAACTACTTTAATATTATTCAAGATTCTGCATTAGAATTAACCATTGAAATGCGTCATACTATCGAAAAAATTAGAACCTAGATTTGTATTGAAATCCGATTCTCATGTGTTTCAGTGATTGTTTTGAAATTCTGTAATTTTATCTGACGTACCACTTCAATATAGCAGACGTGAAAGAAATAAGCTTGCGTTTAGAGCTTTGTAAAACCCAGAATGCACAGATAAAAAATCATTAAGATTTGTTTCATTTAATTCATGTTCCGAAATGAATTTATCAGAAGCAATTACACGGACGATTTGGGCAATTAGAAGTGCCAGCCTTTTATCAAACTGTACATGAATCTTGACTAGAATCGCTTGTGCAACAAATACTGGAGTAATCCATCTGGTTTAAGCAATATAATCCTTTCCTGTTAAATCCTTGGTTTTTACGTCCCTGGTAATTTATATCCTTGAAGCAAACAATTTCTTCCTTTTCCACAATATTTTCTACCATAATGATTGGTCATTTTTCAAATCAAATAAAATTGAAATTTCGTCTGTAAACCCTTTGAATATTGGCAGGTCTAAAATTTGCAAAACGGGAAAAGGTTAACCGGAATATAAACCGAGCCCATTGTAAAAAAACGATATAGTGCCATAAAATAACGTAATTATTTCGCAGGCATGAAATATAATTTAGAGAAACAAAAATAAGATATTTTTCACTAGAGTCTGTGTTGTTTTACTTATTAGAATAGTCTGGTCCACAAGTATTTAATGAGAACCAACAACTTATGCTTTTGTATAGTATTATGAATGGGAAAATACTTTCTATCGTTTAAAATAAAATTAATCCTGTATTAAGAGAAGACTCATGGGACGCCTAAAAGTGAGACGATTTTAATGAGTTCAAACAGCTTTGGATTTAATTATGCTATGCTTTTAGCTTATTCGTCCACTTTATTAGAGCTCTTCACTTTGAAGGAGAGATTTCGATAAAGGTCGTTTAATTGCCGTTTAACCCATTCCAACTCAATCCCTCCTTTTTACGCCCCTCGAGAAAAAAGCTTTGGAAAACATTGTGGAAAATGAAGAAATTGCTTGTATCAAGCAATTTCTTCATTATCCACAATGTTTTCTATCCAAATTCAAAATGCCATCAACTTGAAATTGTCGTCTGCAGCTCCTTTCAATTTGGACCAGTCTAAAATTTTGCTGTGTTGGAATGGGTTAATATAGGTGGTTGCTCGGGCAAGACCGACTGTGTCTACATGTAAAAAGATCAATATCGTTCCGGTCAAAAACTGATCAATCAAGTTTGATTCTTTAGACTTACTCTGCCGCTATCCTCTTTTGCTTTGAGATACAGGCTGAGAGTTTCTGAAAGTGGAAAACGTTAAAATCCTAACGTCAAATTATTCACATCGTAAACAAGACAGATGTAACGTATCACGCTTGATAACTTCATTAAGACGTCTGAACTTGTAATTTTAACCTTCCACTTAGACAGATATTTGCACAATTTTGTATCAGATTTGCATAAACTCACCAAGGAAGCTTTGGCCTCGGCTAGGTTACTTCTAACACAAACGTTTCTGTGGGCTCCAACACGCCTGTTGTAGACAGGGTTATGTTTACGATGCATTTTATTAGCTCATCTGAGCACGAAGTCCGTCTGCCCGTCCATTTGTACGTCCGTCTGTTCAAAATTACAAAATATCTTCTCCTCCTAAACTAACAATTGAATTTCAACCAAACTTTAAAGAAATTAAATCTAGGTCATACTCTTTCAAATTACTACAAAGAATTGAAATCCACGAAGAAATTTTGTTGCCGTGGCAAAAGAGTGAAAAAACTTTAAAACATCTTTTTCCCCGAAATATAAATCATCATATAATAATCTTCTACCAAAACTCTTCAAAGAATACCGTACTCTGAAAATTCGACCTATTTGTCTTTGTATTTACTTGTCCTTTTTTAACATGCGCATCCGTTGCAATGGATTATGTCACATCCGAAATTGAGACTACCAATCAAATATGCATGAGGATATGAAAGAAAGGATAGTATTCATATAATATATTCATTCATTCAAATGACCTATATAAAACGGACGTTCATCTCTAAATTAATTTCAGCTCAAATTATGAGACTATGTTATTTCAATATTAAGACTGGGTTTATCTTTTAAACTTGCCTGTGCATTCAGGCTAATATTGTCGGCGAAGATTTGTTCTTAATATGTATGTAAGCCAAACAGTAACGAAACATCTTATCTGAATCCTTTATCGTTGTAAAGACCATTCGTGACTGTCACTTCCAATTAGCCAATCGCGGATGTCAATTGAAGAACCAACCGACCAATCAAATTATTTATTTTGCCCGGACCTGAGCTTTCTACTCCAACATATGCCGCCATTTGTGTTAACCCTTTTTGTTGGTTTGGTGCCTTAAACGTCGTAATTACAGCTTATTCACCGTTATAAATCGAAGCGAAACTTCCTGTCGGAGTCAGTGGGCGCTGCCAAAGGAGTAAGTGGGCGAGGCCTGCGATTGGTCAATAGTTACGGAAAATCGTCAAAATTTAATGATTCCAAATAAACGATATTATTCCCTTCCAAACCCTTCGATCAGGTTCTAATCTATCTAAAGCATATAGAAACTCCTTCAACCTGAATGTATTTATTCTTTTTAGGCTATTGTTAGACTTTCGCTTCATTATTTACAAGTTACTATTAAGCATCACAATGACAATAAAACTTGTAAAGAGTATCCGTCTCAATAAATGACGAATGAAATTTATTTCTTTCTCAAATGAACACAAAAATTTCGCACGCACTATTTTGTATGCTTGCGCACAATTTAGATCAATAAATGTTTCCTAAAACAGTAAAATATGACGTTTGATTTGCTTGATGGCCTTTAATTATAAAAATGAACGAGGGGACAATTATTATGTCATAATTTAAATTAATTTTCGTCTATTTGATTCACTTTTCGTCCATCAGCAATCATGAATTCTGACTCCATGAAAAAATGAGTATGATCTATTTGTATTATTTGGCAAAAAGTAGTTCTATAAAAATCCTTCAAACCTATAAAATCGTTGAATATTTCACATCTTGTTATATATGACTAAATCGATAATTCATACAAGTAGGAAACTGAAAACTAAATAATTATAATGTGTCGAGCGCATTCGATTTGACATATGTTTATAACAGCGCTTTATCAAGATCATACAGCCATGAAAACAATTAAATTTCTTTGCATCTTTAATTTACATCTGTGTAAATATTTATCAAGATAGCGTCTCAATTCTTTCGTCAGAAGATTAAGCAAAAAGAACAGAAAAGTAACACATAATTCTGAAGCATGACATGTCAAGTTTAAGGAAACAGTTAGGCAGAGCGAGCTGTTTCGACTCTGGTAAAACTGTGTGTTCTACGGAATCGGAACTCCTAGTTCAATTCAACGGATCGAATCTCGTAGGACTATTTCAAAGCATCACGTGACAAACTTCCAAAATGGCGTTATTCGTTATGCAAAGCAACTGCGGTAATACTCGTCTCATATTAGTTCTGTAAGAACTCTGCTTTGTCTTTAAACGAATTTTGATATCAGAGCTAAATAGGGCAGAACATAACGCAACAAAAAGAATTTAAATTTTTCGGCATTATTAAGACTTTCCAACCATCAAAATTTACAAAGATTACGTACTACGTTTTCCTAAACTGTTCCCGGCCAAAAAAATGCGCCAAATTGTTACCTAATAATCCGCCTATTATACGTCCAACGTCTGTTCCGAAGTTTACGGGAATGGCCAGAATGCTACAAAGGGTGACAGAGGTCGATTTTTTGCTTTTCGTAAATCGGCGTTGGGAGAGTAAAATGCCGTAAATACTGCCTGAATAAAGCTATATTTATTTACGACATTTTGCTAGCCCAACGACGATATTCTCTGTTTATTGAACGATCATTCTATCTTATTAAATTTGTATGAAGTATTTAATTTTGAGATACCCTTTCTAATTCAATTGTGCTGACGTCCATTCGTTTACTAGGTATATGTCTGCATATTCCTAGGTGATCGTTCTATCTGTCAAAGACAGAAGATTCCTTTCCGCTATATTGTTATGAAAAATTGCCCGACAGAACGTTCTATTGTGTTTCCTTTGTTCTGAATACCTTCTTAATAGAATTGCAGAAACATATATGAAATAGTACATAAATTTGTAATGATTTTAGATCGCTAAAGACGCTAATAATTTTGCGAAAATCAGAGGTCGCGTATCAGAGAAAAACAGGGTATTTCTCTAATAGCCTACGTAGGCTATTAATCTATTTTAGATTAACCAGGAACAATTAAGGGTCATTTACGTGGTGCGAATAACCATTGGAATCTCGCATTTAGTTTAAACAACATCAAACCAACGTCATCATTACGTCAAGTTCGCCAGCCGGTCTTTAATTCTGTGAAGATTAGTCAGAAACTGTCGTAAGCGTTGTTACGAATATATTAAACACCGTAGTTCAGCGGTAACCATTGGTGTGACAATAATTAGGAAGTTGATTTTTCGCTAGTCAATTTCTTATCTTCTGTTGACATTAAACCTATAACATTACCGCCAAAACAATATCTGACTAAAATTTAAGTACATGTATTAACTGTTCGTTTTTAGCGTATCTTTTGACACTTGGCATTTTCTGTCTTTTGTGGCTATCAGAAACATCGATACCTCTCTTTCAATTGTCGCCTGTCACTTCGTTTAATTCTAACCATTCTAAAATGTTGCTATGTAAGAATAAGTATATATTTTCTCTAATTCGTGTCTGACGTTAGCTATTTAAAGTGCTAGATGTTTGCAATTCAGTTTCTGGTTTACTTCTCCTATGGAGATTCAGAGAATATACGCCCTGCACTTTGTAACTGTCCATGTTGATCAATATTTGTGAATCAAGCACGTGTGATGGTGATGGTGTTGGAAATGTCACGCACGTGTTCAAATTAAAATTGTGGAAATAATACAAACCTCCATGTGCACATATCAAACATGCATGCTGATAATCATTGCGTGTAGATAAATTTTCTGATTATATATGCGTGCAAATATCTAGGTCTTAAACCATTCTCACAAAGTACGCCCCTTAAGAAGAACAACTAAGAAAACATTTTGTAAATGAAGAGATTGCTTGTGACAAGCAATTTCTTCGTTTAACACAATGTTTTCTACCAAAAAGGTTGATAAAATCTAAAATTTAACAAACTTTGAAAGGTCGCCTACAACTCCTTTCACTTTGGACCGGTATTAATATTTCGTGTATGGTAATGGGTTAAATAGCATACGTCAAAATCTATTTTAATTTTTTATCATATAAAACACGTTTAACCCATACCATTCTAAAGTCGAGAAATTTATATTTATATAGGAGGTATAGACAAGGATCGGTCTGTACAAATATGCATTATTATCTTAGTCTACACCTCTCTGTTTTCCTCTTTTAAGTAAGTGATGTTAATGACTTGAAATTTAAAAATTGATATTAACCAACAATGAGTTATTCCGATACTTTCAGACCATTGATTTAAATGTGATTCTGTTTTGGTATTTTATTCAGTAGCACCGAGCAGAACAGAATTTGTATTGCAGACTTGTACACTAGGTATATTTTTCAAAACATGTACATGTATATACAAATATATAATATAAAGAAGTAAACCAATTTACATGTATATAAAAAAAACATACCAAAACATATATTCAGAGAATGAGATATCAATGCTATCAATGTTTTCAATGATAAATCACAAAGGAAAAAGTATTGCTTAATCAATGTTGCTATGCTCAGTTGTATTTCGCAGTAGCAAAGCTTTTTTTCAGAAAGTGAGCTAATCCGCAAAATTATCTTTTATGTTCTGACTGCATTAATTCGCATAAATTAAACATGGATGGATGTGTATATATTTACTTATATATATTCTTATTGATGTATTATTACAAAATGATAACCGAATTCAACTTCATACAGTTACAGAAGAAGCTGTACCTCTCATTTCACGATATTTCTGTCTGTACGTATTGCCCAGATTGAATACGGAGACAATGGGCAGATAACCGTGATCGAGTTTTGTAATGTCTTAGATCGTGTTATACCCTATACAAGAAGTAGTCATAATTAAAAGAGCATTTGAAAAGTTTATAATCTTCCAAGACAATATTTTGTCATCTATAGCATTCCATAACATTCCTGTGGCCTCCGTCATAGCGCCGTTTGTAGCGCATCAGACTCCCAGTCTTCAATCAAGGGGCGTCATGGGTTCGATCCCCGGCGACGGCACATATCCCTTCGATATTTGTCTCTCACCAATCGGTAGATAATCTTATACCTAAGTAGGATAGCCGTTAGAGGCCAGGAAAGGATGTAATTGTAGTACTGGTTAGATATACCAGGAATACATTGTTAGGTGCTGCAGTCGCTTTGATATGACTGAAATTATTAAAAGTGGCATTGAAACAAATTCAAACAAACAAACAAATCATAACATTCCTGAAAAAAGAAATATCTTAAGTTCTGATTTACTTGGGTTCTAGAAAACATCGGCATGACGAAGGTAAACACAATTTATGTACACATTTATTTAAATTTTAGACATGCTGTATGAGTAACAATTGAATTTTTGAAAGTTTAAATAATTTGTAATAAAAATAAGATAAATGACATGAATTTCATTTGGGAACACACTGTAGAGAAGAAGGAAAAGAAAGATATCTTTACCCATTTCAACTGTTTTGGTGTACGGATACTATAAGTACATTGATTGTCCGTCTTCGGCTGTGTTTGAATGTAGACAGCATTGCTTAAACAATCGGAAAAACATGCATTGTGAGATATATTTCTTAATTTTTGATTTGATAACAGCAAAAGTGTACAGATGGTTGATTATGAAGACCAACAGTCTAATTCTGTCTCTCTCTTAACTCCAGGTAACGATGCTATCAGCAGACTGTACGGAATACAGAGGGTTCGAGAATTATTCCGAGGACAAATCAAATCAGGTAAATATGAGCAAATACATATAAATGCGATCTCTGGAAGATCGGAAATAGTGACCTTACTAATTAAGGATCTCTAGACACTCCCACTAGATACGCCCACTAGACACGCCCACGTTAAACGGCACCCGACAGGTTATCCTGTCTGAGATTCTAGTATCATTCGAAATTAGCTTTTGGTCGCGGCATCGGAACGAATGGTAAAAGGGCTAATGGAAGTATTAAAAGTTGTAACTGCAGATCGAAAAAGTTTTAGTGTCGACGTTTTTGTAGCCCACCGACGACATTTTTTACACGTCGAAAATCAATGTTGCGGCTCCGTAAAGATGCAGTATTTCGATTAGTTTATACTAATTTAATTCAGTTCGTTTGCGACGAAAGCCCTGGCTTATAGAGTCGCTCAACTTCACAAACAAGATGCTTTCACTTTTTTGAAATAGTGGCTTAAACCCACGGCTACCCAATTCTACAGCTGGGTAGACTGGGGCTGGCTATTAGATGTCTTGCCAATGAACACACCCCGATGGCAATGGGGCTCGAACCCAAGATCTTTAGATCACGAGTCAAGCACCTATACCACTCGGCTATCGAAGCAGTATTCCGAGAGTTTAATGGATTTTTGTTTGATAACAACACATTTGATAAAACAGCAATACGTTTGATGTCTATTTTGAAAAAGAATATCAAAAATTTCTGAAACATGTTTCCTTGAAAATGAAATGAAACTTATTCATATCGCATTTAGTGGCAACACATTTCCTACCAGAGAGTAGTTGGTAACGATGGCAGTCGATTTATATCTATTTTTAAAGCACGTTTTCCTATAAAGGTTTGTCTAATTTACATTGTGACTTTCTCACTTTCATACAATATTTCCTTCATTAAATATATGAGATTCAAATTTCGAAAATTTTGGTGCAAGCTTATTTTATAAACAATAATAATGATGTCATTCAGATCATTTAAATGTGAAAGCATGGGTCTTCTTGTGACAACCTTTGGGAGAATTTTTGCACCTTTACTTTTTTTAACGATATTGTATATCAATTAAAAAATAAACATCTGCAATGTGAAATGAATAAAACATAATTGTAAAAAGCTGTAGTTACGACGCAACTACGATATATTCTTTTACACAGCTAGTTTCCAGTTCTAACCTTCACTCTTATTCAATTATCCCCAGATGCTTTTGAATTATGACAGGTTATAAAACAGATCTACCGTTAAGAAACAGCAGATTTTCTTTATAAGCTTCTGTACGGTTTAGAACTTGATCAAATTGACGCTCATTCTATCCAATTTACATTTGTGTAATTCGAAATCGCTCGGAAATTTGAACGTCGCTATTTCAAATCGTACAACACTCATTAAATTCTGAACGGAATTTCACGTCCATCCAACAAAATATTCCTCCATTTCACATTACCATTGTCAAGTTTTTTAAACCTGGAATAGCAAGGATCGTATTTGGCGTAAGCAATATATGCGCTAGGCAAAACGTAGTGTACAAATTTTGAAGTTAGGACAAACTATACATAGTTCGTACAGTCTGCTGACAATAAATTCATCAAATAATTTGATTAATGGATGTGAAAAGTATAAATATCATGATCTTGTAAATAGTTATAACTTAGTAATTCAATATAAGCTATGTCGAAGGTTTTAACTTTGTAATGAATTATGATTTTCTCTAGACCACGTGCACGAACCCGTTATGTGAAATCGGTTTTAAATGTAATTTTGCCTTGAGCTTCCATATCTACCATAATAATCATACGGTAGGCCAATCTTTGTTTGTCCTAAATTTTGGAAAACGAGACGCGTATGCGTAAAGATTGTTTAATTTAGTAACGATCTCTGCTATTAGTGAAGTAATGAATAACAAGGTTAGGGTCAGTAAATATTTATATCGCACATTCATAAAAAAGTGGCGTTTGCCAAAATTCTCAGATACTATTAATCACGATTTATAGTCGAGTTGGTGAAAGTGAGACACAGAAAGAATCTAAAAAAATAATAGTTTACTGAACAATTTACCGCTTTGGTTATTTTTTAGAGAATAAATCGTGTTTAGTAAGATTGACATACTATTGCATTTATAATTCAAATTCCTTTGCGTCAATCAAACGGACCAAGTGATGGTCTCGTAAAAAGTAAATGCGATTTGACACAAACAGCATTTTGCCTTTTACCGATTCCATTGCCAGACGACAGCATTTTAGACTTGTCTCAAATAAAAGGTATTGAAGACGACATGTTCAAGTTGATGAACTTGTAAAAAATATGTGTCCTTCTTGGTGGAAAACATGACGGAAAAGTAAAAAAGAAATGCTTGTTACAATCAATTTCCTAATTTTCCATTTTTTTATTTTCTATTTTCATCTTTCCTTTCTACTGTTTTTCACCGAGCTAGAGATGAGCTGTTGTGTAGTATAACCCGTTTGTTCGTCTGTCTGTCTGTTCGCTCATTATTACCTCCTAAAGTGGTCGGCCAATAAAGCTGAAACACAACAGGAATGCTCATCGAAGTTGTTAATATATCTAGCTCTGGATTAAGTGGAATCATAAAGTCTAAAAAGAAAGAAAATCAATGACAATCAATTTTTAGTTTTGTCTATCAAAAACGGGCGATCTTATTACATCCATGAACATAATTTTGAGCACGCAGCCATTTTGTATGCTTCCGCACAAGAGAGTTCCATACAAAATAATATCCAGATTGTTAAGTTTTTGCTTTTTTCGCTCGATGCTTTTCAATTTTAAGAAATGAAGAGATTTTTTTTCATGGAAGTATGAACCGGAAACCCTAATCACACTTATGTATGAATTCGCTTCGCGTGTTCATACAGTGTGATTAGTTTGTTCGGTTCATACCTCCATTAAAACGAAATAATATTCTCCTCAATCACCTAAAAGAACTCACTCGGGAACATTTGAAATATTTTCAGTGTAATTTTGTTCCATTTGTGGAATCAGTAATCGAAAGTTTAATAAAATTCAACATACCAAAGTCCTTAATTATGGGAAAGGGTTAGATGAAATCTAGACGTTGCCAGATATGATTTAAACAAACAAACACAAGTAAAAATAACGAGAAAAAAATTGACAAACAAGAGAAACGACTTCATGCTGAGAAAAGTATTGATAATTCTTATTGACACTGGTTCTAGAAATAACCAAAGTAGAAATGACCACCATGATTCGAAATTGTTCCCAGAAACAAATTAAGACATGTTTGTATTATCCAATGTACTTGTATCACGATTTATGGTTTAACCTTATTATCTTATTTTTCAGGAATCATTTCTTATCCTTGAAGTGCTTTTTTTAATGATTTTTACCTTAAATGGAGACTATATATTTGTCATGAGAAATGTTTATGATATTCGTTAAAACGTAGATACCAATCCTTTCCGTGCATTCTGTTCAACCCATTACCAGACGCAAAGGTTTTAGACTAGTTTAAATTGAAAGAAGTTGCAATCGACACTCCAAATTTCCATTAATTCATATAAATTAGTTCCAAATAGGGTAGAAAGGTGTGAGAAAAAGAGAAATTGTGTCAGAAAGCGTGTGGTGATGGGTTAAAGAACAATTTTCTACACTTAATAATGATATTTACAATCTGAATCTGTAAAACAATAACAAACCGACGATTGTTAGGATTGAAACCTTAATGCCCTTGTTCGCCTATTGTGACATTTAAAAGCATTAATTGCAGAAATGAAAACTTTGGGAATTGAAAGTGCGACAATGGCTTATTTTTGTATAAAATGAAATAAAGGCTGTCGGCGTAATACAAAAGAACAAATTGTGAAAAGATGCAGTTTGTGGGGCTTGCTATTGTTTTGGTACTTAAATATAGTTAAGAGATTATCGTAGCTGTCGGAGTATTACAAAAAGATGCAGTTACTAGGTTTTGTTATTTTTGGTTTTTAAGATGTAGTTACGAGCTTTTGGTAGCTGTCGTTGTGATACAAAAAAAAACAATTGTAAATAGATGCAGTTTCTAGGTATTATAATGTTTGGTATTTAAGATGTAGTCACTGTATTTAAACTGGCTCAATACACTACAATATAGGCGATTGACCAATCATATTATTCATTTAGACCGGAAGTACGATTTAGTTCGGAGAATTTGTGTTGTTTTGCGATTTAAAGGCTTTATATCTCACGTATTCTCGGACAAAATTCTCATCAAAAAGAAATCCCGAAATCTTCTTTGAAATGTAGTATAGACGCCTCCACCAATGATTTCAGAATATGTCACAAGTCCGATATGGAAAGCGTTGCCTTATAGAAAACGAAAATACGTTTTAGAACTATTTCATGTTGCCAACATTTTCGGCAAAACTTTTCAAATCAGGCTTTTGAACTATTCTGAAACAAGTGTTCTTATGTAGAGCTATAGAACCTTTAAACGTCATACTATCGTCTTATTTAAGCTCTGATAACAACGTTAAGGTGACTAACCAACAGTTTGCCATCTTTCCCACACTTACTCCGATGTTACTATTCCAGCCTGGCGCTCAGCAAATGTCCGCAAATATCACCTGCTTTGATTTTTAACCAATAGTCCAAATAGTCCAAAGGTCATGGTTCCCTAGATTCGCATTTGCAAAAGGCCTTCATTTCTCAATAAAAATGGATTTCCAGAAAAGGTATCTATTTTACTATCAAAATCTTTAACAGAATTAGTTCATCATGGCCAATTTATACTCTCACTTCACTGCCATAATTAGTACGTGGGTGTTTGGTTGGGTGGTTTGTTGATTGGGTGATTTGTATTCCTCTCTAAAAAGAGCTGTGTCTTTTCCCTGGATATAAAATGAGATCGACAATTAATACAGCAAGGTAATGACTTGGGACAAGTTTCCTGGATTACGATGTACTTAACATCAGAGATTTGTCATTATTGTTTTAGTAGTTATTGCTTATCGGCTTATGGTTCACCAGTTTTATTTCTTTCCTATTTGCGAATTTGTAGAAGATTTCCCGCATTAGAAGACAAGTAGATCGACTTTAATGGGGGTTTTAAAATATATCACATGTTTCAGCTATGCTTTATGATAATGTTATTTGTGGAGTCGACCTATTTTTCATTGACACTCGTGTAAAATCACTTCGTCTGCGGGTATTAGCTATATAATTAAGCTCAAATTAACGATGGCTCCTGCACCAAAGATTTGCGAATTATTTGTGAACAAATAATTTGATTTCAGTTTCGTCAATAGAGCGTTTTGATTGGATGAACTTTTGCATTCTCCCCCCACTAAAAAAAAGAAACACGCAGCTTTTTACATGTTTGCGCACAAATAAGATTTATAGAATTTTACTCAAAACTACTAAATTATTTGCTTTGTGTTTGATTGATTGGATTGAATTATAAGAAATGAGGATTTTTTTGTTGTTGTTGTTTCCATTGAGGTATGAACCGCATTCATACGGTGTGATTAAGTTTTAGGTTCAAACCTCAATGTAAACAAACAATCTCTTTATTTCTTAGGTAAATACGTTAACAACAGACAAAAATCGTGCAGTTGACAGTTCGCGACTGTCCAAAAAAACAAATCAAAGTGCCGTACGCACTGTAATTGGTCGTCACTGAGAAATTTGACATATCGTTGCATTCCGATGGTAAAACAACTTAAATTTCTATTACTTTCACAACACGTAGGTTCTATCCTAGTGTATAATATTTCCGTGAATGCTGACTAGAACTAATATTATTTTACACGAACGTAAGACCTTGATGCAACATGGGTACCGACAAAAAAGCAACTTTTTGTGAAAACTAAATTTTTAAAATTCTCGATTGTTAAATAGTCATGGTTAGATCATCCCTGCAAGCTTTTTTTTATAAAGCCAAAACAGAAAAATTATGGAAATATGATAACTTAAGTTTAAGAGCAAATGCTGATAGCAGGTTTATGAAATTTCAAAACCCTCTCTTTTTCTGGGCAGAAATTAACAAGTTTCTAAACAGCGCTGATTATAAACAAAGGAAAAAACAATTTATACTGTTCTTTGGGCGAATTCTTTAGACAGCTTGAAATCATAATAATCAAATTTGTTCTCCAGAAGAACTTTCAGTACTTTGATTAACTTATGGCTGGAAAATAATTGAGTAACAGTATCATCTTTGTTTACACCTCGATATGATTGAAAGAAAGGGTTGGTTAGACGCGTTCATCACTAGCGGAAAATCCTTGAAGCATTCATCTTTAAAGCATGTGACCGTCAAGTTTCCCTTTACTCCTTTTGATAATTCTTAACTTGTAAAATGAAATAATTTTTTTCTGTTTTCCCGTCAGAATATACGTCCAGTTGGGCTAAAGGCAGTTTTGGTAAATTCAAGCGACACAATCTCGAATTTATGGTTATATAAATTGGTCTACGACCAATTAAAAACGATTGTGACGGAAGTGATAGTCGATTGTCTTTTTTTTTTTTTTTTTAATTTCGCGTCCGTTTGATAGCTTAAGCTAACAGACAAAGTTTTCGGGTCATCTCAGAGTTCAACTAGTGCAAACTGCCTCTGGAGGCTTAACCACTTAATCCATTGGCTGTCTAGCCATAGTTCTTATTTTTTTTATTAATTTTGCAAAATCTACCTGCAAGTTCATCTCCTAAGTATGTTCAGCTCACCTGAGCAGTTTGTGTCCAAAATGAGTCTGATCAGAGTCTTCGATATGCGCAATGCTTTGTATGACTAAATGAATTAGCTTACTTAAGTTGTGTCGCCGATGAAATATTTTATTATTCTTTATTACTCTTACTTATTTTTGTTTGTTGATGTTGTTGAAGTTGTTACATGCTCCTGGCCATAAATTCTAATAACTTAATTTAGTTTCCTGTCGGAGTTAAGTGGGCGGGGCTATATATTCGTCAACCCCCATTACTCTGACTATCAAAATAAACTTATTTATTTTTACCTATCTGAATTGTTTAAATTATGCGGGTTTTTTTTTTTTGTTTTGTTTTCTATCCAATAACCATTAGGTATATTTGACATGAGTTTAAGAATTTACGTTGAAGGTCGCTATGAACTATTTCTTTTAAAAAAATGAAAGACTTAATGGCGCCAGGCTAATTCCGTCCGAAATCGATCCACTGTAATCGAGACTTGTTATGTTCTTACAGTTGCCAATTCCTAAATACCATTGCATGATTTACAATGGAATTATCTCGGAAAATTGACACTAGAAATGTTTCAATATCTTTGCCTATGTTCGAGGTATTTAAACTTTGATGATCTGATTTGAAACAGAGCAACGAACAATTGATTTGAACTGTCTAACTCTTACTCTGATAAAAGAATGTTTATTTCTCTCTTACTTCTAACAGAGAACCGAATAAAATTGTGCTTTTATTTGATTTGATCATTTTGTGCACAAGAAAAGGAAGTTTAACTTCAATTAGTTGACGGATCGAGTCTGCTTAAACCAGAAGTGGACTTTAAACTCCAATATTGATGTTATGTTTATTTGTTGATTTGGCAACAACCAAATTGCAATAATTATAACTCATTCAATTTGTAGTTACGATATTCCGGTCGCCAACGAACGATTTTATTTTTTGAAACATGTAACCATAAATTTGCATTATAATACCATCTAATATTAAAGTCGACACTGGACCTGCCCATCGATCCGCAAATTTTAGACTTCACATACGATGTAAGAGGAGTTACGCCGGTTGTTCTGTTTACAAGTACAAGCCGCTCAGTTCTTACCGCTTGTGAATAATGTTGAGGAAGAGCATGGGGCGTTGTTTTGTGTTGTCGTAAAAGTTTGCGTGAATAAGAAGTCAGCCCTAAAAATTGCTACAGTGTGAAATTATATATCGTCGATGGCCGAGCAAAATGTCGTAATTACAGCTTTATTCATGCTGTACGATATTTTGCTAGCCCAACCACGATATAAAACAACAAATGTTCCAATATTTTAGTCAGAGCAAAGAATTCCCTCTTTGAATCCGGATTTCACAGTCTACATAGACCAATTCACGTCAAGACGCTTCATTATTTTATTGACCTTTCGAGCGCCTTTCAAATTGTAATTCAAGAAAAATACGTCGCAAACTTATTTATTCTCAAAGCACTTTTGCTCTACTTTATAAATAAGCAATTTGTTTCAGCTTGAAAACATAATCTTAGTTCTTGTTGATATTTCCACGGACCCTAAATATTTTGAGAATTAAGTGGGTGGTACTTGTTGACGTAATTGTCCAATACCTGGTAGCAATCAATAAATCAAACGACCAATCAAATTGTTCATTCAGCCCTGAATTGAGCTTTGAGCTCCAACTTTGGCAACTTTTGTTGCCATTTTCTTTTTTTGGTTTTGACATACACGTCGTAACTACAGCTTAGATAATTTGTCAATTTAACAAGTAAACAAGTAACAGATCGTGAGGGGTCATATTAGTCAAGCGATGAATCCATTCAAGCCGCTCTTGAACAAATTTTCATTAAAATATGATATAGGAATATTATTTGCTTTTCGAATAATTATTAATGTCATTTGCTCAATAAATATTCTTCCTTCGTGCAAAATCCACTAAATCCCCTATAGATTTAATTAATTGTGATATATTCCTTGTGCCCTACTTGGAAACATGAATTAGTTCGTTAGTCTTCAGTAAATGGCGATATCGACAGAATTGCTAGCGGAAGCCAATGACGTAATTGATACGTCATTGAAACCAAAAATAAGGCAATTTTCAGTGTAAAGACAGACCGGTGGATCCTGATTCGTTCGGGTTATACTTCGTTGGCTTATTTGACGTCTCGTAACTCGAAATATTCTTGCTTCCTTTTTCTGTTTTATAGTTATAAACAGTCATTTTGATTACAAAACAGCTTAATCACAATCTTTTAATAACCGAAGACATTGTGGCTAGAAATTTGAAAATTGAGAACCAAAATTTTATTTCATAATTTGTGAAAGAACCGCTTAAACGGACCGCACTATGAGAAGAACAGGTCCCTTTTCAAACAAAAAAATAGAGTTATAAAAAAACTCAAGTCTTTATACACCGATTCCCAGGATAAATAAAAGTTTAAGGGGGAGATAATTATTTTCATTTATTACACAGTGCTTTTTATATGAAAGCGTAATTTTACAGTCACGCTATATAAAATGTCGCATTAACAACGTCAAAACCCACAAACATTTCGCGATTCTTTTTTGTGCGCAAGAGTACAAAAAAGCTGCGGGCTCAAACGTTTATTCGTGGAAGTATAAATAATATAATTCAACCAATCAAATCAATTGAACCTTTATAGACGAAACTTAAATTAAACTAATGGATATGATTTTATGTTTTTCTTATATGTACTTTAAAGAAATAAAGTTTTGAGTTTCTGTATGTAAAAAATAATCAACAAAAGGTCAATTTAGTATTTTTTGCCCTTGTATTTTTTGCTCTTTGTGATCATGTGATGTTGTATTCGCTTTCTAGAAACTTATATTTAGATAACGAACATCTTTTTTTCTTTGTCGACTAAATAATTCATCAAATAAGTATTTGAACGCAGTGCATATTCATTACAATAACTATAATTCTAAGAAAATAGAAATCGTGATATTGTAAATAGAATTGAATCTGTTACTTCTCTACTTTGTAGGAAACAAACTAATGATAAAGAATGTAAAACCTAAGTGCCCGTCGTTCAGAAATGTCCATTACAAAAACATTAGATGTTTCCGGTAACATTATCTATGTGTCTTGTCTGAAAAACTACTTGTCTTTTGAAGGAACAAATTGTTAAATATTGTGAGATTGGCTTCGAGTACGAGTAACTGATAGACATTTGCAAGTTAAATTAAGAACCACATCTTAACATGCAAACGAGGAATACTACCCTCAACCGATTTGCAAAATTTTAGATCTGGCCAAATTCAATGATTAAACAGACGACATTTTGAAGTCGACTTTATTTGAAAATAATCAATCTATAGGGTAGAAAATATTGTGGAAAAAGAAGAAATTGCTTGTCACAAGCAATTTCTTCTTTTTCCAAAATATTTTCTTAAAACACTGACGGGAAAGGGTTCACGAAGTTAAAATTATATCGACAGAATGCAAAAACAAAAACATTGACGTCACACTAGAACAACCTAGTTAGTTAATTACGATTACTGACAATCTTTTGATGAATTTAGACAGAAAGAAAATTTGTGAGAGGGGGCCTAACTTAGAAATATTTTTAACCATTTTCAGACAAAAAAGGTATAAGCTAGTTCTAATTTGAAAAAGTTGAAGACGACACTTTGGGTTGATGGACTTTTTAAAATGTTTGTCTATTCATAAAGGAAAAATTGCGAATAATAAAGAATTCAGTTGTGACATGCAATTTCTTCATTTCCCTCAATTTTTAATAAAGCTTTTTTTTCAAGGAGAGCATTAAAATGAAATTGTGTGAGAATGGGTTTACGATTGGGGAGACTACGTTTGTTGTTGGTTTGTAATTTTAATTCCCCAGCTGTCAATCAAAATATTGATTCATCAATCCAACCTTCACTTAAACCGGAAATTGAATGTTGACCTCCGTCTTTTGAGTCAATTATTTTAGTTTGTAGACGACTTATAGCTTATCAATACGACAGACAACAACTGAATCCGTTCCAATCCAATCTCGCCTTTTTACGCCCTCAAACAAAAAGCTTTATAAACATTGCTTTTAACAAGCAATTTCCTCATTATTCACAATGTTTTCTACCACAATAGTAGACGATATTAATAATTTCATCCCCTTAACCCTTTCCCGTACAATCACTTGTTTTCACGACCCATAGTTTTTGTATTGGGGAAAACATTGCAGGGAAAGAAGAAATTGCTTGTTACAAGCAATTTCTTCTTTCCCTACAATGTTTTCTTCACTTTAGAGTGGTTATTTTTCAATTTAAATGCACTTTGAAATTTCGTCTGCAACCTCTTTCAAATTGGAGCAGTCGAAAATTCTGTTGTACGGGAAAGGGTTAAACTGTCGTCTGTAACTTTCTATCATCTGGTAATAGGTTACTTTCTCTTTTATATCACCGACCATGCATTTTCCAACCTGTTTGATGTTTAATTAATTAATTATAACAAGAAAAACTGTGTTTGACCACAAGTTACTTTCATTCATTTGTGCATTAAAACGAGACCAGATAGTGACTGCCAAGCACTCGAATACCAAATCATGATTTATAAATAAAGATGTTTGAAGTATTTCTCTGACAAAAATCTCGAAATGTAACAGTTCACTGGAAAACGCTCCGCTTTGATAGCATTCTGGAGAAAAATTCGTGTTATATTGGGTTAACTTGCTATAACTTCTGTTATCTAGAAAAGAATCGGAAATCTTCGCCCTTTATTGAATTAGATTTTGTTGTTGTTGTTGCTGTTGTTCAGCGCTACCCAGAAACACGGATTATGATTAAAGAGACATCTTTGAGAAAATAATTTATTAATTAACACATTACTATACAATAATCCTTTCTGGCGGCCCCAAAAAAAAGGCTTTGGGAAACTCTTTCGAAAATGACAGAGAAGAGCGTATTGCTAATTGAGCTAAACGGAAACGGTGATTAAAAAGCTTGAGTTACCACGCAACGATAAGTAGAGACAAAGTTTCACCGAATCAATTTCCAACATAGGAATAGTCCTATTGAGCTATCAAAGAAACAAGTTATATGTTCGTTTTATCAATTGTAATTTTGCAGGATTAATATCAATCGCATCAAAATATCGGTGTATATAGATTTAGACGTTCTTTTGAAAACCTAACCATAGATGAATTCACTTTTATTCAATGACTTTGGATGAAACAGTTCTCACATTTGCTATGTAGATAGTTTTGAACGAAATCTTAATTGCCGAAAATTATGGTACTTCAAGAAGCTTATGTTCGGATAAATTCTTCAAATACTCCAACTAAACTGCTGACAATTCCTACATTTGAACCTCGATTATACTGCTGACACTACTTACATTTGAACACCGAATTTACTGCTGACACAACTTACACTTGAAAATCGATTTTACTGCTGACACTACTTACATTTGAACATCAGCTATTATGCTGACACTACTTACATTTGAACATCGATTATACTGCTGACACTACCTAGATTTGAACACCGATTATAGTACTCACACCACTTACATTTGAATACCGATTATAGATTTCTCTTCTCTCCAACTTTCTTTATCTTTCTTTATATAGAAGCGATAGAAATAAATTCATCAGTTGTAGGCTATGTCAAATAACCAATTGAAAAAAAAAAAAACAATAAAATGTGTTTTTTTATTTTACGACGGTTTGTTATTTTCAATGATTCCTTGAAACAAAAGCATTTAAATAATATATTATGTACACTTCATAAATCTTCTTTTTCTGAAACATTTGCTGTTCCATAGAGTATCTTTTCCGGTAGATGAAATGAATTCGAATACTACAGGTAATGATACGATTTGTCATTTTATTTAATCCTTTACGAATCCTTATTTTTACCTGCCTGTAATATTATACTAGTGTTCTTGGCATTTTATTTTCAATTGACAATTCTCTCCTTTTGCAGCTTTTAACCCGTTCATTATTTATTCAACACAATATATACACATAGCAGGATATTTGTTCTCAATATAGTAGATTCCTTTCATTCACTTATTCATACTGGCTCCCCTTTGGGCTAAAATTGGCACTAAGTGGCCCCAAATGTTTGCCATTGGCGATTTCGTGGCGAAAGAATAAATTCTCCTAAGAGGAGCCCTGTAAAGGGAAAATAACCTTCGTCATATAAACCTGCCCTTTTTCATGCCTTATCTATCTGATTCTTTTTTCTGCGTTACCTGGGGCAGTTTTGAATATACCTGGCTCACAGATAAAGATACTGGGAAAATGCTAGAGTCAATAATAGAGATAATTCTATTATAAATCATACAACGGTATTTAGAAATTGGCATCAGAAAGAAAGAAAAAACAAGTAACGATTACTTAACATACTACCCGAGCCTCCAGTTATAGGATAATGAGACAGAAGATGTAACTCACTGATGTAAACCAAAGTATCAAAAGTACTGTTAGCTAGCAAAAAATGTTTTTGTTAAGTAATCTTTTTTGTCAAAGGTTACCGTGATAAATTAACGAGGTTAAAGTAACCCAGGTGTTTACCCATTACACAATGACAAAATATTAGACTGTTTCGAATTGAAAGAAGTTGCAGACGACAATTTCAAGTTGGTCGAATTTAGAAAATCTTTGCCTTGTAGGACAGAAAACATTTTTGATATTGATGAAATTGCTTGTTACAAGCAATTTCTTGATTGACCAAATTTTTTCCAAAGTATCTTTCTTGAGATGAGGGATTGAGTGGGAATTGGTTAAATGGCATGCTTTTGAAGGAGTTCTCTACAATTTGAATAAAGTTAATTCACGTGGCCATACAAAGCAGTGTCCATATTGAAGGCGTTGATCAGACTCAATTTTTACACGTGAGCTAAAATATCTAGGAGATGTTCTTGCCGTCCGAGTTTGCAATATTTCTGAAATACCTAAGAACTACTTTTTATAGAATATGCATTCAATGGATTTAGAGTTGAGGCCTCCAGTAGCAGTTTGCATTCGTTGAACTCTGACCTCAAAATTTTGTCTGTTAATTTACGCTATCAAAGCTGACCATTTTCTAGCTAAAAAGGGGTTGGATATCGCAGATCATAGTTTGGATACCTATACACCGAAAGTACTTTAACCCGTTCCAACTCAAATATTTTTTGCAGAATGATCAAAATTAAAGGAAGTTATAGGCGACAATTATAAGGATTTTTTTAACAACTTTGTCTTCTTGGGTAGAAAACAATGTGGAAATTGAAGTGTTCCCGCCGACGGAGATCCAACAAAAAGTTCAACTTTGATATCAAACGGGGTAATTTTGCAAAATGTATGTTCAATAGCATGTAACTGAAAAGTAAAATAACTGGTTGATGACCTAAACTACAGCTTTAGTTACGACGTTTAAGTCCCCTAAGCAACAAAACTGCTTCGCATAAATATCGACCAATGTCAGAGCTCAAACTTCACTTCCGTTCTAAATGAATGATTTGATTGGTCAATTGATTTTTTGATTGACACGAGCAATTGTCTGACGCGGAATCATTAGTATGTTAACTAGTACCATAAAGAATATAACCGGTCCCAACCAGAGAAATGATTTTTGAAGTTTTCGGAGTATCGATTCTCAATCTTTAAATAAGAAATGATGAGAATGAAATTTTATTTCATAGAAGTATGAAATGAAAATAAAAACGTTTAATTCTTGATACACAAAACTGACATTTAATTACATAAAGTGTGATAAGGTTTTTCATTTCATACCTCCATGAAAACAAAAAGAATGCTTTTCATTTGTTATAATTTAATGACATTTAGTGAACAGGGCAAACATATTACAAATGTTGATACCTTTAGCTCACCTGGGCACAAAATGCGAGGTGAGCTTTTGACTATGTTACAGGAAAATATGCCCTTAGGATCCAAAACGTTTCTGCTACAGGGATCGAAAATTGTGAAAATCGCTCAATTTAAAAAAAAATCTTCAAGGGGCTAAAATATTTATATTAAAAACAAAGCATAACATTATTGCTATCTACCGTGTTTCTTGAAGTTATACCCCTTTGGACAAATGGCCCTTCCCAAGCCACCCAAAGTTTTGAAAAACCACTAATCAAGAGCATGTTCAAATATATTCCTCTCCCAATGTACCAGTTGTAATCCATTCATACTTGATTTATTTTACTTCCTGATTGTCCTCTATCAAGATTGCTAAAATTATACCCATTGGGTCAAAATGGCCTCGCCCCAGATGCCCCGAGTTTGGTATAATGCTCAATAAGAGCAGTTTCAAAGTATTTTCCTCTTAACACCAGTCTCTGCATTAAAAGACGGTAATAAAAGTTTGATTAAATTTAAATACACGGAATTTTAAGGAATACAACATTGTGAGAGATGAAGAAATTACTCGTAACTATTAAGTTCTCTCTTTCTCACCATGTTCTTTAAATCCTATTTTCCTTGAGCGCATAAAAATGTAGGATAATTTGGTAATGGATTAGAATTTAAAACAATCATATTTATGGTATAGCACTTCTCGTTAGTTTTGTACTATGCCCCAAATCGTACTTTAGTTTTATTCATTTGGCTCAAGCTTTGTCTTTTTTTTTTCATTGTAAAAAATATTTATTTGCAGATGCCTCTGGTGAGCAATTTAGGACTATCGTGGTCCTCTTGTTCAAAGGAACTTTTTGTGTGGAAGCACACCAAAAAAATTGTGCTCAAAATTCCTTTCATAGATATATGATTATTTTTTCAGCCAATCGGAACGCTCGTTTTTGAAAGACGAAACTGAAAATTAGATCATAAGGGTATGAATGATATTCCGTGGTCTGATATGGCCATTATATTCCTACTGTGTTCGACTCTCACATGAAAATTCTCGATTAAAGTAAATGATGGTTATGATGCGTAATTGATGTTATTATAGTTATTAATTTTGTCTTTATTTTAGAACAGAATTGCATGCAATAACATGATAGTTCATCGGCGGATGTCCGCTCGTTTTACTAAACTATTGGAGAGCAAGGGTTCAAACACACAATGAGTGCTCGTTAATATAGATGTGGACAAAAATAGGATTCATAACGCGTCTCCACGTAGTGTTTTTCAGACAGGGACGAAAAAACACACACACTCACTCAGCTCACAGGCACTAAAGCACATCCATTTTCCATTTCACCTGTCGCATGCTATTTCAATTGCACCATTCTGTGTCTTTTCGAAAGTAAATTAGTATGTTTTGTCGTTTAGATATTGGGTGATCAAAAATATATTGTAGGATAAACATCTTTTTAAATAACACAGTCTGCGTTCAAGGATAAAAAATTGGTTAAGCTCTCTGTGTGAATATAGCCAAAGAGCAATTATGTGTATACCTTGTGTTCGACTGTTGAGCGCTTAATAATCATCAATCAAAACTGAATCGAAAAAGGGGAATCATTTATACAAATATGAATCAAGAGTTATCCCCATTGACGGTAAAAAAGTGCTTCGATAGTGAACATATTCCTCTAGTTCCAGATTAGTACTTATACTGATAAGAGAGGTATGTTTACGTGTTTGGACGTCGACGGCGACAACGACAACGCCGATGCCCATCAGGTTACAAGAATATCTCGTGGTTTCTCCAATTACAGCCGAGCTAATAAAATTTCAATTGGGTCCACTACATCCAACTGTCGCTATTCTCATGCGTAATAGAAAGATAACGTACTGGTTTCGTGGAGATTTTTTTAATCAATTCCCCACAATGACGCTTATTGACGCCACCAAGAAAAACAATTGGGAAAATAATTCTGTAAAATGAAGAAATTTCCTGTTTAAGCAATTTCGTCATATTCCATAGTAATTTCTACCCAGAAAATCGAAAAGAAATTAAAAATCTAAAACACTTTAAGTCGTCGTCTGCAACTCCTTTTAATTCGGACCAGTCTAAAACTTTACCGTCTGGTAATGAGTAAACGAGATTGATGAAGGTTCTGTGCCTCGAAAAATGGTGTCTATGCACCTTCATTGGGACACCGTTAACAACAGGACATCAGATTGCATGCAGTTGTGGTTTCGGTGACATAATATATCCAGTGCTTCTTCAATGCATTTAAATTAAATTTACTTTTCCTTCAAAACATTCCCACTTATATGATGTATCCTTAAACTAAATAGCCGAAACTATCGAAACTTCTCGCCCGCTGTAGATTTTCTGAATGTGGAATGGTCATCCTAACTTATTGTTTTGTTTGTTATTGTAATACTATTTCTGATTGACCTCTCATGGATTCTTTCCCCTTTTTAAAGTAGTTATTTTACACGGTTCCCGGATGGACATTGTCCGAATGACAGTTTTACGTCTTCGTTTATATTCGGACATTGATAGTATAGTGGTATATTTTCGGCGCATTTTTCTCAGCAACCATTCAAAGCATTGATGTGAAACTTGGTGTGGGGGTTCATCTAGTGGTCGTACATGGTGCATACTGAATTAAGGTCCGCCAGTTAACTACTTCCTGTTTTACGACTTCGTTTATATATGGACATTGCCTCGTAAAGTGGTATATTTTCGTCGCACTTTTCTCAGCGACTATTAATAGCATTGACTTGAAACTTGGTGTAGAGTTTCAATTAGGGGTACTTAATGGCGCTCACATAATTTAGGTAGGCAACTTAACTACTATCTGTTTTACGACTAAGTTTATTCTGTGACATTGCCTGGTAAAGTGGTGTATTTACATAATATTTTTCTCGGCAACTTTGAAATGTATTGACAATATATAAATGCTCAACTTGAGATTTCCATAGTGCTTACCAAATTTAGATGTGTATGTTAACTACTTCCTGTGTTCTGATTTAGTTTATATTCAAACAATAGATTATTGTAGATTTTGCCTGGTATAGTGTTATCTCTCCAATGCTTGATGTGGAGGTAAATCTATGTGTCCTACATGATGCTTACCAAATATATTCTATTGGGGGAGAATTGCATTTTCACTGTTATGGTAGTATGGTACTGCATGCAGGGGTATACTCAGTCAGTATTGATTTAAAAATTTCTTGTTTTTTATAGCATGTGGTACAATTAACAGTCGCTGAACAAGGGGAACTACTCCGAGCAAGAGAATTGGAATGTTATCAACGAATGGTTGCAGATCCTCAGGCACTGCAAGGTAGGCAAATACACGTGTTCTATTAATAAATCTTAACCAATCTTGTCCAATCAGCGGAGATGATACGCTACCAATAATTGAAAAGTGGAGAGACAGTATTGTCACAATACCAAGTTTGAAACTTCAAATTTTCTAAGTCTCATCTTGTTTATCGGTATCTTGTATTATCTTGTATTATCTTGTATTTTGAAAATACCCGGCTCACGCCAATATCTGCATTCAGTATTCAATAATTGAAAAACACGTTAGTTTTAATATACAACTTAACAAATCGATGGTTCGGCGCGAAACAGTTGTAACTGCCTATATGAATAGTCTTCAAGAAAAGCTTTATTTCATTATTGTTATAAAAAATTGGGCTATGGCGAAAATGAAAAAAGTAGGTGTAACTGAAAGGCGACGACTTAAAATTTCAAACATAAAGACGAAATCAAATTTGACAAGGAGCCTCCCTTTTCCATGATGCATCAACCAATCACAAAACCATGATGATATACAATAAGTTGTGTAATGTTTTTATGTCCACACGAAAACATTAGATAAGAATTAATCAAAACTTTTATTCTTGAGTTTGAAACGCGAAGGGAGCAAGTGATATATCTTTAACAGACGTGCTTATGTTGAAAACTTGACCAAAAGGTTGAAAAAGCTTAACTTGGAATACAAAGATCCGTGTTTTTCAAATAGATAATCGTTTACATAGGCCAAACCAACCAACCAACCAAACAAACAATCACGACGAGTGTTCACCTGACGGTGTCAATGAGTACTTGGTAATATGGTAACAGGCCTTCCTCGAAAAGGAAGGGTAGCGCACACAAAATAACAATACCATAAGCCTCCTTAAGCCTGTTAAAAGACACCGAGTCATGATAACATGCACTAGGTCACACGTTTACAATCATCGTGTATAAAATTAGAAAAGAAAAGATTATATGACATTAATCCCCCTTCTTCCATGGCGCAACTATGTTTCACTTTAACTAGATTACATGGTCACATAATAAGGATAAATTTCCCCAATTCTGTCAGGTAATGTAGGAGGACTTGCGATCAGGTACGCCAGAACGGACTTCGGCACATGATGACTATCTGTCTGTGAAATTATATCCATTGGAGGAGAAATTGTGCACAAAAAGGCAATAATAACGCCCGCGCAGCCGGCGGGCGACGACATTACCAAATTTATAACCGGATTTTTCCTCCGGAAATCGAATTCGAATGATTTTTCTTCTCTCCAAATATCTAGACATTTTTATCGCTTAGTTGCCGAGGATGTTTTAGCATTTACAACGATAATCTTGGTTATAGAGTTCCAAATTGATAAAAATCCGTTTTCTCAGACCTATACCATGGGCAACTGACCTATAACTACGGAATACCTTTAGAATCATATTCTTTTTCTGAATTTATCTGAAACACGAGGGGCGAGAGTACGATGCGATTATGACGGTCAGATTAAGACAGCAAGAATACAAGATTGCGATTATATGAGTGCGAGTAAATCTCGTATCCAACCACATATGCTCATGTTCTCGTCTTCGTACTTTTTTCGAGTCCTCGACGTCGTACTCTCGTGTCCCTGTATTGTCGTCGTGATTTCATTGTGTCATCGATAGACTCTCTAGTTATCTTATTTTCATATTTTCACCTTCGAACTCTCGTTTGTCGCCCGCTCGCGATCTCATCGCCTTACTCTCGTTTTTGTCGAGGCGCTTACTCGTTGAAAAATAAGTTTAATTTCTCGATAAGCAAAACAACCCTTCGTCAGCCATTTTTTTTCTTTTTTTTTTGTGTGTGTATTGTTTGTTATTTTCTTTGTGCTACTCATTTCAATGTCAAATACCCGGTAAATGAGGTATCAAATTTTTTATGTAACAATTTTGGGGTTAAATTAGGCACATATTATCAATCTTTTGCAATTCGTAGATACGTTAATGAAGCTATCGAATCTAACTCATTTAAAGCATCGCCCTACTTTGAAAGCCAAAACTGAAAATATCATGAACATGTCTTGATTACCATATTGGCTGTCTCTAACAAATTTAACGAAAATGAAGGCTTTTTAACCAACTCCCAACAATGACACTTTTTGACGCCTCTCAAGAAAAAACAACGAGGAAAACGTTGTGTAAAATGAGGAAATTGTTAGAACCAAGTAATTATTTCGTTTTCCGCACTGTTTTCAACCTAGAAAAATGAAAAATCGTAAATTTCATGAAATATTGTCGCCTGCAACTCCTTTCCGTTTGGACCAATCTAAATAATTGCTCTCTGGTAATTTGTAAAAAAAAATCGCCGTTGAAAGCGCAAACGCGTAGCTAGCTCGGGACGTAGCTAGAGGAAAAACTAATTAACATAATTATACAATGTAATAACAACACGTAAACCCCCATTCATTCAAACAATCAATCGATCAATTATTTAATGGTTGATCGATCGCAAAGCAAACCGACTCCGCTGGCCTATCCCACTGATTCAAACGGCAATATTTTGCATAATCTTTAGCCAGTAACATGACAAAAAGGTAAAATGTTGGTGGCGACCGAAACGTCGTTACTACATTTTTTCAAACTAAAGTTACGACGTTTAAGTCGCCGAATCAATTTGAATGCTTCACAAAAATACTGCTCTACTGTTAGAGTTCAAAGTTCACTTCCGGTGTAAATGAAGGATTTGCTTGGTCGATTGATTTTTTTTTTATTGAAAGACGCGATTGGTCAGGTGGGACATGTGGTATTTCAATGCAATTTAGAGAGTGGGCGCAAGTTATTAATTGTTTATAATTTCTTTATTTGTTTTTTTAAATATAAATCCAGGCAGTCATTTAGCTGTCACAACTACAAAAAGCATGTTTTGACATAGTGCGTAACAGCGTTATATAGCGTTCGTCCGTGTATCTGTACGAACCATAACCCCTACAAAGTGAAATCTAAATTATTTTGGCACAATTTTCTCCATCACATATCAATATGTAATTTTACATATTTGTTATGAAAGACCCAACTTCAAGGTAAGTATCGATTTTTCATGTCACAGATTTAAATTATTTTTATTCCCTTTCATACATTATTTTGATAAAATTTCTGGTAGTTTTACGAAAATCAGATTTCGTTTATCAGAATAAAGCGGGGAATCTCCTTAATAGCCTGCGTAGGCTGTTTATCTTTAGTAAAATCAAGCCGAGACGGTTGAAATAAATTTTGGGTCATTCACGCGTTGTTTATTGGCGTTTGAATCTCGCATTTAGTTTGAATTTGCTGATAACAACGTCATTGTTACGTCATCAGGCGTTATGTTCGCTAGCCGGTCTTCAGTGCTGTAAAGATTAGTCAAAACTGTCGTAAGCGTTAATACGGGTTTAGACACTTACCCTAGGAACAATCCTAATAAAGGTACAATAATTCCGTAACAGTTCAAAGAGAATCAATGAAAAAAGTGGACTCTTTTCTACCACAGGTGTCTACTGTCCGAGATTATGGGATAACGTGATGTGTTGGGGCGATACACCAGCCGGTCTGACTGTATGTCAGCCATGTCCCTCGTATATAAACAACTTTAGAACAAGTCGTAAGTACTGTAATTGAAACAAGCTAACAGCGTGTCAACTTTTTCCCTCGTATATAAACAACTTAATTTTGTCGGCTGTCTTTTTAGGTTGAACGTTTTATGAACAAATCGCCTAAGAAGGATCATTGCAAATATTTTTCGATTATTCTTAACTTATATTGGCTCACAGCATGTCAACCTTGCCAACCGTATACAAATAATTTTTGAACAAGCTGTAAGTAGTGTCAAACTAACTCACTCTTATAATATGACCTACGATCCGTTGAATATATTTAATATTACACAGGTGATACTATACTAATATAATAACTATGCAGATGAATTCGAAGCATTGGGTGGCAATTTTTTGTTGCCGCCAAAATAATGACGTTATCGTATCAACGACGGAATACCAATGAATTCTATTGATTTTAATGCTCTATTTCCAAAATTAATGTCATAATACACGTGTAAATAGATTAAATTCGCGATGATAAAATCCCGAATTTATCGTCAACTCGTTTTCTAAGACAGATAAAAACTCGGCATAGTTACATTTTTATCTGTTTACAGATGACTTATGTTACAAATTCGATTTTCTATGACCACTCATTTAATATCCTATATATATCATACCTTACAGTGTGCCAATCATACAGTCTAACAGATTATTAATTTCCGACCCCTTTGTGCTGGAAAATATGCCCTCCATATATTTATCCCTTATTTATGATAAATGAGCATTGACTCATTCTTTCAACTCATTTTTTTATATCAGAGTTTGCTTCACGAACTTGTTTGCCGACTGGTGAATGGAGTAGTATGCCAGATCTAAATGTAACCATGCCAAAAGGTTGGACCAATTTCAGTGCCTGTTTAACCGTCCCAACACAAATCGTCACCGCCAGCCCGGCAGTAGATGTTCCGTCCGTCATTGTTGTAAGTAACTTCTGTAAAGAGTGCCATTTGAGCTCACCTGAGCGATCGCTACATATGGTTACCCCTGCCCGTATGTGCGTGCATACATGGGTGAACGGGTGTGTGGGTGAATGCGTTGTTGGCTCCAATTCTTGTCTGGAGCATAATTCGACGGGTTAGGGCAAACCTTTTGGCACTAATCTGTTGAATGTCCTCTACCTTAATTGATGGATATCAATATAACTTGACACAGTTGTTCCTCTTGAAGAGTATTAGTCCCATGCATAAAGTTGAGATAGATAATTCCAAGATCAATGGCACAACTGAGGGTCAACTGACAGCATTGACTTTGTCCGGGGTAATTCTCTACAATTCAAAAGTATTGGGACAATGGAAGAGTACTATTGTAATGTATCAGATAATCCAAAGGTCAAGGTAACAGTTGAAGGTCGTGTGTTAAGCACATAACCCCTGTCATGCTGAGCCTCGAATATTCCTGTTTTGGCAGAAGTTTTAGACAAAGATCAGTCTGCACCTGCGTGCAGTCTGATCTTTGTCTAGACCTTGCTTATTCCTTTAAATCCAACATAATTTATTCTATTATTTTTTACAGAAATTACCGACCCAAAATTAGCGCATTCAGTATTATCAGTCATTTGAATTTCACGCAATTTTGTAGATGATTTTATTCATCAGGACAAGGGTTTATAAGTGGGATCCGTGTCTGTGACACTTTTCTGTAAGGGTGTCGTGCATGTATGTGTGTGCGTGTGTGCGTGTATGTTTATCTTTTTTAATCTATCAATTTATTTACACACTTATTCACAGACACGAGAAAAATGTACCAATTCAACTTTTGCGTTGGCGTGTTTTATTTCCATGTCTTGACAACATAAATCTTTATAAAAGAATCAAATTAGCCATGATAATTCTTGGATAGATTTGTAGTTTCTCATTTAAAAGTTGACTTAGTAAGAATTCCAGAAATTCTTTAGTGCATTCGTATATATCTATTTTTTCATGGATAGAACGAGGCACATTCTTGGTTTGTTCTCTCTCCGTTTTAATATCTCAGTCTAACTCCCTGTCGAAGACAAATGGGCCTTAACTGGGGTCTGTTAGACCATTACCACACAATGACGGTATCTGAAGTCCAGAAGAAAGACTGGAAATCGCTTGTAAAAAGATATTTCTCCTTTTCTCCAAATATTTTCTACCCTATTTGGCACTTTTTATCGAGTTTTAGCGCAATTTAGAACATTTTTTTTCTTTATTTCCTACATTATTTTCTACCCAGAAAGACAAAGATTTTTAAAAATCTATCAACTTACTATTTTCGTCTGAAACGTGTTTTAATTCGGACCAGTCTAATTTTTTGTTATCTGTTATGGTTAATATGACTCTTGTTTGTTTGTTGTTTGTTTTTCCTTGCAGGATCACATCAAAGAAATGCGGATCATGTACAATATTGGATACGGGTTATCGTTAATATCTCTTATTCTCGCTTTCGTTATCATGATTTATTTTAGGTAAGTTTACGAAAACCCGTTTGTTTGTTTGTTTGTTTGTCTGTTTGTATTTTTTGTTTGGTTTTTTTTTTTTTTTTTTTTTTTTTGTGTGTGTGTGTGTGTGTGTTGTTGTTGTTTTTTGTTTTTGTTTTTTTATTTCGGGGGGGGGGGGTGTCTTTAACATTTCTTTTAATGAATTCTCGATATCTTTTTGTGGAATACCTCTTTCGAATTGCACTGATAAACTAGTAAAAATCATCTAACGATTTTTTTACCAAGCCATCGGTCATTTTGATTTAATTGCAGAACCAAAGCTCTTATGACTTCATTAAATTTTCGACTTCATCAACGTGTGAATTGGCGCGTTTGTTTACAATTTCTTAGGTTGTGCATGTATCCGTTTAACGCATTTAAAAAAAATTCTAAACGTTCGTTTTACGATAAGGTCGATATATCTTTCAATTGTTTGAAGGGTAAAAGCTATATGTTCATGAGTTGCTAGGTCTTACACTCAAACAAGACATACAAAATACATGGTTTATACATCAATTTACCGAAGGATAGCGTGCTTATGCCTTTCTGTCCGAATTTTTATTTTAGATCCTTCTCATAAGAAACTTCTGGCTGTTTCTAAATTAATTTCACAGGAATATTTTTGGTTAACTCTTCATCAGATTCTATGAAGCAGTTTCGTTCCGATGGCAGACAAAGCTTTATGAAACTGGCTTACTTCCGTGTATGGTATGTGGTCAAAATGTAAAAATCTGCCACTCAAAATCACCTGGTTGGTTCATTGAGTTTCTAACAAATCACAGAAATAATCCTAAGGTGGCTTAATCTCAGATTCAGCTGTCGGTAAATTTAGGTCGGTAGAGCTATATAGGCGCTTAAATAACTCTTGTTAAAAGGTGGAGTGTTGTCCTCTGAGTAACTAAACACTCCTAAACATCGATTCAGCCCTTAAGAGTCTGAAAACAGAGTTATCACTTTGATTCGGAGTTAAAGGGAGGTATCTATATCTCTAAAACCTAAGGGGAAAAATCCCAATTGCTTAAAAATTCGGTTATTGAAAATTTAATACTTATATATTAGTCAGATATTGTCTTGACGGTAATATTTTCGGCTGTAGTTATCTAGGAAATGCGCCGCGGAAATTCACGTTATCTTTTAGAAATAGCGGCATTCGGTTGTCAACACCGCATGACTTGATTTGCATGTGACGTAAATTCAACAAGACATAATACAATTATAAGGGAAACGACCAACGTCCTGAATTATGTCAAATCAAGTGTCTAGCGTAAAACTAAAGTAATTATCTATATTTATATTTACTCTAACGAAAGTTCGTGACTGATCTTTACAGAATCGAAAACCGGCTAGCGAACATAACCCCTGATAACGGAACGATGACGTTTGTTTAAGCGCATTCAAACTGGTTGAGGGATTCAAACGACTATTCACACCTTATAATTATCCAATATTCATTGCAACATTCTTGGCGTAATCTAAAAATAAATTAAAAGCCTGCGTAGGCTATTAGGGAATCCCACTGGTTTACTTAGATAAACGATTTCTGATCCTGGCAAAACTACTTCTCAGAATAGTGTATTCAAATTATATCTGAGATGGGAAAAACTCTTAGATCTTTGACATGAGAAAATCATCGAAACCTCCCTTTAAGGTGGCCCCAAAAATAATATTAATAATTAATATCGGCTACTAAAAATGTAGGCCAAACATCGTATGGCTTCATAATGTTATTTTTCTGTTTTGTCCCATTTCTGACTCACAAATTAGCTTTTAGATTTTTCGAGATGTGAATCATTGAATTAAATTATTTTCTTTTAAATGAAACAGGCGCCTTCACGGTTACAACAAAGCAACGAAGCAACACTTTTAAATCCCAGGGAAAACATCATGAATATGGGTTGTAAAACAATTTGTAATTCACTCTATTAAATGAATGGCTTCAACAATGCGTAATTCTGGTCCATGCTCTGTGTCGCCAATGTCATTTTAAAAAGACCCCTTTCTCTCAATTATATGTGTTGTTGTTGGTGGTGGTGGTGGTGGTTTTTTAAGTATATTTACATAAATAATACTCTGAACCCTTGACATGCTGAACCCGGAATATTCCGGTTTTGGCAGGAGATGTAGACCAAGATCAGCCTGCACATAAGTGCAGTCTGATCTTGGTCTAAACCTCCTGCTTGTAAATTTCTGCCAGAATCGTTTATGAAATTGATTTCTAAAAGAAATATTGATTTTTGAACAACAAGTTCTATCAGTGCTTTTAGCCCTTTGATTTTACGGCAATTCAGTGAGTTAATTTATACAGCATGACAAGGAATAATATCGATTTTTGTCATTGCTTTCCTTCATAGAAATATTTCATTTTTCATATTATGTGGATAAATGTACGCTTAATCTAAAATTGTGGGAGAAAATAGATATCCCCTATTTTTTTTTTTTTTTTTTTTTTTTTTATGTGAAAACGCGCCCATAGGTGCCAGGATATCTTACTTTGTTTCATATGTTGTCCAAATTATAAAGTTTCGATTGTCAGATATTTTTTTTCCAAGTGATTAATCATCTTTCCTCCAAATCTCCTACACGTATCAGTTTCATACATCAATAATTGCAATACTTCAAAATAGAGTATTTTCATTGGCCCAAATCGTATCACGTGATCAAATCAATCGCACTTTATACCTCGGTAAAAGGCAGAACTATTTTCGACAAAAATAGAAACAAACAAGGTCAGGGATTTCCGATATTGGGAATTCACTTCCAAGAAATACCAAACTTGTTTTGTTACTATTTATAGTCATCACCTTTTGAATTTCGATTTCCTCGAATTCCTTTATACTTCAATGAATTTTCAATAAATAGATAAACAAATAGTGTCCTTATAACAATTATAATGTTCGTTTTAAACATGAAGATTTCGAAAAACTCACATTTATTAGCCGTAAATCCGAGATGTCGAATCGGCTTCGCCACATCAGCATGCATCGTGTCCATGTGGTAGGTTTATATTTCTTGTCTATTACAAAGCATCTATTCATAATTCTAACTGTTATCGACCCAGATATCATAATTTACAGAGTTTAAAGTAAGTATTTCCTCATAATAATTCCAAATAAATCCAACGAATGTTCGAATTTCCATTTCAAAAAACCCAAGCGACGAAATAAAATGTCCGCCATTACAACGACTCGAGCGATAAACTGTGTCAATGTATCCATACGCCTGTCAAAGAAAAGTAACTCCGCCCACAGTTCGTTTATTTGTTTTTATTTTCATCTCTCTATCCGTTTCGGATTTGAAAATAGACGTATTGCAATTATATGGGCCGAGTGTATTTTTCACTGCGTTTATTGGAGTATAAAGTGCAATTGCCTTAGCCCATGGCTTAAACATAACGCCCTACGGGCGTTATTTGCCATGGGCTAAGGCAATTGCACTTTATACTCCAATAAACGCAGTGAAAAATACACTCATCCCTATAGTGTATTATTGAACAGAATAGAACAGAACATGAGTTTATTCCTAAGACTTGAACATACATGTTCATAGTCATACAATACAAAATACATACATGCAACATGTTTAAATAAAAGATGATGATGATGTATTTTTGTGTTTATTCTTATCCCTTTCGAATAATATTTGGACTTAGCACACAAATATACTCCTTTACTAAATTACTTTGGTTATTTTTGTATCGATTCTAAAGCATTTTAAGAAAGGTGTTTTCAGGAATTATGAAAATATCATAGTAAGTTAGGGTGTATCGCTGCTGTTTCGTCAAGTTGCGTCATATACCGCCGCTGATTTCAGTTTAAAAATAGGTCCATGGATAAGAGAGGTTTCTTGAGTGTATTTTTGTTTGTTTGTCTGTTTGTTTGTTTGTTTCAAACAGTTTTACAAAAACGTAGTTCGGCGGTTTAAAGGTAGGTTATCAAGTTTTAATGCACATATAATGTATTTTGAGTCTTATCTATATGCCTAATTTCTTTATTTCTTGTTCAACAACAGAAAAAAATATTTGTCTTTCACTCCTTGGTTTGAAAAGAATCTTGTAGCTCGTAGCAGAGGTGTATGGTGATAGCCACGAACGACAATTCTGTTTTGAAATTGAAAGGCCTGGTCCGAACTAAACTACAATACAAATACAGCAGATATATCTATATTTACATGCGATATATGAACAAAACTTTATACGATGAATATTATCAAATATTTGTTTTCAGAAAATTACATTGTTCAAGAAACACAATCCATTTAAACCTGTTTGCGTCCTTTATGTTACGTGCCAGTATTAGTTTGATACGGGATAACTTTATGGTCGGCAGTATTGGGTTTGCCAGTGACTTAGAACTGAACACCACAACCGGCTTGATGGTCTTCAGGGAAGGGGCAGTAAGTTATAACTTTTCGAATTTTGAACATTTTTGTATTTGTGAAATAGTCCGTGTATATGGATAAAAAAATTAATATTGTTTGTATAGGAAACCTCATTAGAACCGATAGAACATTAAACATAAGCTTCGGAAATGTCTTACCTAGGAACGGGGCTATCAATACAATAATATGTTGTCACTTTGAATATGTGCACTTTGAACTAAAAAATTAGCCGACATTTATGTGACGCATTTTTGCTGGTTTGGCGAATTTAACATCGTAATTACAGCTAATTTTTACCCCCCCCCAAGAAAACCCTCTGTTTGGGTGTGTATAGGACTGTGCTTGTTGGTTGGTCGATTCGTCGGGCGGTCAGCCGTCCGTTTTGTATATGTTATGGCCCTTTGATGAGTATTTTGTCTGCTTATTTTCTCTTTAAACATTGATTGGTTTGGTTCAAACTTCCCTAAGTTAGACTCAGTATCAAGCAGATATTTTCATATACTATTTTGATTACGCTCCACTTTTTAAAGACTTATGGCCCTTTAATGAAAAACTTGTCCACTCATTTTCTCAGCAACAAGTAGTTTCGTATGTAACTACTGGTTGGATGTGATTCAAATTTCAAAAATGCAATAGCAAGAAAATATGTAAAATTGCCAATATGGTTTACTTTTCTTTGAGGTTTGGCAGTATGTGGAAGAACGGGTTAATTCTTGTGACAAACTGTATTTTCTGTGACATGGGATCTGTGGGGGTATTAATCACATTTAGTGATAGTCTAGTTCAAGCTCTAATTACGACGTTTAGTTGGTCGTCCAACTATAGGATAAAGGGGAAAGAATCATTTACAACAAAAACTTTAAACATATCGCATCAGCTAATGCAACTGACCAAGTCTTCCTCTCATTTCGCTAAAAAGTTCCACCATATTATTCCATTTGAGCTAGCAGCTGCTCAACTGGCTTTGGCGCGCAACCTCATGAGTGCATTTCGCAAATGTCTGAACAAAACGTGGTCACTACGGCTTGAATTTACCAATGGCGGCTGTCAATTAAATGATCAGTCTAGTGGGCGTGACCAACGGAGTTAGTGGGCGGGACCGGAGATTGGTCAATTACCTGGAACTTCGAAAATTTGCTAGTTTTGTGTGACACAAATGTCGCATACCGGGGGGGGATGGTGTCAAAAAAAAGAAAAGAGTGTTTTCCTCATCAGGGGTCGAACTTTCCAATACTAAATGGTATAGAGGTACTTTAACCCATTACTAGACAATACTATTTTAGGATGGTCAAAATTAAAATGAGTTGCAGATGAAAATTTAAGTCAATGAATTTTATTTTTTATTTTTTTTTTTAAGTAGAGATCATTATGGATTATGAAGAAATTGCTTTATACAAAGTTTTAGACTAGTCCAAATTCAAAGAAGTTGCTGAAACCAATTTTAAGTAGGAGAAATTTCAATTCTTTATATGTTTTTTATCACATTTTGTATATTTAAGAATTTGTGTGATATAAGCAATATCTTCAATCTCAACTAATTTTTCTAAAGCTTTTTTGGTTTAAACATATTTTATTTGCATTTAAATTATATCTACATAACAATCTTGATAATATATGGTATTTCATGCAAAAAGGATGAGAACGAAAGCAATGCTTATTATGTTCTTCTCCTTGTTGATCAATCAGGCGGTGTACAATACAAATAAAAGAGAGAGAGAGAGACAGAAAGAGAGAGAGAGAGAGAGAGAGATAAGTAATTGAGAAGTAACGGTAATGGTAAGAAAAGCTTTTTTGTGGGAGTAAGAAGCTGGGTTGTGTAGGAATGGGTTAAAAACGTAAGCAAACCATTTAACTGGGATCAGTTTGATCTTATCTTAGATTCTCTCGATATAATAGAAAGATTTCTTTAAATTTCAGCACTGGGAATGCCGTCTTTTTTCTACAGTATTAAACTACACCATTGCTTCAAGTTACATGTGGATATTTGTAGAGGCCATGTTCCTACATATGTTGATACATGTCAACGTGCTATCGGAGAAAATACGGCTCATCTGGTATATTGTGATCGGATGGAGTAAGTAAACATTGCAGCTAACTCGCCATGGCAGAGATGTAGATTGAATTGACGGATCGCTAACCACGCCAAGTGACCTCCGACAAAAGAGTTCGGCTGACATATCAAACGACGCAAGTTTAAAAAATATACGGTCAATGCATTAAACGAAAGAGGTCAAATCGTTCATGGGCGACAGAAGCCTCGTAAGTAGAGTATATTCACGCTGCACTTACGACGTTTAAGCAATTACCACATAATGACATTTTCTGTCGCTCCGGAAGAAATATGGTCATGGAAAACATTTTGAGAAAAAGGAGAATTTTCTTGAAACAATAAATTGTTACTTTCTGACAATGTTTTCTACCGTATTCAGGATTTATCTTCCAACTTTAGCGCATTTTGAAATGCAGTCTGTACCTTCTTTCAATTTGGACCCGACTAAATTTTGTCACGTAGAAAAGGCCTAAGTTGCCATCAGACCAAAAAGTTTTTCTTTAACGTTAATTTCAACGTCGAATTTCACCTTTCTGTTTCAGTCAAATTGAACGATTTGATTGGTCAATCGTATTTTTGATTGTGAGCGGTGATCCGTCAGTTGATTTATTCTTTAACCCTTTCCCGTTTTTTCAAAATCATAGACTGGCCCGATTTGAAAGAAGTTGAAGACAATAACCAAATGTGTGTGCAACTTGAAAAATGACCAACCTACATAATAGAAAATATTGTGGTAAAAGAAGAAATTGCTTGATACAAGCAATTTCTTCTTTTCCCACAATGTTTTCTCAAGTATGAAATCACAGAGACTTAAAAACAAGGGACTGTGCAGGAAGGGATTCACTAAATAAGGATTACCGCAGTTTTGTTAACTATTTCAGTTATATTTAGTCAATAGGCGCACCTAACCAAAGCAGTATAACATTTCTCGCACAAAGTTCTACATCTACAAAATCTAATCGAAGCAATCATAATGCTTGTCTAACTTCGATACACTCTTCATAATCTTGCTGTTATTTCTTGCTACGCAAATAGCCGGACAATTTGCCGAAAGTTGTTTCGTAAATTGCCTTTAATTGTCTTCAGGAAAGTTGCTCATAGAAACCAAAACATATTGTCGATGCAGTATCCGTTTACTCTTGTCTGGTAAAGATTACCATCCGCTTCGTCCATTTTTCAAATCTGTCTTTAAATTTGTACTTTGTTTAGATGTGGTTAATCTTACTATAATAATCTTTACGTCATAATTTTAATATTTAATTTAAGTTCCGTCTATCTAGATTCACGCATTTAAATTTTCAGATTTCCCTCTTTACTTCCGTAAAAACAATTCTGAGCAGACGACCATTTTGTGTGCAGACCCATAACTTTACCCGCAACAAGTAAATTATTTGCGTTGTTTTACTTGGTGGCATTCAATTATAAGAAACGAAGAGAATGTTTTATGTTTCATTGTGATGTGAACCTAAAACCGTAATCACGCTTATGTGTGAAACCGCCTCACGCATTATATGTTTTATGTCGATTGCAGCGAAAATCGCCTTATTTGTGTTTTTCATGACGTATGAATTATGTGATTGTTTTCTGCTAGAAAATAAGTAATTATAAAAGATTACCCAAAGATTAACATCCTTATCCGAAATAATTCCGATGTTTCAAAGTTTGGCATTAGTAATTAATCACATTGAATTTAAATTACACTGAATTTAGTAGATTTAATACGAATGAAGAATATTTATCGTGGAAATGACATTAATGACTATTGAAAAAGCAGACGAATTTTCATGAAAGTCGAATGAAGAGCCGCTTTAAGAAACCCTTTTAAAGAAAAGACGTTTGCAAACTACATTTCTGCCAACTTTATTAGAGAAAGCGGACGTCACAATTACGAGTTTTACACTATCCTGTTTACAAATTTCTTAACCGCCCAATTCATGTCAGTCGGTATAGGCCCGTTTTATTACATTAGAATTTTAAATGAGACATGATTTTTTTAGAATGAATTCGTCTTCTATTTTTAATATAAAACATTCCAGGGGAAACACATTAGACTTTATATTTCATGTTATTTCTGTTGTTGTTGTTGTTGTTGTTAAATTGAAAATCAAATTCTTTAAGTGAAAGTAATTTTAGCTAGCGATGGGCCTTTCCGTCAAATATTCCCTCCGTCCGTTAACTTTTCCTTGTTAACACTCTTGAGTCAACAGTTTTCATTTGCTTCTCTATAAACTTACTCAGAATGATTGTACCGTCATACGGATCCTATCTTTCGTAATTGGGTTTGATCCATCATGAAACATTTGAAAAAGGGGCTTACTTAAAATGTAATAAAACAGTCCTCGTTAACACTATAGAGTCCACAGTTTTCATCGGATTTTTTTCAGACTTTCTCAAAATAATTCTACAATCATAAGGATCGTTCCTTTCGAAAGTAGGTTTGATCCGTTATGAAATATGAGAAAAAGGGCTTAATTATAATTAAATTAAAGAATCCTCGTTATCACTCTAGCGTCCACAGTTTTCTTAGAACTTTTTCAGAGTGATTGTAATATCATAAGGAGTCTTCCTTTCGAAATTGGGTTAAATCCGACACGAAAAACAAGAAAAGGGGTTTTATGAAAATTTGATTAAAAAATCCATTTAAATCCTTGTTGACACTCTAGAGTCCACAGTTTTTATCGGATTATCTTCAAACTTTCTAAAGATGATGATACCATAATAACGATCGTTTCTATCGAAATTACGCCCGATCCGTCAAGAAATATGGAAAGGGGGCTTAATTAAAATCTAAAATAAAAAATCCTCGTTAACACACTAGAGTCCACAGTTTTTATCGAATTCTTTTCAAACTTTAACTGATTAATAGTTATATCATCAGTATCATTCTTCAAGAAGTTGGGTCAGATCCGTCAAGAAACACGGGAAAATGTACCTTATGAAAATTTGATTAAAATATCTAATGAAAACCCTTGCTAATATTCTAGAAGCCCTGGGCTGACCGTATCAACTAACAAACTAATTGTCTTTCGATTGAGCGTTAAACCGAGGCCCTGTGTGCCTGTGCTATCCACCGAGCACGTTAAAGAACCTAGCAGAGCTCTTAGCAGTTTCGTCCTGTATCCTTGCACTATCCCCGGTAACAACTAACCGTCTTCTTGGGGCGTCGCTCATATAGGCATGTGCTACGGTAGCGACGATAAATAGACGGAAATACACACACACACTCTAGAAGCCACAGTTCTTATAAGATTCTCTTCAAATTTTCAAAGAATGATTGCACCATCATAAGGATCGTTCCTTTCGAAACGCAGCCGCCGTCATAACGCAGTTGGTAGCTCGTCGGACTGTCGATCTAGAGGTTCCGGGTTCGATCCCCGACGGCGGCACTCATCCTTTCCGACTATTTGTCTCCCACCAATGGGTCGATAATCGTTGACCTATTTGGGATATAAGCTGGAGGCTTGGAAGGGATGTGATGGGGGTACTGGTGTGAGACATACCAGGAATCCATTGTTAGGTGCTTCAGCCGCCTCGATATAACTGAAAGATTGTTGAAAGCGGCGTAAAACCCCATTCAAATAAACAAACAAAATCCTTTCGAAACGGGTTCTGATCTGTCAAGAAACATCGGAAAAGGGGCCTTATGAAAATTAAATCAAAAAATCTATTTAAATCTTCGTTTACACTTTGGAGTCCATAAACTTTCTCAGAACGATTGTACCACCATAAGGATCGTTCCTTTCGTAATTTGATCTGAACTCTCAAGTATCACGGGAAAAGGGGTCTTAAGAAAGTGTAATTAAAAAGACCCTTTTAAACTCCAGAGTTTACAAATTTCATCAGATTCTCTTCATAATTTCATTGAGTGTTTGTACCATTATTAGGAATAGGGTCTGATCCGTCAAGTTTCACAGGAAAGGGTGCCTTATGAAAATTCCGTTTTAAAATCCTTGTACCACAATATAGTCAACAGTTTTCGTCAGATTCTCTGCAATTGTTAACAATATGATTGTACCATCATTAAGATTGTTCCTTTACAAATTCTGACTGATCAGTCAAGTATCATGTAAAACGGGGCATTACAATAATGTCATTAAAAATATCCTCGTTAACATAATTAAGTCTACAGATTTCATCGGATTCTGTTCAAACCTTCAGAGAATGCTTTTACCATCATTTTGGATTTTTCTCTCCAAAATTGGTTCTGATCTGTCTAATATCACAGGAAAAGGGGCTGTACGAAAAATTATTACCAAATCCTCATTAACTCAAGAATTTCCTTAGTCCTTATCAGATTCTTTTAAAACTTTAATAGAATGATTGTATTATCATTTGGATTGTTCCTTTGTAAATTTGGTCTGATCTGTTAAGTGACACAAGAAACGGGGCCTTGTGAAAATTTTATTTAAAAAACGTCTTTATCATTTTCTTCAAAATTTTCTTCAAAATATCTATCATTAGGATTGTTCCTTTGTAAATTGGTTCTGATTTGTTAAGTTTCACGGGAAAAGGGGCCTTTTGAAAATTTTATTGCAAAAATTTCTTGACACAATTCAGTCTGCTGTTTTCATTTATACGGAATGATTGTACCTTCAATAGAATTGTTCCTTCTTTAATTTAGTTTGTTCTTTAAAGTAACATGGGAAAAGGGGTCCTTTGAAAAATTCACTATAAAACCCTCATTAACACAATAATTTTCACAGATTATCATCAATACAATTGTTGATTTTGACAGTGGATCTGATCAAGCAAGTATCACATGAAAAAGGGACCATATTAAAAAACCTTCTGAAGTATTCTAGTTAATACAATGATGTCCCAAGATTTCATTAATTCACTTCAAAATTTCGCAATCACAAGGATTTTTTTTCGGAATAGGGTACACTACGCCAAGTATCATGTAATAAGGTGCCACATGAAAATTTTATTTAAATATTCTAGTTAACATAATGAATGAAATCCCCATTTTTTTCATCGGATTCACTTTAAACTTTCACAGAATAATTAAAGCAACATTAAAGTATCACGGGAAAAGGGCCTTATGATATCTTTATTGAAATATCTGCGTTAACACAAATCAGTCCACGGATTTTATCGGATTCTCTTCAAACATGCAAGGAATAATTGTGACATTGGAGACACAAGAAAAGGGGCATAACAGATTACCGTTCAAAACATTCTTGTTTATGTGATGAAGTTCGCAATTATTATCAGATTGTCTTTTAAATTTCACAGGACTATTGTATAGTCGTAAGGAGAGTTCCTCTTGTAAGTGCAATGGATCCACAAGAAAGCGCAGGATTGTAGGGTCACAAGGAAACTTCCTTTTGGAAATGGAGTGGATCCGTCATGAAATACGAGAAAATGAGACTAAATGATTGTTGCTCAAACTGACAAAGGAGATAAAGTCCAATTTGTTATTTTCATTTTATGCATTCTTCTTTAAGCAATAAACTTCCTTAAATGTCAGATTACTTTAACGGAAAACTTGATACCAAGTAGAGCGTATCGGGCCATTATGGGCATCCTGTTTAATGAATTAGTTCACATATAATAGTGGGTATCATGTAACCTTGTTAAGATTAGTTCCTTCGAGTTTCTTCTGCAACTATATCTAATTCGGATCAAGAAAAACATTTTTTGTCTCTGTCTATTTCACATTTCCTCTTTCTATGTCGAACTCGCAGCATTTGTCACTCTCTGTCTCTCTCTGTATGTTTGTCTCTATCTCTGTTTCTCTCTCTTTCTCTCTCTCTTTCTTTCCCGCTGTCTTTTAGTCTATGTTTCTATCTCTCTGTGTATTTGTCTTTCTCTGTCTCTATCTGTCTTTCTTTCTATATCTCTATATATCTCTCTCTAAAATCTTTATGTGCGCCAAATTTAAACTGTGATAAGCTCATGCATCCGAACTGTCTAATTAGAGTCTTCACTTTGCACTCTGTAAACAGATACTGCTTCAAAATTAGATATTGATGATAATCAGCAAATATTCTAAATGCGTTGAGTTGCTTCACGTACATGTTAACTTATTGCCTCTCACCTCTCCCTTCAGACTCAGTTCGTATGTGCGCAATGAAAACGTTGTAACTACAACTTTATCAAAGCAGTGGTCAGGACATTTTGCTTGCGCATCTACGAAACGGTTTTTCTAGTTACAATGTTTCTTTACTTTAATACATTTCTTGTTGGTTCTATCTGTAACAATTTAGATCAGTCTGGAGTATTTCTTTTTCTGTTAGGTTGAACTTTTATACTGCGAACAGACAGAAAATTATGATTTAGTGGTTACTTCCCAATTAAGCGTTATGGGATGAGGAAATTGCAGTATTTGTCTGTTATTTTCACGAATTATCTCAGAAAGTGTGCGTTAAACTGTCTAGACCCAACAAAATTTACATATTCTCAGACTTTGTGTAACGATTTTACCCAAAGTTTGTCTGAAACAATTTTGAAAATGGTGTTTTTATCGAACTGTCAGATAGCGGTATCAATTGACCAATCAGTAATCATTTAGACCGGAGGTCAACTTTGAACTCTGACATTGGCCGACATTCATTTGAAGTACTTTTGTTGGTTGGCGACCTAAACGCTGTAACAGTTTTTTTTATGTTAGAATGCGGCTCGCATCTCATTAGTAAGGAGTAAGGGGGGAAACCTTATTCTGCGGTCTCGATAGAATGTCTTCATTCATTATACTAATTCATTTATGAAGATTTGAACAAATTGAAAGTTTTTTTAATTCAAGACATCGCGGCAAATATCCTTCCCGACATTCGTCTCTCACCAAACGGTGGATAAACGTAAAGCTAGGGTAGATGAGCAGCTGCGGGCTCGGGAAGGATGTAGTGGTAGTACTGGTGTGAGAAATACAAGGAATCCATTGTTAGGTGCTCCAGCCGCTTGATATGACTGAAATACTGTCAAAAGTGGCGTAAAACCCCATTTTAGGATTCAATGAATGATTAATGACAAATTATGCAAAACCTGTTTTAATCCATTTCCACCCAGTCCCTCTTTTTATGCCACTCAAGAAAAAAAAGGCTTTGGAAAACATCGTTGAAAATGATAGCAACAATGTTTTCTATCCAAAAAGAAAGATAAAATTTCATCAACTTGAAGTTGTCGTCTGCAGTTTCGTTCAATCGTGACCAGGCTTGTTTTGTTGTTGGAATGAGTTAACTTGATTGTTTCATTTGGTACACCCTTTTTCTATTTCTTTTTCAGCTGTCCCGTTGTTTTTTGTTACGATCTGGGCGTTGATGCGTGTTTTGTTTGATAATTATTTGTAAGTATACTTCATTAATTCTTTGCAAGATCAAACTAAATTTTAGACTTGTCTAAATGGAAAGACTTTGATGTTTAAACTGGAACATTACAAGCATGTTGGATAACTATAGAATTGGCCAAACTCTCTTCTACGCATGGAAATGAATAATTGAGTATTACTATCACAAACTTGTTTGAGTAATATAGTATAGTAATCAGCATCGCGGCTGCAAATCAAAAAAATGGTTGACCAATCGAATCGTTAATTTATACCGGAAGCGAATATTTTACTCCGAAATTTATGCCAAGCATTTTTGTTGGTTAAGCTAATCAAACGTAGTAACTTCAGCTTATTCAAACTGTCGTTACGACATTTAAGTCTCCAACCACTGATTTTTTTATTTTGTTTTAATGTTCAAAGATTATTTAAAATTTCGTCGTATGATATCCAAGTCGATTTGTTTGTTTGTTTGAAAGGGGTTTACGCCGCTTTAAACAATCTTTCAGTTATACCGCGGCGGCTGGAGCACCTAACAATGGAATCCTGGTATTTCTCACACCAGTACTACCATTACGTCCTTTCCTAGCCTCCAGCTGCTATCCCACATAGGTCTACGATTATAGACCCATTGGTGAGAGACAAATAGTCGGAAAGGATGAATGCCGCCGTCTGGGATCGAACCCGTGACCTCTAGATTGACAGTCCGACGCGCTACCAACTGCGCTATGACGGCGGCTCGATATCTAAGTCGAATGAATCGTCGGAGGGCATTGTGTTTGTAAGAAATCCGTCAAATCAATATGAAAATCACTATATCAAATCATTTTGACCTGTCATACGAAGGGACATTATACCAGAACGGTGTTGAAAGCATCGATCCTCGTAGGGCTTACTGCGCAAAGTTTTCCTTTCAGGGCGCAGAAATGCTTAACTAACTGACAGACCAAGTTTTCACTCCACGTATACCAACACTTGTTTTTCAGTAGATGTATTGGATTAATTTTGCATTCGAAAAACCCCATCTAACTGACCTCTATTGGATCCAATCTTTTTTACAAAATATTTGTTACGCGGAGTTCAAAGGCGGTCCTTTTTCGGGGTCACAAATGTTTGTTTGTGAGGGCGGTGGGGGGTACGGCATTTGATAATTTGGCTTCTTTTTTCTCTTTACCAGACGAAAACATTTTGGCTGGTCCAAACTGAAGGAAGACGCAAATGAAAAATGTTTGTCGGTGAAATCTGAAGAAGTATGGTACGCTAGGGTAAAAAACAATGTGGATAATGAAGAAATTGCTTGTGACAAGCAATTTCTTTATTTTCAACACTCTGTTCAAGAACTGTTTTTCTTGTGGTGTCCAAAAGCGCTATTGAGATGAAATGTATTAACCCTTTCCAGAGCAATCCCTTTTTTACGTCCCTGAGATTCTTATACTCGAGAAAACATAGTGGAAAAAGAGGAAATTGCTTTTAACTAGCATTTGTAGCTCACCTGAACGCGAAGAGGTCAAATGAGCTTTTGTGATCACCTTAGGTCCATCGTCCGTCCGTTGTCCGTCGTGCGTCATCCGTCAACAATTTCTTTAAACGAAATCTCCTCCCAATCCTCCGCGCCAATTTAAACTAAATTTGGCAGAAATCTACCTTAGGTGGTCCCCTTAAATATATCAAAAAGAATTGAAATCCGTTAAAAACTCTGGTTGCCATGGCAACAAAAGTGAAATTTTAAAATAATCTTTAAAAATCTACTCCTCCTGACCCAGAAGGCGTAGAGCCTTGATATTTTGCATGAAGCATCAGTATATTGACCTCTTTCAAAATAGCTAAAATCATGTTCCTCGGATCCCCGGGGCGGAGCCACAGGCGGGTGGGGTTTAAATAGAAATATAGAACGATTTTTAAATTACATCTCCTCCAAAACCACTGGGCCAATTCGAACCAAATTAAGCAGAATGTTCCTTAGGTGGTCCCCTTTGAAAATATGAAAAGAATTGAAATCCGTTAAAAACTGGTTGCCAGTGCAACAAAAGTGAATTTTTAAAATAATCTTTAAAAATCTTCTCCACTTGAACCAGAAGGCGTAGAGCCTTGATGATTTGCATGAAACATCAGTATATTGACCTCTTTCAAAATAGCTAAAATCGTAATCCTCGGGTCACCAGAGGCGGAGCCCGAGGGGGCTGAGGTTTATAAAAGGTAAATGAACGATTTTTAAATGGCATTTCCTCCGAAACCACTGGGTCAATTTGAACCAAATTTGACAGAATTTCCCTTAGGTGGTCCCCGTTTGAAAATATCTAAAATAATTGAAATACGTTAAAAACTCTAGTTGCCATGGCAACAAAAATGAAATTTTAAAATGATCTTTAAAAATCTTCTCCTCCTGTCCCAGAAGGCGTAGAGCCTAAATATTTTGCATGAAGCATCAGTATATGTACCTCTTTCAAAATAGCTTAAATCATGATCCTCGGATCCCCAGGGGCGGAGAAATAAAGAACGATTTTTAAATGACATATCCTCCAAAACCACTGGGTCAATTTGAACCAAATTTCGCAGACATGCTCCTTAGAAGAATTGAAATCCGTTAAAAAAAAATCTGGTTTCCATGGGGAGGAAGAAGTTTTTTCCTTCTTTCAAATCAGCCCTAAAGCCTTGGAATTTGCATTTTAAACTTTTGGATCCCTACGTACATAGTCTTTATATGTAAATATGGCCCACTTGTATCATAATCCTAACCTTAACATGAAACCAGACTGTACAGAAAAGAGCTTTTATCTCAGGAAAGACCCAGGGCCAACGGCCCTCTTGTTTTTTTCCCACAATATTTTCTACCTTGAAGGCTGCATGGTTACTTTTCAAACAACACTTCAAGTGTTCGCTTCTAATTGTCGTCTGCAACTTCTTTCAATTAGGATAAGACCATGATTGTGAAAAACAAGAAAGGTTATACGAAACTGGTGACATTTCTGCGCCTATCGGAACACACCCGGCCATTTCCGTAAACTTTGAAACAGACCTCCGGCGTACATTTTGTAAACCGGAAACAGTGTTTGAAAACGTAGTGCGTAATCCCGGTTAATCCGGATGGTTCGGAACTCTCAAAATCGCTGAAATTATTTATATTCCTTTCGTTATTTTATGTTTTGCCCTATTTTGCTCTTATATCAAGTTTTCTTGGAAGACTTAAAAGAACCTCTATGCGATGCATTTTACCCCAGTTGCTTTGTATAACGGATAGCGCCATTTTGAAAGTTTGTCACATGAAGATTTAACCCATTCCCACACAGAGACGCTTTTGGACACCCCCCCCCTCAAGAAAAACAATTGGGCAAACATTGAGTAAAATGAAGAAATTGCTTGTCACAAGCAATTTCTTCATTTTACACAATGTTTTGTATCCATAAATTGGAAAAAATTTAGAAGTTCATACATTTTAAAGTGTCGTCTGCATCTCCATTAAATTTAGATCAGTCTTATTTTTTTGCCATTTATTGTACATGTATATTTAATTCTTTCAACTACAGCAGTGACTCTTGTCCTTTTCAACACTAGTGGAGAACTAATATTTTTTTTGATTTGAGAAATCTAGTAAGATTTATATAAAAATTTGCCGCCTGTTAATGGGTTAAAACATTCCTACGATTTACATCCGAGATTTGATTCGTAGACTTGAACGAGGAGTTCCGATGTGTACACGTTTCACTATTTCAGATGTTGGAATACTCACAGGAGACTACCTGGTCTCATTTGGATCCTTCAGGCTCCTAATATGGTAACTGTTGTGGTAAGTTGGTGAATTTTAATGCAACCAGGGCTGAAAAATGTAGCGGCCCGACCGGAATTCGAACCTTGGTCTAGTTCTCTACCATCTGAGCTACCAGGCCACTTCCCAATTAGGTGTCAGTTTAAATCTATTTATAGAATGGATGCTCTTACTACTCTACTATAGATCTTAGTTCTGTCTTTGGCCCACATAGTTGGCACGTGTACTGGTGTATTCTTCGAGACGCAATATCGAGAGGGGTTAATCTTAAGGTGGAAGAAGTTGTTCCCAATCGATGTAAAATTAATTTCTTAAAACCTACGAGTTCATCCTGGATCTCAGTTACAAACTGATTCGGTCTCGAAAACATGTTCATTGCGGCTATTCAAGCTGTAGCTACGCCGCTTATGTCACCAACCAACCATTCTCTCCTTTTTTACACTCTACTGACCATAAACTCTACAAAATATCATCTTTAAATATCGAAGCGGAACTTCCTGTTGGAGTCGGTAGGCGGGCCAACTGAGCAAGTGGGCGGGGCCAGGGATAGTTCAATTTGCATATCAATCCAGAACTTGCCAAAGTTGCTTTCGGTTGAATGTCATAAAAACCTCTGATTGACATGTCAAGAGAGGAGCTTAAAATTCAGATAATATCGAAAAATACCACTTTGATCAGCTATAATGCCAAGATATAAAACTGGGCCCTACAACAATATGTAACATTATCTAAAATGATAAATCCAAGTGATCCGAGATTCTGCATAACAAAGAAAGCCTCAGTGCTTCCAACATACCGACATTACTCATAGCGTACGTGACCACCCGGACTGAATTCCATTCTGTGTTTTTGACAAGGCGGACATTAGCCTCTTCGTCAATCTGAAAGTCCGGACAAATTCCCCTTCCTAACATTAATAGGGCGGACAATATATCCTTCGACGTTTGACTAGTGCGGACTAAAGTCCCTTTCTAAACTATATCACAGACAAATCACGAGTTCTGGGTCGATAAGAATTCTAGAATTTCACCTGAAAACCAGTCAGGGGTGTTCGTTCATTTATCCATCATGTAAATGGTAAATCCAACAATCATATGAAATCTATTTAAAATGTACTTTGCGTGCCGCCTTCATTCCCCTCAATTATTGCAGATTACTGAAATTCGCGCGAGAATGGAAAGAAGGGGTAATTGTTCGTGTTCTTTCTTTAGTGCAAGGAAATTTAGTACGACCAATCGCCGCGACTGTCAATCAAGGAATCAACCGACCAATCAAATGATTTATCCAGCCCGGACTTAGGTTTTCAACTCCAACATTTACCGCCTTTCTGTTAACCTTTTTGTTGTTTGGCGACTCAAATATCGTAACTACAGCTTATTCAAGCTGTAGTTACGACGTTTAGGTCGCCAACCAACCGTTCTACTTATTTGTGACATGCTAGTGGTCATCAATTTTGAATAATAACGCCGTTTAAAAATCGAATTGGAACTTCCTGTTGGAGTCCATGGGTTGGGTCAAAGGAGTAAGTGGGCGGGACCAGCGTTTGGTCAATTTGACGAGAGGGATAGTTTCCGCCCATCGAGGGGATAATATCCGTCCTGTTAATGTTAGGGATGGGATAATGTCTGTCTTATCAACAACAACAACAAGAATAAAACAAAAACCAAAAAAAAATCATAGAAGGGGATTTTGTCCAGAGGGGCTATAGTCCGATTAGCGAATTTTGATTGTGTGCGATTTGTCAACTGTCTAATTAACCAGTCACCGAACGACTCTAGTCCAAATTGAAAGAAATTGAGCTAAAATTAAATAAGTACCAAATAATGTAGAAAACATCGTGAGAAAGGGAGAAATTGCTTGCTTTCTTTGATAATATTCCTCGATTGTGTCTAAAACCGACAGTATGTGGTAATGGATTAACAAAAGTTATTTAACCTATTTTACCACCGCCGTCATAGCACAGCTCATCAGACTCCCAATCTTCAATCATAGGATGTCATGGGTTCGATCCCCAGGGGCGGCATATATCTTTTCCGACATTTGTCTCTTATCAACGGGTGGATAATCGTAAACCTAAGTTGGATAGCAGCTGGAGGCTAGGGAAGGATGTACTGGTAGTACGGATGCTAGAAATACCAGGGATCCATTGTCAGGCGCTCCAGCCGCCCCCATATAACAGATCACAAGTTCGATATCGAGAGCTTTGCCAAAAAGTAAACGAAAATAATTTTCGAAATGATTGTATGTTGCAAAAATGAAATGATTTTCATTTTTTTTTCTGTTCTTTTTCTGTTCTTTTCTGATTTGCATCATGACATAATCTAAAATTATTGATAAAATGGTCTGAACATGATTTTAACCAAGATTTAAGAATTCTTTTGGTGAGAAATTGTGTCCCTACGGGAGCCTTCAACTTAAAAAGTTCTGATGTTGCTGTGTATGTTTAGCTGACAGCCATTTCTCTCTTATTTCAGATAAACCTTGTTTTCTTCATCAATTTGATCCGAACCCTGTATATCAAAATAAGTGCCTCAAAGGGTTTACAGGACAATCAAAATAGACATAGGTAGGTTCACTGTGCGCCAGATTTCATTGTAATTGTTTATCAAAAACACTGCCTATCAAGGGTTTTACAGAACAACCAAAACTGAAATACGTAGGTTCACTGTGTGCCCAATTTCATAGTAGGTGTTTACCAAATTTACTGCCTTTAAGGTTTAGAGGACAAATGAAATGGATATAGGTAGGTTCACTGTGCGCAAATTTTTTAACATGATCGTATATCAAAATAACTGCCTGAAAGTGTTTATAGGATAAATAAGAAAAAGATATTGGTAGGTTCACTGTGCGATTGTTTTGGTTGTTAGTATATATGAAAATTACTGCCTCAAAAGGTTTACGGGACAAGTACAGAAGACAGAGGTAGGCTCACAGTGCGCCCATTTTGGTTGTGAGTGTATGTCACTCTGCCTAAATGGGTTTATAGGACCATCAAAACAGACATAGGTAGGTTCTTGCACACTGCCTTTTGTGTTCTTTAGTCGATTTCGCCATCTTCGGTTTGTAAAACAGGCCATACGTCTGAGTAAATCTTGAAAATCAAAATACTGAAAGAACTGTAAGCTAGCAAAGCATAGTTATGTAGAGTATTCTTCTTTGCTAAATGTTATCATGATAAAAAAGGAGGTTAAAGTAACCCTGGAGTTAACCCATTACAACACGACAAAATCTTAGACTGGTTAAGATTAATAGAAGTTGCCGACCACAATTTCAAGATTGTTGAATTTTGAAATCTTTCACTAGTTGGGTAGAAAACATTGTGGACAATGAGGAAATTGGTTGTAACAAGCAATTTCTTCATTGTCCACAATATTTGCCAAAGCTTTTTGCGTGAGATGGTTATAAAGCGGAATAGGTGGGGATAGGTTAAATAGCATGCTTTAGAAATATTTCTCTACAATTTGAATAGACTTTGTAATATTCATAAAATACATTAGAACTACCTTTTATGGCGTATGCATTCAATGAATATGGTGGTTAAGTCTCCAGTCAATATTTCGCCTATTAACTTAAGCTATCAAAGCTGACGCTTTACTAGCTAAAAATCATTCAGTGAAACATCTTCGTTCAGGTTAATAAGTAAATTAAGCGAATCCAAGTACGCGCATCCTTCTCATTTTCAAGGAAATGTTGGCCGTTTCAAAAGTTCACGGAGGAGCTAATTTACTTCTATTAAGACCCCAATTATTTCATCTAAGATGACGATATAGATGTTAATTAGATACTCCGACTACTTGTACAGAGTTCAAGCGATTTTTAGTGGTTATTAGATTAACGAGAAGATTCATTCAGTTACTCGCGTAAGCAGGTAGATCTCTTTGAAAGGTGGCATAACAAAAAGGTTTGCGTCTAGAATTGGACGTGTACTTCCGTATTGGAAAACAAATGACTAATCGCTGGCCTCGTCCACTTACTGAATTAGCCACGCCCACCGACTCCGACATAAAATCCCGCTTCGATTTTGAACGGCGTTATTTTGCAAAATTTATAGCCAGTGGCGTGCAATAAAGAGTAGTTGTTAGTTAGTTGGTGACCTAAAATGGAATACTGGTATTTCTCACACCGATACTACCATAACATCCTTTCCTAGCCTCCAGCTGCTATCCCACATAGGTCTACGATTATCGACCCATTAGTGAGAGACAAATAATCAGAAAGGATGAGTGCCGCCGTCGGGGATCGAACCCGGGACCTCTAGATTGACAGTCCGACGCGCTACCGACTGCGCTATGACGGCGGCTGTGTTCGAATAGACCGGTAGTGAACTTTGAACTACAACACTGATCGACTCTTTGAGGAGTATCTCTGTTGGTTTCGGCGCCTAAACGTCGTAACTAAAGCATATTCATGCTTCAGTAAACGACGATGAGTTCGCCAACCAAGCATTTTTATATTTTGCTATAGCTTGAAATTATTGACATGACTTGACCTTTTTGCAATGAATAAATTAGCCTATGAATAAATTTGTCACGATTGCACATTACAATGATAAAATGTATCCATCAGCGGATAAACAGCTACAATAGTATCATTCAGCGAATTTGGAGAAAATGGTACAGTATCAAGAATAAGTGAAGAGACGAAAGCACGACGAAGCTGTTTTATGTACAGTTACGTGTACTAATAAGCCTGTTATTCTCTGACGTTTTGAAGTAAAATGATATAAAAAGTGGATTAATAAAATCAAACATAAAATGACAATATCGCTTTCGCCACGAACTTCGGACTTTAAGTGCAGTAGTACTTCGCTCTATCACATTCGTAAACAGTTCGGTTGATGAATCCGTGCATTTAACAAATATCTAAATATTATTTTCGACTAGCGGAATAAAACGAAAATTACCGAAGACAATAAGTCAAGCATGTAATTATGTAAATAGTGTTCACGGTCCGTCAGGTCAATAAAATCTTACTATACATGATATTGGCCATATTTCCTAATCAAAATAATGCAGCATTATATCGAAGTGAAACTTTCTGTCGGACTTAATTGGGCCTGACCAGCTATCGGTTAAATGAGAACCAAACTCTACTCCTAAACACAAATGTCAAATTTCACGCAGTCTTTGAGAGGCTTTTCCCATCAGTTAATCTTATTATACAAACTTGATATCCTTTATTTATCCAATACAATGATGCTTTTTGGCGCCTTCAAAAAAAAGATTTGGAAAACATTGTCGAGAAAGAATAAATTGCTTGTTAAAAGCAATTTCTCCATTATCCACAATGTTTCCATACCAAGATTTTTAGAAAACCACTAAAGATTGTCGTCTGCATTTTTTTCCAAATTGATCAAGTCTAAAATTTTCTCGAGTAGTAATGGGGTAAATCGATAAATAGTCCTTTACGTAGGTTTACTTCGTATATTATTGTCGGATAGTCGGTGTCGATCAAGAAATCGATCAACGTACCAAATCATTCATCTTTACCGGATGTAAAAGCTGATCTCCGATATTTATATCGCGCTCCGACAATTGGAAGGTATTCATGAGAAGAATTTTTGTTTGTTAGGCAGCTTTAACGTCATAACTACATCTTTTCAAGGTATCGTTACGACGTATAGGACACCAACCAATCCTTTGCTTTTGTTCATGGTTGTAAGTTGCGCAAATAAACATGGTTTGATATTCAAGTCTGATTGACTTGTCGGAGATCAATGGGCGTGGCAAGAGATTCGTCAATTATTTAACCGGTCAGTTATACGGCACATTAAGATTGAAAGATTGAATGGGGTTTAACGCCACTTTTAACAGTATTTCAGTCATATCGCGGCGGCTGGAGCACCTAACAATGGACTCCTGGTATTTCTCACACCAGTACTACCACTATATCCTTTCCTAGCATCCAGCGGCTATCCCAATTAGGTTTACGATTATCCACCCCTTGATGAGAGACAAATGTCGGAAAGGATATGTGCCGCCGCCGGGGATCGAACCCATTACATCCCATGATTGAAGATTTGAAGTCTGATGCACTACCGACTGCGCTATGACGACGGCACGACACATTTAGAACAGTTAATTTATTTATCTATTCTTTCTTTTTCAGACGAATGGCAAAGAGTGTCCTGTTACTAATCCCAGTATTTGGGGTATATTATATCGTGTTTACTATACCCTTAGACAAGTTGAACGAGACGGTGGCCTTCGTCATGTTATTTATTGAGATGTTCTTCAACTCATATCAGGTATAGAAAATGCCATTTGTAACTAGACTCCCCTTATAAAGGCTTACAACTCTGTCGGAAGTGTCTCAAACTGACCAATCGCTGGCCTCGCCCACTTTCTCATTTTGCCACGCCCACAAATTCCGATAGGAAGTCCCGCTTTGATTTTAAACGGCTTTATTTTGCAAAATGTATGGCATGTGGCATGTAAAAAAACAGTAGATTTGTTGGTTTGTGACATAAACGTGGTAATAAGCTTTAATTAGGTCGTTTAAGTTGCCGAACCAACAAAAATGTTTCACACAAATGGCGGCCAATATCGAAGTTCAAATCACAATTCCGTGCTGAATAATATATATATTATGTTTCGTATTTTTATATATGTACTCAATATAAAGCTCACAAAATGAAAAAATATAGCGCCCTTTTATTTTAACTTTCAAGTGCATCTGACTAATATCGATGGGTAAACAAATATACCGTGAATAAACGGTTCACCACTGCCAATAGAAAATTCGATTGGCCTATCAAATCCTTCATAGCAGTGACAATAAATTTTGAAACGTCGTGTAATATATTAGGTAACTAACATGGTTTGGAGGTCAATAGGTGTGCTCAATTATCTGTCAATTGATATTGTACGATAGTTTGACTTACCAAACAAAACAGTGCTGAACATCTGCAAAGTAAAGGTAGTTAGAATGAAATTTTTGACTAATTTTACAATTGAACAATCGCGGCTGACAATCAAATAACCAGAAGATTAATGAAATCATTCATTAAGACCGGAAGTGGGCTCTTAACTCCGACATTGGCCGCCATTTTTGTCAATCTTTTTGTGATGGTTTTGCGACTTATGCGTCGTTATTACAGCTTTTTCAAAATTTGCAAAAATAAATCGAATCGGAACTTCTTATCGGAGTCAGTTAGCGTAGCCAACACGGTAAGTGGGCGGGGTAGAGATTGGTCAAATCCGAATCTCAATAACAACAAACTAGTTGTTCAATACATCTTCCATCCTTCGGGCGTGACGATCGAAGAATTTCGATGTGCAAACATTTTGGGAAAAAAAGATCAATCAACAAGATTGAAGGTAATCGACCAATCGCTGGCCCCGCCCATTTAATTTGTTAGCCCCGCCCATGAACTACGACGGGAAGTCTCGTTTCGATTTAAACGGCGTTTGAAAATATATGGCCATTAGCATATAACAAAAAAAGTAAAATAGTTGGTTGGCGACCTATACGTCGTAACTACAGCTTGAATAAGTTTTAGTTACGACGTTTAAGTCGCCAAACAAACAAAAAGGTTAACGAACATGGCGCCAAATGTTAGAGATCAAAACTCATCTCTGGTCTCAATAAATGATTTCATTGGTCGACTGATTATTTGATTGACAGCTGCTACATCATACACAAATACGTATATATTTACAAATACCTTGATTTTACCATAAGAATGGTTATTTTCCGGAATGGACACGATATATATACGTAATTAATAGGTAAAATGACCTTTCTTCAGTCAGTGAAAATCTGATGAAAATACAACCTGTTTCGACTATGGTTAGTCTGCACATTTTGACAATGATAGCACTTCTCGCACTTCCAAGGGTGTTCTTTTTGTGTAATATGTCAAAAATATGATTTACATTCCAGGGTTTCTTCATAGCTGTGGTGCTTTGTTTTATAAACGCAGAGGTAAGGTATTTGGAATATTTTACTTAAACAATAAAATTTTACAGAAATCGAAAACCAAGCTTCCAGCGATAGCTACAGAAATCGATGTCTTGATAATACTTTTCGACATCGACTTATTTCCTGAAATAGAAAATTTCATACACCATTAATATTTTACCAAGACGAGGCCTCAAGGCCCAACAACATGCTATTTACATCAAAAAAGAATTACTTAACCCATTTTCAGCCGACAAAACTTTAGACTGATCAAAATTCAAAGATGTTGCTGATGTTTTTTTGGTTGATAAATTTCGGAAAAATAACCTTTTTGTGTAGTAAACAATGTGGATAATGAAGAAATCGCTTGTAACAAACACGTTCTTCATTTTACAAAGATGCACCAAAAAGCTTGATTGGGTGGAAATGGAATAAGAATTGTTGACTATGACAAATGATGAATTGCGAAACGTTTTATAATATATCGAGCAAATGATTAATTTCTTGGATATAACATTTTTATTTTTGTATAATTATATATTTTTAGGGGGGGGGGGCTTGATTGATATAGCTATTATCAATTAGAATTTTCCGTTATTCCAAATTTTATACTGGTCCAGTTTCAAAGGTGTTTCTTCACAACATTTTCTTACGTATGAAATCGCATGGCCGTAAAAAAACAAGGACTGAACGGGAAAGGGTTAATCAATTCAGTCCCTATTGAGGGTACTTGCATTGTGTAGTATACTGTAAAAATACCCAAAGAGAACTGCCAGATTTTCAGAATGACTCTCTAGATATGTGATTTCGGACACTCTAGAATAGGATAGAATATGTTTGAATCGTTACCTAAAAACGGACTCGAAATTCCGAAAAGTATCGACCAAAGTAAGACTGTGCACATTGATCCGGTTAATAGTTAGCTTTTTGTATTTATTTAGTAGTTTACTTATTTTGCTCCCCAAAGTTAAAGCATATAGTCGCCGCTTGTCCGTCTCTGACGGCTCTTGTTTGTTTCATGACCATTCCACCTTCCGATACATTATATTTTTGAAACACAAACCGTAAGTGGCCTGTGCTGGTCCCCATCACTTATATAAATATTTTGCGAAGTTCCCTGATGGTCCTTTTCAACATCAGGAGTCATTATTTTATTATTAATTTCATTGTTATTATTGTTTTCTTGAATACTCCTTAGAACTATTGTCATTTTTTATAATCATTATGATTTTATTATTATAATTATTATAAGAGCAAGCTTGCAGTGTACACGTAAGTTTTTGGTTGTTTTTGTTAGTTCTTGTCACGATTTTTAATCTATGTACCATTTATTCTAGGTGAGAGCAGAAATCCATCGTGCTTGGAAGCGGAGAACTTTACGAAGTGGTAGTATGGCCTCAAACATGTCCCGGTTAAACAGTCAACATTTCCGTCGAAATACTCTAGACAATAACTACTGCAATGGTAACGTACATTATTTTTGAAATTTTTATTTGATGAATTCAAGAATCGCTTGTCCTTGTAATAAGTTATCACATTACAGAAAGTCAATAAACGAATGGCATAATTAAAATATCAAAATATGAAAAGGTGATTAATGGCAATGCTGGCGTTGTATAAACGTTATTCGACCAAAACGACTTTTACCCATTACAAAAACATCAAAACTTTAGACTTATCCAAATTCAAAGAAGATGCAGACGATAATATTAAGTTCGTATTAACGTATTTCTCTCTACAGGTATAAACCACAAAGTCCACGTTGAAACAGCCTATCACGCGCCAAAGAACAACAACAGCAAAGTGAACGACATGGGAGAACTCACAGCTGATATGGACGGAAAAGAAGAGTTCCTTCCCTTTATTGACACTGAAGATTACAATGAAAACAACGATCGTAAAGTGACTGTTTTTACTCTAGAAACACTCAATTCGACTAAATTAGACGATAACGACTAGTTCACTAAAGCCACGTTTAAGAAATAGAATCGTATTATAGGAGGGTGTATGTTTTTCAAGATATCAAAATTTATCATAAAAAAAGATTGATCTTGTTTTCATTCTTGAAACTCTCAATCCGACAAAATAACATGATAAAATGATTGGACTCCTGCTGATATAAAACTCCCAATACATCGGTCTCGCAGTGGCTCGAGCATGCATGGGATCGACCAAATTGCTCGAGTCGTCGCATGACTCAAGTTAACGAAAGTAAGCAAAAATGACCAGTCGCGGCTGTCAATCAAATGACCAGTCGACAAATGAAATCATTAATTGAGACCAGAAATGAGATTTGATCTCCAACATTGGCCGCTATTTTTATTACCCTTCTTTATTGGTATAGCGACTTAAATGTCGTAACTACAGATTTTTTAAAGTTATAGTTACGATGTTTAATTCTCCAACCAACTATATTACTTTTTTCTGACTTGCTAGTGACCATAAATTTTTCAAAATAACGACGCTTAAATTCGAAGCGAGACTTCCTGTTGGAGTCATTAGAAGTCATAAAGAATTGAGTGAGCGGGGTCAGGGATTGGTCATCTGGCTTCTGTGAAGACGTTTCTGTGTGTTTAAGCTCTTCTACGTCGTTTCTCTTACAAGAGCCATAGCCAATGCAGTAATTATGTTAAATACTAGTGCCCCACAAGAAATAGATTTCCTGGAATAACCGACTCATTATTTCAATTTTAAATATCATTAGAATACATTTCAGTTTTAACTATATGAACTGCCCATAAAAGCCATGTGTTTGATCCGATCGATTTTTAAGTTGGAATGCGGAGCAATTACTATCTTCATCATATTATAGGAATTTTTAGAAAAAAGGGCAAAACTACCATGTGCAAACAATAACGTTACAATAACGTTAAAGTCTTTTTTTCTTTTGAATTTTGCTCGCAACGCTTTAAATATTCTTTTTTTCCTAAGTCTAAACCGGTATTTCAGATCGATCACCCTGAAACAAGTTTCCGCGCAATTCTCCAAATTTCCACGTATACTCTTAAACTTGAAGTGAAAATCTACGTGAGTGTAGTATGATCGTTACAGAATTGGCCGAGTGTAGGGTCAGATAATCATCGAGGTCATTGATTTCTTACTGTAGAAGCTGTTATTCTTGTTTTCAATATTTTAAAAAGAGTTCACGTATTACAGTTGATCAAAAGGAGAATGTTATGCTTGAAAATTCTAATTTTGCTGTGCGTGACACGAGCTTATAACCCATTCCAACACGATAAAATTTTAGGCCAGTCCAAATTCAAAGAAGTAGCAGACGACAATTGTAAGTTGACGAAATCTTTAAAATCCTGGTCTTTTTGAACAGAAAAAATTGTGGATAATGAAGAAGTTGCTTGTAACAAGCAATTTCTTCATTTTCCATTATGTTTTCCAAAGCTTTCATAATGAGGGTCATTTAAAAGCGTCACTGTCTGGGAATGGGTTAAGACAATGCTTGTTTTTGATTTCTGTATGTGGATTTGTGTTTTTGTGCGTTATTCACGCACATATGTACATAAATGGGAATGCCGGTTAAAGTTTAAAGGAGGGAGGCTTACTCGGAAATTAATAAATGAATTTGAACCGAATTCCACAGTTATGACCCTTTCAGCGCATTCCAACTTCTCAGTACTTTCAATCCTTTGATTCTTAAAGGAATCGGATAGAGAGTAAAAAAAGGTTATTTTAAATTTGGCTTAAATCCATCAACTAGTTTCTGAGAAAAAAAACTTTCAAATTTTTCTCAGTACACCAGATCTGAAAATTAGCTCCGCATTTAACACCAATTATTTTTATCCGCTACAAGTTCTTTGAAGGAATCTGATAAAGGTTCACATAAGGATCAAAACTGTGAAATTTTGTTGAAATCCATGTCGTAATTTCTGAGGAGATTTTCAAAATGAAATTAACGGACGCACTGGCAGACACCCGCACGCACAGAAGAACACACTATGAACACACAGCCATGAAAATAGCCCACTGGTTTTCAGTCAGTGGAGCTAACAAACGTGTTCTAAATGAAGAAATAAGTCCTGGTATATTGCTAGGGTTGTTAAGTAAATGTCCAATCGAAATTTCTTTCGATAATATTTCTTAGATGTTACTGTCAATAACACAAATATTAAGAATATAGGCATTAGCGCTAATTTTCAATCAGAAGCCCTGTTTGGGTAATTACAAGACTTATGAAAACTATTGACATATCTATTGTAATGTGTACAGACAACGGCATATGTTTTATTCTAAATTCAATTCTCTAAAGAACAGAAAAAGTAGAGGGGTATTCAGAGTCATTTAAAAAAACAGCCATGCACGATACGTAACATCTTTATTGCATCAGATAATGTCATATTAAAAATATGTATTTGTTATTTTTGTTGTTGATGTTCTAAAACAGATCTCATTTTGTAAGTGGATGAAATGTCTCCCACTATCAGATTTGTAATACAAAAACTTAACTGAACTGCTTTTCTAACGGTGTCAATTTCATAAGAATACTCACCTAAATTCAAAGTTGTAACAGATATTGTACAAGTTTTCTAAGGACGCAAAGTCGCAAAAACTCATTACAACAACATCTTCACTTTGTGCGCCAAAAGAATGGAAGAAATTAGGAAAAAGACAATTGAAGAAATAATATCAACCACTGCTACCTTTGTTCAATCATTTATTTTACGTTAGCTGTAAATCTGTATTCAATATCTTTTGCCTTTTCAAGATAAAGTGTGCTTTTGAAGCACTTGAACCAGGCTCTTTTTAGTGCTTTCATCATTTCTCGTATTCAGTTGTCAAATTGCGTCAAATGGAACATTGCAAAACGCATCAAAAAAAAACTAAATTAAAAGCACAATTCATCAGCCATCCTGTTTAAAAAAGTATTTGAACTTGAAAACATCAAAAATGCTTTTTGCCGCAGCTGAAAGAAATCTTTCTTCATCAAAATTTGTCCCAGATCTCGTTCCTTCGCCATGTTGCCCCCACCCGAATGAAAATACTGGGGTTAAGTTCAGGATGACAAATTTCCCTCTTGAAATATGTTTTTAACAAAATCAGGGTACCATGTATTAAACATTACCGAGCGTTTTGTAATCCTGATCGTAGTGTATTACTAATAATTTAATCTTTAGTTTCGTCTATCAAAGTCGGGCGTTCTGATTGGTCGAAAAAAATTATTCATAACTCCATGAAAAAAATTTTGAGCACGCAGCTATTTTGTATGATTCCGCACAAAATAGTCCCATACAGAAAGGTATCAAAATATGTAAAGTTTTTGCTTTTTTCGCTCGATGCTATTAAATTATAAGAAATGAAGAGATTTTTTTTTTTTTGTTGTTTTCATGGAGGTATGAACCGAAAAACCTAATCACACAATGTATGAATCCGCTTCGCGTATTCATACAGTGTGATTAGGTTTTTCGGTTCATACCTCCATGAAAACAAAAAATATTCTCTTCATCTCTTAAATAATCCTGTAATATTGCTCCTTCCGTCCTGATTACTGTTATAGGGAATAACTTTAATTGATTGAAACTGTTTATCTGTGTCATACTTTCATATATTAACCTAAGACCTGAGATAGTCTAAGTATTTTAAAAGATGACTGGGTTAAAAGTTAGATCTAAAATAGCTAGACTTGCCCATGAAGGCTATTTTCAAATGGCGAAAGGTTAAGAAATATGATAAGTGGTCATACCGGGGAGATTCATTCAAAGCTTGGTTGTTAGTAGATAGTTGTGAAGTGTCTTTTCTCACATGTACAGAAGTTTCCCATAGATGAAAATAGACCCTACTGAAAAGCCATACTTTTCAGCTGATTATGTTTTGTTGTTGTTGCTGTTGTTTGATTGATTGTTTGTTTGTTAGTTTGTTGGGGGGAACACGGGTGAAATAAAATGTAACACTTGGCCTTACTGAAACGTTTCTTCCTTCTGCTCTAGAGGTTACAAAATCTGATTCAAACTGATCGGAGTCGCTAAGAATAGTTTCATGATCCCGAGGAGGGATACTATTACAGACATAATTCTACAAATAATATCGAAGAAAATTTGGGATTACTGCTACAGCTCACATGACACATTTTCGGCTCAATATTTACAAAGCAAATATTTGTATCGTTATGATGAAGATAGCTATTGAAAAAACTGACAATTTATTAAATACAATGTAAAAAGAACCTTAGTGGCAATATCAGTGTCACCGCTTATCAGATCACAACATATTTGCCAAGTCATCAGAATGACACCTTCATGAAATATGGTCAAATGAAATTAGTTGTTGACATGACAATGCGAACTCGGTCGAGCCATCTGGGATCATTTATTGGACTCTTAGTCTGAAATCTGAAGAAATGGTCAGCTGTTCTGCGGAAAAAAATGCCATAGTTAAAAGTGCCACAGGTAAAATGGTAAAAATGCCAGGGGTAAAAATACCAGAGGTATTATAAAATATTTGTTTTTAATGAGATTTTATTGCGAAAAACATGTTTTGGGGGCATTGAATCATTCTCTTTATCCGTTTTTGTTGTTTTCACTTTAGCTCAGCTGTTTTCGGAGTAAATCCGAGGTATTGCTATAGCCTTGGTGTCGCCATCGTCGTTGTTGTCGTCGTGCGATTAACTTTGACATTGTGTGATATCTCTGGTTCTACCAAAGGCATTCACTTGAAACTAGGCACATTTATTCAATATCAAAAGAGCAACATTTACTACCAAGGGGGATAACTCTAGACGCATTTTGTCCAATATCCAGCACCCAACAGCCGAGCGTAGGCACCCGTAGGCGGTGCTCTTGATTTAACAGAAAAATAGATGTTATTAACAATTCCAGATATGATAATAATAAGCTTCTATGTGTAATTCATCAATAAACATGAAATAAACATATCATATGTAGTTGCTATTATTCAAATAGTCAATTTCATAAGAATTATCTGGTCCATTCTAGATAAAAGAATAAGAATAAAATTATGTTAACTGTTTGTGTCAGTTTTTGCATGTAATCTGCTCACATTTATTGAATAAACAAACACACTTTAATTTGTGAAGTAAAATTTAATTGGTGTAATGTGTATACTTCCTTGGAGATAACCCATTACCACACAAATCAATTTTATTGTTATTTTTGAACTGTTTTCTGTGCCAAATATTTTGAATACTTACTCTTTCTTCTTTGCGATTACCTTTTACTTCTTGATCTGCAAAGGGGGTGCTCTGTGTGTGTGCATATCAATCTATTTTGCTTTAAAACTAGTAATGCATACTGGGTGTTGTGCTAAAGAGTATCACTTTTCTTGTATATATCAAAATGGAAAGATAAAAAAGTCAAGTCCGATTTTGAAAGGTTGGAAACATACAGAATGCATGCCGCTTTAGGATTTTTATAGTTTTTATATGAAATTTGGATGCTTCAACGAGACTATATAAAAAGGGCTTATTTCTCCACCAAAACGTTAAAATGCGTTTTCTTAGTTTGATGTTGTATCTTTTTCCGAGACCGAGTTAAACAAAATTGTTTCATCAAATGATGTCCTCTTTGAAAACTTTCATTGCCCAGATCGCAAAGATCGACCGAACAAACCCTATGCTGGAGTAATAGGTTATATCAAAAATAACATTTCTTGTGTAGGAAGACATGTTCCCTTAACGGACTCCATTCTCTCTAAGGACTAAACAACAAACAAATTCAATAAATGTTTTATTGAAATGCATAGGAGCACCCGGACCATAGCTTGTGTAGAACAACATACATTCATTTAACTACCTTAGTTTATACATGTGTTATTAAATAAAACATCCGATTCATCGATGAGTTCAAGAATTTTGCTACGTCTACATCGGCCAGTCAGAAAAGCTATAAAGGCCGATAGTATTTTTCATAGGAATAAATTCAAGTCTTAACGAAATGAAATTATAGCCCTTATTCGTCTTAAAAGGAGGGATGTTTCGATAATTTAGCACAAAAATTGATATCATGATCTTTAACTGCACGTAACTGGTTGAAAACTATCAAACAATTCATACGCCCGTCTGATCTTAAAACCACACAAATACCTTCTCTCTTTGACGAAGAAAACGATAAATTGAAAGTAACCACAATCCTCACGTAACTTCAAACTTCTTAGAGATTTCCCCAAATGCAGTTTATACTATTTTAATAAATCTCTATGTGGGAAAAGGTTCTGGATCAGATGGAATTCGTTACTGCATTTTGCGAGAAGGGGCATCACAACTTGCCAAACCGCATTGTGACCTTTTAAATCATCTCTAAATTTGGCAATAGTTCACTCAAATTAGAATATATCAAATGTGTGCCCTATATTAAGGTAGGGATCGATCTACCCCTTCTTATTACAGACCTGTATCTCTCCTGAATAGTATTGAAAAAGCGCTTGAAAACTTGTTTACAATCATGTGTTTTCATTTCTATCAGACCCCTTTTCAATGTGGATTTCTACCTCGTGCTTTAACTGTAAACCAAACGCTTTTACTTTATCATTTATATATCATATTTGCAAAGCTTAAGACAGTGGAAACAAATATCAAATGATTTTTTATTTTATTTTTACGTAAGTAAAGCGTTCGATAAAGTATGGAATAAAGGTCTGTTGTTTAAGCTTCATTATGCAGGAGTACAGGGGAAATTACACCAGTGGTTTACTGATTAATTGTCAAATAGATGACAAAGAGTTGTCCTCAATAGTAGTTATTCTGACGTATGTTCATTAAAAGCAGGCGTCGCTCAGGGATCTAAATAAGCTCCTTTATTATTCTTAATTTATCACAAAACGTTTATTCTACTCCATGCTTTGCCCGCTGAATTATTTATGTGATCACCCCACGAACTATCTTCAGATGTATAAATTCCTAAATGCTTGTGACTGTGAATATTTTGGTATCAACATATTTGGCATCAAAGATCCGGGTGCTTAAATTTATTATTTTTTCTAGCGACGACGATGGATTCTAGTTTCAAAGGGTTGAATTTTACTAACCATTTATGTGCCCATATATTATCTTATTGATATCAGACTGCAATATGTTTCCACAAGATTCTGGACTGTCAATTTCTGACGATAAGCTGGCTTCATCCGCAGAGATTTATATTTGACTCTATATTAGTAACGATGTCATTGGTAAAAATAAAGAATAATAAAGGAGCTTATTTAGATCCCTGATCGACGCCTGCTTTTAATGAGCGGGCACTTCTTTGATGTAATCTGTATAATGCCGACAAAATAAGACTTGTCAATTCGTTATCCAGTTTTGGTCACATTAATTATGATTTGATGCTATTCAGGGGATATTATTTAACGCTTGAGGATAATAAGACAATTTTTCTTAATTTTCATATATCTATTAAAGAAAGTAAAAGATCTTAACTACTCTATTCTGATAGTTCCATAATTAGAATATAATCAAAATCTTCACAAAGGAGGCATTGGCATGAATATTGTGAACATTACTCGAAGAGCACCCATTTCGTCTTGAACAAGTCTACACCCTCTCTAGCACTCATCCTTTCCGACTATTTGTCTCTTACCAATGGGTCGATAACCGTAGACCTATGTGGGATAGCAGCTGGAGGCTAGGAAAGGATGTGATGGTAGTACTGGTGTGAGAAATACCAGGATTTCATTGTTAGGTGCACCAGCCGCCGCGATATAACTGAAAGATTGTTGAAAGCGGCGTAAAACCCCATTCAAACAAACAAACTTTCTCACGCTCCCTATCTATTCGATGCAAAGTGAAAGAAGTTGCAGACAACAAATTTTAGTTGGTGGAAACTAGGAAATAACAAGCAATTTCTTCATTTAATCACACTGTCTTTCAATTGAAGGACAGAAAAAAAGGGTAATGTAAGAGAAGGAATGAATTCATTTCTTGTCACTTAACTGATAATCACACCTATAGTATGCTTAAGACAATATACCGGTACAATAAATCAACAAGCATTCGTATTAAATGATACAACTGATAAGTAATAAAATCTACATCTTTAATAGAATACATTAAGCATTAAATGATTTGCAAAAAAAGAATAATTCCATCAATAAAAACTCATCAAAAACACATATTTTATAATACTTATGGAATTTTTACCTCTGACATTTCTACCCATGGCATTTTCCCCATTATAGGTAAAGCATTTTTACCTTTTACATTTTTTCCTATGGCATTTTTATTTCTTACAGTTTTCCTATGGCATATTTACCTATGGCATTTTTACCTACATTCGGGTCAGCCAAATATCGTTTCATTTAAATTTGGCTGAAATACGTTAGATAGTTTATGTAATCTTATACAATGTCGCAGAAGTAGAATCCTGTAAATTTGATAGAAATCCGTTTACTAGTTTCCTAGGAAAAACATTTGAATAAAAAGTTTAGGAATTGGTGAACGCTGGGTTCATCACAGGTCAGACTTTTTTCTCAACAAATTAATGGCTTTCGATTGGTAAAGCTAAAAAGAGCGAAAATATTCGTCCAAAAAAATAACGATTAAATATAAATCTCTCCATACATTTTCAGCTCTGATTATCTATTCCGTGGTTAGGCTATCATATGGATAATTTTCAGGTCCGATTGTATGATGTACAGAGAAGAAAATCTTCATTACAAACAAGTAACAAAAATACACAACAAAGGCAAGAGTATTGTGCTAATAATTAACCTGTCCATTTTTCACTCTAATATAAACGCTAGGGCTAAATTAGTAATATATCGCTCACCTGATTCGTGAAAATTGTCTGGAGTTAAACTAAAACTTCTCATAACTTGTTAAGAGAGAAATTGGATAAATAAAAGTTTGCACCTAGGAAATAAAAAGACAAACACGGTTACTTTCATCGAAATATTTTTAAGTTATTTTGCTTTCATAAGCTGTGTTAAAAAGGGTTCTTCCTTTAACTTAATTCTGTGGAAATTAATGTTTCTATTTCTATAAAAAATTTAGGAACCTTAATCACATTGCTAACATTCACCGTGAAGTTATAATTGTAATTTATATAACTAAGTTATACAAGATTGATTGATTGAATGGGGTTTAATGCCACCTTTAACAGTATTTCAGTCATATTACGGCGACTGGAGCACCTAACAATGGATTCCTGGTATTTCTCGCACCAGTACTGCATCCTTTCCTAGCCTCCAACTGCTATCCAACTTAGGTTTACGATTATTTACCCATTGGTGAATTTATAAAAGAACAAAATACACTGCAGCTCATGTTTTCAGAACACTGGGGTTATTGAGGGCAAGCAATCATTTTAGAATTTCAAAGAATTTACTCTCCTTGGCAGTCAGTGTCAAATTTGGATTTCAATAATTCTTTGGAGATTTTTTAGCAATTGCCAAAAGGACAGATGGTTCGTTGAAATTAAATAACATATTTTTTATCTCACCTGAGCACGAAGTGCTCTGGGTGAACTATTGTGATCGATCATAATTTACAAACAAATCTTCCCTCATAAACTAACCATTAAACTTCAACAAAACAGAAGTGATCCTTAGGCCATGATGGTTCAAAAGACTTCAAAGAATTGAAATCCATTAAGAACTTTTGATGCCACAGTAAACAAGTGAGAAAAAAATAGAATATCTTCTCCTTCAAAACTATAAGGCCTAGAGCCTTGACATTTGGTAAATATCATCATCTATTGGCCATCTACCAAAATACTACATATAATTGCCGTATCCTGAAAATAAGCCCTTTTCTGTACGATCCCTGATTTTACAAAGGGATGAAGAAGGAAATCTCTGAAAATATTTTTCTCTCAAACAATAAAGCTTAGCGCTATGATAATTTGCATAAAACTTCCAAACTACCAACAGACTTAAAAGAATTACTATACTCTAAAAATTATCCCTTTCTGTGCAATCCCTGATTTTACATAAAAATAAAATCAGAAATCTTTGAAAATCTTCTTCTACTAAACCATAAGACCTAGAGCTTTGATATTTGGTATGTATCAAACCCTATTGACCCTCTACCAAAATACTTCAAAGAATTACCGAACTCTGAAAATAAGCCCTTTCTGTGTAATCCCTGAATTTAGATAGGAATATTGAAGATGAATAACTTTGAAAATATTCTTCTCCCTAACCATTAGGCCTAGAGCGTTGATATTTGGCATGTATCTTTGCCTGCTGACCCTCTACTAAAGTACTTCAAAGAATTACCTTACTAATATATACCTTTGATTAAAGGAGAAAATAAAAAAAAAACAGCTTTGATATTTTGTACTTATCATAAAGCCTTAAGCCATCATACTCAGGAAAGCGATATAGGATCATCATGATTCTCTTTTTATATTGTCTGTTCTCAAACCGAAGTTATCGCAACGACTTTACAAGTTACCAGATGATTATCGAATTCTAAGGCGGCTGTCAACAGATGGAGCGAGTGCAGCACCTCTACCCTATAACATAACATACACTCGCGTGTACCTATTTGTAGACCTGTGGGGAGAGGAATAACGTGGAGTTTTTTGGGGGTTTTTTCTCAGAAAAAATTCCCATAGCGCGGTCAGCATTCGAACCCGAAATCCTACGGTCAAGAGACCTGCGTCTTACCACTAAACTACGAACTCCATCCGAATCTGGCTGATATTTGTTATATATTTTTAAGATATTTCAAGAATAAGTTAAATCTGAAAATTCCAGAAGTAACACTTATGGGTACGACGTTTATATTTGATATATAATCATGGCTGGAATCTTAAGGTAGGTATACTTGTAACTTTATTCATACTGTGGATTGATCCCAAAATCGCATGTTTCCATGGCTTTATCGAGAATCTTCTGTGGGGCTAACCTGTGAAGGAAAAAGAAAGAACATTTGAATACAGAAATCTCTGTTTATGCCTGAATCTAGTCGCGTTAAGAACCATCGCTATAGATTCACCAAAATATCCAGATTTTCACCATAACTTCTTGGATTTAGTTAACTATGAGCCCTACAAAGGGTCACCGGCTGTACAAAAAAAACTATATATACACACTCCACTGTCATGTTTGTCAAGATGAGATTGCGCCTCGGAAAACTAAGTCGATAAAAAGTGTCTAATTATTCAGAAATAATTGGGGGTAAATTTTCACTTTTCTATTATCACCCGTACAAGTTGTAACATCCATATATGTCTAACTCGTTCAATATAATTTTTAGGTAATAATCTTCTAGCAAAAGGCTAAAAAATACCTTTTTTAGCTCACCTACGCACGAAGTGCTCAAGCGAGCTATTATGATCACCTTTTGTCCGGCGTCCGTGCGTCGTGTGTCGTGCGTCGTCCGTCAACAATTTCTTTAAACGAACTCTCCTCCCAAACCACTTGGTTAATTTAACCAAATGCAGCAGAAATCTTCATTAGGTGGTCTCCTCCAAAAATAGGTAAAAGAATTGGAATCTGTTACAAATTCTGGTTGCAATGGCAACAAAAGTGAAATTGTAAAATAATCTGTAGAAATTTTCTCCTCCTAATCCAGTAGGCGTAGAGCCTGAATTTTTTGCAAGAGTTATCAGTATATTGACCTGTTTCAAAATCGCTAAGATCGTGATCCTCGGGTCCCCAGGGGCGGAACCCGAGGAGTGGATTATATGCATGAAGCATCAGGTCACTAACTTCTTTCTTATTTTTGAAATTATTGCCCGTGGATCTAGAGGGGGAAAAAGTTTTCTCCTTCTATCAAATTTGCCCAAAAGCCTTGAAATTTGTAATTTAAACTTTTGGATCCCCCGGTGCAGAGTCTTTATATGTATAAAGTAAGGCCCACTAACCTTAACATGAAATTTGACTGTTGAAAGAAAAAAAGCCTTTATCTCAGGTGAGCGCCCAAGGGCCAACGGCTCTCTTGATTTTTTTTTTTTTTTTTTTTTTTTGTGTGTGTGTGTGTGTTTTTTAAATTTGGGTTAGGAATTTAATTAAAGTAGTTGGTAAACTAAATTCATTTTAATACTCGACTGAAGACAATAAACATTCCCGTTTCCTTCATTTCTTTCAATTGACTACCTAAAGATAATAAATTGCCAAAAGAAAGCTTGAAAAAATATTTATCTTACTAGACTTATTCTTCAACAAAACTTTTTCAACCCTTTCCTGATCAATCCCTGTTTTTCACGTCCTTGTCATCTTATAAATGAGGAACATTGAAGAAAAAGTTACTTGTAACAAGCAGTTTCTTCTTTTTCCACATTTTTTTCCTACCCTACTACTTGTTATTTTTCAAATCAAATCCAATTTAAACTTTTGTCTGCAAAACCTTTTAATTTGGGCAGGCCTAAAATTTTGCAAAGCAGATAAGGATTAAAGTTAGTGTGTTGTGAACTTAATGATTGAAGAAAATTAAGTTTTGGCACGAATATCTTACATATTAAGTACTCATCTTAAAACCTTTTAAAATCAATGACTACGCATTTCACGTAGTTGATTTTTTACTATAAATCTACATCTTAAGGTAACTAGTGCATGCAGGTTCATTTTTCATGAGAATCCTTTTTCTTTTTCTTTTTTTTTTTTTTTTTTATCATAAAATTCGGAACAACATATCGTAGAGTTGTAGATAATTCTTTAAGGTACCTTTCCGAGCCTTTTTTCGGGGGGGGGTCCAGGGTTATCGGCCCTTGACTAGTATACCCTACCTTCATTGAAAACGAATATATGGGCTATATGTTATTATCCGTGAAAAATATGTCAAGTTATTGTTGTAATCTAAACTCATCCCCATATTGTGTGTTGTGATTTAGACGGGTTTTCTTTAAAGCAATATGAAATAGTGATATGTCAAAGCTAAAAATGCAACAGGTCGATTACAATTTAAAAGACTTATTTCTTAATTTCGGAAAATTCGCCCAATGTTTTTTCCTATGTTCACACATTTTTAAGAACTTACCCTAATCTTTCCATATGCAGAAATCGGGCTACAAATATTGGGATAATTTTAATTTTCGTATATCGTCTTGAAAAAGGGTTAAAAGTATTTTCATCGTGTCTTTTAATATAAGTATTTCTAGATCTCGATGCTGTAATAATTGTGTAGTTCGTCTTTCTAACATTATTTATATCTTTCAATCCAGTGATTTGCTTTATTTTTTGGATTATAATAGCGTTTAACCGAACATGCACCCGCTCGGTAGGCTTGTGTTTCGACCTTTGTGAACGTCAAATCATCTCTTGAATAGTATTGTAGTGCTTTAAGCACTATATGGAAGCCATTAAATTGACTACTTCCGGTAAAGTCACGTGGACTAGTCTTCCTGACCTTAACCCATTCCAACACAATTCCTACTTTCTACGCCCCTAAAGAAAATAGTTCTGGAAAACAATGTGGGGAATGAAGAAATTGCTTGTTACAAGCAATTTTTGCATTTTTCACATTGTTTTATACCCTGAGAGTAAACGATCTAAAAAATTGCAACAATTCGGAATTGTCGTCTGCAACTCCTTTCAAATTGGACTGGTCTAAAATTTCACTGTATGGAGATGAGTTAAGCAGAAAAGCGACTAGTAAAGGTAAGAATTTCAACGTAGACCTACCATCGCAATCTGAATATGGGTTCATGGACTGATGGTATGTAAATGTCTTTTTTGTTTTTACAAAACCCATCAATTATTACACTAGCCACCCAAGACGTGTTCATGGCAGGGGTTAACCTGAAAAATACACACATACAAGAGTAGTTTAATAAAACGTATTCTACTTCATTTACTTTTTTTAGCCCATTCTCATATAATGACTCTTTTGACGTCCTTCAACGAATACAATAGGGCAAAACTTTTCTTAAGGTGAAGAAATTGCTTGCAACAAGCAATTTCTTCATTTTACAATGTTTTACACGGAACATTTCTTGACTTTAAATTGGCGTCTGCAAATCCTGGCAACTCCTGGCAATTTGAGTTAGTCTAAAATTTTGCTGTCTAGTAATGGGTTAATACCCACCCGATTATTTTCAAACTTGGCAAGTACATACTGAGTTTCAAAAACAATGAGTATTTAATCCAATTAAGCGCCAACCTTCAAAATGGCGTGTGATATTGCATAACGTCATCATGGCCGTTTAGATATCGATTTCAATTTATGTTTATTCGATCCAAAATGATTTTCTTATACTATCTTTGTAATTTTCAATATGACCGACGTCCAACTTTCGCACAGACAAATTTCAGTTGTTGCTAGGCAACACTTCTAGAGTACCCAGACTTCTGCGGCTTTGACGAATTCAAGCTAGATTATTTTCCCATTACCAGACGGAAAAATTCTAGACTGGTCCAAATTAATAGGAGTTGCAGACGACAATTTAATGTTAATGGACTTTTATTTATTTATCTATTTTTTTCAAATTTCTGGGTAAAAAAACACATTGTGAAAAATCTGTATTGCTACAAATAATTCCCATCTTCTGTACCATTCTTATTACGTTTATTCGCTACTGAATCTACTGAATGAAAATGATGTCATCTGAGACTTCTTTAGAGTCGTAGTATCAGTTTTTTTTTCTTCGTGAAATATATAAGTTTTTAGAAGTATTTAATAACACGTCTTACCTTCCCCTTATGTATTTTGACATCCCTGTATCCACAAACAAAGGGTAAACTGTGGTAAACTGTAGCCCTTTGTGGCCTTCCCTTCTCATTTCGTCTCTTAAAGATTCCATGAACCCTGCCACGGCAAACTTAGACGCTCTGTTGAAATGAAAAGATATAATTTCAAAACGGACTTGATAAAAGATACATACAGATGTCGCAAAAATAATGCAATTGATTCGAAGACTGTTCGGGTAATAAGGTGTCGATAAGGCTTGCAAACGTCCCGGTTTTCCAAACATTAATGCTAACAACAAAATTTTTCACGAAGAGGTTCCCTTTCTAAAGCTTTTCAAACAAGAGGCTTATGGCGGCCTAACATGCTCTACTGATTATTCTTGCCTTTTAAAGACTTAAAAAAAGAAAGAAAGAAAAGCAGCAAAAAAATATCGCGTTACGAGACGCCTAATAAGCCAACGAAGTCAACAAACTGAAATTCTAGCGGAAACGAAGTCAAACGTACCGAATTTCTAGCGGAAACCAATGACGTAATTTACATGTCAAGGAAACAACAAATAAAGCAGTGCTCGATGAAATAGAAAGATAACGTATTTACCCGATGTATTTTGGTTCCATTATGGTTGTTCTTCGTTGGTTAATTAGGCGGAACGCGCGATGGTTTTGCCTTCTTTCTTTCTTTTTTTTAAAAAGTTATTGCCAGCCATTTCACGTCAGATACAGCTGAATCACCTTTTCTAAAATGATTTTCATGCATTAAAGTTAGATATATGGAGATTTTGAGCATTCCATAATCTGTTCAAGAGCCGCACTCTTGTGACAAAAAAGATCAAACCGAATTATCCTTTCTTGTCAGCTAATGATCAGTCTCAAACCGACTTCCATCTTATTTTGGGTCTAATGCCTTGAAATAAAAACAAACAAGCTTACGAGTAGTCTGTTAGAAAGGCTACAGCGTTTCGTCCTGCCATGGAAGCAATACCTATAACATGTCCATCGTTCCGCTCAATCATATAAGGCAAGAATTCCCTAACAGTCTGAAAAAATAGTCAAATGATTTATAAATCATAAAAGTAAAAAGAAGTAGCTTAGCCCCTTCTCAAACAATCAACTTTTTGACTGGTCCAAACTCAAGGAAATTGTAGACGACAATTTCATGCTGTTGATATTTTATTTATTCCTTTATCTATTCATTTACTCATTCTTTTATTTATTGTATTTTGGGGGGAAGAAAATGTTATGGATAATGAAGAAATCGCTTGTAACAAGGAATTTCTCCAGTTTCCATAATGATTCCTAAGTTTATTGTTGTTGTTGTTTTCATGAGGGCGTAAAAAGCGGGATTTTGTGGGAATGTGTTAATTGCGATTAACCCATTACTGGCACTCCATAACGCATTTTGACGCTTAAGAAAAACAGTATGGGAAACGGAGAAAAAGCTTGTTACAAGCCATTTCTCCTTTTCCCACAATGTTTTCTGCCATAATCAGTCATTATCATTGTTATAATTTTTTTCAAATTGTGCACTTTGAAATGCCACCAGCAATTCATTTCAGTTTGGACCAGTTCACAATGCTTTCTATCAAATTCAGTCATTAGCTCTTAAATTACAGTCTGTTTGGAATGTCGTCTGTAACTTCTAAAAAAATTCGATCAAATTCGAGAATGGATTAAAACATTGTCACTCAATCTGTTTTTGTTTTGTTTTGTTTTGTTTTTTTCGTTGTTGTTTTTTACGCAGAAAAAAAATAAACCCTGCAAATCATCATATAATGGCAAGAGGTTGCTTGGACCCTGTTTCTACAACATAAGATAGTATCCAATATGAGCAAACTTTGAAATATACTCTGCAACCTATCTAAGTTAGAACAAACATAAACGGGATTCGAACCTAAGCGTATACCCCAACGCCGCCCTCCGCTATGCACAATGTCCGACGTATTTACATGCAAGGCTATAGACATTGTAGCCAGCGGATAAGGACGTTAGAAATTTCCTCGATATGCAGCGTTGCCGTATTTGCGTAGGATCGAATCCCGTAAGAGCCAAAAATAATATAAATTCTCGACTTGGGTTGAAAAGACAGGAGTCACTGCCGAGGTTGAGAGAATTCAAAATATAAATAGATTTTTGTCGGTGTTCTACAAAAACCAAGTAACTACAGCTTATTCCAAACTGAAGTTACGAGCACCTTCGATTTCTAAAAGTATTTTCTCTGTGGTAATTGATTAAATGTAGAACGATACTCCCTAGAGGAGGTACAAGCTTTAGAAGGAAATGAATTTAGAGAATATAAGAAATAAGAGGACCAATGGGTTCCAAGTTCGCTAGCCAGAGTTCTTTATTGAACAAAAATATGCGTTTACAATTTCAAGTATAGTAACCTGTTAAAGAACTAGGTAGTTTATAGGTATTTTATAAATGTTTGTCTGAATGAAAATAATAGTCCGCGGTGGAACAAAAGATAATGTTTCGTGCGAAAGGTCAATGTCAAACAGTTTGAGAGGAGACAACTTTAATATTTCTCCTTTAATATTTCATTCGGTTCGATCCCCCGACGGCGGCACTCATCCTTTCCGACTATTTGTCTCTCCCCAATGGGTCAATAATCGTAGACCTATGTGGGATAGCAGCTGGGGGCTAGGAAAGGATGAAATGGTAGTACCGGTGTGAGAAATACCAGGATTCTTTTGTTAGGTGCTCCAGCCGCCGCGATATAACTGAAAGATTGTTGAAAGCGGCGTAAACCCTCATTCAAACCAAATTAATCTTTAATTCGGGCACTGGATCCCAAATTAAAGAGATGATTTCATTACAAGAATAATAATTCAAACTAATCTAAAAAGAGGACCATGTGATATTGCTACATACAAACTCGGAAAGATCTAAATCTAATGATTTTGGAGGTATGTATGAGAAAAAATAAAATCCTAAATAAAATTCTTGTCTACCAATTCAAAGGAGTAACCCATGGCAATTTTAAGTATTTGAAAGAGACGCTTCAGTAATATGTAACAAAAAAGTAAAATCTTTGGTTGGTGAGAGCTATGATGTTTAATACGTCAAACTAACAAAAATGCCTCACGATATTGTTGGCCAATGTTGGAGTTAAAAGTTCTCTTGCGGGTTTAATAAATTATTTGATTGGTCTATTGATTCTTTGATTCACATATTTTTTTTAATAAACGTCTCTGGGAACAAAACAAAATAGCATCGTTATCATTCATTTTACCATGGGGAACACTTTTTCACCTAATCATAATGCATGAATTTTGATAAAAGAAACTGAAATCATACTCTTGTTATAGTCCCTATAACCTATACCTTTTCTTGATATTTTGCAACAACATTGAAAATGAGGATGTTATAGTAAATGAACATTTCCCGAGGAAATCACTTTGATATTGCATATAATTGACCAATCGCGGCTGTCAATGAAAAAATCAGCCGAACATTGAAATCTTTCATTTGGACTGAAAGTAGACTTTAAACTCCGACCTGGGCCGCCATTAATGAGAAGCAATTTTGTCAATTTGGAACGTGAACTTGTTCACCTTATTCAAGCTTTAGTTACGCATTTAGGTCGCCAATCAACAATTTTACTTTTTGGCCATATTTTTTGCAAAATAATGCCATTTAAAATAGAAACGGGACTACCTGTGTGAGTCAGTGGGCATGGCCAACGCAGTAAGTGGGCGGGGCCAGCGATTGGTCAATCAAATATATTGTAAAACAAAACGTCAATGGATGTACCTTACCCAAAAATGCGCCAAAACATTTATGTCAAAGAGTCTTCTAATGTCCTCTTCCCTCATTTGAAACACAGAACCACCGTTCAAAACACCAGCATTGTTGATTAGTATATCAACGTGACCAACATCCCGTCTGACTTGCTGGGCCGTTAGTTTGACGTTATTTACGTCTGTAACGTCTACTGTGTAAGCTTTAGCGTAACCTTGGTTCTCTTTAATCAGGTCGGCAACAGCCTCGTTATTTCGCTAAAATACATAGGGAATATTTTGTTACGATAGATAATTTGATTCTCGCTGCGAAGAAAATTTTGATATTGAACGAGATCGAAGGTGTTTTTTTGTTTTTTTTTTGTTAGTAGCTGCTTACAGTGTAATACGAGATGGATTAGAAAAAGAAGATAAATCTGCTCATTTGGTTTAATTTGTTAAACAGACCCTCTGTTGTTGATACTCACTCTAGTTCTCATAACAAGGATAGATAGAGTGACTTCCAACACCACAGTGTTAATAACATTGTATATTGAAATTCTAATTTTGAGATTGATTGTTCTCTGTGTCGGTCACAAATCATGTTGATACAAGATTAATACTTCTGGATGAAAAACCATTATATCAATATAAAGAAGCAATGATTCTTTCATGATTTGAGACAAATTCAAAGCTGACGATCCGCCATAACACCCTATGTGCAGTTGTACCTACGGTGTCACGGCTACCTACAGCGATGAACTGCAACAACAATAATTATCAAGTCAATCATCGCAATTCAAATTCTTGTTATAGATCAATATCATCAATGTGACAGATACATATTTAACAATTGATCCTCATTTAGGCATGGTATGTAAAAATAAGGTATCAATAATTAACATTTTTCTTAGGGAATTTGTATATATATAAATATTTATATATTTATTTAAATCGCTGGTTTAAAGCATTGTTTGTGTGTTGTTGTGTTGGGTGCAGGTGCATGCAATGACACAAGATCAAGTGTTAGACATACACTCAGCTGGAAACGAAAACTTCGTAGCCACAGTTTATTCAAATTTGATAATGGCTTACGAGAAATTAAAAGCAATTTTCTCTAATTGTCAGGTATTGCTTTTCAATTTCATAAGATTTTGTTGATTTGAAGATCTTTAAGTTGAAGATAAGGTCGTTTTTAAAGCCTATACGGTTGGATTAATTATTTTATTCCTACATCTGTATGTGTACTTTTTAAATTCAAACAAACATCTATCTAATTTAGGATTGGGCTCAGATGATTCTAAGAAGGTTATTTGACATTTAATGTCTAACCTTTGATAATTTCTACGCAACTTTCCTAAGTTATGATGTTCTTGTATATTTTGACCTGTGCCCTAGTTGGAGCGAGAGTCGATTATAAAACTTTGAAACTTCGAAAAACTTTGATTCATTGTCTGTACGAAATATATATATTTTATTAGGAATATTTATAGGACAGATATAATTATAAATAGGTTGTAACTTTCTTCTATTACAATGATCTTTAGTTTTGATGAGTTTTTAGAATACCTTTCGTGAGCAACGGGGAAAGTTAATACTTAAAATGAATTTCACCCTGTCTGCACGCAGACCTACATGATCCCGTCGTTTCGCCCCTCAAGAAAAGAAAACCTTTGGAAAACAATGAGGAAAATGAATAAATAGCTTGTTACAAGCAATTTCTTCATTATCCACATTTTTTTCTACCCTAAATACAAAGATCTATAAAATATCACCAACTTAGAGTTGTTGTCTGCATCTTCTTTCTTCTGGGACCAGTATAAAATTGTGCTGTCTGGTAATGGTTTAATGATACCCGATGTCACTTTTTTTCATTCGTTGTAAAGGTTGATTCACATTGACCGTTGGCCCCGCCCACTGACCCCCGTTAGGAAGTTCTGCCTCGAAATTTAACGGCGTTATAAACTGGCATTATACCGGTCATAAATTTTGCAAAATAACGACCTTCAATGTTCAAGTGGGACTTCCTGTCGGGGTCAATTGGCATGGCTAGCGGAGTAAGTAGATAGGGCCGGCTATCCGTCAATTGGGAAGTAATGTGTTGCGATTGAACACTGTGTCTTTTAGATCAAAACTTCTGGATTCTGACAACAAGTAACTATTAGTGAAGAATTTGATCTACTTATTTTTCAAGAACCCCGACCGGGGCACACCTAAGTCACTCGAAGTTTTCTTCCCGAAGTCTCGTGTTCCAGATTTACATAGAAAAACGCGATGGCCCTAACGGTATTCCGTAGTCACACCTGATGTATAGGCCTACAGTAAGGATGAATTACCATCAATCAATCAGAAAGAAAATCTACCCAAAGCGTCAAGTTTAAAAAGTGCTTCCACTGCACAACCCATGCAAAATCAGCCACATTAGCTCAGTCGGTAGGTAACTTGCCGTCAAACCTCGAGATCACAGGTTCGATCTACGGACTGACCTTGCAAACAAACTTATTGGCAATTTGCAGGCCCGCCCACTTACTCCGCTTGCTCGCCCCATCGACTCCAACAGGAAGTTCAACTTCGATATTGACAGACTTTATTAGCAAAATTTAAGACTAGTAGCATGTAACAAAAAAGTAGAATGGTTGGTTGGTGAATAGAGAGTAACTACCTTATTAATATCCCACAGAATAACTCTGGCTCCCCGCTCACTTAGCTGTAAAGCAAGTTCTCGTCCTATCCCATGACCAGCTCCTGTCACCAGCACGACTTTACCAGAAATGTCCTTTTCGCGTTTTGGAATAAAAACACGAAAGAGATAGAGTAACAACTTCTCCACGTAACAATATATTAAGTAAAAGATTAGAAAAATGCCCCCCGTTACAACCGACATCTTGAATGTTATCAAATTTTGTGATATCGTATTACTTTACTCTTTCAGATCAAATTTGATCAAGATCAAGTCAATCATTTCGAACATTTTGTTATCTTTTTGTTAAGAAATATTGGATCAGCTGTTCGTTTTATCTATGAGATCTAAGTGTTTTGTGAAATACAAAGTTATGATAATGAGAAAATGTAAGCAAATTGAATGAACATGGGACGGTTTGTGGGCAAAGGATATTACATGTTGAGTTGTTTAGATAAGGTTTGAATCATTAAGTTGTGCTCTGTATTCTATAATCCAACGGCGATAACGTGATAACTGATAAAACTCGACTTACGTATGCTCAGTTTAACCTCAAGACCATGGGTCCGAGCCCTGAGCTGACCATATCAACTAATTAACTAATTGTCTTTCGGATGAGACGTTAAACCGAGGCTCCGTCTGACGCTGCTATCCACCGAGCACGTTAAGAAACCAGGCGGAGCTCTCAGCAGTTCCGTCCTGTATCCTTGCACTATCCCATGTAACAATTAACAGTCTTCTGGGGACGTCGCTCATATGGGCATGTGCAACGGTAGCGACGATAAATAAACGGAAATACACGCACACACTTACATTAATGCAAGTTAAAAGAGAATACTTAACCCTTTCCAATGCAACCCATTCCCTCTCGATGAAATTTTAGACCCATTTCGTCAAAGGGTTAAAAAGTGACGGGTAGACCTAAATTGGTTAAAACAAAACGGTCACTTATATTGTGATATTTGTTTGTAAACATGACATTTAACTATTCCTGTTGTACAATACAGTAAGCAAGTGGGACTTGATGACTACATATCGCTATATTGATTAAAAGAATTTGATCGAAACTCAATTAATTTAATGGCCATTTTAAATAAGATACACGTAGTTGGTATTAAACCAATCTGACTCTATTTTCACATAAACCCTCGGTAAAAATAGTATATCATTAGGAAGTGGATATCGGAGGCAAATGTAAATAGACACGTGGATGGTGAAAACTGATTACAGATTCACGGATCGCTGGTCACGCCCGATGAACTCCGACATTGAGGTTCAACTGAGGTAATAAACGCCATTATTTTGTAAAATGTGTCGTCGCGGTACATTTATTAAAGGACAATCGTTGGTTGACGACCTTTACGTCGTAACTGCAGCTTGAATTGGCTGTAGTTATGATGTTTAAGTCGTCAATCCAATGCTTAACCTTAATTTCTGAGTTCAAAGAGCACTTTATCAAAATTACTGACTTGGCGACTCATTACATGCATGTTCAGTGTTCTATAAATGATACATTTGCCTATTTTGGACAGCCAACAACAAAAAAAAAATTGACTGATCTAAATTCAGAGAATATGCAGACGGCACTCATTTTAAGTTGATGCTATTAAAGACAAAAAAAAAAAATTTTGCCCTATGGGTTAGAGACTATTGTGTAAAATGAAAAAACATTTTCATTACAATGGTCTTTTCGAAAGCCATTAACTAAGGCTTGTAGTTACGATGTTTACGTCGCCAAAGCAAAATAAATGGTTAACTTATATGAATGCAAACGTTGGAGCTCAAGTCCACTTCCGGTCTAAATAATTTGATTGATTGATTCTTTGTTTGACAGCTGTGATTGGTCCGAATTTTACATGTAATGATGAGTTGTAGTGAGGCCGAGCTGAAGTTTACGTTGCTTCGATCACTAATTCGGGTGCTTCCAGGGTATCCGTACTACACAGGGGGTATGTAAGTCTTGTCCAAGGACATGCCCCGATGAACAGCGGACGAACAGGATTGAAATCTGCGACCCCTGTCATCTATGAGATTACAAGCCCGCCACCCTAACCTCCATGTCATGTAGGACACGAATAAACTACTGGACAGCATAATTTAGAGACATAGAGTTATTTTTAAAACAATTGAAGTATTGAACTAAGATTTATATTACCATAAATTATTCTTTATAATCTAAATCTTTTGTTATCTGTTTTGCCTGTTGTTTCGTCCTTTTCTAGGCTTTGCCTAATTTCATATTTGTTATGTTTCGTGTAATCTTTAGCAATCGGAATACAGTCGGTCATTCTCGTAGACCTCGGACGTGTAATAGGCGGATCATTACGTAACAAGTCGGTGCATTTAGTTACACTGGTATACCACTTTCGACTTTAACAAACCCTGCTAAAGTCGGCGGCGGAACCAATCTATGCATTTCGTCAGCCGGAAACGGTGTAGGAAAATCCGTAAATCCGGATGGTTCGGAAGTCTCAAAATTGCCGAAATATTAAATTTCTTTTCTTGTTTTACGTTTTACCCTATTTTGCTCTGATATCAAGTTTCCTTTGAAGGCCAAACAGAGTTCTTACAGAACTTTATGAGATCCATTTTACCGCAGTTGGTTTGGCAAACGGACAGCGCCATTTTGAAAGTTTTTTTAGGTGAATTTTCAAAATAGTGCTACGATTTGATTCGTAGACTTGAACGAATAGTTCCGATCGTATATCATTAGATGACAAGCCGGAATATTTCGAAAGTTATCAGGATCTAAAATCTTTATATTTTTACATGTTACCAATAACATTTAATAAAAAATGTGTCAAAATAGTAGGTTAATTAAATAATAATAACGTTGACTTGAAGGTCAGGAAGGCGAGAGACTACTTTGTTTGCATTTGAGCTCTTTCGACGTCAAGGGCTCTATAGACGTTTTATTTCGCATTTCAAGGTTAAAGCATAGCAATAGTTGGGATAAATGTCAAAAACATTTTAACATTTCTTTTCAATCCTTTATCGTTTATTGATTAGCTGAAATATTTCTTTTTTGATAGCGGGATTTTGGATGAACAATTGAGCTCTTTTGCATAAGAGTTTGGAAAACAATAAATTCTGTGCAATACGGGTAAATCGGGGGGAGAGCGTGTTCATTTGAACTCCCTTTTTATTCACAAAATAAAGCAAGTTATTAAATTGAAAAATATGAATATCGTTAGAAAAACACATAACATACTTATCTTTTGCAGCATACTGAATTAAATAACCCTCACAAGAAAAATATGAAGAAAATACCATTAACCCCTTTCAAGGTGTGAGTGTAGGGATGGAAAGGTGTCCTTATTTTTTGCATGTGGAAAGATAAGAATAAGGTCTAAAGAAATAGTTGAAAATAAGAAAAATTCCTTGGGATACTTTTTTGGGGGGAATTCATACATAAGTCCTCTGAAATTCAGTCTGTGAACGTTCTGCATTATTCAGCTTTGACATATCACTATTTCACAGTGTTTTCAAGAAAACCCCGTAACAATCATATCACCTTGTAATTTTTTTTTATTTTATTTTTTTTTTTTAGTTTCGTCTATCAAAAACGGGCGTTTTGATAGGTCGAAAAAATATGCATAACTCCATGAACAAAATTTTGAGCGCACAGTGATTTTGTATGATTCCGCACAAAAAGGTATCAAATTTTGTAAAGTTTTTGCTTATTCGCTCGATGCTATTAAATTATAAGAAATGAAGAGTATATTGTTTGTTTTTCATGGAGGTGTGAACTGAAAAAAACTAACCACACTTATGTATGAATCAGCTTCACGTATTCATACAGTATGATTAGTTTTTTCGGTTCATACCTCCCTGAAAACAAAAAATATTCTCTTCGTCTCTTAAATGAAAAAATGATTTAAGATTACGACAAGTAATACGAGCGAAAGACCGCCTTTAAGTTACACGTATATGTAAAGTCATATACCCATTAAACAAAAATCTGGGTCGAATTTAAAGATGTGACAGAAGACAAATTTTAAAAATGTTGATTATTCATTTTATTTTTCATTCATTTATTTATTCATTTGTCATTTGTAGTAGAACATATTGTGGAAAAAGAAGTATTTGTTTGTCACGGGAGTTTCTTAATTTTCCACTATGTTTACCATACCTTTTATCTTTTGGGGAGCATCAAAATGCCTGGCTGAGTGGGAATGGGTAAAATCATGTTTCCTGGTGACAATTTTAAGTGATATAATCATAATGTACCCAAATAATAAGTTTTGTAGTTCTCGCAACATGACAAAATTTTAGACTAGTCCAAATTCAAAGAACTTGCAGACAAGAAGTTTTAGTTGATGAAATATTACAAATCTTTGTCTTTTGTGGTAGACAATATTGTGAATAATGAAGAAACTGCTTATATTTATTTTTTGCCCCTGTAGGCTATACGACAGGCTTTTATAAGATTAACAAGCACCAACGTCTTAGGCAAAAGAACATAGAATTACACTTGTACTGAAATTTACTCATATGTATATTTGTGTACAGGTCTCTTCAGCCATTACGAGTTGAAATCAAAGAATGCCTTAACACTAAGGTAGAATCACAGAAAAATAGAAAATGTCCTAGCAAGTCAAAGCTTAATGGATTTTCGACCCGTATTTTGGGCAGAGAAATATTTTTTTGTTTCTTGCAGAACTTGACAAGTATAATACATGTTTAGTCATCTGGAGTCTGTAGTACTGGCACTCTGTTTAAATAATATATATGGATATCTTCAAATCTGGTCACTTAATGACCAGTTTACCGCTTCTACAATATCGTAATTTTTCAATACAATCCAATCATTTATTAAAAAGCGGTTATTTGTGATATTATGATATTTTTTATCTTTATTCTAAGTCTTTACACAGATACAGGCTGTAAGTCCGATTTTAGATTTAAATATTTCAACATTAATGCTATAAACCTTATGTTGTTTACAGGAGCTCTTTTGAATCGTTTTAAAATAAGTGCCCACGACATGGGATTTCATTGAGAAATGAGGATTTCATAGTGCTATTTCTCCCTGTTATCTAGATCTAAGTCAAGCAAAATGACATTGTTAAAGGATTTGAATAGGAAAAGTATTGATACTTTGTTTTACATCTCGGGATAATTTGCACCTATGGATTCCTCCCCCTTTGGACTCTCTCAAGACCGTCTAAATGATCACTGGAGCTTTGTGACTATAATTGGAGCGAACCCTTCCATTGATCATATGATGATGCAGTTACAGGAGTCTCTTTTAATACAATTTTCTCGGCTTTACTGTCAAACATGTCCCTTGCAACATGTTGAAATCATGCTTATTGTTCTAATTAGATATTGTAACCTCTGCAATAAAGAGGATATATCTGGTATGAACATTAATTACTTTTAGCATGAAAATAAGAGCTAAAGAATCACCTGAAGTAGGATATAAATTTTGTACAGTAAAGTCACAAAATAAAAGCCTTAAACTCAAACCAATATTGTGTGATTTCTTGTTGCTCTTTCGCCCGCAACCTAGGCTTTGCCTAATTTCATATTATTATTTAGGTAAATTTTCACGGGTATACGTCGAAAATTACATAAAGCACGTATACCCGTTTCCATTGAAAGTAGCAAATAGAAGTGAAGGGTTGATAACTCTGACCTAATACCTGAGAGTGGAAAGGTACCTTGAAAGTTTTTCTACAACTCTACCGTTCATGTTATTAAGCAACATATGTTCAAATGAAAAAAAAATCATTGAGCGGAAAAAAGGGCCTCTGATACAGTAGTCGGATCTCAAACGGCCTGTTGTAATGGGCTCATAAATATTGGAAGTTGTTCTCTGAAGAAGTGTTCATTAAATGTGACGGATAAAGAACCGAGCACTTAGTGTGTCGACTGTTTAAACATTTTGGTATATTATAACAAACCCCCTTCCCACACATCACAATCATTATTTTAGACAGAACCAAATTGGAATTAGCTACAAACTACAATTTCAAGTTGATGGATGTTTTATAATTTTTTTATTGGTCTTTTTTGATAGAAAACATTATGGATAATGAAGAAATCGGTTGATAAAAGCAATTTATTCATTTTCCGCAATGTTTTCCAAAGCCTTTTTTAGGGGCGTAAAAAGGGGGAATTGTTTGGGAAATGGTCAAACTGTGATAAAGATAAAGAAAATTTCAAATAAATAATTATGTAGAAACTTCGTTCATTTTTTGTGTTAAATTGTCTTAATGCTACCAGGACTTTCATCTATATTGTTAATGAAATGGTCGTTTTGTTATTGATAAGAAATAGAAAATGAGTGGTCTGACGCCTTACGTGATAAGGGAGATCACTCAAATTTTCTGGAATTTCCCTAAAATTTCCAATGAAATTTACGTCATTGCTGATTCCCTGCTTTCGGTATTGCCAACTATAGAAACACAGAAACCAACCGAGTATGACGTTAATTATATCCAACTTTCCGACGTAAACAAAGGTGAGAATATTTCCACTCATCCAGTTAAGCTTTGATCGATTACAATAATGACATTTATTTATCGCGAAAAGTAGAGTTTGGACCTTACTGCTATCACTTTTATAAGTTATCGAATCGTCACGAAGAAAGAAATATCTCCTTGTATATATTTAACAAGTCCAAGATGGACGCCCTTTAAGGTTGGTGAAATAGTCAAATTGAAATCCGAAATCATCTGCTTTATGGTCGCATTTTATGGATTAAATTTAAGATATTATATTTTATATTTAGACGCTTGACAATTTGTGCAACATATTTCTCAATCTACATTGATGTTTTTTGATACTCTGAACTTGTCAGCCGCATCATAGGGATCGACAATTGATTATTTAACACTATTTATCTGTATAGCTTGAAATTATTGACATGACATGACCTCTATGCAATGAATAGATTAATTATGAACAAACTTGATCTCCAGGAAAGTCATGCGTTTGAGTTATTTCTTCCATATCCAGAGAAATTCAATGTACATTTAAAAAATCTAATGTTTGTATATAAACCCAATTCCTCAACAGATAAGTGGTCAAGTGATATCATGAGTATAGTACACTAAGGCCTGATACAGTCAACATGGCTTTGAAACTGCCAAGAAATTGCTTCTGCACAATTCTACATTATAGTGATAAAATCTGTCCACAGATGAACAGTTACAATATTAACATTCAGGAACCCCAGAAAGTTGTAAAAATCTAAAATTTCATCAACTTTTGAATTGTCGTCTGTAACTCTTTGAATTTGGACCAGTCATAAATTTTGTTGTGGGTTAAACAGAACTGGTTCTATTTACCCATTCCCTCATGATAAAATTTTTGATTAGCCCAATTTTGAAGAAGTTGCAGACAATTAAAATTTGAAATCTTTGTCTATTTAGATAGAAAACACTGTGGATATCGAAAAATTGCTTGTAATAATATATTTCACAATTTTTTCTAAAGCTTTCATATTGAGGGGTAAATAAAGGTGTCACTGTGTGAGAATGGGTTAACCCTTTCCTGTTTTTAGCTCACCTGAGCACAAAGTGCGAGGTGAGCTATTGTGATGTGTCGTTGTCTGTCCGTCTGTATAAAAGTTGTTAAAAGAATTTAATTTCATTAAAAGTGGGTCGAAAATCGTAGACCTATGTGGGATAGCAGCTGGAGGCTAGGAAGGGATGTGATGTGGTACTGGTGTGAGAAATACCAGGAAACCATTGTTAGGTGCTTCAGCCGCCGTGATATAACTGAGAGATTGTTGAAAGCAGCGTAAAACAAACAAAATTAATTCCATTAAAAACTCTGGTGGCCATGGCATTTGAAAATGGGACATTTAAGTAAATCTTTGAATTTTTTTTTCAGAAGCTACAAGGCCAAAGGCAGTTTTATTTCATATGTAGCTTAATCACATGGTTCTTTACCAAGTTTTCAAAAGCTTAATCTCTGGGGTCAAAAATGGCCCCACCCCAGAGTCCCAAAGTTTCAAAAATGCTTATTTAGAGCAATTTCAAAAGTCTTCTCCTTTTGAAATATAAGGTAGAGGACATTCACATTAGGTATGTAGCATTTCTAAATAAATTTGTACTATGTTACAGGAAAATATGCTTTTAGGATCAAAAATGTTTCTGCTTCAGGGGCTGAAAATGGCATAAAGGGCTTTTTTGAAAGAGTTCTTCTTAGATATAGGGCCTAGAGCAATTATATTAAAAACATAGCATAATGTTAATCTACCATGTTTTTATCATTTGGACAAAAGTAGCCCTTTCCAGGGCATCGAAAGTTATGAAAAACACTCAAGAGCATTTTCAAATATCTTCCTCTCCCTACCTACAAGTTGTAATGCAGCCCCCCCCCCCCCAGGGTTTTCATTAGTACCCAAAAGTCAAGAGTCATTGACCCTTGGGCCAAAATTTCCAAGAGTCAAAATTGAAATCGCAAGAGTCAAAATGCGATATCCCCCCCCCCCCCGAGCAATTTAGAAAAAAAAGCTTAGACCCTTGTTAGCAATGGTGCCTTAAAAGTGATTGTATGTTTTTTTTTCAGCAATGGTGCCGTAGAATAAACTCTGTCTCAGATCGAAACATTTCTCCAATCTGACAGTATTCTATTTTCAATATAAGTTAAAATTTAGGGAAAGTTAAGTATTTATACATTTTATTAGTTTGAATCAGTTTTTGAAAATCTTAAGAGCACTAAGAGGATCAAATTATTTTAATTTCTTATAAAAAGAAGTGCCGATTTTATGCACGAAAACCAATGACATTTCTTTGGGCAATATTTTCTTTTGTTTCACTTTACTTCTTGGTTATATTCTGTGAGCTTTTTATTAAAGAAATAGCAAATAAGTAAATTTCATTAGGATTAGAACTCTGAAAATGGGTTTCATCATTAATTTCACAGGTGTCAAGTACCTGTCAATGACGATCGCCGATGCATGTTCATCAATGGGAAGTGCTAATTGCCTATCAAGCTTGGTGTTAAACTTGATGGGGTGTAAATTTTTATAATCAATTAACCATTTTCCAATAATTTGGGCACACTTATGATGACCCTTGACGCATGGCTGATAATTTTCGAGGGTCAAACTGACGCACAGTGACAAATTTTCAAGCGTCAAAATTGCATTTTTTTGAATTTCTGTGCGTCAAAACCCGAGGTTTCGGGTAAAACGAAAAACCCTGCCCCCCCCCCCCCCCCCCCGGGAAATTTTATTCTTGTGCCAATGAAATTGCCAATGGCAAAAACTTGGGGCCATTTGGTGCCAATTTGAGACGAAAGTGGAGCCAGCTTGAAAAAATGAATGAAAGAAATCTACTATATTGAAAACAAATAACCTGTTATATATATGACTCTCCGCCATCTTGGTTTACATGATGGTTCCCGGCAGGGTGCTGGGAAAACCCCAACTCGAGTGATGTTAGAATCACTAAGGTCGGTGATGGGTAACTAATCTGTCTAGCTTGACATGGATATGCAATGGACATTGATGGTCGCGTGTCTCCCAAACAAAGAAGTGGATGTGTGAATGATAAAGTTGCGCTTCGGTATTCGTTTCAATGGACTCAACAACCCTTTGCCTTATTTTGAAAGTTGTCGCCAGTAAAATCACCACTTCGCCAATTTTGAAGCCAGAATTATCATTTTGGCGCCATTGGCGATTGGCAGCGGGAGCCCTGCAATGCATTCATATTTGGTTAATAGTACATCCAGATTGTTCTCTTCCAAGGTTGCTAAAATTGTACCCATTGGGTCAAAATGGCCCCATCCCCTGAGTCCCCAAGTTTGATAAAATGCTCAAAGCAATATCAAATTCTTCTCTTAACACTGGTCAACATTAAAAGAAGTTGCAGACAGCACAAGGTTTGATTGAAATCTACATAATTTCATGGTAGAAAACATTGTGAGAAATGGAGAAATTGCTTGTAACTCCTAAGTTCTTCCTTTCTCACAGTGCATTAAACCTATTTTCCCTGAGGGCATCAAAATGTGGGAAAGTTTGGTAATGGATTAAACTATAAAGCCATAGGCATTAATTTTCTACGTATAGCATTACTGGATAGTAGTGTACAAAGCCCAAAATCATTTATTTGTTTTATTTATTTTGCTCAAGTAGTATCTTTTTTTACAAAATAGTACTGTAATTTGCAGATGCCTCAGGTGAGCAATTTAGGACCATCATGGTCCTCTTGTTTGAAATTTCAGACTGTTCCCAATTGAAGGAGGTTGCAGACGACAATTAAAATTGGATGCAATTTGAAATGAAATCATCTTATTTGGTAGAATACATTGTGGGAAAAGAAGAAATTGCTTGTTACAAGCAATTTCTTCTTTTTCCATAATGTTTTCTCAAGTATAAAATTAGAGCAATGTAAAATCCTGGTTTGAACAGGGAGGGGTTAAGAGTTGAACAAAAGGATTGGTTTGGTTTTCTAAGATTCCTAAATTTGGTATTGGAAATACCAATGTGTTACTATTTCTGGTTACATCGATCTTGATGTGTTTTGTGGTCACTTAGCTTTACTAAAAGGATACAAAATTCAATTTAAGATGTTGGTAGTTTATACTGTGATCTTGACATTATATTTTGGGAAATGTCATGTTTCACTCATATTCATCTGAAGTTGTTTTGGTAAAGAGGCAGAAATACTGATTAAAATAATTATTGTTGGTTGGGTCACTCCCACATAGCTCAGTAGTTTAACCCATTCTAACTTGACAACATTTTAGACTGGTCCAAATTGAAGGGAGTTACAGATGAAAATTTAAAGCTTACAAAATTTTGGATTTTTTTTTATTTAGGGGTATAAAATATTGTGGATAACGAAAAAATTGCTTGTTACAAGCAATTTCTTCATTTTCCATAATGTTTCTAAAGATTTATTTCTTGGGGGCATCTAAAAGCGTCAATGAGTGGGAATGGGTTAAGTTTGAGTGATTCCAGAGGTTTCAGTGGTATTTGATTAGAATCCTGAAAACGTGGCTGGTCTCTTGATTATAATGAATTATGCCCTTGGGCCAAACATTTCAGAGCCTGGTAATCAGCATACTAATATTTGAGAATAGGAAAAGGAACTGACGATATATTTCCGGATAGTACATTTGATTGATTGATTGAATAGGGCTTAATGCTACTTTATACAGTATTTCAGTCTTATCTCAGTCAAGTTCAATCTATTCCCAAACATTTCTGGATACTGATGCCCCTCTTGAAAAAAAGCTTTGGAAAACATTGTAGACAATGGATAATTTGCTTGCAACAAGTAATTTCTTCTTTGTCTACATTGTTTTTTATTCTGAAAGACAAAATTTTTCTAAATTTCATCAACTTGATATTGTCATCTGCAACTTCTTTCAAATTTGACCAGTGTAAAATTTTGTCCTGTGGTAATGGGTTTAACTGAAAATTATATGAAATTCTGTGATTGGCTTTTTGAAAGCCCCTCTGGTGAATTTTTACTGGAACCCCCCTGGTTACAGAGCCTGAATTGTCCAATTGCAGCTGTCAATCAAATAAACAGTCAACCAATGAAATCATTTTTTTAGAATGGAAGTTCAGTTTTAATTCAGACATTTGCTGCCATTTTGGCGAATCATTTTTTGTTGGTTTGGCAGCCTTAACATAATAACTACAGCTTATTCAAGATGTAGATATGACATATTGGTTGGGAACCAATCATTCTTCTTATTTGTAACATGCTAATGGCCAATAATTTTGCAAAATAATGCCATTAGAAATCGAACCAGAAGTTCCTGGCAGAGTCAATGGGTGGGGCCAAAATAGTCAGTGGGCAGGGCCAGCGATTATTTAATCATAGAAAATTAGAGAAATTATTGAAAACAACTTATTAGTATCCATACACCCAAATCATAGAATGATCATAGAATGAGCCTTTGAATTTTGAACTTGAATGATTTGAGAGTTATCATCTACTTTCTGTTTCATTTTCAAGGGGCTGTCCCAATATTTTTCCATGTGTACAGTTATCATGATTCAGTCATAAAATATTTGTTTACAACCTTGGACTTAAAATTGCATCAGAAAAGTTGAGTTGGCATGACTTTGGTGTCATAAGCATTGTTTGGTAACTCTTAAAATGGTTCAAACTATCAAGGGAGGTAACTGAATGATTTTTTGAAAATATATTATTGTCCTTTTTGGACCTAAATTTATAGATGATTTTTTTTTTCGTTTCTGCATGAAATAACTGAAATTAAGAATCACCTTAACCCTTTACTATTTTGCAAAATTTTAGACAGGTCCAAATCAATGGTTCTGCAGTAGATGACAAATCTATTTGAAAGATAATTATTTTGTAGACTTTAGGGTAGAAACTAATATGGAAAAAGTAGAAATTGCTTGTTGCAAGCAATCTCTACATGTTCCACAATATTTTCTCAAGTATAGAACACAGGGTCTTAAAAACCAGAACTGGAAAGGGTTGACATACTAAAATTTATAGACATTTTTTTTATCCAGTCCAAATCAAGAGAAGTTGAAGATGACATATTTCATGTTAGCTAAAATTGGAAACTAGGTGCCAAACAAGGTAGAAAGCATCCTTCCGAAAAGAGAAATTACTTCTTACCAGCAAGTTCTCGGTTTTAAATAAAGTTTTCCATATATCTTATTCTTTGGGGCTTCAATTAAGGGTCTGTGTGGGTTTATGAAAGTTCACAAACCTTTTTAGCTCACCTGAGCACGCAGTGCTTAAGTGAGCTATTGTGATCCCCTTTTGTCCGGCATCCAGCTGTCATGCATCATGCGTTGTCCGTCAACAATTACTTTAAACGACATCTCCTCCCAAACCACTGGGCCAATTTGAACCAAATTTGGCAGAAATGTTCCTTAGGTGGTCCCCTTCAAAAATAGCTAAAAGAATTGAAATCCGTTAAAAACTCTGGTTGCTATGGCAACAAAAGTAAAATTTTAAATAATCTTTTAAAATCTTCTCCTCCTGACCCAGAAGGCGTAGAGCCTTGATATTTTGCATGAAGCATCAGTATATCAGGGCTCTCACTAGGCTTTTGAAAGTAGGATTCCAGGAATCCAATTTAGGAACAAGTTGGATTCCTAGCAGAAAAGTAAGATTCCAGCCTGATCATGCAGGATTTTTCATACTAAATGTGATTTCAACAAAATCCTTTTTCTACGGCACTTTCTTTGTTGAAAATAGTGTGGAAAAGGGAGATACATTTGGGTTTTCAGAATTATTATATTTCAAGCCCATATATGTTGTTTACAAGTCTGATCATGTTCATTTGATCTTCAGCAAATTCAAGTAAAGAATTAATGTCAAAAAAGTGCAAATGATAGAATTACCCAACACTTTTATTTTTTCTTTCATTTTCTTTTAATTTTTTTTAAAGCACACATGGTAATAAAGTTTACGCTTGTCACACTAAAAAAGGGATACTCCTCCTTCAGCAAGAAGTAAAGACAAAGATGTGCAGTCTGATAATATTCTATACCACCTATTTTTCCTTCTTAACTAGAACCATTTTTAAAAATTGTATTTTGAAAATAAAAACAGACTCACTCACAATCAGTCAATCCCATTTTTTACCACTTTGATTTTGATGAAATTTTTCAACAATCTCTATTTTTTTTCATACGAGTGAAAATTTGACAAAATAATGGCATATATTGGCAATCAAATTGACAGTTTTTTTTTAACTAAAAATGACAGTAAATTTATGATTCATGCCAAGCTTTAGAATTCTAAGAGCCCAAAAATTTTATCTAATAATTTTCATTTTCAATTGAAATATCTGTTGTACCCACAAAAACCCTTGACAATTCAATTTTAAAAAAAGTTGACTTCTTTATTATGTTTTTTTTTTTTTGCTTTTTCACTAAACTGTTCAATATTAATTTGAATTCATTGAGATAAGACTGTTAGTAAAATAATTTTACCCAAGTTTCACAGGTTTCTAACACCTGTCACTTACGATCGTCGATGCATGACCGGTCACCGCGGAGTGGTAATTGTCAATCAAGCTGGGTGTTATCAATGATTGTGGTGTATGTTGGGATAATCAATTAACATTTTCCAATAATCTACCTACTATTTTACTGACCCTTGAACTATGACAGATGATTTTACAGAGTCACTTTGACATAAAGACTGCTACCGTCGGACGCATGTTATTGAAAAAATTGTCGTCCGTCAGAATCCTTTGATAAGATTTTTTGTCGTCCCTTGGGAAAAGTTGTCGTCTCAGACGACAGTTCTGTCGTCTCCGAGAGCCCTGTATATTGACCTCTTTCAAAATAGCTAAAATCATGATCCTCAGGTCCCAAGGGGCAGAGCCCCAGGGGGGGGGTCGAGTTTATATAGAAATAAAGAAAATTTTTTAAATGACATCTCCTCCCAAACCACTTGGCCGATTTGAACCAAATTTGGCAGAAATGTTCCTTAGGTCGTCCCCTTCAAAAATGGCTAAAAGAATTGAAATTCGTTAAAAACTCTTGTTGCCATGGCAACAAAAGTGAAATTTAAAATAATCTTAAAAAATCCTCTCCTCCTGACCCAGAAGGCATAGAGCCTTGATATTTTGCATCAAGCATCAGTATATTGGCCTCTTTCAATATAGATAAAAAATGATCCTTGGGTTCCCAGGGGCGGAGCTCCGGGGGGGGGGGGGGGTATAAAAAAATAAAGAACGATTTTTTAAATGACATCTCCTCTGAAACCACTGGGCCAATTTGAACCAAATTTGGCAGAAATGTTCCTTAGGTGGTCCCTCTTAAAATTAGCTAAAAGCATTGAAATTCGTTAAAAACTCTTGTTGCCATGGCAACAAAAGTGAAATTTAAAATAATCTTCAAAAATCTTCTCCTCCTGACCCAGAAGGCATAGAGCCTTGATATTTTGCATCAAGCATCAGTAAATCGGCCTCTTTCAATATAGCTAAAATCATGATCCTTGGGTCCCTAGGGGCGGAGCCCCAGGGGTGGGTATATAGAAATAAAGAACTATTTTTTAAATGACATCTCCTCTGAAACCACTGGGCCAATTTGAACCAAATCTGGCAGAAATGTTCCTTAGGTGGTACCCCTTAAAATTAGCTAAAAGAATTGAAATCCGTTTAAAACTCTGGTTGCCATGGCAACAAAAGTGAAATTTCAAAATAATCTTCAAGAATCTTCTCCTCCTGACCCAGAAGGCGTAGAGCCTTGATATTTTGCATGAAGCATCAGTATATTGATCTCTTATAAAATAGCTAAATTCATGATCCTCAGGTCTGCAGGGGCAGACCCAGGGGGGGGGGGGGGTTATAGGCATGAAGCATCAGTTCACAGACTTCTTTCTTATTTCTGAAATTATAACCCATGGAAAAAGTTTTTTCCTTCTTTCAAATCAGCACCTAAGCCTTGGAATTTGTAATTTAGACTTTTGGATCCCCAGGTTCAGTCTTTATATGTAATTGTGGCCCACTTGTTTCATAATCCTAACCTTAACATGAAATTAGACTTTTGAAAGAAAAAGAGCCTTTATCTCAGGTGAGTGCCCCAGGGCCAACGGCCCTCTTGTTAGCAAGATTTGTGAAAGAAATGTTCAAAAAAAGTCTTGTCCACAAAGCTTAACCCTTGTCATGCTCAATAAACTCCTTTCCAGAATTTCATTAGAATCAAAGGGCTGAAAGCACTGGAAACATTAGTTATTGGTAATTGTTTCTTTTGAAAAACCATGTAATAAATAATATTGACCTGAGTGTTACAAATAAGTGGTGGTGTAGGCAAAGATCAGGCTGCACTGATGTGGAACATTCTGGGTTCAGGATTGATATTGCATGAGAATATCATAGGTCAAATTCAAACCTGGAGCTCATCCAGACCATGGAACCACCATAGGACAATTTAGAAATTAATTTCTCAAGCTAGTTAGGTATTAGTCCTTTTTTTTCAAGAAACAACTCTTCAGCAATATTGACATGGTTCTCATTGCAAAAAGTAAAAGATTTTTTACATTTCATCAACTTAGAGTAACGCCTTTGAAATTAGACCAGTCTTAAAAATTGTTGTTTGGTTATTTGTTCAAAGACTTGTTCAGTTTAGAGTGCTTGTTGTGTGTGAACAAAAAATTCCTATAATAGTGACATTCCTGCTTTTTTACAACCCTGAAGAAAACATAAGAAAAGGAGAAATGGCTTGAAATAAGCGATTTGTCCTTTCATCACAATGTTTTCTACCCTATTGGGCCCCAAGTTTTTCAATTTCAAATCATTTTGATTTTGTTCTCTGCATAACCCATTCCACAAAGACGCCTTTAGACTCCCGTAAAGAAAAAAAAGATAAAGATTTTTAAAACTTCATGAACTTTCAATTGTCGTCTGCAAATACTTTCAATTTGGACAAGCCTAAATTTTTGTCATGTGGGAATGGGTTAATATTACAGTCTCCGTTACCTTTGTCCATGTGTGTTTCCATGTGTATGTTCAGATCATATCTTCTACATTACTGGATGGATTTCAGGATAACATGGCACAGTTGATACTAGTGTCATGCTTTAAGTTCTGTTCCATAATTCAAAGTTCAAGGTCAGAGCTGAAAGTCATTAAACAGGGGCAACCATATTTGTGATAGCTGTATTGATTTTGATAACTATTTCTCTCTTTCATCATTTTAGATTGAAAGATGAGTACACCTTTTCTACAAGGTGATGGCCCTATTTTGGGGCCTTTGTCCAGTGGGACAGAAATGTTGGATCCTGCGCTTGAAGGTAAGATTTATTTATTCACCATCTAAACCTCTTAGAAAATTACCAGACAAAATTTTAGACTGGTCCAATTTGAACTAGGTTTTATGGATTGCTTTTTAAACCCCTAGATGACTAAAAAATAAGGACCATTTAACCCATTCCTATACTACGACACTTTTAAACGCCTCTCCAAACTAAAGCTTTGGAAAACATTATGGAAAATGTCAAAATGAAGAAAATGTTTACTACTCTAAAAGACGAAGATTTTAAAGATTCCATCAACTTAACATTTTCGTCTGTAATTTCTTTGAATTTTGACTGGTCTAAAATTTTATCATGTGGGAATCGGTTAAAGTAAAAACATTGTAAGGTACTTGCTTGCAACATACTATTTTTTCACAGAAGAGTTTTCTACACTGTTATCCTTAGGGTAATGAAAATTCTGGGTTGTGTGGTTATTGTTTAAAAATTTTGAAACTCTAGACGTAAACTTTTCTAGCTCACCTGGGAACATATTGCTCAATGGGAGCTTTTAAGATCACTGGGCATGTCTTCCATTGTCAACTTTTTCTTTAAACATATTTTCCTCATAAACCGCTTGTGCAATTAGGACCAAACTTGGCAGGAATGTTCCTTGTGTGACATTTATTAAAAAGTTTCTTGAAATTTTGAAATGGGGCTGTGGCAGGCTGAGCTTATAAGACTTAGTGATATGAAATAATTCCTTCAAAATCTTTTCCTCAAAAATCACCTGGCCAATTTGGACCAAACTTTGCCAGAATGTTCCTTTTCAAAACTTGTTCATGGAATTTCGAAATTTTGGCATAACATGTTTTGGCTTGTCAAACTTTCAGAAATCATGAAATAATTCTCAAGTGAGCAATTTGGCCCTCTTGTTATACTACCAGAAATTTGATTGTGTTAAAATCTGTAACTTAATATTACAAAATAGTGCAAAATAGATCTCAAAGGCTTATTATCCTAATATTTATATTGAAGGGTAGAAAATATCAGGGCTCTGCAGAGTGGGCGACTCAGGCGAAAAAGTCGCCTGGTTTCATAAAACTTCGCCTGATTTGCTGATCAAAGCGAAGTCGAAGTCGCCTGGAATTTTCGGGAAGTCGCCTGGATACGATAGGTGATAACCAAATCTTGCCCAGTGGCTATAAAACTAGGTGACAGTGTGCAATTATACAACTGCCGGTCGGAATCCTCTTGATCGTAAATCAAGCGTGTATCGATAGTCGCGAGGCCAGCAGATTAACAGAAAGAGGGGTATGTTCTGGCAACATGCTTGCTTCATTCACACCTACGCTGATTGGTTTCGGCAATGCTTTGTTTACTATCGGCACTAGAAATCCTTTACCTTCTTAAGTTTTAATTATTTCTGTAAATTAAACTATCATCAGTCGACGGGATTTGTTGTTTACTTTCACATAATGAGAATAATGGCCGACATTTACAGACGCCGTGTCATTTACCAGAAGTCAAAATTTTGTTAAATATTTAAAATCTTGATGAAAAATAATTCTGCCGAAAATCTACGTAGAGTAGTAAATTCATTTTTCACTAGAATCCTTCAATTTGAATTATCTGCTTTAATTGTAACAAGTGAAGAAAATTATGGCAAACAATTTAAAGGCTGCTACGATCTTTTCCTAAGTTTTTCGTTATGTTACATTCTTTCCAAAATCTAAATTTCACTTACTTGTGTTGGTAATAATTCCTTTAAATAACATGTAATCCTATAAAATGGAGCAAATTATCCTGTGTTAACTTTAAACCTCTGCATGTAGACAGTCTGGTTTTGTGTACTCAGCAGTAACCCTTACCCTTTACACATTATAACTGACTTAATCACAGAGGACCTTTTTTGACCAATTAATGACAATTTTTATCCATTTATATGTTATCAGGTACAGTGGACAGACTTTAACTCATTACCACACAATCCCCCATTTTGACATCTTGAAATGTTTTTATGGGAAACTGTGGAAAAAGGAGGAAATGATTGCAGCAAGCAATTTATCCTTTCCCCACATGTTTCTACCCTCTTTGACACATTCTTTCTTATTTAAGCTCACTTTGAAATGTCTTATTTAGCTTCTTTCAATTTGTACCAGTCTGAATTTTTTCTTCTGGTAATGGTTTGATTAAATACATGTTGTTACAATGAAATCTTTTCCCAATTTCTGCTTCAAATAGGAACACTACTCATTTCCATTCAGACTGCCTATACACTATTTGCATTTTTTTATTAGTTGACTTTCTTATCATATATGAATCAATTATGAAATATTAAAAAAAAAAATCAGAATCAAACTCTTGAATTCTCAAACCTGAAAAATACAAAAGGATTTGTTCACAGGAATAAGATCTTTATTGAGGACTGAAAGGATAAGCAGTATTTTCTATGTTTATTGCATAATAAATAATATAAAATGCAACGACTTAGTTGTAAAGCTATTATATTTTCTGACAGAAATGAGAAATATGCGCAAAAACTTAATTTTAACGCGATCCACTTCTCATGAAAGTCTCACCACTTCTCCCCATTTTGAAAAACTTCTCCCAATTCTCAGACTAGTGAGAAGTGACTTCTCCCCAAATTCTGGGAGTCTGCAGAGCCTTGAAATATTGTTGTTAACTCACTACCAGATAGCAAATTTTAGACTGGTCCTATTTGTAAGGAGTTGCAGATAACAATCTAAGTTTTAAACTTTACTGTATTCAAACACATGGCTTTTATGAGTGGGCTAGATTCTGTATATGGTGAAAGCTTTGAAAAACTTCTCAAAAACCAGTTGATGGATATCAACTCAATTTCACTGAAATGATCCTGAAAACTTTGAAATTCTTATTCTATGAAACCTGTCGAATTTCAACAAAATTTCATAGAATTAATCCTTCAATGACTCGTTTTCAGTTTCTTTCATAGATTTTGGCGTGGCTAAAAAGATAGCTTTTTTTTTACCTATGTCCATATAAGGTATTAAAGTGAAGATTTAGTAAATGTTATTAATACCTTTTCATTTGACTAAGTACATGAGTTGAACATTACTTGACATGACTTATGTTAAATAATGAAAACTTTCGAATTCTTCTCTAGAACTCTTTAATGATTTCACTGACTAGATTTATTTTCCAGATATGACCAAGATGATATCGATGGTTCAGCGCAAAACAGTTCTAAAGTTACAGCTGTTATGTGCTGAACCAATGATATAGTTTATGTTGAATTACTGAAAACATCATTTGATTAATCAGTATTTTCTTGCCTGCGGAGCAATACAGGTGCCAAAAGCACCTCTAGTTGATGCATTTTTCCAAGTAAATATTGGTACAGCAAAACCTTCTGAATTTTACAGATTTGGTAAAAAAGATTTGGGTTATTTTCAGTGAAAGAGCGTAAACAATTACCCCCATCAAAGTTAACCATCGAGTCTGGTGGCTATGTTGACCTGAAAACAAAAGTCAAGGCCTTTTTCGATGGACCACTTCTTCCTGAGTCACCGAGCCAAATTCAGCCAGACTTGGGGACATTCAAGACTCCTGATCTTAGCATCGCCAAGAAACCGTCATTCACAACTGGAAATTTTGTACCAGGGTAAGAGAATTATGACTCTTATCAAAATATGTATACCTCTTAAAGCGAAAAGGGCTTGGCTGAAAAAGCTCTAAATTTCCAAAATTCTTACTGAAATCCCTTTAAAAAATCGAAACAAGAGGATTGATCTTATTTTGTAATGAAAATGACTGTTCATAACTTTTGAAATAGAAAGAAAATAAGCAAAAATATTTCGCATTATGTAACACCAAAAGAGTCAACGAAGTAAAACCTGATTGGAACCGAACTTCTTTGGGAAAAAAGTTATCTTGCACTTTCCACGATCATTGCCCTATGTCTAGTTTCCATGACTTATCAATTACGTCATTGGCTTCACCTAGCATGTCATTCATAACCATCATCATTGGAAGACTAACAATCTCACCTGATAATTTTAATCTTTCAAAGTAGGTCATAAGGATTGTACTACTTATATTAAAGCCGCCGTCATAGTGCAGTTGGTAGTGCGTCGGACTGTCAATCTAGAGGTCCCGGGTTCGATGGCGGCACTCATCCTTTCCGACTATTTTTCGCTCACCAATGGTTCGCTAATCGTAGACTTATGTGGGATAGCATCTGGAGGCTAGGAAGGGATGTGATGGCGGTACAGGTGTGAGAAATACCAGGAATCCATTGTTAGGTGCTCCAGCCACAGCGATATAACTGAAAGATTGTTGAAAGCGGCGTAAAACCACATTCAAACAAACAAACTTCTATTAAATCTGTAGATAGTTCAGTAGATATAACCCTTGTCATGGTGAACCCAGAATATTCCTGTTTTGGCAGTAGGTATAGACAAAGATCATTCTGCACATAAGTGCAGTCTGATCTTTGTATACACCACCAGTTTGCATTTTCAAGCTAGAGATGTTCATAGAATCATTTTCAAATGGAATATTAACCAACAAGTAGTGATTCTAGTACTTTCAGCACTTTGATTTTAATGCAGTTCTGAAAAGGGACTTTATTCAGCCTGACAAGGATAACATGAACAAAAAATATTAATCATTAACCCATTCTCACACAGTGACACTTTCTGACGCCCCTCTGGAAAAACAGTTGGGAAAACATTGTGGAAAATGAAGAAATTACACTGCAGCTCCACTATAACGCTGTAGGTGGGGTCTAAGAAATGAAACAGCGGAAGACGTGGAGTTATTATGCTATAACGCTGACACCCCACCCCCACCGTAACTGAAACTTCCAACTGTCGGAATCGGAAATAAACACCCGCCGTGATAATTCGTGATAACAGTCCTGTAACAAGTTTAATTCTATACACTTTACTTGTCGGGAAATGAAAAACAACAACTGTAGTTACTAGATTTTAGCAGAAATCGACGGAATTCAGCGTGTGGAGAATTAAATTCTTCCCTAACCTTCCCGGTCTATCGGGATTGCATAATCTGTAGATTTCTACAGGTCTACAGATAGTGGTTTTCTTTCAGTATCCCAATATTAAGAAGCTAGAATTTTCAGCCAAGACGTGTTTTATTGTTATGATAGTCGTCGGCATTAATCTAATTGAATTTAGTTTTACACCGACGTAGATATTTCCATCCTCAAACAAAAGGGATAAAATCTAAGTAACTCACATAGCGGCGCCTCCTTGGAGACCGACGAGTTGTCGAACACCTGGGGTTACTGAAGCGTTGAGAAAATGTCTTGTGGAACGACCTTCGAACCTCTTTCCCAGTAATGGACTTGGTCTAATTTCTTTACCATTGTTAAAAATACGGTAACAATAAATCAACAAAGAACTCTATCTGAACATAGTCATTTACGAATCGGGAACTTAAACTGACCAGTTGCATGTGTACAAAAATGGATAAAACTTTGTAGCAGCTAACTTTTAATCGGTCATAAAAATCGGAAAAAAAATCCTTGACGGCGGAATGTCTAGTTTCATAACGACATGAGTTAAAAAATTTCGGTCAGTAAGAATTCTCACGGAGTATGCGTCAGGCACGTGTCAACTCCGGAAACTCTCCCATAAATAGCTGAACATTTGGCGGCGGCGGCGCCTTGATCACCTTTTCTCCCTCAAAATAAAATAAACTGTACCGAAAAACCTTTACTTCATATTTGTCGTCAAGCTTTTTGTCGTGTGTTTGATTATACAGCATGGGATTAAATTTTCGGATTAATGAATGAAATGCGGAAAAATGATGGTATTTTATTTTAATCTTCTTATATTATCTATCCCGTTTTGGATGAGAATCTTATGATTTGTGACATTTACAATAAAAATTCATGTATTTTCTGTATTCAGCGAAAACATCGCAATTAAGACTGATTGTTTTCAAAACATATTTTTCGTTTTTATCTTGAAGCAGCTATACTCTTTGAGCTCCGGATACCCGCAAACTATGAAGTGAAATAAAAAGTAGGCTCAAGTCAATTTGTCTAATTTCACGGTCACGCAATACTTATAGATCACGTTCCTCCGGGGACTGAAGAAAATTAAGAACACCGAGAGAGAAACAAAGTTTGATATTTTAATCGCATCACCTTCAAGGTAAGTCACTGAAGGATACAGAGGCACGTGCCTATTCTCTATGGATTTAAAAAATATCAATGACCTAAGGCATTGATCATCTCAATGTGAAACAGTTTTACCAAACAATAGAACCGACTTTAGAAATTGAAAAACTACGCGTTTCATCTCCTCTGAACAAATGAATTAATTGCCAAGACCGTCCACTATTAGGTGTTAAAAACTTACCTGGCTTCGGGTAATTATCGATTTTTATGTGCAACCCTTTTTTCTTGAAGCTGGCCAAAGATGGGTTGAAAAAATCGCGGCCAAATCAGCGTTTACGTTGTATCTCAGCATCAGCAACCAAAAATCCCCCCCCCCCAATAATTTGGGAGCCAAGCGGACCCCGCGTTATAATGGAGTCAGCGCTGTGCCGGGTAGCGTTAAAGAGGAGTTGCAGTGTACTTGTAACAAGCAATTTCTTCATTTTTCACAGTATTTTCTTCTAGGAAAGTTGAAAAAATTTAAACTTTCATTAGCTTTAAATTGCTGTCTGCAACTCCTTTCAATTTGGACCAGTCTAAAGTTTTGCCATCTGGTAATGGGTTAAAATGACATTGATGACTATTGGAAAGCAGATACTATGTCAAATTTTCATGAAAATCTGTTTCATGAGCCACTTTAGCAATCCCACCCCTACAAACACAGCTTTTGAATGACCCTCAAGAAAGAAGATTCGAAAAATATTGTTGAAAATGAAGAAATTGCTTGTAGCAAGTAATCTCTTTGCTAATCCTCAATGTTTTCTAGTCTAACAAAGATTTCATAAATTTCATCAAAATGAAATCATCTGAAACTTATTTCGATTTGGACCAGTCTGTTGTTTGATAATAGGTTCATCACAAACAGGTATGAGTAATAGCTTGATTATTTGTTAATCAAGGAGTTAATTCAGTATGCATTCATATATTTTTGACAATTTTTTTAACCCATTCCCAAACAATGATGCTGTTGGACAGCCCTCAAGAAAAACCATTGGAAAACATTGTGTAAAATGAAGAAATTGCTTGTAACAAGCAATTTCTTCATTTTACATAATGGTTCTACCCAGAAATTTTAAAAATCTAATATTTCTTAAACTTTAAACGGCCTTCTGTAACTCCTTTCAATTTGTACTAGTCTCAAATTTTACTGTCTGGTAATGGGTTAATCAATGATGTATACTGGTACTCCTTTGTAAAAGAATAATGATAAATTTTGGTCTGATGTTTGTGTGTGTTTAGTAGAGAGAATAGAGAATAAAACTGAAACTTTATTAACTTCTTCCCACCCAACCTCACTCTTTTGCACCCCTCTAGTAAAAAATGCGGTTAATAAAGATATTGCTTACAACAAGCAATTTCATCATTGTCAACAATGTTTTCTACCATTTTCTACCATAAAAGATAAAGAATTCTAAAATCTGTGAACTTTCAAGTGGCAAACTGCAATTTCTTTTAGAAATAAATTAATCAATTAGACTTAAAAAGGTGTTTATGGTTTTGTGAAATATAATTTAAACACTGATTCTGAAATGATAATGTTTTCTGTCGTTGCAGAAAGGTGATTGTTTCCAACAAACAAGCCATAGTAGACTTGGCTGAAAATACCCACACATTACCGCCAGTCACCACAGGAGTGATCATTGAAGAGGTATACACTCTGTTTACTATTATTTGTGGTCTTAGGGTTGAGCACAGATTTAACCATTGTCATGCTGAATCAGATCTTTTTATGCCCACAAAGGGAGGCATATAGTAATCGAACTGTCCGTCTGTCCGTCCGTCAGTCTGTCCATTCGTCAGTCCCTTTGTGTCCGCTCTGTAACTTCTACATGCAATAGTGGATTTCAATATAACTTTACACAAATGTTCACCACTATAAGACAACGTGTAGCAAAAAAGACCTAGGTTCCTATCTCAAATATCAAGGTCACAATCTGTGGTCAAAGGTCAATATGGGGACTTTTTGCCGTGTCCGCTCTGTAACTTCTATAATCATGCACGGAGGTACAAATTTCTTTCATACAAATGTTCACCACCTTCAGACCTACTTTTGACCTCAGAAAAATCTGTCCATAATGCATTTCTCAATTTCATTCTGTATTTATAGAAATTATTATATGTTTTAAACAGGGATGTGAAAATTCGGATTTTCTCTACTTGTCCATGGACAAGTAAAATGTGATTTTCTACTTGTCCAGGATCAAAATGGACTTGCCCGTGAAAAGATGAAGAACAGATAAATTTTGAAAAAACATTATTTTTAAAGAAGAAAATGCTGGAACTCAGCATTTTCTTCATTAAAAACAATATTTTCTAGCCTTAGATACAAACATTACGCTCATAAATCTTTTCTATCTATTTAATACCATTCCAAGATTTGCCCTGATATTTACTTGTCCACGGACAAGTAGCCTCGAAAAATGTACTTGCCCGCAGGTAGAAAAGCCCATGTCGGACAAGTCGGGCATGGGAATTCCACACCCCTGTTTTAAAATTTCATTTAATTAAAAAAAACAGATGTATAGATCACAAATGCATGTGGTTGTGTTTACAAAACAAATCAAAGTGCCACATGCTTGACCCTGTCCTTTGGGGGCATTTGTCAAATGACTGTGACCAGCTCTTGTTTAGAAATGCACTATAATCAAATGGCTGAAAACAAAGGTAGTACTTCTTTTAAAAATTATTTTCATGAACAACTTTGGTTTGAAAGGGACAGGCAGCAGGTGTAGACTGACATCAGGCTGCACTTGTATGCAGGCTGATCTTTGTCTTTACCTCCTACCAAGATCAGAAAAGTTCTGGCTCAACCTGACAAGGGTTAATAAGAGACATTTGTGTATCAGTTACCAGTCTCTGATCTGGCATTGGCCCACCCAATATGTGCAAGTACTTGTGTATTCTCCAGGAACCAAAATTGAGAGGGATTATCATAAGTTATAAGAATTTGTTCCCCAAATAATATAGGTTTAAATCTAAACTATTTTCTCTGCAATCTCTACAAGTACTAATTTTAACCCATTACCACACAAAAACCCTTCACGATGCTTGGAAGAAAAATGTTTTGGAAAACTTTGGAAATAAAGAAATTGCTGGTTATCTACAATGTTTTCTTCCGCAAAGGACACAAAAATTAGAATAAAACATAATTGACTATAAATTATCTTTTACATCATCTTTGAATTTGGACTAAATTACTGTTATCTGGCAATGGGTCATATATACACATATAAGTATGCATTAAACCAATTCAAATTATTTCATAATTTAAGTCTTTTTGATAATAAAATTGATTTTTTTATATTATCTTTCTTTAATTTGATGCTTTTGTTCAATCAATTTATTCAAAATGACCTTTACTTTTGGCCAACAAAATTTATCCATAATTATGTAAATGAATAGGATAATAAATTAAAACAATCACCAATCATAACCAATAAATTAACAAAAGATAAAATATAAAATTGGTAAATGAAAATCAAAGTTATTTTGAACAATTAATTATTTATCGTTTTATTAATAATAACAAACATTATAATCTAAAGGGGATTACCCAGTCCTCCTATAGTGTATCCTGATTGTTAAAAAGAATAAGTTCAAAATATCCAATTTTAAATGTTAATCATGATTAAAAAGGTTAAATCTGTAAGTAAAAGAGAGAATTGAAAAAGAAATCAATATAATAACATTAATCAAATATTTATTCAAAAGTTTATAAATTTTAAAACAAATTGCCCTCTTTTCTCACACAGTTTTGTTCATGCCATAATATTTTCTACCGTATAATTTCACTTCTTTAGTTGATAAAAGTTAATTATGAGGAAAAAATAAAAAAATAAAAGATATGGTTATATTTATTTATTTTCCATTTTACTAATATTTGGCCAAAAGGTCCTATCTAAAAAAATATTGTGACCAATAAGGCCCTATGGGCCTCTTGTCTGTATTTTCCACATTGTTTCTGCCCAGATAGACAGAAATATTTAAAATTCTATTTACTTTAATTCATTACCAGACAGCAAAATATTAGACTGGTCCAAATTGAAAGATGAGGCAAATAACAATCTATAGATAATGAAAGTTTGGATTTTTTTCAAGTCCTGGGTAGAAAACATTGTGTAAAATGAAGAAATTGCTTGTTACAAACAATTATTTCTTTTTACACAATGTTTTCCCAATATTTTCTGAGGGGAGATCAAAAGGGTCATTGTGTCAGAATGGGTTAAATTATCCTCTTCAACTTCTTTCTTTTTTGGACAAGTCTAAGTTTGTGTCGTCTGGTAATGGGCTAACAGGCAATATCATTTCAAGAGATTGCTTCCATCATAAAGTAGTATTTGATTTTGAATTGCAGGGTTTTATACCAGTGTGTGACCAGTATACAGAAAGTGTCCATTTTCTGACTGAGAAGACTTTGTCAAAAGGATCTTTTGGATCTGGTGAAATCTGCATAGACACTGGTGGACAGGATAAGAGATTCTTTCGTAAAAAGGTTTGTTTTATGACTTGGCAATGATTGAAATGATGACTAGCTGACCCTGCTCACATGTCCTGACCTCCAACAAGATATTTTGACTGATATAACCAACAACATTTAATTTTCATAACCTATTCCCACACGATCCTGCATTTTACCAACCCTCAAGAATATAACTTTGTAATACATTGTGGAAAATGAAGAAACTGATTGTTTAAAGCAATTTCTTTAATTGCCGTCTGCAACTTCTTTGAATTTGGCAGCCGCCGTCATAGCGCAGTTGGTAGCGCGTCAGGCTGTCAATCTAGAGGTCCCGGGTTCGATCCCCGACAGCGGCACTCATCCTTTCCGACTATTTGTCTCTCAGCAATGGGTAGATAATCGTAGACCTATGTGGGATAGCAGCTGGAGGCTAGGAAAGGATGTAATGGTAGTACTGGTGTGAGAAATACCAGGAATCCATTGTTAGGTGCTCCAGCCGCCGCGATACAACTGAAAGATTGTTGAAAGCGCTGTAAAACCCCATTCAAACAAACAAATCTTTGAATTTGGACGAGTCTAAAGTTTGGTTGACTTCTAATGGGTTAATTTATATCCAGGAACATACAAAAAGCAAATTGTTGGTTGATGACTAAAACATAGTAAAACCAGCCTGAATAAGCTGTAGTAATGGTATTTAAGTTACCAATCCAACAAAAGTCTTTAACATAATTGTTCAAAATTCACTTCAAGTCTAAATGATTTGATTGGTCAATGGCAGATTGGCAGTAGTGATCCATCATAATAAAATCTACAAGGTCAGCAATGCTAATAGTCATATTATGAATAGTTTATTTAATCCATTACCAGTCTAGGAACATTTTGACAGAAGTTGCAGATGACAATTTTATGTTGATGAAATTTTAATTTCTTTGTCTTTTTTGGCAGAAAACATTGTGGATAATGAAAAAATAGCTTCATTTTCAACAATGTTTCTGGAATGTTTTTCTCGGGTGCATCTGAAAGCATCATTGAGTGGGAATGGGTTTATCAATTAGACAACTTTGAAAAAAGGGAAAAACAAGAAGTTTCTCAGTACTAGAAATTTTTCCTTTACTCAACAATTTTTAGCTTGGCTGTTTGGGGGAAAAAATGTGAGGGATTGCTATAGCCAGGTCATTTACTGTTACTGTTATTTTTCAAAAACTATGACATTTCGTTACATTTAAAGATGTGTTTTCTTGGTTTAAAATTGGATCAAACATTTCAAATCCCAAGATTATTTGCACATAAGTAATGGCTCTAAGATGATGAATATGTACTATAATTGGATCAGGGCTATAGTTATGCCATGATGAAATTTGCTTTTACCCTTTAAGACAAAATTCCACTTTTTATGCCCTGAAAAATGTAGTTACTGAAAAGTTGATTGGAAAAAGAAAAACTGCTTTTTACAACCAATTTCTCCTTTTTCAGGAAACTTTCCACTGAACTAGGTATTTATTAGCTCCACTGGCCGGAGGCCACTAGAGCTATAGCGATGCCTTTTTCTCGTCCGGGGCCTTATGAAAATTTAATTAAAAACTCCATTAAAAATCCTCGTTTAATCGATAGAGCCCACAGTTTTCATTGGATTCTCTTCAAACTTTCTCAGAATGATTGTACCATCATAAGGATTGTTCCTTTCGAAAATGGGTATGATCCGTCAAGAAACACGGGAAAAGGGGCCTGATGAAAATTTAATTAAAACTCCATTTAAAATCCTCGTTTATGAGATAGAGTCCACAGTTCTCATCAGATTATTTTAAAACTTTCACAGAATGATTGTACCAACATAAGGATCATTCCTTTCGAAAATGGGTATGTTCCGTCAAGAAACACGGGAAAAGGGGCCTTATGAAAATTTAATTAAAAATTCAATTAAAAATCCTCGTTTACGCTATAGAGCCCACAGTTTTCATCGGATTCTCTTCAAACTTTCTCAGAATGATTGTACCATCATAAGAATTGTTCCTGTCGAAAATGGGTATGATCCGTCAAGAAACACGGGAAAAGGGGCCTTATGAAAATTTAATTAAAAACTCCATTAAAAATCCTCGTTTACGCGATATGGTGCAACGTTCTCATCAGATAATTTTCAAACTTTCACAGAATGATTGTACCAACATAAGGATCATTCCTTTCGAAAATTGGTATGATCCGTCAAGAAACATGGGAAAAGGGGCCTTATGAAAATTCATTAAAAATTCAATTAAAAATCCTAGTTAATGAGATAGAGTCCCCAGTTTTCATCGGATTCACTTCAAACTGTCTCAGAATGATTGTACCAACATAAGGATCGTTCCTTTCGAAAATGGGTATGATCCAGCAAGAAACACGGGAAAAGGGGCCTATGAAAATTTAAATAAAAAATCCTCGTTTAAGAGATAGAGTCCACAGTTTTCATTGGATTCTCTTCAAACTTTCACAGAATGATTGTACCAACATGAGGATTGTTCCTTTCGAAATTTGGTATGATCTGTCAAGAAACATGGGAAATGGGGCCTGATAAAAATTTAATTAAAATTTCATTTAAAAATCCTCGTTTACGCGATAGAGTCTACAGTTTTCATTGGTTCTCTTCAAACTTTCCTAGAATGATTGTACCAACATAAGGATCATTCCTTTCGAAATTGGGTATGATCTGTCAAGAAACATTGGAAAAGGGGCCTTATGAAAATTCAATTAAAAACTCCATTAAAAATCCTCGTTTACGCGATAGAGTCCACAGTTTTCATTGGATTCTCTTCAAACTTTCACAGAATGATTGTACAATCATAAGGATCATTCCTTTCGAAAATGGGTATGATCTGTCATGGAACAGGGGAAAAGGGGCCTTATGAAAATTTAATTAAAAAATTCTTGTTAACACTCTGGAGTCAATAGTTTTCATCGGATTCCCTTCAAACTTTCACAGAATGATTGTACTATCATAAGGATTATTCCTTTTGAAATTTGGTATGATCCTTCAAGAAACACAGGAAAAAGGGGCCTTATGAAATGTTTAATAAAAAATTCTCATTAATACTCTGGATTCAATAGTTTTCATCAGATTCCCTTCAAACGTTCACAGAATGATTGTACCATCATAAGGATTGTACCTTTTGGAATCGGATATGATTCCTCAAGAAACATGGGAAAAGGGGCCTGATGAAAATTTAATTCAAAGATCTTTGTTAACACTCTAGAGTCCACAGTTTTCATCTGATTGACTTCAAACTTTCACAGAATGATTGTACCATCATAAGAATTGTTCTTTTCAAAATTTGGTATGATCAGTCAAGGACCACGGGAAAAAGGGGCCCGATTAAAACTGGATTGAAAAAGTCCTCTTAAACACAATAGAGTCCATAGTTTTCAACAAATTCTCTTCAAACATTCCCAGAATGATTATTACATTAAATGGATTGTTCCTTTAAGAAGTAGGTTTGATCCGTCAAGTTTCATGGGAAAAGGGGCCCTATGAAAATTTAATAAAAAAAATCTTAGTTAACACGTAATGGCCCTAGATTTCACCTGATTGACTTCAAACTTTCACATAATGATTGTACCATCATAAGGATTTTTCCTTTCAAATTGGGTCTGATCCATTGAGAAACATAGGAAAAGGGGCCTTAGGAAAATTCAATTAAAAAAATCTTAATTAATGCTTGTAAGTCCACAGATGAGATGGGGTTGTCTTTATACTCAAACAGAATAATTATACTTTTGTAAGAAGAGTTCCCTTTGGAATTGGTTCAGATCCATCAAGTAACATGGGAAAAGGGGCTATATGAAAATTCAATTAATAAAACCCTGTTAACACAATAAAGCCCACAGCTTTGATCAGATTTTGTTGAAACTTTCACAGAATGATTGGAAGGTCATAACTATCATTCTTTTCATAACAGGGTTTGAACTGTCAAGAAGCACAGGAAAAGGGGCCTTATGAAAATTTCATTTATAAATCCTTGTTGTTACCAAGTCCAGAGCTTTCATCAGATTTTCTTCAAAATTTCACAGAATAATTGTACAATAATAATGATTGTTGATGTTTACATTAGACCTGATCCGTCAAGTATCACAGGAAAAGGAGCATTATGAAATTTAATTTTAAAATCATTGTACCACAATAAAGTCAACAGTTTTCATCAGATTCTGTTAAAACTTTCACAGAATGATTATTCCATCATAAGGATTCTTTCTTTTCAAATTAGGCGTGATCTGGTTAGTATCATGGGAAAAGGGGCCTTTAGAGAATTTTATCTATAATCCTTGTAACCAAGTCCACAGCTTTCATTGGATTTTATTCAAACCTTCACAGAATCATTGTACAATGATCACAATTGTTGATGCTGACATGAGACCTGATCCTTCAAGTATCACAGGAAAAGGAGCCTTATGAAAATTTTATTTTAAAAATTTGACACCAAGATAAAGTCTGCAGTTTTCATCAGATTCTGTTCAAACTTTCACAGAATGTTTGTACCATCATAAGGATTGTTTCTTTCCAAATTGGGCCTGATCTGTCTAGTATCATAGGAAAAGGGGCTGTATTAAAAAGTATTACCAAATCCTCATAAACACAACAATGCCCTCAGTCTTTATCAGAATCTCTTCAAACTTTAATAGAATGATTGTACCATCATTTGGATTGTTCCTTTGTAAATTAGGTCTGATTGAAAAAGGGGCCTTATGAAAATTTAGTTACAAAAATTCTTGACACAATTCAGTCCACTGTTTTCATTGATTCTCTTTAACTTTTAAAGAATGATTCTACCTTCATTAGAATTGTTCCTTTTGAAATTTGATTTGTACAGTAAAGTATCATGAGAAAAGGGGCCCTATGAATATATGAATATTTCACTATAAACTCATTAACACAATAAATTCCACAGATTAAACAGATTGATTGTACCATCATTCCAATTGTTGATCAATTTTGACAGTGGATCTGACTTAGCAAGGGTCACATAAAAAGGGGCCTTATGAAAAACTTTTTTAAATATTCTGGTTAACACAATGATGTGCCTTGATTTCACCGGATTCACTTCAAAATTTCACAGAATGATTGTACAAATACTTAGATGGGTACAATCCATCAAGTATCATGTAAAAAGGGGCCATATGATTTTTTTTTTTTAATATTCTAGTAAACATTATGAATTTCCAATATTCCATCGGATTCACTTTTAACTTTCATAGAATGATAAAACCAACAGTAAAATATCATGGGAAAAGGGGCCCTATGAGAACTTGAATTTAATATCTTTGTTAACATAATAAAGTCAACAGTTTAATTGGATTCTCTTCAAAAATGCATGGAATAATTGTGGCATTTGAAACACAGGAAAAGGGGCCTTACAGATTATCATTCAAAACATTCTTGTGTATGTGATGAAGATCACAATCATTATCAAGTTGTCCTTTAAATTTCACAGGACAATTGTCGGGTTGTAAGGAAAGTTCCTTTTGGAATGAAATTGATCCATCCGAAAACACAGGAAAAGGGGCCTTATTGATTTTCATTCAAAACAATCCTGTTTATGTGATAAAGCCCACAATTATTGTCAGATTCTGATGAAATATTCACAGAATGATTGTAGGGTCATAAGGTAACTTTCTTTTGGAAATGGAGTGGATCCGTCATGAAACATGGGAAAAGGGGCCTTGAGGATTGTTGCTTAAAATGATAAAGGGGATAAAGCCCCTTTTTTTTCTTTATGCATTCTTCTTTGAGCAATTAACTTCCTTAAATATCAGATTTCTTTAACGGGAAACTTGATAACCAGTAGAGCGTCTCAGGCCCTCATGGGCCTCTTGTTTTCTACTTTAAGTGCACTTCAACTTCTTTCTATTTGGACCAGTCTCATATGTTGTAGTCTGGTAATGGGTTCATTTATTCCTCACCAAACATGCTGTATTGTGAAGCGCTGAAATAAAAGGCTATGGAAAGCCAGGATTGTGTTGTAATGAGTTAATTGGTTGAATTTTACTGTATTTGTGATTATAAACAATTTATATTAGATAAAAAAGACAACTATGATAAGTTGTATCAGCTTGTAAAAGGACATTATGATTTATTCTACATAGATTGAAGGAAATAACTTTAGGAGCTCAGAAGTAACCGTGCCTGCTAATTTGGACCACAAAAATGTCACGAAAGTTTACGGAATGATTAACAGACAAGAAGATGAAGAACAGATTGTTGAATTGATGATAGAGCCAGCAGGTCAGTTTTAACCTATTCCCACAAAATGACACCTTTTGATGCCCCTCAAGGAAGACAATGTTGAAAATGAATTTTTTATTTCCACAATGTTTTCCAAAAAGAAAGTTGGAAAAATGTAGAATTTCAAAAGTAAATTTGTTGTCTACAACTTCTTTCAATTTGGACTATTCTAAAAGTTTGTTGTCTGATAATGAGTAAAAGAAAGAGCAGTGATTTGATTATTTTTAGGTTGGCTGTTTTTCGACAAAACCCAAGGTATTTGCTATGCTAGGTCGTTGTCCCCGCCTGTGTTTTGGTCGTCCAAAACTGTGACATTGTATGAACCTCTGTTATTACAAAACAAATTTACCTGAAAGTCAGAAGATATGTCCACTACCAATATAGCAATCTATACCAGTAAGGGTAATAACTGTAAGTGCATTTTTAGCTTGGCTGTTTTCAGAGAAAACCTGAGGTATTGCTATAGCCTTGGTGTCATCATCGTCATTGTTGTTGTCACACAAGAACTTTGCCATTTTGCGATATCTCTGGTTCTACTACAGGCATTCACTTGAAATTTGGCACACATGTTCACTATCAAAAGAGCAACCTATACTATCACGGGAAAAACTCTAGATGCATTTTATCCACTGTTCAGTACCAAATAGCCAAGCGTAGGCACCCTTAGGTGGTGCTCTTGTTGAATGAATTATGTCCATTTTCAACTTGAGCAGCTGAGAATTAGCATCGGCATGCTGTGCTCTTGTTTGTCTGACATATCTTGCCCACTACTTGTATTTATTTATATGTTTTATAGCCGCCATCATAGCGCAGCTGGTAGGGCGTCAGACTGTCAATCTAGAGGTCCTGGGTTCGATACCCGTGAGGCGACAATCATCCTTTCAGAATATTTGTCTCTCACCAATGGATAATCGTAGACTTATGTGGGATAGCATCTGGAGGCTAGGAAATGATGTAATAGTAGTACTGGTGTGAGAAATTCAAGGATTCCATTGTTAGGTGCTCCAACAGCTGCGATAAAACTGAAAGATTGTTGAAAGCGGAGTAAAACCCAATTCAAATAAATTTTCAGATGGCTACAAGGTCAATGTGACAGCTCAAGGTAAAAAGTTAAAATTGAGTTTGTCCAGAGCATAGCTCTTTAAATAACAGAAAGATTTCAATATTACTTGGCACAATTGGTCTCCATCATGGGAAGATGTACCATTTGAAAGAAATTCTCAGATAGCTGCAAGGTCAGAGCTCGAAGTAATACATTAGAAAAAACTTGTCCAGAGCATAGCTCCTAAATTCATGGATGGATTTTTCCTAGATAAACTATATTTTTATGGAACAAAAACCTTCTCTTTCACAGGTACAGCATTGAATACATTTGTGAACCAGTTTAGGATTGATGCACCAAAGATTTGGGATATTACAAAACAGACCATGGCTGGCCTTAATCACATGCACTACTATGGAATGATCCATTTTGATATAAAACGTAAGATGTTTCTTTATAAATTTGTAGCAATCACTGTACACAGGCATGAATTGTACATCTATCAGGTTTGAAAAGTCTTTTAACCCTTTCCTGCTTCTCAAAATTTTAAACCTGTCCAAATTCAAAGAAGTTACAGATGACATTGAAAACTGAATGCAATTTGAAAAGTTACCAACCTACAGCGTATAAAACATTGTGAAAAATTCTTTTTCCACAATAATTTCTCACATATAAAATCACAAGGCAGTAAAAACCAGGGATTGTATAGGAACACAGTTTGAACCATTATCTTACAATCTTGCAATTTACTTCTTGAAAAGCCTGTATTGTTGAAAACATTATTGGAAAAGGAGAAATTGTTTGTGAGCATGCGTTGGACAAAAATCTCAGTCAAGTTATTGTTATACCCTTGGTTGTCAGTGTCTGCCTCCTTCCTAGTTATTTCACCCATTCCCACACAATCCCTCCTTTTTACGCCCGTCAAGAAATAAGCTGTGGAAAACATCATGGAAAATGAAGAAATTGCTTGTATCAAGCTTCATATCCACAAAAAATTCAAATTACCGTCAACTGGAAATTGTCGGTTGCAGCTTCTTTCAATTTGGACCAGTCTAAAATTTTATTGTGTGGGAAATGGTTAAACTTTATTTCTTGGTCATCTACCTCCCTCAATATAGACCCACGGGTGCTCATATTTTACACAAACACACATCAGGACATATTTTTTCATTTAAAACTTTGAGACCTTGTGACCTTAACTTTGGGTCAATGCAAAATAACCTTAACTTTAAAAAAAACTTTAGCCTGGCTTATGTTTTCTAAATGCTCATTGATATTATGTTAACATTTTACCATTGTGGATTCATGGCTCATATTTGGGTATAGGTTACTTCCATTGATGGGCATCAGTTTGTTGTGAGATCAGGGTCATCTATGAGGTCAAGGTCACTTGTGAAGGTCACAATTTTTGTAAACTGAACACAAGGGTGTAACCATGAGTGAAAATATCAATAAGATGTTCATGACTTTAAAGAATAATCAATAATACATGAAAAACAAACAATTATTCTATTTCTTTAATGCGATAAGAGACAAAATGTTGCAATTTCGGAGGAGATCCAAAGTTATGTTATTTCGCACATGAATTGCATGTTAACCTGATAACATAATCTGTGTCTTTGTTCCGGCCTAAGTGACATTCAGTATCACCAGGTTAAATCTACCAAAACAGTAGATTTATCATTTTGATGATTTCACTGTTTTCTTTTTTTTAATTAACATGTGATAATCTAAGTAGAAATCTTGATAATCATCCTGAAAACATTAAGGAAAACCTTTTTCAAACCTCTAATTGCAGCAGAGAACCTTTGTGTGCAGATATGTGGTGATAAACTTCTTGTTAAGATTACAGACTTTGGCTCTGCAAAACTCCCAACAGAACGTGTAGAATTTATTGGATGGACCCCAGAATATATGGCACCTGAAACAAGCAAACTGTTTCTACAAGCAAGGTGAGTATTGGCCAAAAAGAAATAAAAATAAGATAACAAAATTTGGAACAATCCAAATAGAAGTTTTAATTGTTTGAAAATTATTCATCTTGACCTATTCTCACACAATGCCACTTTTGGATGGCCCAAAGAAAAAAGCTTTTGAAAACATTAAGGAAAGTGTAGATATTGCTTGTTAATGGATCTTGTAAATCCATGCAAAGTTTGGACTTATCAGTAAACAGTGAAGGCATTTTGCATTTAAGTTAGATTATATTATATTGCCACATATCAAGGGTAGTTCTTATCTTATTTTGAGGAGTATATATTGAATTGAAAATCAAATTGGAATTACTGTGAACAGCAGCTTATCTGTGTACAGGAGCCTATTTCTCAACTTACAGTCAGTGGCTGATGAACAGAGATTTGACTAAAAAGTTTCAATTTGGTGATGATAACACATTATCAATTCCAGAATGACAAAAATACATCAACCATTTGGCACAAACACTTCCTTAACCTATTACCAGATGGCAACATTTTAGACTGGTCCGAATTGAAAGGAATAACTGACAACAATTCAAAGTTTATGAAATTTGGATGTTTTCAACTTCCTGGGAAAACATGGTGCAAAATGAATAAATTTTGACAAGCAATTTCTTCCTTCTACACACTGTTTTCTAAAGCTTTTTGTTTGAAGGGCATAAAATGGAGAGATTTTTTGGGAATGGGTTAAGATAATAATCTTGTGTTTTCTCCTCATTCACACACAATGATGTTTTTTGACGCCTCTTAAAAGTAGCCATGGGAATGTTTTCTACCCACAAAGTTTAACAAATTAATAGTTCATAAACTGAAAATTGTCATCTGCAAATCCTTTTAACATGGAATTTCTTCAAACGTTTTCTTTAACTTCTGAAATGTTTAAAGAAAAGGGGCAAATGTTTGAAACAAGCATCAAGTTCAAGGTCAAAGCTCAAAGTCAAACACTAAAAATGATGGTGAAGGTCAAGTTGATGGTCAAAACTTTGCTGGCTCGATAGCAGTTGTCCTGGGACAACCATCTAGTAACACTGAAAGGTATAGAAAATTGTTTGATGGATAATTAACTCATTAACCCATTCCCACACATTGACACTATAAGACGCCCCAAAGAATAAATGTTTTGGAACGCATTGTTACAAACAATTTCTTCATTATCCATTATCCATAATGTTTGCTATGCCATAGGTAAATATAAAAAATTTCATAATCTTTAAATTGTAGTTTGCAACTTCTTTCAATTTGGACAAGTTAACAGATGCCATACAAGCAGAAAAATAGTTTTTATTGAGCGTAAGTCAACTACAATTCAAAGCAAATCACTGCTTTTAACAAATCAAGGAAGCATCCGACCATAAAGTTGAAAATAATCTAAAATATCTTAAGCTTTGAATTGTTGTCTGCAACTCCTTTAAATTGAGTATGATCTAATACTCTGCAGTCGGGTTATGGGTTTAACTAATTCTCTTTGTTTTCAGGGGAATGATTCCTTTCTTAAACATCACTGAATCTGACCTGACAGGTAAACTGGATGTTTTTGCTGGGGCCCTGGTTATCATGTACCTGTACGAGAAAGTTCATGTCCTACAGCGCCTCATCTCAAATGGAAAGAACTCGTACACCGGCATTGATCAACAAACAAGATTGGATATGCAGCTTAATCTCATGAAGATGGTATGCTAATTTCTACAATATAATGCAATTGTCATGTTAAGCCTAGTATCTTATTTTACCGGAACACAATATTTTTCTAGAAATCTATGGATGGATTTCAAAATAACTTTGCACAATTGTTCTCCATCATGAGTAGATGTGCCATTTGAAAGAACTTTTATATAGCTTCAAGGTCAAAGCTCAAGGTCAAACACTTAAATTGATGGTCAATGCCAAGTTGATGGTAAAAACTTTGCAGGCTAAAAGCTGTTGTCCTTGGAAAACCATCTAGTTAAGTTGATGAAATTTTACATTTGTACACTTCCGGGAAGAAAACATTGCGTAATTTCTTCCTTTCACACTATATTTCCCCTATTTTTAGCTCACCTGAGAAAGAAGTGCTCATATGAGTTATTGTGATCACCTTTTGTCTGGCATGCGTCCGGTGTCAGTCGTCCGTCAACAATTTCTTTAAACGATATTATCTCCAAAAACACTGGGCCAATTTCAACCAAATTTGGCAGAAATGTTCCTTAAGTGGTCCTCTTTAAAAATAGCTAAAAGAATGCATTGAAATCTGTTGAAACTCTGGTTACCATGACAACAAATGTGAAATTTAAAGATAATCTTAAAAAATCTTCTTCTCCTGACCCAGAAGAGGCAGAGCCTTGATATTTTGCATGACACATCAGTATTTTGACCTTTTTCAAAATAGCTAAAATCATGACCCTGGGGTCCCCAGGGGTGGAGCCGCATTGGGGTGGTGTTTATATAAAAACAAAGAAGGATTTTTAAACAACATGTCCTCCCAAACAATCAGGCCAATTTCAACCAAATTTGGCAAAAATGTTCCTTAGGTGGCTCTATATGAAAATAGCTAAAAGAATTTAAATCTGTTGAAAACTCTGGATACCATGGCAACAAAAGTGAAATTTTAAAATAATCTTAAAAGTCATTTCCTCCTTACCCAGAAAGTGTAAAGCCTTGATATTTTGCATGAAATATCAGTATAATGACCTCTGTCAAAACAGCTTAAATCATCACCATCTGGTCCACAAGGGGATGGGATTTATATAGAAATAAAGAAGAATTTTAAACAGCATCTCCTCCAAAACCAAATTTGGCTGAAATGTTCCTTATGTAGCCCTCTTTCACTGTAACTGAAATGATGGAAATCTAGTAGACAAACTCTGTTTGCCATGGCAATGGAAGTTAAATCTTTTAGAATCTTCTCCAGGCCTGACCCAGTTGGCTGTTAGCCTTGATATTTAGCATGAAACTTCAGTTCATTTACTTATTTCATATTTCTAAAACGATTACCCATGAATCAAGAGGGAGGAAAAAGTATTCTCCTTTCATATTAGTTCTAAAGCCTTTGAATTTGTCAATAAGACTTAGAAATCCCCAGGTGCAGAGCCTATATATATGTATAGTATGGTCAGTCCCACTTGTATTATAGTCCTAACCTTAACATAGAATTAGGAGATGAAAAAGAGCCTTTATCTCAGGTGAGTGCCCCAGGGCCATCAGTCCTTTTGTTTTTGTTATGGTGCATCCAAAAGCATCATATTTTACACAAACACACATCAGGACATAGGCTTTCATTTAAGACTTTGAGACCTTGTGACCTTAACTTTGGGTCAATGCAAAAATAACCTTAACTTAAAAAAAAAACCTTAGCCTGGCTTATGTTTTCTAAATGCTAACTGATATTATGTTGTCATTTTAGCATTGTAGATTCGTAGCTCTTATTTGGGTATAGGTAACCTCTATTCAGGGGTTGAAAAATCCACTCGCCCGCTCGCATTGGCGAGTAGAAAATGCCGTAGGGCGAGTAGATTTGGGGTCGAACTAGTCCGACGGGGCGAGTGCAAATTTAGGACTTGAATCACGCTGATTGAGGGAAAAAATAAAGGATCAAAAAAGAAATTATTTATTTCAAACAACTTCATATCGGAAACAATATTCGCTGTAAAATTAGACCGTTCCCTGTTTATGTTGATCAATCTTCATAGACGCTTGATTTGTAGACTGGAGACCATGTCGAAATACACGATAATGTATAGACAGGATCTCCAGTTTAGCTAGACTGGTACCACTGTCGACTTTAACAAAAAAGCCGACAGGTATACACCGATTTTCGGTACATACACGGAAAGCCTGGCCGGTTAGGCTTTTTTCCTTACTAAATTCGAAAACGAGGCTTACGCATGCACAGCTAGTTTTGTTGAAAAATTTGGACACGCCGCGGGATTTCCACCCAGTACGATAAAAGATCCTACTTTTGTAGTTTTAAAGCATTCAGTTTTAATGTTAAAACATCTTCACATGATCAAACGAATTTGTGTGCGAGGAAAACCTTGGAATGTCATCCTTTTCATGTAAAATATATAAGGTTTTCCGCGTTCTGCTTCAGCGATATTGTTTACTAACATTGGACCAGCCAATCAGATTCGATGTATGGGTATACGTCATTAAATGCCCATAAGCCAATCTCTATTTGGAGTCGTTTGGGATCTACCTGTCGGCTTTGTTAAAGTCGATGGCGGTACCGGTCTACAGTTTAGCCTGCATAGTATTCCGTATCTTTAAACGCTTGATTGATCACTGTAATGTGTATTGCAAAGCAAAAATACGTTGATCTAGGTAAAATTCGTCTGTTTTAAAACTCATGGCTGGAACATCGGACATCCGATCATTTTTTGGTAGTAATTTTCTTCATCTTTAAGGGCGAGTTGGGTTGCCTTAAGGGCGAGTAGAAATTCAGAGCTACTAGTCCTACAGGACTAGTAGGTTTGAAGAAATTTTTCAACCCCTGCTATTGATGGGAATCAGTTTGTTGTGAGATCAGGGTCATCTATGAGGTTAAGGTCACTTGTGAAGGTCACAACTTTTGTAAAATGAACGCAAAATTTACCATTTTACTCTAATTCAAACACCGCTGCAAGTACATAGCTTATATTTGGGGCATAGGTTCCCTGCACTGATAGGCATAGGTTGATGTAAGGTTAAAGGTTACTTGAATTGTTCATGAAATTTAGATTGCACCCTAAATTTGGGCATTGGCTTTTTTTACCCCCTGCCGTTTCGGCCAAGGGGATATAGTAATGGTCTCCATCAGTGGTTCCGGCCTTCTGTCACCAAACTTATCTGGGGCATATCTCTGAAGGTTTAATTGCTATCAACTTGAAACTTCATAGATCCATAGATCTCATTGGGGAGAAGTGCAGAGCACAAGAACCACAACTCTTGCTTGCATAATTTTGGAGTTGTTGCCCTTTGTTGTGTTAAAGACTTAGACTTTGTCCTGAGCATATCTCTGAAAGTATAATAGCTATTATTGAACTCATTGAGAAGAAATGCAGTGCACAAGAAGCCTAAATCTAACTGGCTTCAGTTTACTATCAAGCTTTTATGGCGGGGGATGGCCATGTCCAACATGGCTCTTGTTTACTTTAAAATTTAAAAAATTCTTCTTCCAACTCATTTTACCAAATTTCAATGAAACTTGGTATCAATATTCCTTAGGTGACCCTTTACTCAAATTGTTAATGAAATTTTGATGGGTCCATAAATATTGGCGTGGCAAATATTCACTTCGAAAACATATAAAACCTCTCCTCCCTATGGTTTGGACTAATTTCAATGAATCTTGGTATGAATGTTCCATGGATGAACCTTTGCTTTGATTGTTCCTGAAAATGTGTTTAGAATAGTGTAGTTGTTGCAATCGCCTAAATGTTGGTATTGTTAGTAAAGGGTATGTGGGTTAGGGGTAATTAAATATTTTGGTAGAATTCAGGTCAGAACCAGTAAATCATCACAAAATAGTTGTAAAGAGAACTCAAAATGCTGTTTCCAGTCAGAGTGAGCTTTATTTAGTAGAACTATTAATTCATCACTTTTAAACATGTAAATGCAAAGAGGTGTATTGTGTAAGTAAACATGTATAGGAATATCTTAATATATTATACCTCATCGACAAAGATTCCTTCTATTTTCTTTGTAACGGCGGCCGGTCCATAAATCAGTATATCGCCCGGGGCTCCGGGCCGATAAATCATTATATTGACCGGCGCGCGTCGTGTATTTTTTACGATGAGGTAATGCGCACGCTTATGACGTCATTCCTCTTAGTCAGCGTTCGATGTATATAAACAAACATGTCGCTGTCAGATTCGCTTAGATTGTTTATAAGTTTTGGTCATTTTTTCTGGAGAAATGCTCTTTACCCATTACAACACAATGACTCTCTAAAAGATAATTGGAAAACGTTGTGGAATATGAAGAAAGTGCTTGTTACAAACAGTTTCTTCGTTTTTCACAATGTTTTCTACCCAGAAAGACCAATTATATTCATGATAACGTATTAGACTTGCTTAAAACCATTGAAAAATATTTTGTCTGTTTCTTAGTTTTTTGGTGTTGGATAATTTGGATTCGGTATAATATAACAAATAACACATGGCATTGCGGGCGATATACAAGTTTATGGACTGGTCTGTCGGGCCAAAGATGTTATATGGACCTCAGCTTCGCTTCGGTCCATATAACATCTTTGGCCCGACAGACCAGTCCATAAACTTGTATATCGCCCGCAATGCCATGTGTTATTTGTTAAAGGTACATTTTCTAGAGCATTAATCAAAGGGAGATAAATGCATCTTATGAAGCTATAGAATTATTAATTATTACTTCTCTTATATATTTGTATATTCCAAATACCTAACAAAATCATTTTGATGTACTGACAATAAGTTATGAAAAACATTGTACCGGTAGCTAAAATTAGTCTGCTATAATTTGTTTGAATTCAGATTAAACAAAACCAAAATTTCAGGTTATGGGAGAAATATATTTTTTTAACAATTTTGAGTTAAATAAGTGTTAGAGTGCTTTTGTCATGGTGTTGTCTGACGCACGTGTTTTGTGGGTGCGTGTGCCTGTCCGTCCATGTGTTAACTTTTTCTTTAAACATCTTCTTCTGCCAAACCAATGTACCAATTTCATCCAAACTTGTTAGATATGTTCCTAGGGTAACCCTTCTTTTAAATTGTTCAAGAAATTTTCATTGGTCCATAAATGCCGGTGTGGCAGGTCAGGGCTTATTTTCAATTTAAAATCTTAAAGAATCTCCTTATCCTAACCCAATTGTTCAATTTCAATGGAATTAGGCTTGAATATTTCTTGGGTGACCTTTTATTTAAATTGACTAGAAATATGAATGGCCCTTCATATATGGGCAAGGCTGGGTGGGGCTTATTTTCACTTTATGAATTTATCCTCCTTGACCATTGAGCCAATTTTATTAAACTTTACATGAAATGTTGCTTGCTGACCCTTTACTTTAACTTATGTAGAAATTTTGATTGGCCAACAAATAAATGCATGGCAGGGCTAGGCTTAGTCAAAAGTAAACCTTTTTACTACCAAATTAGTGGAAAATACGGGGGTGTAACTAATTAGAACAAGGGAGAGAGCAATGTTTAAAAGTGTAAAAGGTCATCTGCGTAGTAATTTGAGGTAATATGAGTGTAAGAAAGTAAATTGTTCTATAGGTGAAAATCTGGAGATGTTAAAGCCAGCGGAGCAATACAGGCCCTCTTGGGCCTCTTGTTGTTAAGGTGGATCCAAATGCATCATAGTTGGGGAATGGGTAAAAAGGGTTTGGATTAAGCACATTTTAAGCAGATTTTTTTGTAAATTAATTAAGTTGACTGTTGTAAAGTGGAATGGCCATTCACCACTAATTAGTCCATTCCCACACAATAACACTTTTTTATACCCTTCAAGAAAAACAGTTTGGAAAACATTGTGAAAAATGTTTTCTTCCGACAATAGTGAAAAAAGGTTAAATTAGTAAAAAGAATTTGCAAAAATTGTCGACTGCAACTCCTTTCATTTTTGACCTGTCTAAAATTTTGTCATCTGGTAATGGGTTAAACAAAAGAGCCCTAGTCAGCAGTCCTGCAACTGTCAAACTTTCTTGCTTCAACACTTTTGTTTCCTTGCCTTACCTCATTCCTGCAAAACAAATTTTAATACCGGTCCAAATACAAAGAAGTTGCAGATTACAATATAAGTTTTTAGCTTGGCTTTTTGGAGAAAAGCTATTAAAAGCTATAGCCTTGGTGTCAGTGTTGTTGTTGTTGTTGTTGTCACCGTCGTTCGAAAACTTTGACATTTTGTGATATCTCTGGTTCTACTAAAGGCATTCACTTGAAACTTGACACACTTACTCACTATCAAAAGAGCAACCTATAATATCAAGGGGGATAACTATAGATGCATTTTATCCACTATCCAGCACCCAATAGCCGAGGCACCCTCAGGCCGTGCTCTTGTGTGGACAACATTGGGGGAAATATAGAAATTACTTGTTACAAACAATTTCTTTATTTTACAGTTTTCCAAATTGTTTTTCTTGAGGGGCATCCAAAAGCATCACTGTTGGAATAGGTTGACAAGCTAATTCTACACTTAACCCATTATTATCCAATGCCCAAGGATATTTGGTTCTTTCCTCTGCTTGTTTTTGTACCTGATATTGCTCTTTACTCTTGTCATGCTGAACCTGGAATATTCCCGTATTAGCAGGAAGTATAGACAAAGATCAGCCTGCACATAAGTGCAGTCCGATCTTAGTCTACACCTCCTGCCTGTCCTTTTCAAACGAGAGTTGTTTATGGAATTAATTTTCATCAGAAGTATTTCTGTTTGAACAACAAGTACTACTAGTGCTTTCAGCCCTTTGATTTTAAAGCAATTTTGAAAAAGATCTTATTCAGTATGATAAGGGTTAATTTCAAATTCCTTGAATTATCATCTGTAGCTTCTATCAATATGGACTAGTCTAGAATTTTATCATCAAGTACACATGTTTGTTTTCAGCTTGCCAATGTTCCAAACTTTGTCCAGTCCATCATACCTGATAAAAAAGATATTGACATAGACATGCGTGAACTTTTACACAACATGACCCAGCATCATTACCAATATCGGTACTCCGCACAAGATGTCATCAATTTTATTGACAGTAAGTAGGATGTGTGATAGTTGAAAGATCATATTCTAAAACATCTTGGTAAACAGATACTTAACCGTTTCCTGTTTTGCAAAATTGTTGGACCTTTCCAAATTCAAAGGTTTTGCAGAAAAAATTTAACATGGATTTCATTAGAAAAATAAACAGTTAACAGAGAAAAAAATTGTGGAAAAAGAAGAAATTGCTTGTTACAAGCAATTTCTACTTTCTCTTACAATTTTTCTCAATCATAAAATCACAGGGACATAAAAACCCAGGTTTGAACAGGATAGGGTAACTCTTTCCTTTATAATCACTGGACTCTGGGCATTGAAACTTTGCGCAAATTTTCTCTTGACCCAATAGGATGCTCTTTTGTTATGGGTGTCATGGAGGTTCTCAAAGAACAAAAGGTCACAGACAAAATTCATAGAAAAAGTAATGGTAAATATTTCAGTTCTCTAAACTAGAACTATCATACTTTAACCCATTACCACACAATGAAACTTTTGGACGCCCCCCCCCCAAAAAAAACCTTGGAAAACATTGTGAAAGTTAGAAATTTATTGTTACAAGTAATTTCCTCATTATCTACAATGTTCTCTACCCTAAAAGACAAATGTTTTTTAAAATTCCAATGACTAAACATTGTCAGTTTCTTTGGACCAGTGTAATTGATTGTCATGTGGTAATGGGTTATCCCATTACTACACAGCAAAGTTTTAGACTGGTCCAATTCAAAGCATTTGTAGATGACAGTTTAAATTTTATGGAATTTTAGATTTTTTCAACTTTCTGTGTAGAAAACATTGTGAAAAATGAAAAAATTGCAATTTCTTTTTTTTACACAATGTTTTCCCAATTGTTTTTCTCAAGGGTCGTCTAAAAGTGTCAATGTGTGGGAGTTGGTTAAATAAGTATTACCTTTGTTTTTGGCCATACAGGTAAAAAGTGAAGATTACGCACACAATTTATATTCAAAAACAGTTTTTCTGTCTAATAGTTTGCTTACACTGAAAAAGAACTTGTGGGTGATATTTGTCTACTTTACAAGGGTGCTAACAATTTCAACTTTAACCCATTACCAGACTGGAAATTTTAGAAGGTTCAAATTGAAAGAGTTGCAGATGATAATTTAAAGTTGATGAAATTTTACATTCGTTCAATTTTCTGGGTAGAAAGCATTGTCTAAAATGTAGAAATTGCTTGTTACAAGAAGTTTCTTCAATTTTCACAATGTTTTTAGCTCACTTGAGCACAAAGTGCTAAAGGGAACTATTGTGATCCCCTTTCATCCAGTGTCTCGTCGTCGTGCAGCATCCGTCAACAATTTTTTTAAACGACATCTCCTCCCAAAACATTTGGCCAATTTGAACCAATTTGAAGCATCAGTATATTGACCTCTTTCAAAACAGCTAAAATCATGGTCCTTGGGTCCCAAGGGGCGGACCCCCAGTAGTGGGGAAATGTAGGCATGAAGCGTCAGTTCACTGATTTCTTTCTTATTATTGAAATTATAACCCATGGATCCATAGGGAGGAAAAAGTTTTTTCCTTCTTCCAAATTTGCCCTTAAGCCTTCGAATTTGTAATTTAGACTTTGGATCCCCAGGTACATAGTTTATATATGTAAGTTTGGCCCACTTGTATCATAATCCTAAACTTGACATGAAATTGGTCTGTTGAAAGAAAAAAAGAGCCTTTATCTCAGGTGAGCGCCCTAGGGCCAATGGCCCTCTTGTTTCCCAATTTTTAGCGTTTTTTTTTTTAGGAAAAACCGGTATTTCATATCGATCAACCGGAAACAAGTTCTCACACATTCCCGCTCATTTCCACGCTTGTTCATAAACGTGAAGTGAAAATCTATGTGATCGCCTACATCTTGTTTCATCGCTGATGAAGAAAATAACTTACTTGTTGAATGCCAACAACCTCCTTTTAGTCATGAATATCCAGGAAAATGGTTTAAAACTTAATATATCCTTGGTAAATTGTCTAATGATTTGTCAAAATGAGAGAAATAATTTCCTCGCGTTTCAAGATAGAATCTAGGTCAGTGGTTGGTGGAGTAGGCGAATACATGTAAACTGTCTGTTAGTGATTTGACCTGGCAGGGCTGGGCAAATTTACACCCCGTATACACAGTATATGTAGCACGTTACAACCCTGTTATAGAGGCAATTGAAGCGCCTATTAACCCCATCGAATAAAACACCCTTTAGCCACTCGAATTCGACTAAATCTTTGAAATGTAACTACTTCAATTGTGATAATAATATGCTCAACGTAAAAAGAATTGAATGTTAGCTTTGATTTCTTGACCTTTTATCATTTAGCCTTTTACCACCCAACCTCAAATTTTCACGCACTTAAGAAGAAAACGTTGCGATTAATTTAAAATAGCGATTTCGGTAAACAGTAATGGGTCATGATTGATTGAATAGGCTTTAACGCAACTTTTGATAGTATTTCAGTTATATCGGGGCGACTGGAGCTCCTTACCATGGATTCCTGGTAGTTCACACACCAATACTACCACTACATCCTTATCGAGACTCCAGCTACTCCTCCTACTTAGGTGTACGATTTACTCACTCATATTGATGAAATATGCTCGTATTATTGAGCGCGGTTACTGATAAACCAGCAAAACCGCTCTCAGGACTTTCAGTCCTTTGATATTTCTTGGGAGCTTCAAATAGTGTTACTTTGAAGAATGACCTAATCCTTAAAAGAAAGAAAAATACTAATTAGAATAAAATCTGTTTTAGATACCTCTTAACTTATTACTAGATGACAAAATTTTAGACTGGGCCAAATTAAAAACAGATGAAGCCTACAATTTTTAGTTTTTAGAATTTTAAGAAATTAAAACCTTTGTCTTTTTGGGTAGAAAACATTGTGGATAATGATTGCCTTAAACAAGGAATTGCTTAATTTCCCACAATGCTTTCCACAGCTTTTTTCTTTTGGGTACCCAGAAGAATTTGTTAAAATAATGTTCTTGTTATTGACATTAGGAAGAAACCAAAGACAAATGGAGGCCATGCAAGAATGCCAAAGACGTTTACTAAAGCAGCAGATCGAAAAAGAGAAGATACGTGCGCAGGAGCCTGTCAGTGCTATGCCTTTATTAGAAACTATTGTCCATCATGAGGTCCCCGATATCGCGTACAACTGTATGGAGACAGAGACTGGACCAATCAAAATACACACAAGAGACAAACTACGAGACAAGATAAAGAAACCGTACAGGGGTAAAGGGAAAGGAAAAGAGATCAAAGAAGAGACACCAGTTCAGGAGATGAAGAGGTTGCAGGCTGCAAGTAAAAGTATGGAAGATTTCCCACCTCCACCCACCCCAGTCACTGATGTATCCCTGTCTTTGGCAAAGCTGAATATGCAGGTAACACAGATGATTTGAACATTGTAACACAGTACCAGGGATAATATCTTAACCATTTCCTGTTTTTAGTTCACCTGAGCATGGAGTGCTCTGGAGGAGCTATTGTGATCGATCATCGTCCAGCATCTGTCCATCTGTCCGTCCTTCTGTTCACAATTACAAAAAAATCTTCTCCTCCTAAACTAACCATGGAATTAAACAAAACTTCACAGAAATCTTCCTTAGGTCAAGCTCTTTCAAAATACAGTAAAACCTCGGTAGTTCGTAGCGCAAGGGACCGGGGAAATTGATACGAATTAAGCGTAGTACGAACAAAACGGAGAGCAAGATGTCGGCTGTTTGAGACACACAGAATCCGACATGGTCTTGTTCTGCCACCCCCTTTTTAGGAATTGTTTCTCCATTGGTTAATTTTCTAAATAAGACCCACCGATATTAATTGAGGAAAACATAAATTAGAAATTACTCATCTTGTATTTTTTATACTTTCAAATCTGTGTTAATTTTTTTGGCATTTTTTAAACAAAGTGTTTGTATCAAATGGTAGTCACCATCAGAGTGATTTCCCTTTACAATACATTGGATCAAATCACTCTGAGTATTCTTTCATCAAATAATAAATTTAGGACCGAATATTGTGAAGAAAGCAACCGTAGAATGTAATAAAGTGGTTCGAATTTCTAAATGACCAATAACACTGATACTATTGGGGATTCGTCAATTTAAAGTAAATTTTCGGCGATAATTACGGGAATCTTTATTCGATTTATTACCCACCTTACAAACAAAACAGCCCCTTTTAACTAAAGGTACATGATAACACATTATTTGTCATATAGATCGGCAGGTGTGAAAATCAAGGTAGGTTGTGATTGGTGACAATTAGTTTATCACACCTACGAATTAAACATTGCAGTTTGTGCTATAATTATACTTTCGGGACTTGAAATGGCATACGAACTACGAACCACTGACGTTCGAATTAGACAGATTTTTCTAACAAAGCTAAAGAAGGAAAAAGATCGGGACCACATAAAGTATACGAACGAACACACACCTACGAACCAGTGACGTTCGAATTAACGAGGTTCTACTGTACTTCAAAGAATTGAAATCCATGAAGAACTCTGGTTGCCATGACAATGGAGTGAAAAAAAAAAATCTTCTCCTCCCATGCTGTAAGGCCTAGAGCTCTGATATTTGGTACAAATCATCATCTTTTGACCTTCTATCAATATACTTCAAAGAATTATTATAATCTGAAAATTAGCTCTTTTCTGTGCGATCCTAGATTTTACATAGAAATAAAGAATGAAAACTTAAAAAATCTTCTTCTCCCAAGCTGTAAGGCCTAGAGCTTTGAAATTTGGTACAAATCATCATCTTTTGACCTTCTACCAAAATACTTCAAAGAATTACCGTATTCTGAAAATTAGCCCTTTTCTGTGCGATCACTGATTTTACATGGAAATAAAGAAGGAAAACTTAATAAATCTTCTTCTCCTAAACCATAAGGCCTAAAGCTTTGATATTTGGTATAAATCAATATCTATTGACCCTCTACCAAAATACTTTTAAGAATTATCGCATTCTGAAAATTATCCCTTTTCTGTGCAATTCCTGATTTTACATAAAAATAAAGAAGGAAATCTTTAAAAATCTTCTTCTTCCAAACCATAAGGCCTACAGCTTTGATATTTGTTACATATCATCATCTTTTGACTCTCTACCAATATACTTCAAAGAATTACCGTATTCTGATAATTAGCCCTTTTATGTGTGATCCCTGATTTTACATATAAATAAAGAAGGAAATTCTAAAAATCTTCTTCTCCCAAACCATAAGGTCGAGAGCTTTGAAATTTGGTACAAATTATCATCTTTTGACCCTCTACCAAAATACTTCAAAGAATAACTGTTTTCTGAAAATTAGCCCTTTTATTTGCCATCCCTAATTTACCATAGAAATAAAGAAGGAAAACTTCAAAAATCTTCTTCTCAAAAACCATAAGGCCTAGAGCTTTGATATTTGGTATTGATATTCATCTATTGAGCCACTACCAAAATACTTCAAAGAATTACTGTATTCTGAAAATTATACCTTTTCGGTGTGATTCCTGATTTTACATAGATTTAAAGAAGGAAACCTTTAAAAATCTTCTTCTCCCAAACCATAAAGCCGAGAGCTTTGATATTTGGTGTGTAATAATACCAATTGACCCTGTACTAAAATACTTCATGGAATAACTGTATTCTTAAAATAAGACCTTTTCTGTGCAATCCCAGAGAGAAATAAAGAAGGATATCATAGAAAATGTTCTCCTTCTAAACCATTAGGCTTTGAGCTTTGATATTTGTTATGTATTAATGTCTATTGACCCTCTACTTTATTACTTCAAAGAATTACAGCACTCTTGAAATTAGCTCAACATGGTTGGGTTTTCACTATACCTAGGATTAAAGGAGAAAATCTTTAAAAAATCTTCTTCTCCGAAATGATTAGGTGTAGGGCTTAAATATTTTGAATATCATATCATAAAGCCTTGAGCAATCATACTCAGGGGAGCGATATAGGACCATCATGGTCCTCTTGTTTAAAATTGTAGACTGGTCAAATTTTCAAGTTTACAGACGACAATTTAAAGTATTTGTGTGGGTTTTTTTGAAAGATAATCTTTCTTTAGGGTAGAAAATGTTGAAAAAGAAGAAAACTGCTTTTTACATGCAATTTCTGTACCACAATGTATTCTCAGGTATAAAAACACAGGGAAATAAAAAGCAGAGATTAAACAAGAAAGGGTTAAATAGACCAAAATGGAAGAGTTTGTAGGCACCAATTTAACCGATACCCATGCAATTTCTGCTTTTTGACACCCCTGAAAAAAGCTTTGAAAAACATTGTTATAAAGAAGGAATTGTTTTTTTTAAATTCAATTTTATTTTCTACAATGTTTTCCAAAGTTTATTCATTGAGAGATAAGGTTTGACCAGTAACTTGAGATAGGCAAGGTCTTTTTGATGTAGAATGAGAGGAAAGTGGTAATTAACCCTTGTCATGCTGTATAAATTACCTTTTTGAATTGCTGTTAAATCAAGGGGCTGAAAGTACTGATAGGACTTGTTGTTTAAAAATAAATATTTTTCTTTTAGAAATCAATTTCATAAACAACTCTGACAGAAAAGATACAAGCAGGAGGTGTAGACCAAGATCAGACTGCACTTATGTGCAGGCTGATCTTGGTCTATATCTCCTGCCAAAACCGGAATATTCCGGGTTCAGCATGACAAGGGTTAATATTTGATCATGAAATAGTGAAATTAAATGATCATCATAAAACAGATAAAAAGAAGGCTTAACAAACTACAAGATACTGGATGTTTGGTTATGAAATATGGAATTATCAAACAAGTTGACAAAAATAAGACTATACCAAAGTTTTAGATAGCCGGTTTAGTAGATTCAGCTTTTCATGAACACAAATTGGACACTGTATATATTCAGACTTTCTTTTATGCATTGAGTGGATTTGGTATAGAGGTAGACTCCAGAGTGTCAGGGGTTCCTGGTTCAATCCCACGATTCTCTAGTCATGCTGATGATACTTTATACTGATGCTTCACTTCATATGACCACAGCTCTTGAGTGGAACATGAAATATGGTCCACCAATAAATCAACCTTTAATGTGCTTTTCTTGGGGCCTGAAATATACTTTTTTACATAATACAGAAGAAATTCCCCTATCAAAATCCTTTTTGCAAAATAATGCATTAAACTATCGTCTCACTCCTCTGATGATTTAATCTTGGGCTATAATCTAAACAGACATTAATTCATTCAAAATTATTACCGGTATATTTTTTGCCCCGCATCGATAAGATCGGGGGCATATTGTTTACTGGTGTCAGTCTGTCTGTCTGTCTGTCTGCAAAACTTAACCTGCCAACTAAACATTTTCCTATAACTTCAACCTTGATTAAGTTACAATGCTAATATTTGGTATGTAGATAGGTCTCAACAAGCGCAACTGGGGAAGGTCATTTCATCAAGGTCAAGGTCAAAATTTTAACCCTTTATCCGTTTCTAAAGAATTCCCGTTTCGGGGGCATAGTGTTTCACAAACACATCTTGTTTCTCTTCAATTTAATATTGATATGAGAATTCACCTATTTAAAACTTATTACCGTATACAAAGGACTGGCCCTACCCCCCTCACCCTCAATTCGAAAAAAACTATTTTTAATTTGATAACATTTTTGCAAAACCATTATTATATTCTTTGGTTTTATCAATTTATTAAAGGGACTTTTTAAGACATTTCTACATAATGTTGTCATATGTTTCGAATATCCCCTGTATCTTAACATCAAATATAATTTTCTTTATCCAGAAGTCTGTCGTCACATCTGAAAGAAATGCTCCTGTCACTCAACCTATGACAGATGATGTTCAACAGAGATGTGTACCCAACACCTGTCGTACGGAGATACAGCGTGTACCAGTTGTGACTGCACCAATGGTTCCAAAACACCCTGCCAGCAAAGTAACCATTTTTGAGCTTGGGGCAACAAGACAGAGAGGTTCAGATAAAGTTTTGCCACCACAGCCACCAGTACTAACCAGGGCATCTGACCAACAAAATAAACAGAATGATGACATCATGGTAATCTATTGTGTATAGTTATGGAAATGTTTGCATATGGGAAATTTTCATTATTGTGCAAATTTAGTTTATGACAAAGTAAAATTCAATTTTTAAAGTGTTTGTATGAAAACTCTTTAAATACTGTAGATGTGTGACTAAAATATAGCTACAGCTTTAATGTTTAAGTCTCATGTCTACAATAATTTTAAGCTTGATAAAGTGTAATGTGAGGTTGACATTGTCTAAGATGATATTATTTTGTTGTGTTGTATCGATTTAACCCTTTCCTGTTTTTAGATTGGTCCAATTTGAAAAGGGTTTCAGATGACATTGACACTTTGATGCAATTTTAGATGAAACCATCCAATGGGATAGAAAAATTTGTGGAAAAAGGAGAAATGGCTCGATACAAGCAATTACTTCTTTTTCCACAATATTTTTTCAAGTATGAAAATCACAGCAAAGTAAAATTCGGGGTTAATGCAGGAACTATGTTAACCATAAATTGTCTCCTTTATTGCATCAAAGTCCTAGATTAAGTGATAAAAGAGTAAACATGTTTACTTATTCCAGAACGCTTTACAAGCCATGTTGAAAAAAGGAAATTGGAAAGTTGCAATCACAGAAAATGGTCCCCTGCTTGTACAGTTAACCAAAGGTTGCCTTCCTACTCCACCAACAAGAAGAGGGGTCACTCCATTCATGCCTGCGTCACCACCTGAAGGACAGCCAATGGAGCCAGACTTACTACGAGAGGAATGTTTCATTGAGGATACAGGAAATGTTCCAGATTTTCTGAAACTCGGCTGATCTGGTTGATTGATATTGATATCATGTTCAGCCAAATACTGGTTCTGATACGCAGATTTCTTTGACTTTACTTAGTATATAATCTTGTGCTTAGACTAATCTTATTTTTTTATTGAACATTTGCCATGAATGAGTCTATAATGTGTGACATTAAGCTTATATCAATCAAAATTTGACCTTATTTAATCTATACCAGACATTTTTTTTAGATTGGTCCAAATTTAAAGCTGTTTTAGTCGTCAATTCTAAATTAATGAAATTTAAAAAAGAGAAAATAGTACTTTTGAGTTGAAATTGTTGTGGACTGTGAAAGAGTTGCTTGTTACAAGCATTTTTTCATTGCCCACATTTTCTTTTTTCCTTGAGAGATGTAAAAAAACAGGATTGTGCTTATTATCAGACAATTTTTTTACTGGCATAATTTGAAAGAAGTTGCAGATTAAAATGTTGAATTTGGAAGAATATCATCAAAAAGGAGAAAAATGCTTTTTACTAGTAGTTCCTCCTTTGTCACAGTTTTCCAAAGCTAGGGGTCGACACTAACTTTGCCTCAATTGGTACCAATAGGAATCCCTACCCATTACTTCAGGGTTTCCTTCAGATAATCAGGAATCCCTTCTTAATATACATCATTCACATGGAATCCTGCCCTTCTAAGCCCAACTTGAAAACATTGAGGAAAATGAAAAAATTGCCTGTTACAAGTAATTACTTCATTATCCACAATGTTTTCTACAGAATCAAGTAAACAAAAATCCTTTAAATTCTGAACAGTCTAAAATTTTGTATTCTGGTAATTGGTTAAATATCAAAGAAAAACAAGTTGAAATTTACTGAAATGTCTTCTGTTAATCACAAGCATTAACTGATACATCAAGATCTATTGTACTGGAGAAATATTAAACGATCCTGAGGGGATCCCTAGCTTCAGATTGCTGGGGTCCCTTCCAATTTTTAGGGATCCTCCGGATCCCGGGACACTGTTTGTGTCGACCCCTGAAAGCTATATTACTTCAAGGCATAAAAATGCTGGATTGTCTGATAACTGTTGAACTGAAATGATTTGATAACAGAATTAAAGGGACCAACGAACCACTAATATTTTGGTTGTTTTGGAACTAGATAGAAAAATTGTGGATAAGAGATGAAATACTAGTTTCAAGTCTTGAACTTTTACTTGTCAACATTTTTTCCTTGAGCCGTATAATGATGAAGTTGTTTGGTAAAGGCTTATTAAGAAATAAAGTGATTAAATTGCGTCTTGATAATCAAATTACAGTTTTTGATCCAGTTACACGCTTAGACAAAACCCTTTTTTTTATCATGATAAAATACTTAAAAGATGAATAGAATATTTTGTCTGCATTAAAGTATGAAACTAAAAACTTATTCACACTACATGAAGCTGCAAAGCTGATTCACCCAGAAATGTGATAAGGTTTTTAATTTCAAAACCCAATAAAAACAAAAGTATCATCAATGCTCGAATCTTTCACTATCAAAAACAAGTAACAATGTATTAGATGCTGTGGGTGTTATATCTATGGTACTCTCTCAAATTTAGTTGGGCATGCAAAATGTCATAACTACAGCTTGAACAAAGCTGTAGTTATGACATTTTACATGCCCAACATGAATATGATGTTGTTCTTGTAAGAAAACCTACGTGATAAAAGATGTATTGATGGATGACTGGCCCCTCCACTTCGCTGGCCACGCCCACTGACTCTGACAGGAAGTTCTGCTTTGATATAAAACAGTGTTATTTTGCAAAATTTATAGCAAAATATAACGATAAAGTAAAATGCTTGGTTGGCAACCTATATGTTTTAAGTACAGCTTGAATAATCTGTAGTTTATAGATCTAAGTAGCTGAATGAACAATATTGCTTCACGTTTATGTCTACTAATGTCGGAGATCAATTTCTAAATCAATAATTTCATTGGTCGATCGATTCTTTGTTTGACAGCCGGGTTTAGTCAATAGCAATAACTGGATCAAAGACTTGTGTGAACATTGATGTTCATTGATATTCATTGTTTATATTTCCTTATCACACTAACTTCAAAAATGAAAGAAAGAAAAGAAAAACATGTTGCCTTAAAACTATTCAACAGATTTTTTTTTAATTAAAGCATGTAGTATGTTAATAATATATCCACGTAGGGTAAAATACATTTTTGGAAAAGGAAAAATTTCTTATAACAATTTCTCTCTTTCCCTCTATGTTTTCGAGTTAAATTTGATATAACTTGTATTGTTTTTTTCACCAAAAGACCAATGAAAATAATAGAAATGAGAGGGAATTAAATGTTTGTGCTATATTGAACTCTTTGTTTTATGTTTGTTTTGTGTGAAACTTCAGTATATATGAACTATTGCCAGTTACCTGGCAACAAATTTGATATATGCAGAAAAAATCTTTTAGTTGAAAATTTGAAAGTATTGTATATGTACACAATCCCACATTTTGATGCATTCAACCCATTACCAGATGGCAAAATTTTAGACTGGTCCGAATTGAAAGGATGTAGATAACAATTTCAAGTTTATGAAATTTTATTATTTTTTTTTTTCTTTTGAATTTCTGGATAGGAAACATTGTGTAAAATGAAGAAATTGCTTTTTGCAAGCAATTTCTTTATTTTACATAAAGTTTTCCCAGTTAATTTTCTTAGGGGTTTTCAAAAACTGTCATTGTGTGGGAATTGTTTAAGAAAAAATATTTACAGAAACATGGTTGAAAAAAAAGGGGAATTGCTTTTAACTAGCCAAATTTTAGATCTGAAAATTGAAAGTTTCGATTTTGACTATTAGTATTATCTTGATATGATAAAACCATACTATCTAATAGAAACATGGGTTAAAAGGAAAATTTACTTAATTACTTTACGGTGGCTACAAATATTGTTTCCGTCATTAGTCTTCCACCAATGGATAGATAATTGTAAACCTATGAGCATCTGGAGACCTAGAAAGGATGTAGTGGTAGTACTGATATGAGAAATACCAGGAAACCACTGTTAGGTGCTCCAGCCACTGCCATATGACTGAAAAACTGTTAAAATTGACATTAAACAAAATAATCAATCTTGTATGAAATCAACAGAAAAAGTATGAAATGGAATTACATCTTTTTCTGGCTATTTTATTTTCCACTTTTCTGTTATAGTTTCAGACCATCAAACCAATTTTATCCACTGCTATTTGGATCATTAAAACTTACACTTGAAGCAATATCTCATTGCCTGTTCATATTGATTGTTTCATGTTGTTATCATGTGGAAAGGGGACCATATTGACTGCTTTAGATTCAAAAGAGTCTGAACAAAGCTCTTATGCTGCAAATATGTCACAACTATTTACTGTATACCCAATCTTAGATTTGTCCAAAATTCAAGGAAGTTTCAAACAACAATTTCAGGCTGATAAAAGTTTATACAGTTTATACATCCTTGTCTTTGTGTAGAAAACACTATGGGAAATGAAGAAATTGAAGCTGTCTGAAAATGTAAGTAATACATGAGCATCTATGAAGACTTCCTTAGCAGCTAAATTAATTAAGAGTGACAAAGGTTTTGAACTTCTTTTGAGCTATTGCTAACCTTGAATCTGATTGGTCAAGATACATTTTGTTCAGGAAACCTTTGTATGACCATATTTGGTGATGGGCCTTCAAACTCTTTAGCTAATACCAGAGTAACTTAGAATATAAGACATATGTTTCAAAATTTACAAATTGTGTTAATTTGTTTTCTTCTTTCTGTCTAACTTAGTGCTAATAAAACTTTCTTACTAAATTCATTTGTTTGTTATCAGGTTTGTTGGCTGCCGTCATAGCGCAGTTGGTAGCGCATCGGACTGTCAATCTAGAGGTCCCGGGTTCGATCCCTGACGGCAGCACTCATCCTTTCCAACTATTTGTCTCTCACCAATGGGTCGATAATCGTAGACCTATGTGGGATAGCAGCTGGAGGCTAGGAAAGGATGTAATGGTAGTACTGGTGTGAGAAATACCAGGATTCCATTGTTAGGTGCTCCAGCCGCCGCGATATAACTGAAAGATTGTTGAAAGCGGCGTAAAACCCCATTCAAACAAACAGGTTTGTCAGTCCTTATCTCAAGAGAAAAACTTAAATTAGGAGACAAGAAGTTGTCACTGGAGAAAACAGTCACTTAACCCATATCAAATAAAACTGCTTTTTGATGCCCCAAAGAAATGTAGCAGAAAACTTTATTCAAAAAGGAGAAATTGCTTCTGACAAGTAATTTCTTATTTTCTCACAATGATTTTGTAGAGGCCATTTGTGGTGAGTTGTCACTATCACAAATCAGTGTTAGTGTGTCAGTTGCTCTAAATTTCTCCTATATATATATATATAAAATGGCATCTCCTCCCAAACCACTGCATCATTTCTGCATCATGGGTAGACATGTGTTTTCGTATTAAATCCAGGTCAATGTCACCTTCTTGGTCAAATGACCAAATTGAGCTTGTCTGGAGCATATCTTCCATACATGTATATGGATGGATTTCAAAATAACTGTACAGTTTTCTCCATCATGTGTAGCTGTGTCATTTGAATTCTTTCTTTTTAGCTCACCTGAGCATGAAGTGCCCCGTGGTGATGTATTTTGATCGTCCTGTGTCCGTCGTCCGTCGTGTGTCAACTATCTTAAAATGCCATCTCCTCCCAAAACACTGGGCGGATTTCAACCAATTTGGCAGGAATGTTCCTCGGGTGGTGCCCGAAAATTGCTAAAAGAATTGAAATTTGTTAAAATCTCTGGTTGCCGTGGCAACAAAACTGAAATTTTAATGAAAACTTTAAAAATTATCTCCTCCTGACCCAGAAGGCGTAGAGGCTTGATATTTGGCATGATGCATCAGTGCAATGACCTCTTTCAGAATTGCTAAAATCATCATCCTAGGGTCCCAGGGGCGGAGCCTCGGGGGGGGGCTTATATAGAAATAAAGAAGGATTTTTAAAATGACATCTCCTCCCAAACCACTGGGCAGATTTCAACCTGGGTGGTGCCCTGTAAAAAAATTTGCTAAAAGAATTGAAATCCGTTAAAAACTCTGGTTGCCATGGCAACAAAACTAAAATTTGAATGAAAGCTTTAAAAATTATATCATCCTAACCCAGAAGGCGAAGAGGCTTGATGTTTGGTATAAAGCATCAGTGCAATGACCTCTTCCAGAATTGCTAAAATCATCACCCTTGGGTACCCAGGGGCGGAGCCCCTGGGCGGGGAGCTTCTATAGAAATAAAGAAGGATTTTTAAAACGGCATCTCCTCCCAAACCACTGGGCTGATTTCAACCAAAGAATTTTATCAGTTGAAAACTCTGGTTGCTATGACAACAAGAGTAAAATTGAAAAAGGTGGGGAGCTTCTATAGAAATAAAGAAGGATTTTTAAAACGGCATCTCCTCCCAAACCACTGGGCTGATTTCAACCAAAGAATTTTATCAGTTGAAAACTCTGGTTGCTATGACAACAAGAGTAAAATTGAAAAAAGAATTAAAAAAACCATCTCCTCCTGACCCAGAAGTTGAAGAATCTTGAATTTTGCATGAAGCAACAGTACATTGAAATGATGTCTGGAGCCTTTTTCAGTTTGAACTATTCTGAATTTTTAGCTCACCTGAGAACGAAGTGCTCATGGTGAGCTTTAGTGATTGATGAATGTCTGTCATGCGTTGTCAATAATTGAAGTTTTTTTCTCTAGAGGCCATAGTTTTGACCCAATCTTCATGAAACTTGACCAGAATTATTGTTAGGTCATAAGGATGAACCCTATTGATTATGGGAAAGTTCAATCGGAAAACACAGGAAAAGGGGCCTTAATGACAATTTCTTTGTTCACACTCTAAAGGCCATAAGTTTTGGCTCAATCTTCATTAAACTTGGTCAGAATAATTGATAGGTCATTAGGATGAACCCTAATGATTATTGGAAGGTTCTATCGGAAAGCAGGAAAAGTGGGCTTTAATGATAATTTCATTGTTTACATTCTAGAGACCACATTTTTGGCTCAATCTTCTTGAAACTTGGTCAGGATAATTGATAGGTCATAAGGGTGAACCCTATAGAACCTATGGGAAGGTTCTATTGGAAAACACAGGAAAAGAGGCCTTTATGATAATCTTTTGTTTACATTATTTGGCTCCAGTTGCATTTTTTAACAGTAATTGATTCAGGTGAGCAATTTAGGACAATCATGGTCCTTTTTTTTTACCTGACATGCTGAATAAAATTCTTATTCAGAATTGCATTTGCATTAAAGGGCTGAAGAAGATGAATGTACTAGTTTGTTGGTCAGTAATTTTATTAAAAAAATAATTTCATAATACAAGTTTAGCTTACAGGGGACAAACAGGTATGTAGACTAAGGTCAGACTGCACTTATGTGCATCTGATCTCAGTCTATACCTCTTGCCAATTCAGGAGTAATTCTAGTTCAGCATGACAAACATGACAAGGCCTAATATCATACATGTTACTCATTAGAGTCATCTAAACGAGTTCTCACGGGTATCATCAAGATAAGGTTTAATTTGAATAAAATTTGAATAAAATTGATTTCCAACCTAGTAAGATTTTATATTTTACTGAAACACTTATCAGGGGATAGGCTTCACGTTCAGACCAACACCCAGGTATCTTTGCCTTTACCCAGTTTTAAATACTTTTTCCAAAAATATCTTTTTCTATTTGGTCATTAGCTCCACTGGCTGAAAGCCAGCGAGCAATTGTCATGGCGTTGTGTCCGTCCGTCCGTGAAAACGTCCGTCCGATCGTAAAATTTTACTTAAAAGATCTTCTCCTCAGAGAGTAGTGAACAGCATCCAACCAATTTCACAGAAATGATTTTTGGTTGAAACTTTATCAGATTCCTTGAAAGAATTTCGATCGGATGAAAAACATGGCTTTAATGGACGAGGCTAATTTCCATATATGGTGAAACCTTCAAAAATCTTCTCAGAAACCAATCGATGGATTTCAACCAAAATTTACAGGAATGATCATTAAATGACCCTTTCTCAAATTCCTTCAAAGAATTTTGATAGGACAGAAAACATGACTGTAATTTCCATATATGGTGAAAGCTTTGAAAATCTTCTCAGGAATCATTGGATTGATTTCAACCAAATTTTTCAGGAATGATCATTGGGTGACCCCCTTATCAAACTGCTAAGATAAGAATTGGCTGGCTTTAATGGATAGGGCTAATTTCCATATATGGTATAAGTTTTCAGCAAAATTTCACAAAACGATCCTTTGGCGACTCTTTGTCGGATTCCTTCATAAAATATGGCTCAGATGAAAATTATGGCCTTTTTTAGGCGATAGGCAATGACCTTGACCATGTAACCTTAACACCTAAACTCTATGAAGTTTTTAACACAAAACTATCCTGGTCATCTTTCATCCTAGGAGGCTCATATTTTAGACATACATTCATAGGGAGATAGGTTCTCATTTGAGAAAATGACCATTGTCATGTTACCTGAGCCCTTTACCCTTTGTAAACACTTTAATCCCAAACTATGACTTTATATATTGGTCATTTTTCATTCTATATTGCTCATATTTCAATCATGCATTCATGAAGGGATGGCCTTGTGAACATGTGCTCTCAACAATTAACCTTGTTTCAAACAGTACCGCAAACGGCGAGCTGTGTTGTCCGTGGACAACTCTTGTAAACTCAACTGAGTACAAAGTACGAGATGAGGTATTGTGAACGGTTATCGCCCGTCTGTCCGTCCACATGTTTCATTAAAAAATCTCCCAAACAATTACACTTTACACTGATCAAGCTGAAACTTGGCTGATTGTTTACTCGGTAAAGTTCTACAAAAGTTGTTAACAGGAATTAATTCCTTGCAAAACTCTTGTTGTCGTGTCATTTGATAATTGGAAATTTTAGTAAATCTTTGGAAACTGCAAGGTCAAGGGAATCTATATTTCAAAGGTACTACACTGTTTTCTACCAAGTTCTCAAAATTTATATCCCTGGGGTAAAATGACCCTACCCCGCAGGTCCAAAGTTTGGAAAACGCTCAATTAGAGCAAATAATCTTTTCCTCCTAAACTTTATCGCCTGGGGCTTTTATAAATGGTTACATGACTAGATAGTTTTGTAGCATGCTATTGAATATTATACCTCTAAGGTCAAAAGCAGCAATGCCACGAGGGTGCAAATTTGTGAATTTCGCTCAATTTGGGCAAGTTAAAAAAATCTAACTTTGAAAACGGCAATTCAAATTGGATTGAAAGTTAGAGACAAGTAGCTTTTTGGGTGGAAGATCATTTGTGAGAATTTACTTGAAACAAGCGATTCTCCTTCTCTCACAGTGTTTTCCCTCTCTTTTTTCCCCGAGAGACTCAAAATGCGGGATTGTGTGGTCATGGATTAAACTATAAAGGTTAAAGAATCCATTCTTGGTATCATTGGTATCATTACTGGATGGTGTTTGTACTATGCCTAAAACCTTGTATTTGTTATATTTGTTTGGCTTCAGTTGCATCATTTTTATACAAAAAGGAACTTCAATTAACAGATGAATCGGGTGAGCGATATATAACAATCATGGTCCTCTTGGTCAACTTTGGTGTTTGTTGGAGGTGTAGTATCGGTATCATGAGCAAAGGATCCCGAGTTCGTTTGCGGCTATCGATCCTGGACCTTTCAATCGTCCACAGATTCGATTCAAGCACTGGTGTCTTTACGGGAAGCGAAATAGACAGGGATTAATCTAAGTGGCAAAAACGTATTTCCCAATGGATATGAAATATCTTTAAACCATTCAATTCAGATAGCGTTATTCGCTGTGAAACTATATCCGACTGAGAAAATACCATTCTTTGAAAAGCAAGGGAGTTTCGTTTTAGACAGTATTTCTCACAGAATGTTTACTTATTTAGAAAACTCCACTTAATCGATTCATTGCGGCTGCCAATGTAAAAATTGACTGAGCGATCAAATCGCCCACTTATGTCGGAAGTGAATGTTGAGCTACGACATCAATGCAAAGTATTTTTGTTCGTTTGTCGTAATTACAGCTTATTGTACTCACAAAAATTTTATTTGTTGGATATATAGGAGTCAGCTTATTGGTCGGTCCGTCTGTCGCTCAGTCGGTTGATCCGTCTGCAGTGTTTTTATTGTCCGCTCATTTTGTCACCAACTTCTGCATGGATTTCATTCAAACTTTACAGATGGACTTTGTATCAAAGAGAGACGTGCATATTATAATTTGGTAAATTTTACTTTTGAGAGTTATGACAGTTTGGTTAAAAATCTTGTCCGCTCATTTTCTCTTCAACTGCTGAATGGAATGGATTCCCGTACTAAAGCTTACGGGGATATTTGAAGCATCATATTCTAAAAAAAGCCAACTTGATTTACCAATACCTAAGAAGAAAAATATTTTTTACTAACTACATAACGCATGAAAATTGTAAAAACCTGGTTTTCACAAAAGATTGCTTTTCCTCGGTACCCATGTTGCTTTTGAAAAACATAACTTTAGAGATAAAGATCCCTGAAACCTCAAGATTTCTTAACTTAGTTAAAAATGATCACGTGACCTTCAATATTTTGTGTGATATTAAAGGAGTATTGTACGAGAAGGTAAATTTTGGATTCTGAAATAATAGACATTGACATTTAACGAATGATTGTTCTCAATTTTACAACTTTGTTTTCCTGTGAATTTTTCACTGAATTTTCAAGGAACTTTCACAAAATTCGAATCAAGGTCTTGAAAACTACATAGAATTGGACAATTTAATTGTTCAGCACTTTCTTCTAGATTTCCATATCTACAGGCAAAAATATTTTAAGATCTGAAGAGAATTTTTCTGTTTTTATTGAGCTTTGAGCCTAAAAACTTAATCACACCGTATGAATACACGAAGGGGATTCATACTTTAGTGCGATTAAGTTTATAGGTTTATACCCCAATGAAAAAAAAAACACAACTTTTCTTCGTTTCTTATAATATAATGCCACCAAGCAAAGCAAATGAAATTATTGTACTAGTTTTTAGTAAAATCATACCAAAATATACTTAGTTCCATAAATAACTGTGCACTTGAATTTTTTTATTTCTCTTTTCATATTTCACTGAAAATAATAATGTTTGGTATCAAATTGTAGTGTAAGTTTGGAGAAAACATCTGGCTTATCAGATTTTGACAAAAGAGAGTTTATGTTTTTTGTCTCTTTTTTTTTTAATTTAAAAGGAGATGGTATGAAAATCAAAGTTGCAAAAGTACACACAAATTTAGGTCTCATAAAACTTTTGTTTAACTTAGGTTATTGAAGTTGTTAATTCAATATATTGTATGGCCAACTCTGCTGCCGATGCGGGCGAGTATGCGACGTCGCATGGATCTCACATAACGCAATATCATTGCAGCTGGAATGTTAATCCATTCCTGAATTAAAGCATTGGCCAATTCTATTGGGGAAATCTTGTTTACCTCGAACAACGAAAAATCGCATTTGCCTTTAATTTCGAAGATTAAATATGCCTAGATTAAGTGTAAAACAGTGCATACAAGCGTTGATGATGCTTGCTCGTGGTAATAACATAACATATATGTGGATAGAGCGTTAGGCTGTCACAGAAACACAATTATTCGTCTAAGAAATCGGTTTCAACAAACAGGTGGTGTAAGCGGTCGCCGTACACTCGGTCGACCAAGATCAACTACCTGTCCAGTTAATAGGTTAATCACCTTTACACCTTTACACTTTCGTAGTCGGTTCCAACCGGCCTCTCCCACCGCAAGACACTGTTATAGTAGCCAAAATGTGTTGCGTCGTTTAGGGCAAGCCAGAATACCTATTAGCCTAAGTAGACCGTATGCTGGACCGGTATTAACAGTGCATCACAGTTTGTGAACCATCTCCATTTAAATTTAGAAAAAAAATAAACTCTTTTTTTTGTCAAATCTGATAAGTTAAAAATTCTTTTGAAACTTTACACTACGATTTGATACCAAGCATTAGTATATTCATTGAAATATGAAAAAAGAAATAAAAAAAATCAAGTGCACACTTATTTCTGGAACTGAGTATAGCTGAGTGCTCAAAATTCTAATGATGAATAAATAAGAATATATATGTATAGTGGCCGCCATTTACGCGAAGCGTTTGTATTGGTTTGACAATTTAAACGCCGTAACTATAGCTTATTCAAGTTATAGTTTTAGGTGGACAACCAACCTTTCTTCTTTTTTTACATGCTTCTGGTCATAAAGTTTACAAAAATAACGCCGAAGTGGAACTTCCTGTTGGAGTCAATGGGCGGAACAAAAGTAGTAAGTGGGAAGGACCAGCGATTAGTCAACTGATTTTAGTTGTAACCGATCTCCTTTCCAAATAATTGTTGACCGAGGCCTCCGAGGTACCTTTCTACGTGACGGATCACATATTGTAAAATAATAATAAGTAAGACAAATATATTGATGGTCAGGCTTGATATATGAAATGGATTTAAAACGACAAAAAGAAATTGGATAGAACTTCTTATTTTCATTAATTCTCTTTTAAGGACGAAGTTTACTTTCTATTGCATAGAACAACCGGATTTAGCGCGCAGTGTGCCCGTTGATAACTGATCGTCTGAGTCGTTTAGCCCTCACTATTCATCTGGTGCTTCGTGAATAGGACATCTATCATATATATGTCAGTACTTATTTCTTTTCAATCGAGTCATTTATGGGGAGAAAATAAAACTATTCCGTTAAAATTCAAATTATGTCAGTTTCTGTTTATTTCTATGCATATATGTTTGATTCTTTTCATTAACTTTTTTGTATTATATAGCGTATATACAAAAAAATATAGTATCTTATAAATGTCCTCAGATATGACTCATGTGTAATTAGATAATGTTTGTAAATTAACTCCTAATTTCAATATAATTCGTCAGACTCAAGGACGGAGAAAATGGTCTCGGTCCTTTCAAATCTGAATGTCTCGCACTGCACCTTACTTCACATGCACGCGCATACCTGTTTGAACACGAATCCAATAGTTACAGGGGATAATGGAAGGATACAGGACGAAACTAATGGACAGTCCTGCCAGGTTTTTTAATGCGCTCGATGGAGCACCGTTGAACGGGGCATCGGTTTAACATCTCATCCGAAAGACAATTGGTCTGTTAGCAATAGTTTGACGGTGGCCCGGGTATCGAACCCGAGATCTCTTAGTTTGAAGCCGAGTGCTCTACCAACTTAGCTAAAGGGGTTGACGTCGTGTTCCTGAGAGAGAGAGACGGACAGTGGCTTAAAACAAGAAACTCGCGCAATATGATTGGATGAACGATTCGTTTTATAACCCCATAAAAATGTAGCTATCATTTAGGTATGAAACTAAAACCTAGACACACTTCGTAATTAGATTTTAGTTTTCGTCACACCTTAGGTTTCATAACTGAACAAAACAGAAAAGCTGCGACTATAATAATATTAAAATTATAGTACTTAGATAAATAAAAATCCTATTTAAACGACCATATTGTCGTATGAGGAGTGACTTTACTGGAATGTATACTTCCGGAGGTCGTTGTATAAAGTAAATTGTAGTTATTTTACAAAAACTAGTCCAATACGAAAACATTAACTTAAAGACCTAGTCCAAGGAATGTTGTGTATGTTGGACCCCTACTGATAAGCTAATTGCCTTATCTGTCAATTACACCAGGGGGGTAATCATTATGGATATTCCATTGATGACCATTGTCAAAATTTGTAAATATTATGCAATAGCTGCACCTTAGCTTTATGCTGGTGAGAATTTGTTTTGATAGAAAACAAAGTAAAGTTATTTTTTAAATTCTATCATATCATTTTTTTATGCTTTAATATTTCAAATCAATTTCAAATTACTGAATGGAAATGACTAAGTTGCAGATTGCTGGATTGATCATGAATGTAATTGGAAGAAATTTAAGCAGTTAAACAGTTTCTTCAATGATTGTGGTAAAGTAAGAATTTTGGGAAAAATATTTTTTTTTTCATTTTGATTTATCTCCTGGCCTAGAATATTGAAGTATTTCCTGAATATTATAGCAGTTTTACAAAATAAAAAAGTTTGATTTTATATAAGAGAAAAAGTGTTGAAATAATGAGACAAAAGGGGAAATCAGAAAAAACAATGTTTTCTTGTCTTTTCTCAATGTCGTCTATCCAACTATTCCAGTTGCTATTCGTGATCTGTTATGATAACAAATAATTAATATTTTGTATTTATGTCTCCGAACTTTGAAAAAGTCTTAAAAATGAGGACTTATTATTCACCAACAATTATTACCAAATACTATTCAAAATTTATTTCAAGAGGCAAATTAGGTACAAAGAAAGTGCAAATATATGCCATACTTAATCATGGTAATACAGCAGATTTAATCCCATGTATACTGTATATAGCTTCCTTATCAGATAAGGTCGTTAAATTCTCAGCGGGTGGTAATACAGCAGATTTAATCCCTTGTATACTGTATATATAGCTTCCTTATCAGATAAGGTCGTTAAATTCTCAGCGGGTGGTTAATTGTATATCTCATTTGGGGAGGGGGTCAAATAAAAAAGGATTAAACTAGACCTTTAAGTACACAATTGAGATCGACATGCTCAAAATGTTCAATTTTTAAATCCTGCATGTATTCAATAGGTTTACGCTTGATTTAGCCGTCTCCGTCTTTGACTTTATATCCCAGAGGACGACAAATGGATGAGCGCGTAGCCAAACTAACTGACCTTTTCATAGGTGGAAAAAGACGGTGCCCCTATAACGGCTAGAATTAAAAATAATAATAAAAAAAAAACACCATTCATGACCTATGAATTTTGGTCTCAACAGACAGAATTATGAATGAGGACGAAGCAATAAATCGGTTATATGTCAACGAATGTTATATGATCTACAACAACATCATCATAAACCTGTTTAATTTTATATAGAACGAATAAGGACGAAAATCCGGATGGGTATAAGCTATTTGCAGAAAATTCGATTGTAAAGTGTGATATTTTGCACCTTTTGAATGGGTTTTGTGTTTTCATTAGACTGTAGGCCTATGGAGTTCCACAGGCAAAATCAGGATTTGACTGAAATTCATACACCATAATTTTTCCAGTTAAAATTGCACCTATGTAGTGGCTAATATAAGGACTACTGTACTCCCTTATTTCGTATCGTCGTTTGACAACCCAAACAAGCCTGTACCAGACCTAACTTTAGTTGCTTAACTTTAACTTAACTTTAGTCATGATGAGCATTTTTTGCGCGATGACGGTAGGCTATATACGTTCTCTATTTTTTTTATACAAAATAATAAATGCTAGTGGTTAGTAAGGAATTAATTACATACTGAACCTCTATTATAAAAAGATTCAATTACGTGTCCCCTTTCTCTTATATTTGAATAGATCGATCGATCGATCATCATTGGCTGATTCTCAGAAGGGAGGCCAAAACCCAGGTCTTCAACTATACCAGAGACATAAATATACAGTATTCTAAGTCTGTGGCCAACTATGAATAACGATGCGTTTTCGGAACTGTGAATGTCCATAATAAATTATCTGTTCATTTTGAAAAAAAGGATACATAATTTTTCGTACATGTGGTTGGCCCGGTGATTGTGCTTAATGAAGAAAATATCCCTTATATACAATATTGGTCTATTGGGTGGGCGGAAATCGAATTACGGACCTCATTAGTTTGACTGTTTTGACTAAACGCCAATTTTAACAGTATTTCATTAATATCGAGGCGACTGGAGCACCTAACCATAGATTCCTGGTATTTCTCACACCTGTACAACCCCTACATCATTTCCAAGCCTTCAAATGTTCATCTCTGTGACTTAGGTTTACGATTATACTGATGTTTTAAAAGCAATTTCTTCTTTTTCAACAATGTGTTCTCAATCATAAAATCACAGGGACGTAAAAACCAGGGATAAAACAGGAATGGGTAAAAGCATAAGCCTTTGACATTTAGTTGATTTGGGGGTAGAAATATGCCCGTACTGTGCTTTTAGAAATACCTTAAAACTGTTTTCCTATTTTCTGGGAAAAAAAACATGTTTAACAACATTCAAGCGATATTCGAATCATAACCGTGTTAAAGGAATCCAGTTGAAAATGTATGCGATACTACTAAGACCATTTCCTCGCAACAGTTTTCTACAAGCGGGGAAACAGTCCTCATTTCCGCTTGGTAACCAGCAAAGTTTCAGAACCAAAATATCGTCGTCGATTAAAGACAAAATTGACAATAAATTTGCATACTAGACACCCTTTCAACAAAGTAAGCAGTTATTGCTTGACAAGAACGAACGAACTGAATTTTCTCGAACCATGGTCAGCTTGCCAGTATAGGTAAGCAGACAAACTCTTAACATTTTGAAATTTAGAATGAGTCACTGCAAACACCTTATTAGAAAGGGGCTACGAAACCACAGCTAGTGGGGGGCTTAGGTTGAAAAAGGATACAAATAATCTTAGGGTACAGTGTACTCTACTGTCAGAGTTAAGGGTACACCCATATGAGCCGCCGTCATAGCGCATTTGGTAGCGCGTCGGACTGTCTATCTAGAGGTCCCGGGTTCGATCCCCGACGGCGGCACTCAGACTATCGACTATTTGTCTCCCACCAATGGGTTGATAATCGTAGACCTATGTGAGATAGCAGCTGGAGGCTAGGAAGGTATTTGATGGCGGTACTGGTGTGAGAAATACAAGGAATCCATTGTAAGGTGCTTCAGCCGCCGCAATAAACACTATTCAAACAAAAAAACACCCATTAGATATTAACCCTTTACCAGATGACAAAGTTTTAGTCATATGATTAATTCATGTGATATTTCTCCAGAGGCACATAGGGAGAATTGAAAGTTTTGGTAGGGAGATTGGGGTCCCAAATAGGAAGATTTAGCACCCCTCAAGAATGGCTTAGAATATTAAAAACATGCCTTTATTCTTGCATTATTAATAAATCAATGTGTTGTTGTTTTATTGTTGCTGTCTTTTTTTAACTTCAATCATGGAAGGATATTGTAAAAAATTTATTTCATTTAACCCATTACCAGACGGCAAAATTTTAGACTGGTCCAAATTGAAAAGAGATGCAGACAACAATTTAAAGTTTATGAAATTCTAGATTTTTTCCACATTTTTGGTAGAAAACATTGTAGAAAAGCAATTTCTTCATTTTTCACAATATTTGCCAAATATTTTTTCCTTGAGGGCGTCTAAAAGCGTCACTGAGTGGGAATGGGTTAATAAATTGATTTTTGGGGGGAGGGGTTGGGGTGGGCAAACTTTTGGTATAAGTTAAACTACATAGCTAACAATGCATGGAATTAATGGACATTGCTGATTTATTGAGAAGCCACTAGTGATCAGATTTTTTTTATTAGTGCTATCAATATTTTGGTTTCATAAACAATTCTATCTGCTATTTGCTATGTTCTTTTTCTGGTAACACATGGACTTAGTCTAGAGTACTATAATGGCATTCTGATACTGGGGTTTATCAAACCACAAACTAAATTTCATATGCCAGTGTTTAAAAATCACGTCTTTAAAATAAGAAAGTGCATATATATGGACTAATGAATATGGATTTTGCAGAATTTATGGTTATCCTAAAACAGACTTGGGGGGTTTACAGAGATGGCACTATATAGGGCTAAATTTCAAGTAAGAGCAATAATTTTAAGTATCTTGGTAGAGAGCCATTAGGCCATGTCACATGCCAAATATAAAAGCTCTATGCTTTTCAGTTTGGGAGGAGTTTTTATTCTTTATTTCTATGTAAAATCAGGAATCTCACAATATGGGGCTTTCAAGTAGATAACTTGAAATATTTTAGTAGAGGGCCTTAGGAGATGTTATATGTCAAATATCAAAGCTCTAAGCTCTTGGAGAAGGCTCTATAGTTTTTTCATTCAGTTGCCATAGCAACCAGAGTTCTTCATGTAACATTGTTATTTGAAGGAATCTGAAAGAGGATCATATAGGGAACAATCCTTTAAAGTTTGATTGAGATTTGATCGGTAGTTTCTGAGAAGATTTTTTAAGAAAATGTTTACACACTAACAGACGGACAGACAGACACACACACCAGACGCTTTGCCATGACAATAGCTTGCCAGCCTTTGGCCAGTGGAGCTAAAGATTAAGGCTTAATGCTGGTACATGTATATGCAAACAAATATCGCATACCATCATCTCATTGGTCAAAAACAATGAACAGGCATACAGCAAGTTGAACCAAGCTTGATTCAGCAAACAATTTCCTAGGTAAAATTTGGACATATATTAACCCTTGTCATGCTGAACCCGGAATATTCCGGTTTTGGCAGGAGGTGTAGACCAAGATCAGACTGCACTTATGTGCAGGCTGATCTTAGTCTATACCTCCTGATTGTACTTTTCCTGCCAGAGTTGTTAATGAAGTTGATTTCTAAAAAAAAAAAATGATTTTTGAACAACAAGTTCCATCAGTGCTTTCAGCCCTTTGATTTGACAGCAATTCAGTAAGGTAATTTATACAGCATGACAAGGGTTAACAAAAAACCCAATAGAATTGGAAGTAATAGAGTCTTATAAAAAGATGGGATAAACTCATGAAAGAAACCTGAGAATGCCATTTCTTATTTAATATGAAATTAGCAATGAAGCTGACAAATTTATTACATTATTGTAATTTGAATTTTGCTATAAACCAGTTTCAGATGAATCTAGCCTTGTTGTCACATGCATGTCAATTAGAGCTATCACCATGTTGATATGATTGATGTATCAGAAGACATGTTTTAGGCAAGGTTTTGATAGGAATTTTTGAGCTTAAGGGTTAAGACTTTGACCTTGATCTTCAACATATGACTGTAAACAGATTCACACCATCAAAGAAATATATCAAAATGACTAATTTCAGTATAAAGAAATAGAAAATGTAAGGCTTTTTGGCCAAGTTTTGATTGAAATTTCAAGGGTAAAGGGTTGAGATTTTTACCTTGACCTTGGACTTATGACATTCACTAGTAGAATGATGCTCATTATTAACAGGTAACTACATACCAAGTATCAACCACCTTCTATTTACAATATTACCCTTCCTCCTAACATGATATTCTGAAATATGACTTTATAGGAATATGTCTTAATGAAAAAAAAACTTGTTTCACTATGCTTTCATATCATGTTAAAGTAAGTTCTGTACTATAAGTTTGCACAATATAATGTGTTGTATAAAACATGTACAATAAATGCAGTATGTTGTGATTGTAAAGATAATAATTTCATTCTGAAGAAATATTGATATATTGTCGTGAGAAACTATTGCAAGTCTGTCTATGGGGATACAATAGTTTCATTCTAACATTTTCTTTCAGTTTGCACTTACAACAAAAGGCATAATATTTTATATAGTCACTTTTAGGCAGGTTCCCAGCTTACTACTCTTGAGTGCATTGGGATTATAGTCAAGTGTAGTATTTAGCATTTACCTATTAACAGACAACACCACTTTGGATGGGTCGTAATTGAAAGAAAATGAAGACTGCGATTCACTGTTCATATAATTATATCTGCCATTTATTGTGGTACAGGATTTAAAAGCAAAAGAAAATCATTGTTTGCTTACCTAAAGTTAGTATCAAAACCTTCAATGAGTAAACATACAAGTACACCAATAAAATTATTTAAACATTTGAAATTAGAGATAAACATTATAGTCCAGATCAATTTGAATGGTTTCAATGGTAGAATATTTTTTTATTGACAGCTATGACTGTCATTTGTGTTTCTAATATGAAGATTCTTTCTTACAGTAAACTGGTGATTAAGTCGTAAATATGGCATATCCAGGGCCTCCTGATTTCTCTGGACCTGACCCCACGATTCTGGAACAAGATGGCATCAACTTTGCTAGAAAAGCTGTTGAGAAAGATTCTGCAGGAGAATTTTCTGATGCCATGTTCTTTTATATGGTAAATATAAAAGAGCAACCTCATTCTGACCTTTACTTTCATACTCCTTGTCAAGGTCAAAAGTATATTAACCCATTCCTACTCAATCTGGCCTTTGTATGCCAAACAAGATAAAAGCTTTGAAAAACAGTTTGGAAAATGATAAGCAATTTCTTCATTATCCACTATGTTTTCTACCACAAAATACAAAGGTTCTCAGAAAAATTGAATAAGCTTTAAATTGTCCACAACTTCTTTGAATTAAGACTAGTCTAAAATATTGTCAGCTGGTAATGGGTTAAGGTCATTGTAGTTTTGTAGAATTTTAGTGTTAAATGAGCATTTTTTTTCATTGTTTCACAAATTCATTTTGTTTTTATTTGTTCTTACATTATCAATAAGTTCTTGTTAGTTCGTATTTTACTTATTTTCTTGAATTAAGCCTTGAATTTATTAAACTCATGGGGCCAACAATTTTTGTCTCTGTTAATTTTTTTATTATTTAATGGTAAAAATCTGGAAGGAAAATTCTGCTCAGATTTCAAGTAAGCGTAATGACTCTTTAGTTTTAATCTGTTATTTCTTTTCCCCTTTCGTGTTTTGGTATTCATTGAAGTCTTGTTTATTAAGGCAAATAAACTATTGTCATGGCATTGAGTCCTTTGTGCGAGCATCCAACCATTCGTAAACTATTACTTTAAAAATCTTCTTCTCAGAAAGTATTTGACATAATTCAACCAAATTTCACAGAAATGATCCTTGGGTGACCCTTTATCATATTCCTTCAAAGAATTTTTGATAAGATGAAAAACATGGCTTTAATGGGCGGGGCTAATTTCCATGTATGGTGAAACCTTAAAAGATCTTCTCAGAAATCAGTTGAATGATGAATTTCAACCAGCTTTTATATGAATGATCATTAGGTGACCCTTTATCAAATTCTTTCAAAGAATAAACATGGCTTAAATGGGTGGAACTAATATCCATTTATTGTGAAACTATTTAAAAGTCTGTCTGCGAAATCAGTTGATGGATTTTGACCAAATTTCACAGAAAGGATCCTTGTGTGACCCTTAATCAGATTCTTTCAAAAAAATTTCAATGGGATGAAAATCATGGCTTAAATGGAAAAGACTAATTTCCAGAAATGGTGAAAGCTTCGAAAATCTTTTTCTCAGAAACCAGTCGATGGTTTTCAACAAAATTTCATTAGAATGATCCTCTGAAGACTATTTTTCAGATTCCATCAATTAATTTTGATTGGTTGAAAACATAGCTTTTTATGGTTGTGGCTTATGGTCATATATGGTATACTGTGAATTTTTTTGAAAATTTGTAAACTAGCAGTTAGATTGGATTCACATTTGGTATTTAGAGTCTTTTTGGCAAGGACTATAAATTTTGTACAAGAACAAAAATCTGTTAAGAAATGGCCGTGCTGGGTGGGGATGGGGGGGGGGGGCAAAGGTGGGGGAGGCATAAGCTTACAGAGTGAAAACTTTGAAAAAAAATCTTTTCTACCAAACCAAAAGACCAAAAGGCAAATGATGCTGTATACAAAATATCAAATCTCTAGGCCATCCTGTTTGGGAGAAGAAGGTTTTATCCAAAAACAAAGGAAAAGGGGCCTTAATGACAATTTCTTTGTGTACGCTCTAGAGGCCACAGTTTTGGCACAACCTTCATGAATCTTGGCCAGAATAATTGTAAGGTCATAAGGATTAATCCTATTGATTATGGGAGGGTACTATCAGAAAACACAGGAAAAGGGGCCTTAATGACAATTTCATTGTTTACATTCTAGAGACCACAATTTTAGATCAATCTTCTTTATACTTGGCCAGAATAATTGTTTGGTCATAAAGACTAATCCTAATGATTATGGGAAGGTTCTTAATAAAAACACAGGAAAAGGGGCCTTTATTATTTTTTTCTGTTTACATTATTTGGCTCCAGTTGCATTTTTTAACAGCAAATGATTCAGTTTAGCAATTTAGGACCATCATGGTTGTCACGTATCCGGGCTATTGATGAGCAACAAGAGTTATACGATTATATGTTTAATGAAGTATTCTCATACAATGACTTGCTCTAAGTGGTTAAACAATACAAAGGTAGAATACTATATAGGGTACTGCAATAGTAGAATGTATATACCAGCTTATAAGACAATAGGTATTACTGAATACATCACATCCTTCCCTTTAAGTTAATTTTAAGAAATAAGAAAAATAAATTTTCAAAGTGAGTAAAGAGTTTATACTTGAATGAAATTCCTCACAGTTTAGTAAATGAATGAAATTGTAACATGATACATTATAGTGTCCAGAAAACTGTGTGTATAAACATCTGGAGAGCGTCACTGGTATTATCACTGGGTGTAGTCTTAATGTCTCACAATTATCATAGGTAAAGACAATGAACTCATTAATTTGATATCAGCCTTATTAGAATAACTAAATAATTAACTTATTATGACTGGAATAATTTGCTTGGAATGAAATAGAGATAAAAGATGAATATCTGGATTTCAAACAAATATTTCCCACGACCTGTAATTACCGTAAAGTATCATATAAAATAAATGCACCTTTAAATCCAGCATAGTGAATATACATAATAAAACACATTCTTTTGAATTTACTTGCTTTACCCCATAGACTGATTTTAAATCCATTTCAACAATTTTTTACTTCTATGTAGATTACACACACACATATATATATATTGATTATACTAATAGCACTATTTCACAAAATCCCCATATTTCTGTGGTGGCTTCACTAAACGACCAGACCGAGTATGATAACCATTTCCTTCTTTTTCTATAATATTTGAAGGCGGATGTTGTTGAGTAATCTGTTGATTTTCAATTTTAAGTGGTTGATTTATCTCCATGTTTGTTGGTGTGATATGTTGTCTATTTCGTCGGTATTGAGCGCCAGAGTCAGATTCTACATTGTAAGATCGAGGAGATTCATGTTTGGATAAAATGTGTTCTGGAATCCAGTTATTGTTATGTTTGAAAATGATTTTGTCCCCTTGGTTCATTGGTTTGAGTTCATTTCCTGAATGTTTATCATGATAGAGTTTTTGTTTCAATTTTCTGGTTTTCATTTTCTTCACAACATTTGATGAATTTTTCTGTGGCTTGAGAAAACTGGAAGTACATGGTAGATCTGTTTTTAATTTTCTCCCAAGAAATAAATCAGATGGCGATTTTCCAATTTTTTCAATTTCAGCATTTTTGTAGTCCAAAAGCGCCTTGTGTGGATTGTCAGCCTTCTTCAACAAATTTTTGACAGTTTGGACCGTTCTCTCTATCTGACCATTCGAACGTGGAAAATTTGGACTTGATGTTACATGAATGAAGTCATATTCTTGCACAAATTTTCGAAATTGATCACTAACAAAATTGGTGGCATTGTCAGTTATGAGCTTATCAGGTATACCATATCTTGAAAATTGTCCTTTGAGATAACTGACTGTTGTACTTGATCTCAAATTGGTAAGAAGTGATATTTCTGGCCATTTCGAGTAATGATCAACAGTTAATAAATAATGATTACCTTTCAGTTCAAAAACATCACTCGATATTATTGACCACGGTCTGTCCGGTGTTTCAGTTTCCAGCAATGGTTCGCGTGGGTTTGAACGCGAATACTTTGCACATTTTTCACATTTCGAAATCAGAGTTTCTATGTCTTTCGACATTCCTGGCCAAAAGACAGCATCGCGTGCAAGACTTTTGCATTTCACAATTCCTAGATGTGACTTATGAATTAGTTTCAATACGTATAAACGCATGTCTTGTGGAATAATAATCTTTTGTCCCTTGAATAGTATTCCATCAATGCAAGAAATCTCATCTCTAATGTTCCAATATGATTTAACGCTCGGTAAACATTGCGATTTCTTTTCTGGCCAACCTTCATTAATGATTCTTTTCAAATCTTGAAGATTTTGGTCTTTCTGAGTGCATGTCTTCAATTCAGCATATCTATTTGGGGTTATAGGTAGATATTCTATCAAATTGATTTCATTGACAGCTATGTCAGGTACCAGTTCCTCTTTTGTTTCATTCAAAAAGGACCTACTTAATGTATCTGCTACTACAAGAGTTTTTCCTGGCCTGTAAATCACATCAAGATCATAACATTGTAGAGAAAGCAATAACCTCTGTAATCTAGGCGGTGTTTGGTGTATTGGTTTTTTCCAAATACTTTGTAACGGCCTATGATCAGTTTCAACAGTAACCTTTCTTCCAAAAATATATTGATTGAACTTGTTTACACCAAAAGCGATTGCCAGGGCTTCTTTTTCTATTTGCGCATAGTTTTGCTGAGTTTGAGTCAAGGCCCTAGAGGCAAAAGCAATAAAGTTACCCTCTTGTTTTATAGCACACCCAAGACCTTTGCTTGAAGCATCTACGGTAAGCGTTAGTTCTTTTTCTGGATCATAGTAACTTAAAACTGGAGCATTTGTAACTAATGATTTCAGTTCTTGGAAACTGTTTTCTTGTTTTTGACCCCAATGCCATGAAACGTTTTTTTCTAGTAATGTTCTTAAAGGAGCACTTACTTCTGATAGGTTTTTTAAAAATTTGCCAAGATATTGTATAAATCCAAGAAAACTTTGAAGTTCTTTGACATTTGTTGGCTGCGGCATTTCCAAAATAGCTCTTACCTTTTCTTTGTCAGGCTTTACTCCATTGCCACTTAATACATGACCAACGTATGTAACTTCTGGTTTTCGAAATTCACATTTTTCTGCTTTTAGCTTCATATTATTTTTATGGAGGACATCAAGAACATTCTTCAGCCTAGCATCATGTTCCTCCTTGTTTTTTCCCCATACAATTATGTCATCTATAATTGCTGCGCATCCTTGCATATTTGCTATTAAATCCGAAATTATCCTTTGATAGATTTCACTCGCAGTTACGATTCCAAACGGTAATCGCGTAAAAGAATATCTTCCGTATGGCGAATTGAACGTACACAATTTTGTGCTTTCTTCATCTAACTGAATCTGCCAAAATGAAGAAGTACAGTCTAGTTTAGTGAATATTGAAGCCTCTGGAATCTGTTCAATAACATCTTCTACCGTTTTTAAAGGATGATGTTCTCTCAAAATTGCTTTATTTAAGTCTCTCGGATCAATGCATATGCGGACTTGGCCTGACGGTTTTACAACAGAGACCATAGAATTCACCCAAGATGTCGGTTCTGTTTGTTTAACAATCACACCCAAACGTTCCATCCTATCTAATTCTTCTTTCACTTTGTGTCGAAGTGAAAGCGGAACTTTTCTTGGAGCATGTACCACTGGTATAGCCTTAGGATCAACCTTAATTTTGTGTTTTCCTGGTATGCATCCTATTCCCTCAAATAAATCTGGAAATTCTTTTTGTACGTCTTTTGGTACACTGTCTGCAACACTGTTCAATCTCTTGATTAGATTTAATTCTTCACAAGAGTCAACACCTAACAAAGGTTTTGATTCCATGTCAACAACATGGAAAGTTAAGACATAAAATTTATTTTTGTGTTCACAGTCCAACGTAACAATACCTTTAGAATCCAGTTTGTGACCTGAGTAAGATTTCAATGGAATGTTACTCTTACGTAATTTCATATCAACACCCAACTTCTTTGCGAGATCTAAGTTGATCATATTGCACATTGCACCCGTATCCAACTGAAAATTAACCTTTTGGTTTTGCACAGTAATGTCCTGTGTCCACTCTTTGCGTACAGTATTCACAGCGGTATCAACTGAAGACATAAGCAATAATGTGTCAGAGGACTCTGTATCTGAGCTGTCGGAGTTGGTGTCACACATATTTACGTTTTTCTGCCTATCTGCTTTACAAACACGAGCAAAATGGTTTAACTTTTTACACTTATGGCATTTTTGACCTTTGGCTGGGCAAGTTTCATGAGACGAGTCTAATCCACAGCGAGAACAAGGTGATTTAGATTTTTTCTTTTTCAAATTTCCTTTCTTTTTGGGCGGTTTCTGTTTTTTCACAAAGTCAATTTTTTCTGTGGACATTGATTTTGCTTGCATAGCTGATTGTTCATGTAATCTAGTTGTGTCCAAACAGTTCTTCAAAGTTAAGTCTGATCCTTGATTAATTAACTTTTCTCTGATTTTAGCACTCTTAATCCCAAAGACAATTCTATCGCGGATCATTTCTTCCTTGTTCACAAAGTTACAGTCCTTTGCGAGAATTTGCAGATCAGCAAGAAATTGGTCAAAGCTTTCAACATCATTTTGCACCCTGGAATGAAATTTGTAACGGTTGTATATGACATTTGTACGTGGCTTGACATATTCTTCAAATTTGTCATAATGAGCTTGAAGAGATTTCTTTTCGTCATTCGTCAAACCCCAAGTTGAGTACAAACTTCTTCCTTTTTCGCCAGCCCACAACATTAAATACGAACATTTATCCTCCTCAGATTTAGATTTAAGCGGACCCGAAAACATAAATCCAATGTGTTCTCTGAAACTATTCCAGGTTCCTTCTAAATCATGACTGTCCCAGTCCATGCGAGGTGTTGTGCCAGAAATATTCATATTGTCCATATTTTCCTCTTCCAATAATGATTCAGTCCATCTATTGAAGATTCACTTCTGACACCATGTCACGTATCCGGGCTATTGATGAGCAACAAGAGTTATACGATTATATGTTTAATGAAGTATTCTCATACAATGACTTGCTCTAAGTGGTTAAACAATACAAAGGTAGAATACTATATAGGGTACTGCAACAGTAGAATGTATATACCAGCTTATAAGACAATAGGTATTACTGAATACATCACAATGGTCCTCTTGTTCCACAATGTTTCCGAAGCTTATCTAATAGTAGACCAAAATCCCCTTTCCAAATTCAAAAGCTATCATAAAGAAGTTAAGTTTCATACTGTACCTAAATCCAATGTTGTGAGTTCCAACATAGGGTCTAGGGAGATTTCTGTAATGGAATCAAATCATTCCTACATAGATTTCATGAAAATGTGTTTTAAGCAACCATTCTCATAAGCAACCACCTTTTGATCATTCTATATGCATCAGTGATTGCTTAAATACAAAATTTTCTAAATCCTTTCCCACACAATGACGCTTTCTGACGCCCCCTTAATACAAATGCTTTAGAAAACTTAGTGGGCTTTGAAGAAATTGCTTGATTTCATGAAGAAGTGTTTAAGCAACCATTGCCTTAAGTGAACACCTTTTGATCATATTATATGTATGATCAATCACTTAGATACAAAATCTTTTTAAACATACAGAACTGTGACAAAATATTTTGCAGGAGGCAGGTCAGGCCCTATTACATGCAGCAATGTCTGGTTCCAAGTTACCTGGTATATTACAGAAGGCAAATCAGTATATCAGTAGGGCTGAGGAACTAAAAAAGCAAGGTAATTTTGCCCTCAACATCCACAGTGACCAGGGGTGTGGAATTCCAAGGCCTGACTCGTGCATCACAGGCTTTTCTACTTGCATACAAGTACTTTTTCAAGGACACTTGCCAAAGGGAAAGTTAATACAATAAAAAATCTTGGAATTCATTATTGTACAAAATACATCTCAAGAGATTAGTCATTATTTATTGAAAGTTTTTTTTATTGTTTGTAATAAAAATTAGCAACTACTTTGTTTTGTGAAGATAATGCTGGGTTCCAGCATTCTCTTCATAAATAATAATATTTTTTCAAAATTTAAAACCAACATTTTTTTGCTGACAAGTTGATCTTAATTCTAGACAAGTAGAAATTAATGTCTGAGGACAAGTGGAGAAAATCTGTAAATTCTCACCACTGAAAATGACCCAAAACAGGATGATCAATGACATTCTGAGTAAAATACAATTAGTGACATAGCTCCATATATATATGAATGATTTTAATTTCAAAAGGAAAACTTTCAGTATTAGTCCATCAGACCCATTACTGTGGGTACTAATTAGAATTTTCTTCTGATAATGATCCCAACAAAAACTGACAATACAGTTCGGCCCAATTTGAATCTGTTAGAATGAACCAACGCTTATAATAAGTAAATTGAATAGTCTCTACCAATTCCTTTCTACTTTTATTATGCTTATGGAAAGGTTGAGCATATAGCTGCTTTTACTGTCTGGGCCAACTTTGGTGAAACTTCAAATGTGAATTCCTTATGATATTGCGCATAGGCATTTTCACAGTTTTTTTATAGTTCCAAGGTCAAGGTCACAGTTCAAGGTCAAACATTTGAATTGAGCTTTCCCACTGCATAGCTCCTTCAATTATGGATAGAATTCGATAAAACTTGCCACAATTATTCTGTACCATGAGTAGATGTACTACTTGAAAGAAATATTTGGATAGGTCGATGGTCAAGGTCACAGCTCAAAGTCAAACATTAAAATTAAGCATTTCTAGAGCATATCTTCTAAAATTATAGATGGAGTTCAAAATAACTTTGTACAATTGTTCTCTGTAATAAGTAGATTGGTCATTTGAAAAAAAAATCAGATAGCTCCAAGGTCAAGGTAACAATTTAAGGTTGTCTGTCTTTTTCTGTTAAATTTGTAGCTCAACAATCACTAGGTGGGTTTTGGTCAACCAGGTTACAAGGAGACCTGTTTATTATAAGGTATCAATTGATATCCCAGTGATCTTGTTATGTTGGAGTTCACTGTATTGAATGTGGAACAGAAATAACAGATTTAACCCATTCACATGCAGTGACGCTTTTTGACAGCCCTAAAATAAACAATTGGGAAAACATTTTGAATATTTTCGAAATTGATTGTAACAAGCTATTTCTTCATTTTACACAATGTTTTGTACTAAAAATGTTGAAAAGTTTAAAATTTAATCAACTTTTAATTGTCTTCCGCAGCTCCTTTCAATTAAGACCATTCTAAATTCAACCATCTGCTAACGAGTTAAATAACCACATCTCCCCCATATCCAGAAATCTGCTGGTAGTACAAAGACAGACTCTTTTGTTCTGATCTTAACTTGTCTTACTCAATAGCAGTTTGACCTAGCACTGTGACACTTTATACAAGTTATAATGGGCTCCCCTTTTCTTGTTCTAGGTCAAAGGTCAGAATAGCAAATGAAGTAATCATATTGCCTTTTTATGTGATTCATGGTATATAATTATGCTATGTTATTCTTTTCACCAGCTCGGGCAAACAAGACAGGAGACCAGGCTACAAAGTCAGGACAACAGGTATACTTGGACATTTCCTTGACTATAATCAAACTTTGTACATACATCTAATGAAAAGAAATTACATAGAAATCTGTTTATAACATATTTGTAAATGATTTACTATAAACCAATTCCCAGGCTACAAAATTTTAGAATGACAAAATTTTAGACAGGTCCAAAATGAAAGAAATTGCAGCTGACAAGTTTGTTTTAATTGAATACTAGGGGCCATATGAGGTAGACAACATTATGAGAGTAAATAGACATTGCTTGTTTCAAGCAATTTCTTGTTTTTAGCTCACTAAAGCACGAAGTGCTCTGGGTGAGCTATTGTGATCGATCATCATCCAGCATCCGTCAATCTGTCCTTCCATCTGTCTGTTTGTCCGTCGAATCACAATTTACAAAAAAATCTTTTCCTTCTAAAGAAACCATGGGGTTACAACAAACTTTACAGAAATGATCCGTTGGTCTTGCTCTTTCAAAAATACTTAAAAGAATTGAAATCCATGAAAACAATAGGTTGCCATGGCAGCCCAGTGAAAAAAATGAAAAAAGTGTTCTCCTCCTGAACTATAAGGCCTAGAGCTTTGATATTTAGTACATAACATCAACTAATGACCCTCTACCAAAGTACTTCAAAGAATTACAACACTCTGAAAATTAGCCCTTTTTTGCGATCCCTAATGTTACAAAGGAATAAAGAATGTAATCTTTGAATATCTTTTCCACCAAAATGCTAAGGCTAGAGCTTTGATATTCTGTATAAATCATCATCTATTGACCCTCTACCAAAATACTGTAAAGAATTACCGTACTCTGAAAATAAGCACTTTTCTGTACTATCCCTGATTTTACATAGAAATAAAGAAGGAAATCCTTGAAAATCTTCTTCAGCTTGACATGGAAAGGGCAAGGTTTTTACTAACTCAAGCTTTTGAAGAAGATGATCAAAGTAACAAGAAAGAGGCCATACAACTTTATACAGAAGCTACAGAACTGTTTCTTAAAATAGTAAGTTAACCTGTTACCATACATTAAAATTTTGGACAAGTCCAAATTAACAAGTTGAAGAGGTCATTTCACGTGAATTGAAATTGAAAACTAAGGTCTAAATCAGATAGAAAACATTGTGATAAATAGAGAAATAGCTTGATTCAAGTGATTTCTCCTTTTATCACAATGTTTTTTAAAACCCATTACAAGACGACAAAATTTAAGAATAGTCCTAATTGAAAGATGTTGCAGACAACAAATTTTAGTTGATTGAGTTTTTAAAACCTTTGTCTTACATGGTAGAATATATTGTGGTTAATGTAGAAATATCTTGTAACAAGCAATTTCTACATTTTCCACAATGTTTTCTAAAGCTTGGTGACTTATTACAATGGAGTTTCATTGGTCAGTCGTGAGTTAACTTTTCACAAATTAAATTTCTTAAAAAATTTGATTATGAATTTGATACTGCTTGAATGAGAGTATTTTTTTCTTATAGAAAATCTGATGCCCTTAACCCTTGTCATGCTGTATAAATTACCTTACTGAATTGCTGTAAAATCAAAGGGCAGAGAGCACTGATAGATCTTGTTGTTCAAAAATCAATATTTCTTTTAGAAATCAATTTCATAAACAACTCATGCAGGAAAAGGACAAGCAGGAGGTGTAGACTAAGATCAGACTGCACTTATGTGCAGACTGATCTTAGTCTACACCTCCTGCCAAACCCGGAATATTCCGGGCTCAGCATGACAAGGGTTAAAGTAAATTAAAAGAAAATGCTTGGAAAATGTGTTGCTTCTTGTGTTGAAGAAAACTTAATTACCTGTTTGATAAGTAAATTCAGGCTGGTGGAACAACTCAGGTCCTCAAGAAACTCTTGGTAGAATAAATGGTAAAATAAACTAGAGGGAAATCTCTCAGACAATGAATATTTCATTTAATTGAAGTACATTAGATAATTTTGACAAAAGTGTTAGAGTCAATCGAGATTATTGTGTAATATGGTAAGTGCTCTTCTTCACAAAAATGCATTAACCTATTCCCACACAACAAAATTTTAGACTAGTCCAAATTGAAGCTACAGGCTACAATACAAAGTTTTTTGAATTCTGATTTCTTTTTTTTTTCAACATTTTGGATAAAAAGCATTGTGGATAATGAAGAAGTTGCTTGAAACAAGCAATTTCTTCATTTTCCACAATGTTTTCCACAGCTTTTTCCTCAAAGGGCGTAAAAAGGAGGGATTGTAGGAATGGGTAAAGTTGAACATTTTGTGATATTACTAAGGTCATATTACATTAGTTATGACATGACGTACGACTTAGAAGTGAAATAAACCTGTGAAATATTTTTGATATTACATGGAAGATATTACACTGGTGTTGAGGCTTATGATAATGCCTTTTTGTTACCCTGTAAATGATGCCACATTATGTATGTTTCACACAATATCTTAAATCGATAAAGTTGAAAAATAAAAAAAATAAATACGCTATTTATAGAGACAATATCAAATTTATTCTCATAATATACTGAATGTAAGAAATAACAACTTAGAATAGCCTCTTTTTATCTGTTTAAAGGTGACAAGTGTAACCCATTACTAGATGGCAAATTTGAGACAAGTCCAAATTGAAATGAGTTGCAGACTACAATTTAAAGCTTACCAAAGATTTTTTTTAACTTGTTTGGTAGAAAACATTGTGTAAATATACTGTGTGAAATGAAGAAATAGCTTGTGACAAGCAATTTCTTCATTTTACATAATGTTTTCCAAATTGTTTTTCCTGTAAGGCGTCCAAAAGCATTGTTGTGTGGGAATGGATTCAATAAGATTGGTATTTCATGACCACCCATTCGTTACCATCAAATGACCTGAAACCTATAGACACACTTTTTTGTCACAGTGAAATTATTCACATCATGCACACAATGAAGTAATTTTACCATCTGTATTTGATGTTCTTGCAAAAATTAAGGCTTCTTGAATACCAAATTTACTAAACTCGTCATCTAAAACAGTTAAAAACTTGGCAAAGTCACATTTTTCTGTTTATATAGATTATATCCATTTTCTGTGACCATTTGTTCAACATCCTCAATGTATGTTTCATTAACAGAGAGCAGCAACCACTGACAGGTCACTCATAGACAAAGTTGAGAAACTGGCAAGACAAGCTTTAGAAAGGTATAGTCCTGTATCATCTACAATTTGATGAAATTCTTTGAAAGAAATTGATGGAACCTACATATTACTTTCCGTATCTATTTTTAGTTTGGCTGTTTTCTGTGAAAACTAGATATTGCTAAAGCCCTGATGTCATCTGTGTCTGGATGGTTATCACCTGAAAACTTTGACATTTGTAATATTACTGAACACTTGAAGCTTGGAATATATGGTCACTATTAAAAGCAATCTACACCAACGAGAGGATAACTCAGTGCACTTAAAGCTTGGCTTGTTTCGGAGAAAACCCGAGGTATTGTGATCACCTTGGCGTCATTCACGTCGGCGTTGGCATTGGCATGACAAACTTTAAACTTGGTCATATCTCTGTTGTTTTTGAAGATATACTCATGAAACTTGGCATGTTTATTGACCATCACAAGAGCTATATAGACTTTCAATGGGGATAACTCTAGAAGCGTTTTTGTAAGAGTTATGCCCCTTTTTGACTTACATCATACAGCACCTGCAGCCAAGCATTGGCACCAGTGGGCGGAGCTCTTGTTTAAAGAATTATGCCCCTATTTTGACTTACAAGTTTTACCCACCGTCAAAGAAGTTTTACAAACTATCAAGCACTTGAACAGCCCGAATGTTGGCATCCTCACACAGTGTTCTTGTTCCATCTAATTCCTTTTGCCATTTCCATGATACTTTTTTAAAGCTTCTTTACTTGAGGGGCATAAACAGGTGGGATTGTGTGGGAAAGGGTTAAAACCTCTATATGGACAAGCGCTGTTGGGGGATATTAGTCTGCTTTGCGACAATGTCTAGTTCATTTTCCAAAAAGATTTCCCGAACTTTTTACTTGAGGGGCGTGAAATGCGTTATTGTGTCGGAATTGTTTAAGAAATGTGGAAAAAGGAGAAATGGATTGTTACAAGAAATTTATTCATTTTCCATATTATTTTCCTGAACTATTTTCTTTAGGGGCTTAAAAAAGTGGGATTGTATCGGAATTGGGTTAAAGGGTTTCATAAAAATTCCATTATGAAGAAATATTTATTGGACCTTGATGAAAAATCTTAATCTTATAATTGACCATTTGCTGGCCCTGTCAACTTACTTCTTTGGCCCTTCCATTGACTCCGACAGGAAGTTACACTTCAATTTTTATACGTCATTATTTTGCAAAAAATTGATGGCCAGTAGCATAAACAAAAAAGTAAAATAGTTGGTTAGCTACTTAAAAGTCGTAACTACAGCTTGATACGTTTTCAAGCTGTAGTTACGAAAAATGTCAACAAATGTCCAAGTTCAAATTTGGGCTCAATGAATGATTTGATTGGTCAAATGTTTTTTTGATTGAAAGCTGCAGTTGGTCAATTACCTTACAAACTAAAATCAATCATTAACCTGCTTCTTTTTTCCACAGAGCAGAGGAATTAAAGAAAGTAATTTCTCCCCAAACTCCCACAACTCCTGCCAATTTACCAACTAATAAACCTGTCACAGTGGAAGGTAAGGTCAAGGTCTTGGTACTAAAAGGTGATGAGAGGATTGTAGGTCTGGGGTGACAGTATGTGAATTGTCAAATGATTTATAACTTACAATACAAATAAGGACTATTAGTAATTAACCTTTGTCATACTGAATTAATTCATTTTATACATCCGCTTCGAAAAGAGGGGGGTATCATGGTTTACCCTTGTCCGTCCGTCCATCTGTAACCAATATTTTGTTGCCCTTTTCTCAGCAATTATTCTTATTCTAATTTCATTGACTTGAAATTTGGTGTGAAGGTTCATCTAGGGGTCCTACATGTTTCTTATCAAATGTAGGTCTGTAACTTGTCTACATCCTGTTTTACAACTTAGCTTATGTTCAGACATTGCATAGTAAAGTGGTCTAATTTTGTTCCATTTTTTCTCAGCAACTTTTCATAGCATTGCCTTGAAATGCGATGTTGAGGTTCAGCTAGGGGTCCAACATGGCGCTTACTGAATTTAGGTCAGCAACTTAACTACTGTAAATTGGGTGTTATTAGCGAGGGTCTATTTTTTTGCTAATATTCGTGAGGCAACGAGCTGGCGAATTCAAGAATCTGGCTGAAAATGGACCATTTTGTACAGAAAAATATGGAGAGGTCTGTAGTAAGCTTGGGACCGACGATGACCAAATGACAAAATATTTACCTATTTTGGCAATATCCCATTTTATTTCTTTCAAATTGAGATAATCACATTCTCGATGTAAAAAAAACAACAACAAATAAATCATTTTTGAGAATAGGAATGATCTTTGGCAATTTCAAAAGTTTATAACCTGCCAAATTAGTCCACTTAGTGTATTGAACACAGCTATATAAACATAACAATGGAGAGTAGATGAGGTGAAATTCTAGGTGAAGAGCTCAAACATTGTAACTGACTCTTTATTGCATAGACTCTTAGAACCTTTCAATAAATTGAAAGCAGACGATACTATGTAAATCAATGAATAACAAACATTTGCACCTGTTTTGATTTGGGATATAATTAGTTTGCCTATGGCATTTTGGTAATACTACTATTGTAATGATAATTTGATGGGTCTCTGCATCAAGGTAAATTACTATATTAAATCCTTTCATTAGCCTTTTCCAAAATTGAGTTTAACTTAAACTTTAATGTATAATTTGTGATCTTAGAAAGATTTCAGAAGAGAAATCGTTATACTATGCAAATATAGAATAGGTAAAATCGCTAGTAATATATTACCAGTAATCATTCTATTCATAGGTCAGTATCGAATCAGGATGTAATCTTATATCGATTTTTTCTTCGCCAATGTATTTCTGGAGATACTTACGGAAATTACCGAAGTCTCATAAGGCCGCTCGCGAATTCATGAACTCGCCAATGAGTCTTCGAGTTCTATTCATGACATTAAAATTACCTGATTTACAGTACTTCTTGTTCTACAACTTAAGTGCTCTCAGACATTATCTGGTATAGTCGTGTATTTTCATCATATTTTCTCAGCAACTTTGAAAGCCATATCTTCCCCAAAAATACACATCAAATCAATTAGAAAACCATATTCCAGACCCAAAACCATGAATAGATATGACGATTGAAACTATAAGATTAACATAATTCTACAGTCATCAGGACCTGTGCATTTAAAATTCAATGCCAAAGATTAGTGAAGATTTGCATATCCATATTAAGAAGGCCATTGTTTACTTTAGCGACCAAATAAGTGATATTTAAAACTTTTTTTTCTTCCTTGGAGGGCAGATATGGCTTTGAGAGTATTGACTTTAAACTTGATATGAATGCTCAACTAGGGGTGTTCATAGTACTTACCAAATTAAGATCTGCATGTGATCTACTTTCTGATTTAAGCATTTTTTTTAATTTTGCGCGAAGTTTTCCTAAATGTTTTCTTGAAGGAGCGTCCAAAAGTGTCATTATCATTAAATTCATGACCAGTAACATGTAACAAAACAGTAAAAAGGTTTGTTGGCAACCAAAACGTGGAAATGATAGCTTGAATAAGCTGTGGTTACTACATATCAGTTGCTAAACTAACAAAAATGCTTCTCAAAATGACATCAAATGTCAGAGTTCAAAGTTGGCTGCCAGTCTACATGAATTATTTGATTGGTTGATTGATTCTATCATTAAAAGTAGCAATCAATCAATCTGTTAATATATTGATCCTGATCATATGGAAATAACAGTGTCAATGGTAACCAGCAAACCCTGCATGCAACAAGTAAATCATAATCTGAAATATTTCTAAAAGATGTGACAAAGATAAAACATTTTACCTCAGATTATTAAATGCTTTACATCAATGAATAATTTGATTATTCACAGGTAAAGTGGTACCCCCTCTTGGTTTTGGAGCCTTTGCTAACAGTGATGATGAAGGGAGCCAGCAGAACTCTAGACCCTCAAATGTGACAAGGGGTCATTCACAGAAAGCTCCTTCAGGGTCAGGGGGAGTGGGACTTCAACATGTAGGGCCTGGTGGATATACAAAAGAAGAAATAGCTGTTCTAAGGTAATATCTATTTGGCTCAAAGTCACTAAAAAAAACGATTGACTGACAAAATCATTTATTAAGCCAGGAAGAGACATCTTTAACCTTTATATTTTGTGAAAACATTTGCCTTTGTGAGCAGCTTAACCCATTCCTTCATTTTAACACCTCTCAAGAAAGTGGCTTGAGATAAGATTGTGTAAAATGAAAAAATTGCTTGTTACAAACAATTTCTTCATTATAATGAACATTTCTACCCCAAAAGACTAAAGATTTTCAAAAGTTTATCAACTAAAATTCTCGTCTGCAAGCCTTTTGAATTAAGACAAGCCAAGAAATTTTTCAAAAAGAATAGGTTAAATGATGTACCTACAGCTGATTCAAGCTGTTGTTGCAATGGTTTGGTCACTCAAAAATGATTTTCCTTTTGTTAAGTGTCCCTGGCCATATAATAAACAAAATATTGTTTTTTAATTAACACTTTCCTGTACATTCCCTGATTTTTACGTCACTAAATGAGTGCGGCTAGCCATCACTCGTCAATTATCAAGATATTACAAGAACTATTGTGACATATTAAAAAGAATAAAGCTAATATTTGAAAAGTATCAAGAAATATTACAGTACTTTGATTTCAGTTTTGGAATATTGGTATGATTTTCATCTACCATCATTGCAGAAAAGATCAACATGATGTAATTACAAAACATTAGAACACATGTATTACCATATTAAGGAAAAACCAAAGGTATTGCTAAAGCCTTGATAGCGTCTGCATCATCATTGACCAAAAACTTTGACACTTTGCAATATCTCTGATATTAACCCATTCCCACAAACTGATATTTTTGGATGCCCAAGAAGTAAAGCAATCGGGAAAACATTGTGTAAAATGTAGAAATTGCTTCTTTTTACACAATGTTATCTACTCAGTTGAAAAAATCTAAAATTCCATAAACCTTAAATTGTTGTCTGCAACTCCTTTCAATTTGGACTGGTCTAAAATTTTGCTGTCTGGTAATAAGTAAATGATTAACTTGAAACTAGGCATTTATGTTCAATATCAGAAAAGCTATCTTTACCAACAAGGGGGATAACTCTAAAATGCATTTTTGAACAAATTTCCCCTTTTTGCCTTTAAAGCTTTACCCACTATATCAAGCATTTGAACAGCTTAGCGTTGGCACTGGGGTGTAGTGCTCTTGTTCCAAATAAAGCATGAATAGTTGTTCAAGCAAAATTATGAGGATTTATTTATTGATGGTTTCAACAAATAGTTAAGCACCCTTGAATGAGGACAAATATTAGCTGGGATCCATAAATGAAATATGAACGTGACAATTAACTCTATACTTCACAACAAAACCTTAGACTGATCCAAACTGAAGGGATTGAAGTATATTGAAAAATAAGTTCTTTTCCCACAATATTTCCTTTTATTCTTCCAGGGTATTTATTTCCTTTCCTATATTTTCAAAATTTTAGTCTTGTCCAATTTGAAAGAAGTTGCAGACTACAATTAAAAGTGGGTGCAATTTGAAATGTAATCAACCTACAGTATAGAAAATATTCTGGGAAAAGAAGAAATTACTTGCTGCAAGCTACAGGCAATTTCTTCTTTTCCTACAATGTTTTCTCAAGTATAAAAGCATAGGGACGTAAAAACAAGGGATTGTGCAGTAAAGGTTAAACCTTCTACCAGATAACAAAATTTTAGACTGGCCAAAAGTGACAGTAGTAGCAGACAACAATTTGAACTTAATTCAATTTTAGACATTTTCAACTTTCTTTGTAAAAAACATTGTGTAAAATGAAGAAATCGCTTTTTACAAGCGATTTCTGCAATTTACACAATGTTTTTTCAAATGCCTTTCTTTAGAGCAGTCAAAAATCATCACTGTGTTGGAATGGGTTAATCAGTGGATTATAAGGTAGAGGGATTTTATCTTAGAATGTTCTTTTATTTTTTAACAATTGTATTGTTTTAAATCTTGTTCATTTTCTTGCCTTTTTTAACAGACAAGCTTTATTTTTCTTTTCAGGAAAACGTCAGATATAAATGGACGTGTTTATGTGCCATTTTTGTCTGTTGATATGAAGGAGAGGTTTGCATTCCCCGTTCAGTTTAGGTGTGTGCTTAAACAAAATGTTGTTAGATCTTCTTTTCTGGCAATATTTCTCTCTGCCCCTGTATAGTACTTTTAGATAAAGATGCTCTGTGCTTTGACATATTAACCTTTTCCTGTACAATTCTTGGTTTTAATGTCCATGTGATTATATAAATGAAAAAACAATGTAGAAAGAGAGAAAATTGCATGTGGCAATCTTTTTGGACGTACTTTCTACCCTATTGAATGCCTCTTTTTATCCCCCGCCATTTCAGCAAAGGGGATATAGAAATGGTCTCCGTTCGTCATTTCCGTCATTCCGTCATTAAGCTTGTCTGGTGCATATCTTGTAAAGTAACAATGCTATCAACTTGAAACTTCAAAGGTGGATAGATCTCATTGAGGAGAAGTGCAGTGCGCAAGAACCACAACTCTTGCTTGCATAATTTTGGAGTTATTGCCCTTTGTATTTTTCAAGACTTAGATTTTTTCTGGGGCATATCTCTGAAAGTATGATAGCTATCAACTTGAAACTTCATAGGTGGATGGATCACATTGAGGAAAATTGCAGTGTACAAGAGCCACAACTCTTGCTTGCATAATTTTGGAGTTATTGCTCTTTGTTGTTTTTAAGACTTACAATTTGTCAAGAGCATATCTCTGAAAGTATAATAGCTATTATCGAACTCATTGACAAAAAATGCATTGCACAAGAAGCCTAAATCTAACTGGTTTCATTTTACTATCTAGCTTTTATGGAGGGGGATGGCCATGTTGATCATGGCTCTTGTTCAAAGTAAGTCATTTTTAAATTTTCGTCTAAAAATTCTTTGAATTTGGACAGGTCTAAAATTTCTCAAAATAGAAATGTCTTAAATACACACATAGCGATATCCTTTAACCAAACAATAATAATCTGGAGGTTGGTCGGTCTGTCTGTCTGTAGCTTTTAAGTGTCCGCTCAATTTCTGGGCAACCATTGGACAGAGTTGATTCAAACTTCACTGATATAATCAGTATCAAACAGAGATGTGCATATTTTTTTTTGGTTAGGGTCCATTGATTTTTGACGGAGTTATGGCCCTTTGGTGAAAAATCATGTCCGCTCAATTTCTCAGCAACCATCTGAAGGATTTGATTCAAATTTCACACAAACACTTGGTATAAGTCAGACATATGCATATCCTGTTTTGGTTATGGTCCATTTATTTTTGACTGATTTAAGGCCCTTTAACTAAAAAGTCCATTTTTTGTTATTGCCCATGGCGGATAGCACTTGTATATGGACAAGCGCTGTTTGGGGGTATTAGTCCGCTTTGCGACAATGTCTAGTTTAACACAGTTTTAGACTGTTCAAAATTGAGAAGAGTTGCAGACAACAATTCTAAGAGTGCCAGATTTAGAAGTGTCGAATAGGGTAGTAAACAATGTGCAGAAAGGTGAAATTGATTGCAAGAAGCAATTTTGTCTGTGTCTCACATTTTCTTCCCAAAGCCATATTTCTTCGGCTTTTGAATGCACAGAATCGAGTGTTATGGGTTAGATAATGACTTTTAACAACAGGTAACAATTTGCACAATTTTAACCCATTCCCACTCATCAAAATTTTAGAGTTGTCCAAATTCAAAGAAGACGACAATTTCAAGTTGATCAAATTTTGAATTTTTTCATCTTTTTGAAAACATTGTGGATAATAATGAAATTGCTTGAAACATGCAATTTCTTCATTTTCCATAATGTTTTCCAAAGCTTTTTTATTGAGGAGTGTAAAAAGGATGGATTGTGTGTAAATGAGATAACCGCTGTCGTTCTAAACCAGGAATATTCCATATTTGACAGGAGCAATAGAGTAAGATCAAACTGCACAAATGTGCAGTCTGATCTTGGTCTAAACCACCTGCCTGCTTTTTATTGAGGAGTGTAACAAGGATGGATTGTGTGTAAATGAGTTAACCGCTGTCATTCTAAACCAGGAATATTCCATATTTGACAGGAGCCATAGAATAAGATCAAACTGCACAAATGTGCAGTCTGATCTTGGTCTAAACCACCTGCTTGGTATTTTAATTTAACCCTTTCCTGGATAAACCCGGGATTTTACGTCTCTGTGATTTTATACTTGAGAAAACTTTGTGGAAAAAGGAGAAATTGCTTATAATAAGCAATTTCTCCTTTTCCCACAATATTTTCTACCACATAGGATGGTTTTATTTGGAATTGCATCCAATTTTCATTGTCGTCTGCATCCTCTTTCAATTTGGACCAGTCTAAAATTTCAAAAACCAGGAAAGGGTTAAGAAAGGTATTTAGAATTATATAACAAAAAATAATCAAATTCAATATCAGGCATTCTAGTGCTTTCAGCCTTTTGATTTTAATCCAATTTGGTATTTAGAATTATATAACAAAAAATAATCAACTTCAATATCAAGCATTCTAGGGCTTTCAGCCTTTAGATTTTAATCCAATTTGGAGTAAGTTTTTGATTCAGCATGACAAGAATGAAGTAAGTACCTATTATAATCTGTCATAGACTATGTAAAAACCCGGTCCTAATTAACAGGGCTCTGGAAATCCAATAAATTGCAGGTCTGGACTGAATTTTGAATTGCCAGACCGATGGGAATCCCAAAAATAACAAATTAATTTTCATTTAATTTCACATTGAGATATTGATATACTCGCCCACCATCGTTCTATCAAAATCCTCTGAAATCGAAAGAATTCTAGGGTTTCACACATTACCTGCAGATTAAAGGATTAACGAAAGTGCCAAAATGGATAATTAATTTACTCGCCAGCCAGTCAAATGCCCAATCACATGTGGCTGTAAATTGCAGTTTGCCACAGTTTCACTCTTGACCGAACTTCAGATATCGTGTTTTATAAACTATTTCCAATACCGATTTGGTTTGACTTACAAATGTTCAAAGTCTTATCAAATAAGCGCATTTGACTAGGTTTGAAATTTATATTAAAAAAAGTCAAAGATGTCTTATAGTTTTCCAGAATTCAAACAATAAGTGGAAATCCTCAGAATGCAGATGATTTGAATATGAACGAAAAGACTGCTTAATATTACCCTTAGTTCGGTCAATAAAATTAAAGAAATAACAAGTAATGAAATCTTACTTCAGGGTCGGAAAACATCTGAATAATAAATCGCCAATCATATACAACTAATAAATGACCGAGATTCATGCACAAATTTTACTCTGGGAAAAATGTACGACATGTAGGCGACCCTCTCGAGTTTGTCTTGTCGGTCTCTTTTGATTTACAACTCTGCTATCCCATAGGGTAGAATGGACTGACCCAACATTTTTGTGACGTCAGCTGTGTTTTTCCATCAACTGAGGCTCATGTTGAAAGAAAATCACTGTGACTGAGTTAAATTAACAGAAATTTGGATAACTAGCTTATGAAAAAGTATATTACTACTATAATTATATCGACTGTACCCGGGTTGGGGGGGCTGAAGGGTACGTCACGGAAATATTCTGTAAAACCCAGGAATTTTAATAATGTAATTTATTTGTCTATCTAATTTTACAACGCATTGGAATTTCGTGGACTGCTGTGCAATGCCAGAATTGCAATTTATACAGAGCCAATTTTTTAAAAACAAAATGTAAGTAGGATCTGTCATTTGCTTTCATCTATCTTCAATTATAATGATCTTTAGAAAATTCGAAAAGAATGCAACTATTGAATGAATGATGAACCATTTTACGTATGGAAAAGGTGAAAAAAAGACAGGATATTTGTTTCTGTCGGCTTAGGGGTGGGGATGGGGTTTCATTGTCCTGGACCAATTTAAATTTCAAAATTTCCAAAGCCCTGCTAATGAATATAAAAGTCAATAAAGATAATTAAAAGACTGTATTTTGATTCTTGGATCTGTTTTAACCAAAAGCTCAATATATGATATAATCACAGTGCTAATAAATCTGAAAGTCAGTAAAGATAATGATCAGATCTGGATCTCATACTTGTTTTATTTCATTATAATTACTGTGTTACTGTTGAATAAATATTAAGATAAGGTCAAGGTTAGTCTGTAATTGTGCAGACATCATAGTGCAGTCAGTAGCAAACCAGACTCCCAATTTTCAATCATGGGATATCATGGGTTTGATCCGCGGTGGCACACATCCCTTCAGACATTTGTCTCTCACCAATTGGTGGATTATCACAAACCTAAGTGGGATAGGAATTGGACGCTAGGACAGGATGTAATGGTAAATGTAGCGTAAGATATACCAGGAATCCATTGTTAAGTGCTCCAGCTGCAGCGATACAACTGAAAAATTATAAAGTGGTGTTAAATCCCATTTAAACAAAAAAAAAAACATATTAAAATAAGCTATGGAAAACATAGCAGGACAAATGGAAAATGCTTGATATAAATTATATTGTCTATTCTTACAATGTCAATATTATTTTTGGTTTTTTTTATGCCCCTACCACTTAATGGGGGGGGGGCATATAGATTTGCCTTTGTCCATCTGTCAGTACTTCCGTCCTTCCGTCTGTCCTGAAATTGTCCGGGGCATATCTCTGAAATATGATAGCTATCAACTTGAAAATTCATAGATGGATAGACCTCATTGAGGAGAAGTGCAGTGCACAAGAACCACAACTCTTGCTTGCATTATTTTGGAGTTATTGCCCTTTGTAATTTTAAAGACTTACATTTTGTCCGGGGTATATCTCTGAAAGTATAATAGCTATAAACTTGAAACTTCATAGGTGGATAGACCTCATTGAGTAGAAGTGAGTTGCACAAGAACAACAAGTCTTGCTTGCATAATTTTGGAGAAATTTCCCTATGTTATTTTAAAGACTTACATTTTGTCCGGAGCATATCTCTGAAAATATAATAGCTATCAACTTGAAACTTGATAGGTGGATAGACCTAATTGAGGAGAAGTGCATTGCACAAGAACCACAACTCTTGCTTGCATAATTTGGAGTTATTGCCCTTTCTTATTTTGAAGACTTATATTTTGTCTGGGGCATATCTCTGAAAGTATAATAGCTATCAACTTGAAACTTCACAGGTGGATAGATCTCATTGAGGAGAAGTGTATTGCACAAGAACCGCAAATCATGCTTGCATAATTTTGGAGTTATTGCCCTTTGTTATTATAAAAGCTACCGGGAGGCATCTGTGTCCTGTGGACAAAGCTTTTGTTTCAATAGACCAATTGCTAGCCCCACATACTCTGTTGGCCCTACCTATTGAATCTAACACTAAGTTCTACTTCTATTTTAAATGGAGTTACTTTGAAAATTTTTGGCCAGTTGCATGAAATTAAAAAGTAGAATGTTTGGCTAGAAAACTAATTATTGTAACTACAGCTTGAATAAACTGTAGTTACAATTTTTAAGTCACCAATCCAATGTATGGTAAAGCTTAACAAAAATTATTGCCTATGTCAAAGTTAAAAAATCTCTTCTGGTCTAAATGAATAATTTTATTGGTCAACTGGTTATTTGCTTGAAAGACACAATTGGACAATTCGTATGCAATTTGAGTTGTCATTAATCTTCACCTTTTTCAAATTTTGACATCTAGTAATAGGTGAATAATTTTAAATAATTTTTCTTTTCAAGTGATAAAGATGGAAAATTAGCTCTCTCACCCAAACAAAAACAGAGATTTCACAGATGGGTGAGACCTGAAGAATTCTGTGATAATCCACAAATGATCTATGCAGTGTCCAGTTTTAGCATTAGACAGGCAAGTTAACCCTAAGTATTTACCATTAGACAGATATGTTGACTCTAAGTTTTGGTTTGAGTTAAGTAAGTTAACCCTACCGAATAAATGTATTCCCACAACATCATGCTTCTTAACTCCCCTCTAGAAAAAGGCTTCGGAAACAAGAAATGAAGAAATTGCTTGTAAGCTTGAAGCAATTTCTTCTTTATTTACAATGTTTTCTTTCATAAAAAAAATCCATCAACAAATAATTGTCACTTTCAGCATTTTGAATTTGGACAAGTCTAAATTTGGTAATGGGTTAAGCAAATAACTCAAGAGAATCCTTAACCCATTCCAACACAAGAAAATTTTAGACTGGTCCAAATTGAAAGAAGCTGCAGACGATAATTTCAAGTTGATAGAATTTTAATTTTTTTCGTCTTATGGGATAGAAAACATTGTGGATAATGAAGAAATTGCTTGTTACAAGCAATTTCTTCATTGTCCAAAATGTTTTCCAAAGCTTTTTTCTTGTGGGGCGTAAAAAGGAGGGCTTGAGTTGGAATGGGTTAATCAAATCTCACATAAGCTTGCATTTTGATGACATAAAAGAAAAGAATTTAGGAAAACAATATTTAAAATGAAGAAATTTCTTATTACAAGCAATTCTTTCTTTTTCTTATTTTCTACCCCCAAAACTTGACATTTGACATTTTATGAAATTGAATTTATGTATCATAATATTGGCCTTTTCTCCTGTTGCTACAGTGATTCTTATAAGTGATCATATTGTATTAACAATAACTTCAGACTTCTTTTAACCCTTTAAAATTTAATACATCTAAACATTCATTTCCAACTACTATTGGAGCATAAGCTCCAAACATTCATATACTGGATTTATCCCATTTATAACTGTCGGCTTCTCTCCCTGTCTTGCATTTGCTTCCCTTTTTGTATGGGACCTGAGCCGCCGTCATAGCGCAGTTGGTAGCGCGTCGGACTTTCAATCTAGAGGTCCCGTGTTGGATTCCCGACGGCGGCACTCATTCTTTCCAACTATTTGTCTCTCACCAATGGGTCGATAATCGTAGACCTATGTGGGATAGCAGCTGGAGGCTAGGAAAGGATGTAATGGTAGTACTGGTGTGAGAAATACCAGGATTCCATTGTTAGGTGCTCCAGCCGCCGCGATATAACTGTAAGATTGTTGAAAGCGGCGTAAAACCCCATTCAAACAAACAAATGTATGGGACCAAAATACTACATTAACAAATCAAATCTCTTGTTTCGCATCTTCCTCTCCAAAATGTTCATTGAAGAAAATGTTGGTAGCAGATGGGCATGTTTGTCCTCGACCCATCAATATAATATTTAGTATTGATTTTATGAATTTGGACTGTGGCTACTCTGCTTATTCCTTTATGAATAAAAATATAAGCTTCCACAATAGGCTCATTCATCATGGTACATTTGTTGTCTGCCACTTCTTTGAATTGGACCTGTCTAAAATGTTTGTAATCTGGTTATAGGTTAACACTTGTCATTCTGAACCCTGAATATTCCTGTTTTTGCAGCAGGTATAGACAAAGATCAGCCTGCAATTAAGTGCAGTCTGATCTTTACTATATCCACTGGTTGTCACTCTTAGGCCAGAAATTAATTTTCAAAAGAAATATTGACCCTCATTAAGACCTTCCAGTGCTACCAGTCTTTTGATTTCAAAGCAATTCTCTATAGGATCTTAATTCAGCATGACAAGAATAAAATGCTGAACCCGGAATATTCCTATCTGAGCAGGACGTATAGACAAAGATCAGTCTGCACATATGTGCAGGCTGATCTTAGTGTACACCACCTGCTTGTCTATTTTAAGGTGGAATTGTTTATCAAATCAGTTTTCAAATGAATTGTTGACTCGTAATGAATGCTTCAAGTGATTTAATTCCTTTGATTTAAGTGCAATTTTAAACAGGATTTTATTCAGCGTGACAAGGGTTAAGATCTGAATCATGTACACTGGAGCTGACAAGTTCAGTAAAGAAGGTATAGTGGAGAAAGGATTAAAAAGGATAATATTGATTTATTTTCAGACAGTTGTATCTGACTGCAGTTTTGTCGCATCCCTCGCTATAAGTGCTCAATATGAAAGAAGGTTCAATAAAAAACTCATTACCAGGTAAGTGCAATTACAAAGCCTTGGAAAGTTCTTGGACAAATCTTTGACTTTTGATAAAGAATTGACCAATCACAGCTTTAGATCAACTAATCAGTTGCCCAATGAAATCATTCATTTAGACCAGAAATGATTTTGTAATTCTGTCAGTGGCCGCCATTTTTGGTACTTTTTTTGTTGGTATGGTGACTTAAACATCATAACTGCAGCTTGTTCAAGCTTATCCAAACAAACATTACACTTTTTATCTCACCTGAGCATTGATTGCTCAAACTGAGCTATTGTTATTGCCAATTGACCAATGTAATGGTTTGTGTTGTTTGTTTGTCAACAATTTCTTTATAATTCTTCTACTATTGAACCAATTTTGATGAAACTTGGTAGGAATGTTCCTTGGGCGAAGCTCTTTAAAAATTGAGCACATAATTGAAATCCACCTTTAACCCTGGTTACCATGACAACAAAACATGTATAATTAATGAAATCTTTGAAAATCTTATTTTCTGAAACCAGACAACTGAGAGCTTTGATATTTGCATGCAGCACCTGCTATGGGATAGCTATCAAGTATGTTCAAATGATGCTCTTGGGTCATATTTGAACGCACCCATTTACATTGAAACAAAGAATGGAAACTTTGAAATTCTTCTCTGTAACCAGACAGCCTAGATCATTGATATTTAGTATGCAGCATCTCATACAAGACCACTATCTAGTTTGTTCATTTAATGACCCTAGGGTCATATTTAGACTTTGCCTGTGCGCATTTTATTTTAACATAGATATAAAGAAAGAAACTTAAAAAATTATCTCTAAAACCAAAATGTCTAGGTCATTGATATTTTGTATGTAGAATCTCCCAGTGAATCATTACAAACTTTGTCCATATGATGCCCTTTTGGTCATACTTGAGCTTTGCCCAGGCACTCCCTATTATATAACATACAAACAAATCTTCTTCTATGTAAGTTGAAGGCCTAAAGTATTGATGTTTGGTATGTAGAAGGTTGTTCATGTCATGACTCTACAATCATATTTAGTTTTGCCAGGGTGCACCCTATTTGTAACCCTTGTCATCCAGAGTACACCTTAACTTGTATAGAAACAATGAAGAAAAAGTTATTCAGAATCTTCTTACGACAAGTCACCAATAGCCCTCTTGTATGTTTCTTGTTTCTGACCATAAATTTTGCATAGTAACACTGTGTAAAATCTAAATGGAACTTCCTGTGGGAGTCAAAGGGCAGGGTCAGCAGAGTAACTGGGTGGGGCAAATATTGGTCGCTTAATGACCTTATAGGACAAAGTTGTCATGTAATACTGCACTCAAAATATGTAACCGATTACCTCTGTCATTCAGATAATGGTTGACCAATCAAATCGATCAATAAGACAGGAAGTATATATTGAACTTTGACATTGATGTCAAGACTTTTCATCGGTCAAGTAAGTGAAGAATATGAGAGGGAGGCTAAATATGTAAATTGGCTGCAGGAGTTCAACATGCAAGTGTGCTATCTCTGTTCCTATTAAAGATTTGCACTGAAACTTTGCACATGCTTTTGTGACAATGATACTCTGCAAAGATTTGTGACTCTGACATTTATTTTATTGGAATAATGACCCTCTTACTAATTAGATGTTTGATAAAAGTTTTATTTCCAAGAGTACATGACATTTCTCATTAACCATGTAAACTTTTCTTTGAAACTTTGCATATGTGTTAAAATATTGCACTACAGAATTTTGAACTGGTCTAAATTCAAAGAAGTTGCAAATGACAATGGGAAGCCTTTTAGTATCATTATGGATAATGAAGAAATTGCTTGTTACAAGAAATTTCTTCATTTTCCACATTTTTTCCAAAGCTTTTTTCATGAAGGGCATTAAAAAACTTGATCGTGTGGGAATGGGTTAAGGGTCATAATTATACTCCATAACATGGCAAGTTATTGCTTATTTTTGTGTGTTAACTACAGTCAAAACTGTGTTAGCGGTCACCTGAGAATAGTGGCCAATCTGCGTATAATGGCCATCCCAGGTCCGCCGGTGCAATTTGCTCTTTAAAATTACTGTGAATAGCGGTAATCTGTCGTACGTGGCCAGCGGTCACCTTTAATTGTCCAATTTGCACTTAATGTATATCCCTTTAAAAGGACACGCGACCCGATTAACTGCTGACAGGTGTCGTGTAAAAAGTCAATAATGCGTCTGGCTAATCTTATGCATAAACTTTTCAACATAGATAAACATGAACACGCCACTTAAAGGTGTACTCTATCAACGTGTGTTTGATTGAATGCAATAAGTGCCGAGTTATGTTGATATGAAGTCTAATTATGTATCCAGTTTGTAAGTTTACCACACAGCAAAATTTTAGACTTGTCCAATTTCAAAGAAGTTGTAGACGTTTTAACTCAATAATCATCTTTTGCGGTAGAAATATTATGGATAATGCTACTTCTTCATTTCCAACAATAGTTTCCAAAGCATTATTTAGGGGCGTAAAAAAAGCGGGGTCGCGTTGGAATGGGTGCGGGTCTGGATCCGAATATATTTTCCAAGCGGTTCATAGACATTATATACCGGTATTTAGGAAACATATGGTCGAAATAGAGAATCTAAAATATATTTTTCGGCGAACTTTCGAAGAAAATAAATTCAACAGAATGTTGGTCTCGATCATGAGTCGTTTGACGTTTTATCATGCAACAAATTATCGTACACCGACCGTAATGCGCAGTAAATGTTTAACTCTAGACAAACATGTCAATGTTCTTCAGTTTCTTGATCGCGGTCGGTCGTCGCTTCCGAGTTTCAGTTGTGCAAATTAAAAAATGAATGGAAATACTTTATTAAGAATACATAAATATTGGTGTGTTTACTATTTTCTTTATTTTGTACATTTTATGTAGCCATTCTCATAAGGAGACGCATCATTGGATCATGACTACCTTATGTCAACGGGGTTGTACCCCCCCCCCCAAAAAAAAACAACAACAACAAAAAAACTGATCTGTGTTAAGTAGCCAACTGTCGTATGTGGCCAGTTTTGATCTGTCCCTTGGCTGGCTGCATACGACAGGTTCGACTGTACTCAAAATTTTCTTAAAACTTTGCAAATGTATCTAGGGTTATAACTCAACTCTTAAGACAAAGATTCATTAAGTTGACTTTTATTTTAATGGAATTCGGCCTCTTTTTGCCTTAGAAATTCTTGGTTAAAGTTTTTAATGGAAGATATTATATCTTTGTTGCTTCACAATGGTTGGAAGTTAAATCAGTAAATTAATCTGTAGGAGTAATACATGTCTTAAGTCCTTTCAGTTTTACAAGGATTAACATTCGGATGTGTGGAGAGGTATTTTCATTTGACAGTTAAACAGTGATAGCTCATGCATGCCTTAACAAGTTAATATTTGAAATCTTTTTAAATTGTTTCAGTATAATATATCCCCAGAACAAGAATGGTGACCCAGTATATAACCCATGTGGAAAATACATGATCAAACTTAACATAAATGGTGTCCATAGGAAGGTAAGTTAGTCTGGATGGATTTCAAAATACAGTAGAACCTCGTTAATTCGAACGTCACTGGTTCGTAGGTATGTGTTAGTTCGTATACTTTACGCGGTCCCGATCTTTTTCCTTCTTTATCTTTGTAAGAAAACTCTGTCTAATTCGAACATCAGTGGTTCGTAGTTCGTAGGCCATTTCAAGTCCCGAGAGTATGATTATAGCACCAACTCCTATGTTTAATTCGAAGGTGTGATAAATTAATTGTCTCCAATCACCACCTACCTTGACTTTCACACCTGCTGATCTATATGACAATTATGTTTTATCATGTACCTTTAATTAAAAGGGACTGTTTGGTTTGTAAGGTGGGTAATTAATCGAATAAAGATTACCGTAATTAACGCCGAAAATTTACTTTAAATTGACGCATCCCCATTAGTATCAGTGTTATTTGTCACTTAGAAATTCTAGCCATTTTTTTCTGCAGTTGCTTTCTTCACAATCGTCGGTCCTTCTTTTTATGATTTAATGATATAATACTTTGCGTGATTTGATCCATTGTATTGTAAAGGGAAATCACCCAGACCATTTGATACAAACACTGTGTTTAAAAAATGCCAAAAAATTAACAGAGATAAAAAGCATAAAAATACAAGACGAGTAATTTTTAATTTTCCTCAATTAATATCTGCAGGTCTTGTTAAGAAAAAATAGCCAATTTAGAACCAATTCCTAAATGGAGGACAGAACAAAACCATGTCAGATTCCCTGTATCTCAAACAGCCGACCTCTTGCCCTCCGTTTTGTTCGTACTACGCTTAATTCGTATAAATATCCCCGGTCCCTTGCGTTACGAATTACCGAGGTTTTACTGTAACTTGTCACAGTTGTTCCCTTTGAAGATTAATAGTGTTAGTAGTTCTTTTTGATACTCCCAAGGTCAAGGTCACAACAGAAGGTCATGTGACAAGCAGCTGTGTCTGATACATTCCTAGTTGAACATTTCTGTCTGATAACACAGTACTACAATTAATAAGTGATGTTTAACTATTAAGTAAAATACAGTAAAACCCCTCTAGTACGACCACTTGTGCTACTTTTTGAAAGTTTTTGTAATAGTGGGGTGGTTGAAATACTGAGGTCTAGTCATTGTTGTCAAATAATTCATGTTTATTTTTTCTTCATTATTTGAATAGATTTATACTGTATATACAAAAATAAAACTATGAAAACATGTATTACAGGAGAATCTAATGTCATTTTCAAATTTACAATCTTTGATAAGTTCTTCTTTCCCTCTTCTCCATTTTGATTTGAATCAGAAGTCCAACATCAGTTTATTTGTATGTAAGTACAGGTTCAAAGTGTCAAACTATTGATATCATATCTTCTATAATGCGAATACCAAACATCAATTAAGTCGAAATAGAAAAGTTAATTGCTAAACCAATCTTATCTTCTCAGATACTTTTTCACTTTCGACTTTATTACTCGAGTCAAAACCTATGACATATTCAGATAACAATTAAAATAATAAAAGTTATAATTTCTAAACATGATCAGCCACTTTAATCTATTCAATCCATTCCCACACAATGACACTTTTAAACGCCCCTCAAAATGAAAGCTTTGGAAAACATTGTGGAGAATGAAGAAATTGCTTGTTACAAGCAATTTCTTCATTATCCACAATGTTTTCTACCCTCACAGACAAAGTTTTTGAAGATTTCATCAACTTAAAATTGTTGCTTTCTTTGAATTTGGACCAGTCTAAAATTTTGTTGTTTGGTAAAAGGTTAATATAAATAACGCCTATCATGATTAGGGTTTTATATCACATAATCAAGAATCTGTTGTTGTATTCACAATGCATTGTACCCAATTAGTGTCGGTCCTAGCAAGTGTGAAATCAGGTGGTCGGTCTTGAGGTGTGAAGTTACTGGCTGTTTTTGTGGGGTTCAAAATAGTGTATCAGCTATAGTTGGTAGTGAATTTAGTGGTCGTAATTTGGAATAGCAGGGTGCCGGTTTTAGAGGGGGTTTGCGACCATTGAAATAAAAAAACAATTGTTTGTTTGAATGGGGTTTTACCCCGCTTTCAACAATCTTTCAGTTATATTGCGGCGTCTGGAGCACCTAACAATGGAATCCTGGTATTTCTCACACCAGCACTGCCATTACATCCTTTCCTAGCCTCCAGCTGCTATCCCATGTAGGTCTACGATTATCGACCCATTTGTGAGAGACAAATAGTCGGAAAGGATGAGTGCCGACGTCGGAAATCATACCCGGGACCTCTAGATTAACAGTCCGACGCGCTACCAACTGCGCCATGACGGCGGCATTAAAAAAAAACAAAATATATGTTATATCCAAATTCGATCCTAATAGTGGGGTGCCCATATTTCTTGGGTGGCCGTAAGTAGAGGTTTTACTGTGTTTTTCAAAGTGTTATTTTTGGATAAACTTTTAAAGCTCAGTACATCTGTCCTTTGTTTTATTTTATATGCATAATTTCATTTCTGATATTGAATGTTTGAAAACAATACACATATATTGAGTGGAATTTTAAATTCTCTTTACTCTCCATGATACCATTTTTTTTTTAAAAAAAGTAATTGCTTTGGTTTGGAACAATAGAATAATAGAATCTAAACCTATAAATTTTATGTTAAAAATATAAATCTTTGAGAAAGCTACAGTGAATAAAAAAATCTGTGATACTGTTTCACGTATTATTTCTACATTAAGTTAATTGTATATTGCTAACCCTTGTCGTGCTGAATAAAAATCATTTTTTAGAATTGCAACAAAATCAAAGTACTGAAATGACTGGAAGCACTAGCTGCTGGACAATATTTCATATGAAAACTGATTTTATAAACAATTCTGGCTCAAAAGGAACCAGCCAGTGGTGTAGACTAAGATCAGACTTCACATATGTGCAGTCTGATCTTAGTCTATACCTCCCACCAAACAGGAATATTCCAGGCTCAGCATGACAAGGGTTAATCTATTATGTATTATGATGTACATATAATTGTATAGTATAAGTAGAAAAAATATATCTGTCTTTCTAGTCAGACTTTTACATAATATTGAGTGATTCGTTATTACATAATATTCAGTGATTCTTTTTTACATAATATTCAATGATTCTTTTTTACTTAATATTCAGTGATTCTTGTGCAGTCATAATTATGTAATTGTTATCCTTAGGTGATAGTCGATGATTTTCTACCCATGAGTCAACATGGAGAGTTACTGTGTTCCTACTCCAACAACAAAAGTGAATTATGGGTCTCGTTATTGGAGAAAAGTTACATGAAAGTGATGGGAGGATATGATTTCCCAGGGTCAAACTCAGTAAGTTGTAGAAACTCATGATATGATTTCCTAGGATCAAACTTAGTAAGTCGTAGTAACTAGTGATTACATAAGGATTTCCCAGAGTCAAAGTCGGTTATTTTAGTTGATTACTAAGAATAATCATAAGGATTTCCCATTATCAAACTCTAACTTAAAGTTTGTTACAAGTGATTATATAGGGATTTTCCAGGGTCAAACAGTGTAAGTTAAAGTCAGTTATTAGTGATTACATAGTGAAAAAAACTTCCTCTGTAACTCATTACCATACAATGACCCTTCCTGGCTCACTTAGGAAATACAATCATGGAAATCTTTGTTGGTAAACAATTTATTGCTTGAAAGAAGCAATTTCTCCTTTTCTAACAATGTTTTCTACCCTATCTGGTACTTATTTCCAGTTATAAAGCAATTAAAATAAGTTGTCTGCAATTTCTTTCAATTTCGACCAGTATAAACTTTTGTCGTCTGGAAAAACTGGCATAAAACTCCTAAAGCTCCTTTATGAAACCCATTCCCACACAAGACCTCTCTTTTATGCTCCTCAAGAAAAAAGCTATGGAAAAAATTGTGGAGAATGAAGAAGTTTCTTGCATCAAGCAATTTCTTCATCATCCACAATTTTTTCTATCCAAAATGACATTAAAATTAAAATTCCATCAATTTGAAATTATCGTCTGCAGCTTCTTTCAATTTGGACAAGTCTAGAATTTTGGTGTGTTGGAATGGGTTAATCAAACCTTAAGGCTCATCCTTAATTATCAAATCAAGACTTAAATTATCTGTGTCTAGTAATATACTCCTGCATGATTCAGAACTTGAGTTGCTTTGTGGGATAGCAGCTGGAGGCTAGGAAAGGATGTAGTGGTAGTACTGGTGTGAGAAATACCACAAATCAATGTTAATGGTGCTCAAGCCTCCACAATATGACTGAAATACTGTTAAAGTGGTGTTAAACCCCATTCAATCAATCAATCTCATATGAATTGTCTTGATTTTCATCTGACTGGAGTTGTAATTTGTAAGGTGTTTGCCTGTTTGTATGCTGATAATAATCTGCTTTTAACATGAAGAATCTGCTCTTCTGCTCTTGTTACATTTGTTATTTATTTTTGTTCAATGAGGATTGTTCTTGTGTTATCTTCCCTTTGTCCTCTTACCATTAACCCATTCCCCACAGTGGTGCTTTATAGCTGCTCTTAAAGAAAAAAACTTAAAACATTGATGAAAATGAAGAAATAGCTTGTACCAAGAATTTTTCTCATTTTTATACCCCCACAACAAAGTTATGGGGGGGTATACTGGAATCAGGTTGTCCGTCCGTCTGTCTGTCCGTCCGTCTGTCCGTCCGTCCGTGGACATAATTTTGTGTCCTCTTCTCCTCCCACATTTTTTGACCAATTTTGCTGAAATTTTATCAGGTTGTTTCCTATCATATGAAGTTGTGCACCTGCAATTTTCATCTTGATCCAGTCGTTAGTTTCAGAGTTATGCCATTTTGAACTTTTTAATGGGGGGGGGATAGTCAAAATTTAAAATTGCAAAACTCAGTAACCATAAGGGGAGTTACCAAATTTGGTAAGTAACATCATCTTGTTGGACTTTACAAAATATCGAACAGTTTATTTCCTGAGGTCAAATTTGACCCCGCCCCCCGGGGGTCAAAAATTTAACATAGGCTCATATTGACTTTTCGTGGATATAATTTTGTGTTATCATCTCCTCACACAGTTTTCTTTGACATAGGCTCATATTGATCAACTCTAGCAACAAACACAAAATCAGAAAGAGGTGGAGGGTTGGCAATGTTCATCCACCATGACATGCATGTGATTAAACAGCTTCAAATTCCACTCCTTCATAGAAAAGCCTTTTTAGCGGTGTGGGGGGTATTCTCGTCAGCCCTTGAGGGCAACAGCTCTAGTCCACAATGTTTTCAAAACAGAAAGTTGAAAAAATCTAAAATTTCATAATTTGTGGTCTGCAGCTTCTTTAAATTTGGACCAGTCTAAACATTGGAGTCTGGTATAAGGTTCAATCAGAGATGTGCAAAATTGTAAACTGGTCATTTCACGTGATTATCTTTGTTTTTTATCCTTGTTCAGTATGGGGAAAATGCCCTTTTTATGCCTACGCATCAAAAGTTTGAGGGCATATTGTTTTACCGTTGTCCGTCTGTCTTTCCATCAACTGTCTGTCGGTCTGTCTGCAAAACTTAACTAAAAAACTTAACAATTACTACCAGCCTATTGAAGATACAATGCTCACATTTGGCATGATGATACATCTCTGTAATACGCATCTCCTCATGTCAAGGTCATGTGATAAGGTCAAGGTCACATACCAAGGTCAAACACACACACAAAAAAAACTCATGTACGGTGTGGGCATTGTGCTTCACAAACACGTCTTGTTAATATGTTTTGCAGTTTGATTATAAATGAAAATCCCTAAATGTTATTAGTTTATGGTTCATGATTAACATAGTCAAGTATTTTTAAGCTGAAACAAACATTTTCAGCTCTGAAGAAGCTTGCTTCATTCTGCTGGCCTTTAAACCAGACAGAAAGAAAACTAGGGATTCAGTCTGAGTAAAACACTGATGAAGACCAATGTATTTCAGAGTATTCAAGAAAGATAACTCAAGAATGGCCCCCCCCATTACTTTTTGTTTGTTTGAAAATCTAATTTAAAAGAAAATATTTGTTTCAGAATATAGATCTCCATGCATTAACTGGCTGGATACCAGAAAGAGTTGCTATAAATGAAAAAGATGAGAGATTTGAAAAGGACAAAGAATTTAAAAGAATCCTAGAGCGCTTCCATAAAGGTCATTGTTTGGTTACTGTGGCAACAGGAGATATTCCAGAGATAGAGGCAGATAGAGCAGGGCTGGTCCCCACTCATGCTTATGCCATGTTAGATATTAGAGAAGTTAAGGTATGGCGGCCTTACTAGAGTGTAGATAAAAATATCCATATAATGATCTTATAGGATAGGATAAAGCATGGCTTTATACAAGATTATTAGCTCACCTGAGCACAATGTGCTCTGGGTGAGCTATTGTGATCCATCATCGTCCGGCATCCGGCTGTCAGTTCACAATTACAAAAAAAATCTTCTCTTAAACTAACCATCGAATTTCAACAAAACTTCAAAGGATGATCTTTAGGTCATGCTTTTTCAAAATATTTCAAAGAATTGAAACCCATGAAGAACTTTGGTTGCCATGGCAACCGAGTGAAAAAAACTTTAAAAAAATCTCCTCCTTCCAAACCATTAGGCTCAGAGCTTTGATATTTGGTATAAATCATCAATTGACCCTCAACCAAAATACTTCAAAGAATGACCATATCTTGAAAAGTAGCCCTTTTCTGTGCAGTTCCTGATTTTACATAGAAATAAAGAGGGAAATCTTTTAATATCTTCTCCCAAACCATTAGGCCTAGAGCTTTGATATGTGGTATAAATCATAATCTATTGACCCTCTACTAAAATACTTCAAAGAATGACTGTATCTTGAAAAGTGGCCCTTTTCTGTGAAATCCCTGATTTTACATAGAAATAAAGAAAGAAATCTTTAAAAATCTCATACCAAACCATTAGGCACATAGCTTTGATATTATGTATAAATCATCATCTATTGACCCTCTACCAAAATACTCCAAAGAATTACCGTATCTTGAAAATTAGCCCTTTTATGTGTGATCCCTGTTTTAAGAAATAAAGAAAGAAATCTTTGAAAATCTTCTTGTCCCAAACTATAAGGCACAGAGCTTGAATATTTTGTATGTATCAATGTCTATTGACCCTCTACCAAAGTACTTCAAAGAATAAATGCATGTTGAAAATTTGCCCTTTCCTGTGCCATCCCTGATTTTACATAGAAATAAAGAAAGAAATCTTTGAAAATCTTCTTGTCCCAAACCATTAGGCATAGAGCTTTAATATTTTGTACATATCAATGTCTATTGACCGTTTACCAAAATATTTCAAAGAATTACCTTACTCTGAAAATCAGCCCTTTCTGAGTGATCCTTATTTTACATATGAATTAAGAAGGATATCTTTGGAAATCTTCTCTTAAACCATTAGTCCTAGAGCTTTGATTTTTGGTATGTATCTATGCCTATTGACCCTCTACCAAAATACTTCAAAGAATTACCATACTTTGGAAAGTAGCTCTAAATGGAACAATCTTCAATATACCTAGGACTAAAGTTGAAAATCTTTAAAAAATCTTCCCCAAAAATAATCAGGTGAAGTGCCTTGATTAAAATAAAGCCTTGAGCCACCATATTTGGGTGAGCGATATAGGACCATCATGGTCCTCTTGCTGTAAGAATAATTCCTCTGTTTTAGTTCATTAAATATCCAGCACCCAGAAACCATGTGTCAAGCACATAGGCTTTTATGCTCTCATATTTTGGACATCTTTTTTCATGATTACATCTTCCACTTCACTCCTTTTACTTTGAAACTTTGAACATCAATCATTGGTTATAATTATCTAATATTATATTTTGATTCTGAAGTGTTTCCTTTTAAGAAATTTTATGATAGATATTATGTTTTGTTATTTAATGGATTAATGTCCTAATAGGAATATAACTGTTTTGTATTACAGGGTAAGAAGTTATTTATGTTAAAAAATCCCTGGAACCATTTAAGATGGAAAGGTCGATTTTGTGAAAATGATGTGACAAACTGGACCCCAGAAATGCAGAAAGCTCTCAACTACGATCCAAAAAGTGCTCAAACCTATGATAATGGTAAGTTACTCCATCAGCCAGAGGATAGAGTTTAACCTATTCCAAACAAATCCTGTTTTTGACGCCCCTCAAGACAAACAATTTGGAAAATATTGTGTAAGATAAGAAATTGCTTGTAACAATGTTTACTACCCCAAGAGACAAAGATTTTAAAATTTCACGAAGTAAAAATTGAAATGAGCAGCTTCTTTGAATTTGGACCAGTCTAAAAATTTTGTTGTCTAGGAATGGGTTAAGATTAGAGCAGGTATCAATTAAAATTGAGTAAACAATTATGAATATGCATTGTAAAACATATTGTATATTCTTGTGAGAAATGAAGAAAATACTTGACTTAATATCAATTTCATGATTTACCTTCTGCAAATTCACTGCTAGTATTGAAAAATCTTGTATTAAGAGGACAACACCTACCCGATTCTACTCAAATTTTCACTTGTAAATTTTCAAACAACTTGATAAATAACTTTATTGTCTATGAATATTTCTGCAACAGTCGTGACGCTACCTGAAGGATATCATGATGTGACATTATTTCAAAATAGTGGTATTCATGGTCTCGTAACTTCAGATCTGCACATTGCTTGAGGCAAAAACCATCGTTAGTCAGTCAATTGATAGACTAAATCATGTCTGAAGACAATTTGCCACAAATACAGCTAGGATTACCAAATTTGGCATTGATATCCATCTTGGTGTGTTGATATTCATTATTGAATCCATTATATGTCAAGGTCACAGTATGACCTTGAACTTTACCTGTGAAACACCAAACATAGTCCAGATGATAACTTGACACAGAATAGAGCTGGTTGGAGTGTTTCTAGTTATTTATTGTACATATCTCAAACAAAAGGAATTCACTGTATTTTGTGGCACTGCTTATTTCATTTGTTTAATTTGTCAATTATCCCAATTTATTTGTGTTTATTAATCTTTCAGGTGTGTTTTGGATAGATTATGAATCTTTGATACATTTTTATGATGTAATTTATATCAACTGGAACCCAGATCTCTTCAAGTTTACTACCTGTATTCATGAGTAAGTCTGTAAAGATTGTATTTGATTGTATTTGATTGTGTGAAATTTTGATAGCATTATACTTCTAAGAAATGTTTTGTAAAACTTGTATCAAGCAACCACTCAAGGGACGGCCAAAACATGGTTGCTAAAGAGAATGGTCCCTTAATACATTTTTGTGACATGCTGGATTGATTGTACGTAAATTGTTGCAGAATTCTCACTCAAACCTATGTTGTTCAAACTCATGAGAATAGTCCCATAGAGACTAATACCATTTGATTTAGTTACTGTATTTTATTTTACAAACTCTTCAACTTCTCTAAGGCTTATGTGTTTTGGAAAGGGAATTTTAATTATGTTTACTTCATAAAAGTGGTCGCTTTATTGAGGTGATCCCTTAAGCAAGATTGTCTTTATTTGATAAGAAATTAATACTATACTGTACAAAACTCCATCAAGTCATATAAATAGATCAATCACAGCTGTCAATCCATAACCATTTGACCAATCAAATCATTCATGTAGAAAATAATTGAGACATGAATTCCAACATTTGCCACCATTTTTATTTAAGTTTTTTGTTGGTTTGGCAACTGAAATGTGGTAACTTAGGCTTTTTTAGGCAGTAGTTACAACATTCAGGTCACCAATCAATAATTCTACTCTTTTGTTGCATGCTACTGTCCATGAATTTTGCAAATTAATGCTGTTTAAAATCAAAGTGTGACTTCCTGCCTGAGTCGGTGGGCGTGGCATATGGACTATGTGGGCTAGGCCAGGGATTGGTCGATTGCATCTTCTTAACATAACTTCACCTATTGGTTCTTTCCATTTGTTTCTTGATCCTACTTCAAAATATATTTGTGTGAAATAGAAATGAATACATGTAGCTGTAATGATGGAGCTAATGAAGGTATGGCACAACATGTTGTAGATCATTTAAGAGATGAAGAGAATATTTTTTGTTTTCATGGAGGTATGAACCTAAAAAACCTAATCACACTGAATGAATATGTGAAGGGGATTCATACATTTTGTGATTAGGTTTTTGGTTCATACCTCCATGAAAACAAAAAATATTCTCTTCATTTCTTATAATTTAATAGTATCGAGCGAAAAAAGCAAAAACCCTACATCTTTTGATACCTTTTGGCAGGGCTCCGGAAATTTGGAAATTTAAATCGGTCCGGGAAAATGCCCCCCCCCCCGCCGGCAAAAACGACCCCCCCCTCCGCCGACAAAAACGAATACCCCCGCCTTTTTTCACCTTTCCCGTACGTAAAAGGGTTCATCATTCATTCAGTAGTTGCCTTCTTTTTCAAAAATGATGATTATAATCTTCAACGCGTGGAAAATAGATGAAATCAACTGGTAGATCCTACTTTCATTTTGTTTTTGAAAATTCGGATGTGAATAAATTGCAATTCCGGCAAAGTACAGCAGTCCACGAAATTCCAATATATTGTAAAATTAGATAGACAAATAAATTACATTATTAAAACTTCCGGGTTTTACAGAATATCTTGGTGACGTACGCTCCCCCCCTCCCCCCCCCCCCCTAGTATCGCCGATTTAATTATAGTATTGATATACTTTTTCATAAGCTAGTTATCCAAAGTTCTGTTAATTTAACACAGTCATGTCGATTTTCTTTCAACACGAGCGTCTGTTGATGGAAAAACACAGGTGACGTCAAATAAATGTTGGGTCAGTCCATTCTACCCCATGGGATCGCAGAGTCGTGACGTACATCAAAAAGACCGACGAGACAAACTCGAGTGGGTCGCCCACTAGTTGCACTATTTTCCTAGAGTGGAACTTGTTCACAAATCTCGGTCATTTATTTATTGTAGTTGATTTCCGATTTATTATTCGGATATATTCCACCCCTGAAGTAAGATTTAATTTTATTGACGGAACTAGCGATATTTTTAAGCTGTCGTTTTCGTTTATATTTAAATTATCTGTATTCTGCGGATTTCCAATTATTGTTTGAATTCTATCGGCTATGTTACTTACCGTGAATGAAAAACTATAAAACATATATTAACGACGTGACTTTTTTTACATATTTCAAACCCAGTTTCACGCGCTTTCTTGTGATAAATTAATTTCATAAAAGCGTTGTGCTGAGCTATTCCGATTTTGTACGAAGGGCAACTGAAGCCTGTTCATGTCTCAATTTATATACGCATCCCAGAAATTAGTTTCACGAGTAACGGCAATCTAATTGGACGCAGTACTAGATGTCCATATTGATAAGATTTAGAACGTGTGTAAGTCAAACCGATTCTCTATTGCAAATAGTTTACAAAACTCGATACCCGAATTTGACTACAAAACTCGATACCCAAAGTTCGGTCAAGCGTGAAACTGCAAATTAGGTCCACGTGCGGATGGGACTGGCCGGCGGGTAAACTAATTATCGATTTTTGGCACTTGTATATTGTCTCTTAATCTGCAGGTAACGTGTGAAATCCTTCGATTATTTCGGTTTCAAGTGTATTTTGATAGATGGTGGGCGAGTTTATCAATATTTCAAGGTGAAATTTAATGAAAATTTCGGACCGATTTTGGTGTAATTTTTGGGATTCCAATCGGTCTGGCAATTCAAAATTCGGTCCAGACCGGCAATTTATCGGATTTCCGGAGCCCTGCCTTTTGGTAAGGGACTATTTTGTGTGGAAGCATACAAAATCACTGTGTGCTCAAAATTTTGTTCATTGAGGTATGAATTGAATTTTTCGACCAATCAGAACGCTCATTTTAGATAGACAAAACTAACAATTAAATTATATTAAAGACAAACAAAATAAATGTGAAAATTCTTGGAAGTTTTTAGGTTGTTGAGGAAAAATAAAAACCATTAAGTATTTAGGTATACAAACAGTTACAAGATGTCTGTAATTCTGAGTATATAACCTCTACAGATTTTTCAATAAATGATGTTCAAACTTTTTGGGTATTTCTGCTCTTACGTTAATCATCATGGACTTCCTTTTTATACCCCCGCAAACTATGGTCCTTCTGTCTGTAGTTTTTTTGTGTCCGCTGGTGGGGGGAATTAGACCGCTTTGCGACCATTTCTAGTTGGTCTTGTTTTTCATTTGGGAGTCATTAAACACAAACCTAGAAGTCCTTAAACACAAACTTGTCATGTTGAACTTAGAGTATTTTTAGCTCAACAGAGCAAGATGTGCTCATGGTGAGCTTTTGCAATCGTTTAATTCTGTCGTCCTTTGTGTGGAATCACCAGTTGCAATGTTTACACTCCAGAGGCCACAGTTTTGACCAAATCTTCATGAAACTTTGGCAGGATAATTGTTAGGTCATAAGGATGAACCCTATTGATTATTGGAAGGTTCTGTTCGGAAACATAGGAAAAGGGGCTTGAATTACAATTTCTTTATTTACACTCTAAAGGCCACAGTTTTGACCAAATCTTCATGGAACTTGGCCAGAATAATTGTTAGGTCATAAGGATGAACCCTATTGATTATTGGAAGGTTCTTTTGGAAAGTACAGGAAAAGGGGCATTAATTATAATTTCTTTATTTACACTCTAAAGGCCACAGTTTTGACCAAATCTTCATGGAACTTGGCCAGAATAATTGTTAGGTCATAAGGATGAACCCTATTGATTATTAAAGGTTCTTTTGGAAAGTACAGGAAAAGGGGCATGAATTATAATTTCTTTATTTACATTCTAGAGTCCACAATTTTGGCTCAGTCTTCATGAAACTTTGCCAGACTATATGTTCTGTAATAAGGATAAACCCTATTGATTATGGGAAGGTTCTTTTAGAAAGCACAGGAAAAAAGACCTTAATGATAATTTCTTTGTTTATACTCTATAGGTCACAAAGTTTGCGCAATCTTCATAAAACTTGGCCGTAGTATATGTTCTGTAATAAGGATAAACCCTATTGATTATGGGAATGTTCTTTTGGAAAGCACAGAAAAATGGACCTTAAGTAAAATGTCTTTGTTTACAATCAAAAGCCACAATTTTGGCTCAATCTTCATGATACTTGGCCAGAATATTTGTCTGGTCATAAGGATAAATCGTATTGATTATGGAAAGGTTCTATTTGAAAACACAGAAAAGGGGACCTTAATGACAATTTCTTTGTTTAAACTATAGAGGTGATAGTTTTGTATTAATCTTCATGAAACTGGTTATAATTATTTGGCTCCATTTGCATTTTTTTTAATAACAAATGATTCAGGTGAGCGATTCAGGACCATCATGGCCGCAGTCATAGCACAGTCGGTAGTGTGTCATACTTCTAATCTTCACTCATGAGAGTCATAGGTTCGATCCCCGGGTCGGCCCATATTTTTTCCGATATTTGTCTCTAACCAATGGTTGGATAATCGTAAACCTAAGTGGGATAGCAGCTGGAGGCTAGGAAAGGATGTAGTTGTAGTACTGGTGTGAAAAATACCAGGAATCCATTGTTAGGTGCTCCAGCCGCTGTGATATGACTGAACTACTGTTATAAGCGGCGTTAAACCCCATTCAATCAATCAATTAGGACCATCATGGTCCTCTTGTTTATTTTGCTGTAAGCAATGATTAATATATACCAGGGAACCTTAGTCTACACCACCTGTCTTATTTTGTAAGCAAGAGTTGTTTAGAAAATGAATTTGTAAAGGGATATTGACACACAAAAAGGGCCTTTCAGTGCCATCAGCCCTTGATTCTTATACAATTTCGAAAAAAAAAAAGGATTTTATCAAGCGTGACAAGGATTAGAAATAGCCCATTCGATTTGAAGGTTACTCAAGAATCTTTCTCTATTATATCAGTTCCTGGCTAGCCAAGGAAGGCCCAAGAAAAGACAGATATAACATCAGTGATAATCCACAGTACAGATTGGATATAAAATCTAACCAGCCTTCAGCTGTATGGTGCCTTTTGACTCGACACATCACAGATAAGGTAAGATGGCCAATTTGTTCTCTGTATTCCCTGAATATCAATATAGACTGGATATGAATTCTAACAAGCCTTCTAGAGTATTGAGTCTGTTGATAGGGTACAATATTCTTTCAGTTAGCAGTTAGGAACAAAGAATACAAGGGTTCAAGGTAAACATAAAGTACTAACTAGTCAATATAATATGGTCATACTTGTTAACCCATTACCAGACGGCAACATTTTAGACCGGTCCAAATTGAAAAAAGTTGCAGATGATAACTTAAAGTTTATGCAATTTTGAATTGTTTCATCTTATTGGATGGAAAACATTGTGGATAATGAAGAAATTGCTTGTGACAAGCAATTTCTTCATTTTTCACAATGTTTTTCAAAGTCTAAAAGAGTCACTGAGTGGGAATGGGTTAAGAAGATCAGTTGAGTTGAAAACTTTTGACAGGTAGCTAGCCCTGCCCATAAAGCTCCTACAGGATGTTTCCCTTTGATATTAAAGAGCATTAATTTGCAAAATTTATGATCAAAAGCATATGACAAAAAAGTAAAACAGTTGGCTTGCAACCTAAACTTTATAACTAAGACTTGAATAGGCAGTAGTTACCACTTTTTAGTCTCAAAACCAACAAAAATGCTTCACAAAAATGTTGACCAATGTCAGAATTCAAAGGTCACTTTCTATCTAAGTGTATGATTTTATGAGTTGATTAATATTTTGTTTTACAGCCACAATCTGTCAGCAATATCCCCATCATGAAACATTTTTAGCTCTACTGGCCGAAAGGCCAGTAGAGTTATTGCTATGGCTTTTTCCTGTCCGTATGTTCGTCTGTCTGTCCATCACACTCTGGAGTAAACAGTTTTCATCAGATTCCCTTCAAACTTTCACAGAATGATTGTACTATCATAAGGATTGTTCCTTTCGAAATTTGGTATGATCCGTTAAGAAACACAGAAAAAGGGGCCTTATGAAAATTTAAATAAAAAAATCCTCATTAATAATCTAGAGTCAACAATTTTCAACGGATTCTCTTCAAACTTTCACAGAATGATTGAACCATCATAAGGATTGTTCCTTTCAAAATCGGATATGATCCCTTAAGAAACATGAGAAAAGGGGCCTTATTTAAATTTAATTCAAAGATCTTTGTTAACACTCTAGAGTCCACAGTTTTCATCTGATTGACTTCAAACTTTCACAGAATGATTGTACCATCATAAGAATTGTTCCTTTCAAAATTTGGTATGATCAGTCAAAGACCAAGGAAAAAAGGGGCCCTATAAAAATTGGATTAAAACAATCCTCGTAAACACAATAGTGTCCACAATTTTCAACAAATCCTTTTCAAACTTTCACAGAATGATTTTTACATTAAATGGATTGTTCCTTTCGGAAGTAGGTTTGATCCATCAAGTTTCATCAGAAAAGGGATCCTACGAAAATTTAATAAAAAAAAACTTCACCTGATTGACTTCAAACTTTCACAGAATGATTGTACTACCATAAGGATTGTACCTTTCAAATTGGGTCTGATCCATTGAGAAACATAGGAAAAGGGGCCTTAGGAAAATTCAATTAAGAAAATCTTGATTAATGCTTGTAAGTCCACAGATTTCATGGGATTGTCTTTATACACAAACAGAATAATTATACTTTTGTAAGTAGAATTCCCTTTGGAATTGGTTCAGATCCATCAAGTAACATGGGAAAAGGGGCTATATGAAAATTCAATTAATAAAATCCTGTTAACACAATGAAGCCCACAGCTTTGATCAGATTTTGTTGAAACTTTCACAGAATGATTGGAAGGTCATAAATATCATTCTTTTCATAACAGGGTTTGAACTGTCAAGAAACACAGGAAAAGGGGCCTTATGAAAATTTCATTTATAAATCCTTGTTACCAAGTCCAGAGCTTTCATCGGATTTTCTTCAAACATTCACAGAATAATTGTACAATGATAATGATTGTTGATGTTTGCATTAGACCTGATCCGTCAAGTATCACAGGAAAAGGAGCATTATGAAATATGATTTTAAAATCCTTGTATCACAATAAAGTCAACAGTTTTCATCAGATTCTGTATAAACTTTCACAGCATTATTCGCAGATTATTCCATCATGAGGACTCTTTCTTTTCAAATTAGGCGTGATCTGTCTAGTATCATGGGAAAAGGGGCCTTTTGATAAGATTTGTCTCTAATCCTCCTAACCAAGTCCCAGCTGCCGTCATAGCATAGTTGGTAGCACGTCGGACTGTCAATCAAGAGGTCCCAGGTTCGATCCCCGGCGGCGGCACTCATCCTTTCTGACGATTCGTCTCTCACCCATGGGTCAATAATCGTAGACCTATGTGAGATAGCAGCTGGAGGCTAGGAAGGGATGTAATGGTAGTACTGGTGTGAGAACTAGCAGGATTCCATTGTTAGGTGCTCCAGCCACCGCGATATAACTGAAAGATTGTTGAAAGCGGTGTAAAACCCCATTCAAACAAACAAATGTAACCAAGTCCAGAGCTTTCATTGAATTTTCTTCAAACCTTCACAGAATCATTGTACAATAATCATGATTGTTGATGCTGACATGAGACCTGATCCTTCAAGTATCACAAGAAAAGGAGCCTTATGAAAATTTTGTTTTAAAATCTTTACACCAAGATAAAGTCAGCAGTTCTCATCAGATTCTGTTCAAACTTTCACAGAATGATTGTACCATCATTAGGATTGTTTCTTTCTAAATTAGGCCTGATCTGTCTAGTATCATAGGAAAAGGGGCTGTATGGAAAATTATAACCAAATCCTCGTAAACACAAGAATGTCCTCAGTCTTTATCAGAATCTCTTCAAACTTGAACAGAATGATTGTACCATCATTTGGATTGTTCCTTTGTAAATTAGGTCTGATTGGTTAAGTGACACGAGAAAAGGGACCTTATGAAAATTTTAATACAAAACATCATTATTACAATAAAATCCTCAGTCTTTATTATTTTCTTCAAACTATCATTAGGATAGTTCCTTTGTACATTAGGTCTGATTTGTTAAGTTTCACGGAAAAATGGGCCTTATGAAAATTTTATAACAAAAATTCTTGACACAATTCAGTCCACTGTTTTCATTGGTTCTCTTTAACTTTTTAAGAATAATTGTACCTTCATTAGATTTGTTCCTTTTGAAATTTGGTTTGTTCTGTATCATGAGAAAGAGGCCCTATGAAGATTTCACTATAAACTCATTAACACAATAAATTCCACAGATTACACAGATTGATTGTACCATCATTCCAATTGTTGATTTTGACAGTGGGTCTGATTATGGCAAGTGTCATCTAAAAAGGGGCCTTATGAAAAACTTTCTTAATATTCTTGTTAACACAATGATATCCCTTGATTTCACCTAAAAATTTCACAGAATGTTTGTACTATCAATTAAATTGTTCTTTTCAGAACTGGATACAATCCATCAAGTATCATGTAAAAAGGGGCAATTTGATTTTTTTTTTAAATATTCTAGTAAACATAATGAAGTCCCAATATTTCATTGGATTCACTTTTAACTTTCATAGAATGATAAAACCAACAATAAAATATCACAGGAAAAGGGGCCTTATGAGAACTTGATTTTAATATCATTGTTAACACAATAAAGTCAACAGTTTTATCGGATTCTCTTTAAAGATGCATAGAATAATTGTGGCATTAGAACACAGGAAAAGGGGCCTTACAGATTATCATTCAAAACATTCTTGTGTATGTGATGAAGATCACAATCATTATCAAATTGTCTTTTAAATTTCACAGGACAATTGTCGGGTTGTAAGGAAAGTTCCTTTTGGAATGAAATTGATCCATCAGAAAACACAGGAAAAGGGGCCTTATTGATTTTCATTCAAAACAATCCTGTTTATGTGGTAAAGTCCACAATTATTGTCAGATTCTGATGAAAATTTCACAATTTGATTGTATAGTCATAAGGTAACTTTCTTTTGGAAATGGAATGGATCCGTCATGAAACACGGGAAAAGGGGCCTTGAGGATTGTTGCTTAAAATAATAAATGGGATAAAGTCCTTTTTTTTTCTTTATGCATTCTTCCTTGAGTAATTAACTTCCTTAAATATCAGATTTCTTTAACGGAAAACTTGATAACCAGTAGAGCGTCTCAGGCCCTCATGGGCCTCTTGTTGAAATTCTTACTTACACCAATACACCTATGACAACTTTATTTGATTGAGGTATTAAATTATTTGACTGAGATGCAAGGGTTGTTTTACCAATGTACAAGATTGTACATGGTTATTTGACTGAGATACAAATATTTTTGACTGAGGTTAAGGGTTATTTATCTGAGGTACAAGGTCTTTTGACTGGTATAAGATTGACCAACTGATGAACCAGGTTGTTTGAGGTATAAGGTTGGTTTAAGTACAAGGTTGTTTGACTAAGGAACAAGGTTGTTGACTAAGGAACATGGTTGTTTGACTGTGGTATTAATTTGTTTGACTCAGGTACAAGGTGTTTTACTTGTGTAAGAAGTTAAACTGAGGTATAAGTTTTTTTTTAAATGATGAACAATGTTGATTAACTGAGGTAATAGGTTGTTTGACGGGGGAACAGTGTGATTTGTCTGATCTGAGGTTAAAGGTTTTTTTTACTGAGCTTGACTGATTTACAAGCTTGACCAAAGCTATTTAACTGAGGTACAAAGTTATTTACCTGAAGTACAAGGTTGTTTGACAGTTGAACAAGGTTCTTTGACAGTTGAACAAGAATGTTTGACTGAGATATGAGGTTGTTTGTTATAGGAATAAAGTTTTTTCACTGAGGTATAAGGTTGTATGACTGGTGAACAAGAGTGTACAAGATTGTTTGATTGAGGTACATGGTTGTTTGACTTATGTACAAGTTTGTTTGATTGAGGTATTTGATTGTTTGACTTAGGTACAACAGATTTCCCCAGATGCTTACTTTAAACACAGCCTAGAATGATTTCGCTTCAATATTAAAACTTAATTTGGAGAGCCCTACTGTTAATCTTTATATTCCTCAGCAAACAAGCAAACAATCTTTGGTGAAACTTGACAGGGATGTTCCTTTGGAGAATCACTACAAAAGTTGTTTCAATTATTGAAACCATTAACACTAGTTGCCGTAGCCTCTGGGTCATAGTCATCCTGCTTGTGGAGACAAAGAAATAAAGAAGGAAATCTTTAAAGATCTTGCGTGGTCATTTGTCATGTTAATTCCTTTGATGACCATTAAGTCATTATTGTTCATAAATGAAATCAATAACTCTTGTTGCCATGGCAATAAGAAGGGTGAAATAAAAAATTTGAACATTTTTTAAAAAATCCTGTTTCTAAAAGCCTTGATATTTTACAAATGATATGTAGCATCTTCTTGTGGCCCTTACCAAGTTTTGAATTGTCATCTGAAATTTATTTCAATTTGGACTAATGTGAAAAATGTTTTCTTCATTTTCAGGCTGATTTTGCAGACAATAAGGAGTTTATTGCCTTACTTGTGTATGACACAGGTGGAAAAAAGATATTTTATCCCTGTAAGTTTAGATTTAAATCAAACTGAATAATTGAATACACCCCTTAACTTGTAAATTGCTATTTATTTTCATTAGACACTTATGTTATGTCATCAATTCCTCAATCACATAAAAACTACCTTACGAAGCAAATTAATTTAAAATCACTGTGTTTTTGTTTGTGCAACTCTTCCTATTTTTCTGATAGGAGTGAACTGAAAAATGTATGAATAGTAAATATATGGATCTCTATGATGTCTTGTTTTGCAGGAGATAAAAAACAATTTCACCCTTAATCCCTCAAGTCCTTTGTAGGCCAGTGCCATAACACAGTAGTAGCACATAGGACTCAGTCATGGGGTCCTGGCTGCAGCCAATATCCTTTCAGACATTAGTCTCCCACCAAAGTGTGGATAATCATAAACTTCTATGGGATGAGCAGCTGGAGGCTTGGGAAGGATGTAGTGGTAGTACAAGTGAGAGAATTATCAGGAATCCATGATAAGGCGCTCCAACCACCGTGATAATAACTGAAATTTTGTTAACCCCATTCAAGAAATCAATCAATTAAGTCCTTCGTTTCTTTGGATTTCTTTTATGGATTTGCAGTATCATCAGATTGTATCTTTTCATATTACAATTCATAAACTCTAATGTTCCTGTGATTTCAGATGATCCTCCACCATATAAAGACGGTGTACGAATCAACAGTCCACATTATCTTGTTAAGCTTGTGGAAAACAAGAAAAGCACATCCTACACCCTTGTTGTGTCACAGTATGAGAAAAACAATACCATAAATTATACACTCAGGGTCTACTCAACATGTGATTTTTCACTCACCAAAATATTGGACCCATACAGGAAGCAATATGAGAAAAGAGTAAGTACCGTTGTGTTTAATTTCCTCGCCATGTAGTGGCAACAGGCATGTAGAGTTACCTCTGTTTATGTGTGAGTGGGTGGGCTATGGTTAAGTGTATGTGTTCAACTCTTTTCAGGAGCATATCTTCTATTGACAATTTTAGACACTCTAATGCAATCATAGTAAACTTTGTGGAAAAGGATAAATTGCTTGTAACAAGCAATTTCTCGTCTTGTCACAAAGTTTTCTGCCCTTTTTGGCACTTTTTTCCCATTTTTGTACATTTTGAAATTTTTCTGCAATTTCTTCAAACATGGACCGGTGCTAAATTCATCATTTGGTAATGGATTGATTGATGGGTTTCAAAATAACTTTGCACAGTTGTTCCCCTTAATGAGTACTAGAGTTATGCGTAAAGTTGTTTTGGATACTCCCAAGGTCAAGGTTTCCGCTGGTCATTTGTCAAGACCTGAAGCAGGGGCATCCATGTCTGTGGCACATTTCTAGTTGTTTAACCCTTTTTTATCCCCCGCCATTTCGGCTAAGGGGATATAGTAATGGTCTCTGTCTGTCATTCCGTCCTTCTGTCATTCCGTCATTCCGTGCTTCCATCACTTGTCTGGAGCATAGCTCTTGTTCCATTTTTTAGCTCAGCTGACCACTTAGTGGTCATGGTGTGCTGTTGTGATGGGGCTGTGTCAGCTGTCTGTCTTACGGCATCAACTTTTACCTTGTGTGCACTATAGAGGTCACATTTTTGGCTAAAATGTCTTGAATTTTGGTCAGAATATTTGTCTACATGATAGTTCGGATGAGTTTGAAAATGGACCATGTTGGGTCAAAAACTAGGTCACCAGGTAAAACTTGAAAAACCTGTGTGCACTTTAGCGGTCTCATTTTTGGTTCAAAAGTCTTTTGTTCAGAATGTTTGTGTACATGATACCTCTGACCAGTTTGAAAATGAGTCATGAGGGGTCAAAAACTAGGTCACCAGGTCAAATCTTAAAAAAAACTCGTGTGAACACTAGCGGTCACATTTTTGGCTCAAATACCTTAAATTTGTGTCTTAATGTTTGGCTACATGATACCTCAAAAATGGGTTATGTGGGGAAGAAAAAACAGATCTCCAGGTCTAATCTTAGAAAAAACTTGTGTGCATTCACATTTTTGGCTCAAATGCCCTGTATTTTGGTCAGAATTTTCCCCTACATGATATTACTGACAAGTTCAAAATTTGGTCATGTGGGGTCAAAAACTAGATTTGTTTGAATAGGGTTTTTACCCTACTTTCAACAATCTTTCAGTTATATCACGGTGGAGCACCTGGTATTTCTCACACCAGTACCGCCATAACAGCCTTTCCTAGCCTCCATCTGCAATCCCACATAAGTCTACGATTAGTGGGACACAAATAGTCGGAAAGAATGAGTGCCGCCGTCTGACGCACTACCAACTGCGCTATGACAGCAGCCCTAAAAAAAACCCAAACTAGAACACATGGTCAAATGTAAGATTAACCTTGTGTGCATTCTAGAGGTCACATTTTGGGCTCAAATATCTTCATTCGGTCAGAATATTTGTCTACATGATATCATGGATGAGTTCGAAAATGGGTCATGTGGGGTCAAAAACAAGGTCTCAAGGTCAAATCTTAGATAAACCTTGTGTGAACACTAGAAGTAACATTTTTGGCTCAAATATCTTAAATTTATGTCAGAATGTTTATGTTTACATGATATCTTACAGGACTTCAAAAATGGGTCATGTGGGGTAAAAAAACAGGTCACCAGGTCAAATCTTAGAAAAGCCTTATGTGCACTCTAGATGTCACATTTTGGGCACATCATTTTGTCTACATGATATTTCAGATGAATTCAAAAATTGGTAAGGGGGGGTCAAAATCTAGGTCACCAGGTCAAATCTTAGAAAAACCTTGTGTTCATTCTAGAGGTCACTTTTTTGGCTCCAATGCCTCAAATTTTGGTCAGAATGTTTATGTTTACATAAAATCATGGAGGATTTCGTAAATGAGTCATGTGGGGTAAAAAAACAGGTCACCAGGTCAAATCTTAGAAAAATCTTATGTGCACTCTAGATGTCATATTTTGGGCACATCATTTTGTCTACATGATATCTCAGATGAATTCAAAAATGGGTCGGGGTCAAAATCTAGATCACCAGGTGAAATTATAAAAAACCTTGTGTTCATTCTAGGGGTCACATTTTAAGCTCACATGAGTTGAATTTATGTCTTAATGTTTGTTTATATGATATCTTGTAGGAGTTGAAAAATGGGTCATGTGGGGTCAAAAACTAGGTCACAAGGTCAAATCTTAGAAAATCCTTGTATTCACTTTAGACCCTTATGTTTGTGTCAAAGGTCTTTTTATTTGTTCAGAATGTTTGTTTCAATGATGGCTGCAGTCATAGCGCAGTCGGTAGCGCGTCAGACTCCTAATCTTAAATAATGGGATTAGTAAACCTAAGTGGGATAGCAGCTGGAGACTAGGAAAGATGTAGTGGTAGTACTGGTGTGAGAAATACCAGGAATCCATTGTTAGGTGCTCCAGCTGCCACGATATGACTGAAATACTGTTAAAAATGGTGTTAAATCCCAATCAATTAATAAATTGTTTCCATGATATCTTTCATATTCGATATTAGTTGCATTGTTAACCCGCTGGCGGTGCTCTTGTTTTTAGATTGGTCCAAAATAAGTGAAGTCGCAGATGAGATTTCAAAGTGCCTTGAATTGGAAAAAAATGCCATATCCTTTTCCAACAATGTTTTAAAACTATTTTGAATCCATTCCCAAACAATGACCCCTTTAAACGCCCCTCAATACAAGAGCTTTGGAAAACATTGTAGAAAATGAAGGTATTGCTTATTACAAGCAATATCTTCATATCCACAATTTTTTCTACCCTTTCCTGTTTAACTCCTGGTTTTCGCTCCTGTGATTTTATAATTGAGAAAACATTTCGTATGCAAAACCTTTGAATTTGGATAGGTCTAAAATTTTTCAAAAGGGGAAGGTTTAAGACAGATAGAAATAAAGATAGCTTGATTGCATGTAGAGTACTTGCTAGTGATAACTTCAATGTATCATTTATTACAGATAACAGGGCAGTGGAAAGGTGTTACAGCAGGGGGATGTGGTAATTATAGAGATACCCACAAAAATAATCCAATTTACCAGGTGAAAATAGACAACACTGCTGGTGATAACTATCTACTGGTGGAATTATATGGACCAAAGTAAGCTTTCATTTACTTTAGATATTGAAATGATATGAGGTAAAAACAGACTTCTTATTGAATATAAAACTTAACCCTTTCCTGTTTTGAAATATTTCAGACCTGTCCAATTTGAAAGGTTTTGCAGACGAAAATTAACAGTAGATTAAATTAGAAAAATAATTATTCAGCAGAAAATATTGCGAAAAAAGAAATTGTAAAATCACAGGAAAGTAAAACCAGGGATTGAACAGGAAAGGTAAAAAAAGGACATCATTTTTATCTCAACTGACCAAAGGCCAGGGAGCTATTGTAATGGTGTTGTTCAGAATGCATGCGTCCATTCCTGCGTGCGTCCATCCCTCCGTGCGTAAACTTTTCTTTTAACATCTTCTCCTCCTAAACCAATGGGCGGATTTTAATGAAACTTGGCAGAAATGTTTCTTGGGCCACCCTCTTCTTAAATTGTTAAAGAAATTTTGATTCACCCCCAAATATGGGTGTGGCAGGGCGTGGCATATTTTCATTTTAAAGTCTTTAGAAATCTTCCCCTCTCAAACCATTTGGCCATTTTAATGAAACCTTGCATGGATGTTCCTTGACTGACCCCCTACTTAAATTGTTCAAGAAATTTTGATTGACCACCAAATATGGGCGTGGCAGGGTGTGGCTTATTTTCGCTCTAATATCTTTAAAAGTCTTCTCCTCTCAAACAATTTGGCCGATTTAATTTAATCCTGGCATGGATGTACCTTGAGTGACCCTCTACTTAAATTGTTTAAGAAATTTTGTTTGACCCCCAAATATGGGCGTGGCAGGGCAGGGCTTATTTCACTTTAAAATCTTTAAAAATCTTCTCCTCTCAAACCATTTGGCCGATTTCATTGAAACTTGGCATGAATGTTCCTTGACTGACCCTCTACCTAAATTGTGTAAGAAATTTTGACTGACCCCCAAATATGGGCAAGGCAGGGCGGGGCTTATTTTCACTTCAAAAATCCTCTCCTCTCAAACGTTTTTGCCGATTCCATTGAAACTTGGTATGATTATTTCTTGAGTGACCCTCTACTTATATTGTTCAAGAAATTTTGTTTGACCCCCAAATATGGCATGACAGGGTCGGGCTTATTTTCACTTTAGAATCTTTAAAAATCTTCTCCTTTCAATCAATTTGGCCAATTTCATTGAACTTGACATGAATGTTCCTTGAGTGACCCTCTACTTAAATTGTTCAAGAAATTTTGTTTGACCCCCAATTATGGGCGTGGCAGGGTTGGGCTTATTTTCATTTCAAAATCTTTAAAAATCTTTACCTCCCAAACCATTTGACCATTCTCAACAATACTTGGCATGAATGTTCCTTGGGTGACCCTTTACTTGAATTGTTCATGGAATTTTGATTGCACCCTAAATTTTGGCATGGCAGGGGGGGCTATTTTTTACTCTAAAATCTAAAAAATTCTACTTCCAACTCATTATACCAAATTTCAATGAAACTTGGTATCAATATTCCTTAGGTGACCCTTTACTCAAATTGTTCATGGAATTTTGATGGGTTGATAAATATGGCCCTGGCAAGGCTTGGCCAGGCGTGGCCAATTTTCCCTATGAAAACATATAAAATCTTCTCCCTATAGATTGTACTAATTTCAATGAATCTTGGTATAAATGTTCCATGGATGACCCTTTACTTAAATTGTTCTTGAAAATGCGTTTAGAATAGTTTAGTTGGTGCAATCACCTAAATGCTGGTATTGTTGGTATTGATGGTTAAGGGTATGTGGGTTAGGGGTAATTAACCCATTCCCACACAGCAAAATTTTAGACTGGTCCAAATTGAAAGAAGCTGCAGATGACAATTTCAAGTTGATAGAATTTTGAACTTTTTCATCATTTTGGGTAGAAAACATTTTGGATAATGAAGAAATTGCTTGATACAAGCAATTTCTTCATTTTCCACAATGTTTTCATAAGCTTTTTCCTTGAGAGGCGTAAAAAGGAGGGATTGAGGTGTAATGGGTTAAATATTTTGGTAGAATTCGGGTCAGACCCAGTAAATCATCACAAAATAGTTGTAAAGAGACCTCAAAATGCTGTTTTCAGTCAGAGTGAGCTTTATTTAGTAGAAATATTAATTTATCACTTTTAAACATGTAATGCAAAGAGATGTAAATATTGTGTAAGTTTACATGTGTAGGAAAATCTGAATAGGTACATTTTCTAGAACATTGATCAAAAGTAGATAAATGCATCTTATGAAGCTTAAGAATTATTTCTTATTACTTCCCTTACAGATTTGCCTCGATGGCCGAGTGGTATAGGTGCTTGACTCGTGATCTGAAGGTCACGGGTTCGAGCCCCAACGTCACCGGGGTGTGTTCACATTCAAAACACTTAATAGCCAGCCCCAGTCTACCCAGCTGTAAAAGTGGGTAGCAGTGGGATTCAGCCACTGCCTCTCTTTCAGGGATTTGAAAACATCTGGATTGTGAATGTATCACCTGCCAGTAATACCTGAAAGGGGAGTTAGGCAGTATAAATAGATAGATAGATAGATAAGATAAGATAAGATAAGATAAGATAAGATAGATTTGTATATGCCAAATACCTAACAAAATCATTTTGATGTACTGACAATAAGTTATGGAAAACATTGTAGCTAAAATTAGTCTGCTATAATTTTTTGGAATTCAGATTAAACAAAACCAAAATTTTCAGGTTATGAGAGAAATATATTTATTTAACATGTTTTGGTTGTGAGAGTCCTATTGTCGTGGTGTTGTCTGTCGCACGTGTTTCGTCAGTGCGTGCGTCTGTCTGTCCGTGCGTAAAATTTTTCTTTAAACATCTTCTTCTGCCAAACCAATGTACCGATTTCAACCATTCTTCTTGCATTGTAAGAGAAATTGAATTCAGACAAAAGAATACTACAAGACCAAGTATTATATGGGTTTTTATAAATGAAAATAAAATTGAAACATCATGGCGTTCAAAGTACAGACATTTGTATCATAATGCTATTTATATATCATGGACACCCATCTTTGATTGCAAAAAAGACTTTGTATATTGAGAAAAGCTTTTTGTTAGAATACAAATCCCTCTGAGCTTATATTTGGCATGATCTCATGTTTACACATGCGCAAATATCAAAGTAATGTGAAAAGATCAAAGTCATTCTGTCAAGGTCAAAACTTGGCATTTGTGATTTAAACACACATCTTGTTTTATGATATACACCCTTTCTTAGTTCACCTGAACACTTCATCATATGATCTATTGTTATTAGCCTTTGTCCAGCATCTACAAGACTGTTCTAAAATTACAGACTTCAAATCTGGAGATGTTATAGCCAATGGAGCAATACAGGCCCTCTTGGGCCTCTGGTTCCATAGTTTCCTGGGCTAAAATGTTTTAGAATTACAAAGTTTATTACAAGTTTTTTGAGTTTTAATACATTATCAGACATTAAAAAGTGGGACTGTTTGGGATTGGTTAAGAGCATAAAAATTGATCTTTCTGTTAAAAATTATTTGGGGAAAAGGCTTTAAATAGTGGGACTGTTTGGGATTGGTTTAAAGCATAAAAATTAATCTTTCTGTTAAAATTCATGTTGAAAAAAAATTAAAAAGTGGGACTGTTTGGGATTGGCTTAAAGCATATAATTTAATCTTTCTGTTAAAAATTGTCTGGAAAAAAAGCTTTAAGAAGGATATATGGAATTATATTTTTCTGAATTTTAGAATAATGTTGGAAGCAACCCTTGGACAAATCTTCATGGGGTTATGTAAAAAACAGGATTGTGTGGGAATCAGCTTAAGAAGGCTACTCTACACTGCAAAAGCCAACAATAGGGCTCAATTATGTAGTTGATATCTGAAAACACAGGAAATTGATTTAGTTTTAGCTCACCTGAGCACGAAGTGCTCATGTGAGTTATTGTGATCACCTTCCGTCGAGCGCCGTGCAAAAGCCAACAATAGGGCTCAATTATGTAGTTGATATCTGAAAACACAGGAAATTGATTTAGTTTTAACTCACCTGAGCACGAAGTGCTCATGTGAGTTATTGTGATCACCTTCCGTCGAGCGCCGTGCGTCCTCAGTCGTCCTTCAACAATTTCTTTAAACAACATCTCCTCCCAAATCACTAGGCCAATTTCAACCAAATTTGGGAGAAATGTTCCTTAGGTAGTTCCCTTTAAAAATTGCTAAAAGAACTGAAATCTGTTGAAAACTGTGGTTACCATGGCTACAAATATGAACATTCCGGGCTTAGCACGACAAGGGTTAACATAGGCTTATATAGTGAAAACTTTAAAAATCTTCTTCTCTCAAAAAGATAGGCCTAGAGCTTTGATATTTCGTATGTAGCATCATCTGGTGGATCTCTGTCAATATTGTATGAATTATGGCCCTAGGGTAATGAGTAGCCCATTCCCGGATGTCAAGAATTTTACATAGGGCTTATATAGTGAAAATTTAAAACTCTTCTTCTCCCAAACAGGAGGTCCTAGAGCTTTGATATTGTGTATGTACCATCACCTGGTGGACCTCCATCAAGATTAGCAAAGCATTAGTACATTGACTTCTTTCAGAATTGCTAGAATCCTCACCCTCATGTCCCCAGTGGCAGAGCCCTTGGGGGATAGGGCTCATATGAAAATAAAGAAGGATTTTTAAAATGACATCTCTTCATAAACCATCAGGGGGATTTCAACCAAATTTGGCAAAAAATGTTTCTAGGGTGGTGCCCTAAAAAAATTAAGACAAAAATTCAAATTTGTGAAAAACTCTGGTTGCCAAATTGAGATATAAATAAATCAATAAGAATTATTTCCCCCTAACCCAGATGGCTTAGAGTCTTGATATTTTGCATGAAGCACCAGTATGATGATCTTTTTCAGAAGTAGTAAAATCATCATCTTCAGAGCCCCAGGGGGATGGGGTTTATATAGAAATAAAGAAGGATTTTTAAAACATCTTCTCCCAAACCACTGGGACAATTTCAACAAAAGAATTTAAATCAGTTAAAAACTCTGGTTGCTATGACAACAAGAGTAATTTAAAAAAATTCTCCTGACCCAGAAGCTGAAGAATCTTTGCAAGAAGCATCAGTACATTCGCCTCTTTCACAATTGATAAAATTTCAGAGCCACAGGGCGATTGGGCTTAAAAAGAAATAAAGAAGGCAACCCTTTCAAAACTATTTGGCCAATTTAAACCAAATTTGGCAGAAATTCAGGTTAGTTTGCCCCCTTTTAATAATTACTAAAAGATTTGAAATCTGTTGAAAGTATTGGTTGGAATAGCAACATAAATTGATTTCATGTAAATTCTAAAGGAGCTCTTTACCCGACCCACTTAGTATTAGGCCTTGAAGAAAAAAAAGAGCCTTATCTCAGGTGAGCACTATGGCCACTGGTAGCGCATCAGACTCCTGATCTTCATTCATGGTTCCATCCCCAGTCGCGACACATATCCTTTCAAAAACAGTTGTCTCTCACCAATGGGTGGATAATCATGCACGTGGTATAGCAGCTTTGGGCTAGAAAAGGATGTCATGGTAGTACTGGTGTGAGATATACCAGCAATCCGCTGTTAGGTGCTCCAGTCACTTCAATATGACTAGAATACTGTTAAAAGTGGTGATAAACCAAATTCAATCTATCAACTTTTCCTTTTATTTTTGTTTTCTCAGAGAATACAGCGTAGGTATAGATGTAACAGCTGTCAGTGTCCACATATCAGGGGGACAAACACAAACTAGCTCCGGTGATTTTAGGTAGGTATGTTTTGTATTGAAACTAGTGTGAGGTAACAAGCATTTCTACAGTTTGAGTGTGACATTTATTTTTAGCTCACCTGAGCACAAGTGCTCTGGGTGAGCTATTGTGATCGTACGGCGTCCATCCGTCTGTCCATCCATCTGTCTGTCTGTCTGTCCATTTACAATTACAAAAAAATCTTCTGCTTCTAAACTAATCATGGATCTCAACTAAACTTCACAGAAATTATCCTTAGGTCATTCTCTTTCAAAATACTTCAAAGAATTGAAACCCATGAAGAACTTTGGTTGCCATGGCAACAGAGTGAAAAAACTTAAAAAATCTTCTCCCAAGCCATAAGGCCTAGAACTTTGATATTTGGTGCAAATCATCATCTATTGACCCTCTACCAAAATACTTCAAAGAATTACCGTATTCTGAAAATAAGCCCTTTTCTGTGCAAACCCTGATTTTACAAAGAAATAAAGATGGAAAATTTTAAAAATCTTCTTCTCCCAAACCAAAAGGCCCAGAGCTTTGATATTTTGTGTAAATCATCATCACTTGACCCTCTACCTAAACACTTCAAAGAATAACCGAATTCTGAAAATTAGCCCTTTTCTGTGCAATCCCTGATTTAACATTGAAATAAAGAAGGCAAACTTTAAAAATCCTCTGCCAAAATATATGGCCCAGAGCTTTGATATTTTGTACAAATCATCATCTATTGACCCTCTACCAAAATACTTCAAAGAATTACTGTATTCTGAAAATAAGCCCTTTTCTGTGCGATCCCTGATTTTACATAGAAATAAAGATGGAATACTTTAAAATTCTTCTTCTCCCAAACAATATGGCCTAGAGCTTTTACTTTTGATATACATCATCATCTATTGACCCTCTACCAAAATACTTCAAAGAATTACCACTTTCTTAAAATAAGCCCTTTTCTGTGCAATCCCTGATTTTACATAGAATATTTAAAAATCTTCTTCTCCAAAACTATAAGGCCTAGAACTTTGATATTTTGTATAAATCATCGTCTATTGACCCTCTACCAAAATTCTTCAGAGAATTACTGTACTCTGAAAAGTAGCCCTTTTGTGCAATATCCGATTTTACAAAGAAAAAAAGAAGGAAATCTTTAAAATTGCCTTCTCCCAAGTCATAAGGCCAAGGGCTTTAATATTTGGTGTGTAATAATACCTACTTAACCTGTACTAAAATACAATGTATTTCATTGAATTACTGTATCCTGAAAATAAGCCCTTTTCTGTGCAATCCCAGAAAGGAATAAAGAAGGATATCATAGAAAATGTTCTCCTTCTAAACCATTAGGCCTAGAACTTTGATATTTGGTGTGTGTTAATGCCTATTGACCATCTATATAAGTACTTCAAAGAATTACCATACTCTTGAAATTAGCTCAGTATTGTTGGATCTTCAGTATACCTAGGATTAAAGGAGAAAATCTTTAAAAAAAAAATTCTCGAAAATGATTAGGTATTGGGCTTTGATGTTTTGTATATTATATCATTAAGCCTTGAGCTATCATACTCGGGGAGGGATATAAGACTATCATGGTCCTTTTGTTGGCTTCTTGTGGTAGGAGATTAAATGACCAATTGCTGGCCCTACCCACTTAATCCTTTGGCGGACCCACTGACTCCAACAGGAGGAATCTTGCTTTGATTTACTTAGCGGAATTTGTAGCCAGTAACATGTAACAAAAAAGTAGAATTGTTGGTTAGCGCCCTAAACATATTAACCACTGCATCATTTAATGTTTTTCATTACATTCCCCTTTTTTAGGTCACCTGACCGAATGGTCATTGTGACCTATTGCAATCATCGTTTGTCCGTCGTCGTCCGTTAACTTTTAAACATTTTCATCTTCTTCTCAAGAACTACTGGGCAGATTTCAACCAAACTTGGTAGAAAGCATCATTGGGGGATGCCAATTCAAGTTTGTGAAAATAGGGGTTCTGGGGGTCAAAGGGGCCCAAATAGGGGGCAAAAAGGGGTAATTTTTGGTACTCCTTAAAAAATTTCTTCTAATAAACTGTTAATGCCAGAGCTTAAATGTTCTGTGTGCATGACAACTAGGACAGGTATATTATAAATTGGGAAATTCATGTCCCTGGGGTCATGTATGGGGCCACACCCAGAGGTCAAAGTACATCATGTTAAAAAATTCACATTTTCATCTTCTTCTGATGAAGTACTAAGCCAATTTCAAACTAACTTGGTGAAAAGCATCATTGGGTACTGATTATACAGATTTGTGAAAATTAAAAGGCTGGAGGTCAGGGGGGCCTAAAATGGGGACCAAAAGGGGGGCATTTTTGGTAACTTTTTAACATTTTCATCTTCTTCTCAAGATTTACTGGCGGGATTTCAACCAAACTTGGTAATAAGCATCATTTGGGGATGCCAATTCCAGTTTGTGAAAATAGGGGGTCCGGGGGTCAAAGGGGCCCAAATAGGGGGCAAAAAGGGGTAATTTTAGGTACTTCTTTAAAAATCTTCTTCTAATAAACCACTAATGCTTAAATATCCTGTGTGCATGACAACTAGGACAGGTATATTATAAATTGTGAAATTCATGTCCCTGGGGTCATGTATGGGGCCACACCCAGAGGTCAAAGTTCATCATGTTAAAAAATTCACATTTTCATCTTCTTCTGATGAAGTACTAAGCAAATTTCAAACTAACTTGGTGAAAAGCATCATTGGGTACTGATTATACAGATTTTTGAAAATTAAAAGGCTGGAGGTCAGGGGGGGCCTAAAATGGGGACCAAAAGGGGGTCATTTTTGGTAACTTTTAAACATTTTCATCTTCTTCTCAAGGACTACTGAGGGGATTTCAACCAAACTTGGTTGGAAGCATCATTGGGGGATGCCAATTCCTGTTTGTGAAAATAGGGGTTCTGGGGGTCAAAGGGGCCCTAATAGGGGGCAAAATGGGGTAATTTTTGGTACTTCTTTAAAAATCTTCTTCTAATAAACTGTTAATGCCAGAGCTTAAATATTCTGTGTGCATGACAACTAGGACAGGTTTATTATAAATTGGAAAATTCATGTCCCTGGGGTCATGTATGGGGCCACACCCAGAGGTTAAAGTTCATCATGTTAAAAAATTCACATTTTCATCTTCTTCTGATGAAGTACTATGCCAAGGGGATTTCAGCCAAACTTGGTAGAAAGCATCATTGGGGGATGCCAATTCCAGTTTGTGAAAAGAGGTTAGGGGGGGCTTTGGGTTAAAGGGGCCCCAGTCGGAGGCAGAAAGGGGTAAATTTTTGTACTTCTTAAAAAATCTTTTTCTAATAAACCCTAAATCACTTGTCTTGATGCTCTTTTACTCAGTTGACCGTTAAGGCCCACTGGGCCTCTTGTTATATCTTAAAAATGTATTTCCATGTGTTCACATTTGTGCTACCTTATTCAGGTGAGTTTCAAAATAATTAGCAGCCATGCAATCTGGCTCCTATCAATAACAGTATCTTAGCATAATCAATTTAAAAAAGACTCCCGGGAAAGATAAACCAATCTATTTAATTTAGATGGAATTCCAACCAATAGTTTCTGATAAGATTTTCTATGTTTCACTTCAAAGTAAATATGGAAATTAACCACTCCCATAAAAGCTAAAGCCCTATGGCAACAGTTTACAATATCCAATACAACTCTAAGAAAAAGTTTCCACTGTCACTAGATTTAATCATGAAATAACTCTAAAGTGATTATCCAGACTGTTTTGCTGGAAATCCTAGGTTTTGCTATGTATGTCATGATGTTGCAATCTTAAATGGTTGATGCTCTTGTTTTTCCATTTACATGCATTTTGAAATATCTTTGACTTGTGTCCATTTGAACTTGTCTCAAATTGTACCATTATGTAACAGGTTTAGTTATTTCTTTAATTTGTCAGCCTATTTTAGAACCCTTAAGAAAAGATTTCAATAAAAAGACATAGAAAATAAAGAAACTACTCTTAAGCTCACCTGTGATCACCCTTTGTCCAGAGTCTGTCCTCTTAACAACATCTTCACTGGTACCAAAAAGTTAAAGATATTGAAATTCGTAAAAAAAACTCTGGTTGCCATGGCAACAAAAGAGAATTTTTTTAAAAAAATCTTTATAAATCCTCATCTTCTGACCAGACAGCATAGAGCCTTGATATTTTGCATGAAACATAAGGAGATTGACTTCTTTCAAAATAGCTAAAATCATGACCCTGGGGGTGGGGTTTATAAAGAAATAAAAAAGATTTTCAAACAACATCTCCTTCCACACAAATAGGCCAATTTGAACCAACTTTGGCAGAAATGTTCCAAAGGTGGTCCCTTTTAAAAAAAGAAAAAAAAAAGTAAGCTAAAAGACATGAAATCCATAAAAAACTCTGGATTGCCATGGCAACAAAAGTGGAAGTTTTTGAATAATCTTTAAAAATCTTCTCCTCCTGACCCAGAAGGTGTAGAGCCTTGATATTTTGCATGAAGCATCAGTATATTGGCCTCTTTCAAAATAGCTAAAATTTTGCCAGGAGCGGGGGGGCTCCAGGTGGATGGGGTTTATATAGAAATTAAGCATGATATTTAAAAGACATCTCCTCCCAAACTAATAGGCTAATTTGAACCAAATTAGGCAGAAATATTCCTAAGGTGGTCCCCTTTAAAGATAGCTAAAAGAATTGAAATTCATTAAAAACTCTGGTTGCCATGTCAACAAAAGTGAAATTTCAAAATAATCTTTAAAAATCTTCCTCTCCTGACCCAGGAGGCTTAAAGCCTTGATATTATGTGTGAAACATCAGTAAAGTGACCTCTTTCAAAATAGCCAAAATCATGATCTTCGGATCCCTAGAGGCCGAGCCAAAGGGGGATGGGGATTATAGGGAAATTAAGAATGATTTTAAAAGACATCTCCTCCCTAAGCAATAGGTTAATTTGAACCTGAAGGTGCAGAAATGTTCTTTATGTGGTCCCCTTTAAAAAAATAGCTTAAAGAATTGAAATCTGTTAAAAACTCTGGTTTCCATAGCAACAAAAGTGAAATCTTAAAATGATCTTAAAAATCTTCTTCTCTTGACCCAGAAGGTGTAGAGCCTTAATTATTTGCATGATGTATCAGTTCATTGACTACTTCCTTATTTCTAAAATCATAACTATCTCTTCCTTTCAAATTAGTTCTAAAGTCTTGGAATGTGTCGTTAAGACCTTTGGATCCCCAGGTACAGAGCCTATATATGTATAAAGTATGGCCCACTTGTATCATAATCCAATCCTTAACATTAAATTAGACTGTTTAAAGAAAAAGAGCCCTTATTTCAGGGGAGGGCTCCAGGGCCAACAGCCCTCTTGTTACATTTTCACGACAGTTTACTTGGTAGTGCAAGCCAGGGTATACAAAGTTAGTTTTGACCCACACATTTCATGTTTCTATTACAGACGAGGCTACACAATGTTGCAATTAGACAGAATATCTGGTGGTGTTTATAACATTATGCCATGTACCTACAGACCAGGGGAGGAAGGGCCATTCTTTCTAGACTTTAGTAGTTCAGTGCCTATATCTGTGTCTCAATTGAGATGAGAATAAATAAAAGAAACTCAATAGAGAGCATATGTAAACAAACTGCTGGATTCCTCCAAGCATACACCTATGAAAGCTATGTTATCTAATTCCCACATGACACCGCTTTTTAATGTCCCTTAAGAAAAGACCTTTGGAAAAGTTGTGTAAAAATAAGAAATAATTTGTATCAAGAAATTTCTTTGTTAACCAATTTGGATCAGTTTAACTTTTTGTTGTGTAGTAATGGGTTAAACAATGACATGGAGTTTCTATTTATACCAATTTCATGAAGAAAATTTTATCAAGTGTTTTTTTGTTGTTTTGTATTTACAAACCAAAGTTTTTTCTTCCAAATGATGATTTGAAAAACAATAAGAGAAAATTTCTCTCTAAATTATGATTATATTGTATTAAAGGGAGGTATTGATGTTTCTGAAACCTAGATAAGAAAAATTTGCCAATCTCCTAAAAGTACGCTAAAACAGACGCTAAATACTTAAATTTGAGTCAGATACTGTCTTCTGATAGGCTGAAGTGGCTTCTTTTGGTAATAAAGAAAAGGTGAAACGGAAATCCAGGTTATAATAAGATATCATAGAATTGGGTTGTCGACACCAGATGACTTCATTTGCATATTACCCAAAGTCAATGGAAGATAATATATTGACAAGCAAAACAACCAATGTCCTAAATTATGTCCAACCAAAATATAAGCGCCAAACTACAGTAAGTGTCAATATTAGAATTAATGCTTACGACAGTTTTGGACTAATCTTTACAGAATTGCAGACCGGTTAGTGGAAATAACTTCTGATGATGTATTGATGACATTGGTTTGAGCAAATTCAAAATGAATAAGGGGTTCCAACAGTTTATTCAGATAAACAATCTCTGATTTTAGTAAAACTTCTTTTCAGAATATTGTATTCAAATAGTATATGAGAGGGAATAAGAATAATCAAAATCTGTGACATGAAAAAAAACATCGGTACCTACTTTTAAGATTTCTTTTTTGTTTGTGCAAATAGTAGATAAGTAAAATTTGTTCAAAACATTTAAAATATTTACTTTGTTTTGATTGATGAAATAAGAAATGAAGAGAATATTTTTGTGTAATCATTGAATTATGAGTAAAAAACATATTTACACTAATGTATCAATCCGCTTCCTATATTCATAAAGTGTGATTAAACAATTTGGTTCATACTTCATCGAAAACAAAAATATATTATCTTCAATTCTCAATTGAAAATGAATAATATTCTCAAAAATGTGACAACATAAATGGTTTTATGATAGTGACCTACATTTCAATGAGACTAAAAATAAAAAGCACCTTCTGATTTGACATTGATTGGGCTAGCTACTTCTAGGGGTGAGGGTTTTGTATTTTGAGAAATCAATAGAGGATTATTGCTTAATACAAATGGTCGAGCCAAAAATGAAATCTTAGCTTTTTATTGTTCACAAATAAAGGTATATTGATTGTACACAACAGACAAACAATTATTGTTTTTCTTAAACACAAAAAGAAGACAAAGCCTTTTCATTTTTTTCACAGAAATCTTGATAATTGACTGATTGCAGCTGTCAATCAAAGAATCAACCACTCAATCAATTCATTCATTTAGACTTTAACCCTTTCCCGTTCAAATACGGGATTTTATGTTCCTGTGATTTTATACTCGAGAAAACATTGTGGGAAAAGAAGAAATTGCTTGTAACAAGCAATTTCTCTTTTTTCCACAATATTTTCTACCACAAAGGATGGTTTCATTTCAAATAGCATCCAGTTTTCATTGTCGTCTGCAACCTCTTTCAATTTGGACTAGTCTAAAATTTCCAAAAACGGGAAAGGGTTCATGAACTTCTAAATCCAACATTGGCTGACATTTTTATGAAGCATTTTTGTTGGTTTGCACTTAAATGTCATAACTACAGCTTATTCAAGCTGTAGTTATGATGTTTAGGTTGCAAACCTGGGTTTTTACTTTTTAGCTCACCTGAGCAAGAAATGCTCAAGGTACAATATTGTGACAACATTCTATCTGGTTTGCGTTATGCATCAACGATTTATTTAGATGAAATCTCCTGAACCACTGGGGCAATTTTATCCGAATTTGGTAGGCATGTTCCTTTGGTGGTCCCTTTTAAAAATGGCATAAAAAAATGAAATCCATTGAAAACCTTAGTTGCTATGACAATAAAAGTGATATGTAAAAAAAAAAGCTTTATCTTCTCCTGAGCCAGAATGCAAAGAGCCTTGATATTTTGCATAAAGCTTTGACCTCTTAAGAAATTGAAAAATCATTACAATTGAGTCCCTAGAGCTAGTAAGGCCTATATATATGTAGATATAAAGAATCAAAATCAACTGAAAGATTTTTGTTTCAATGGCAACAAAAGTTGAATTCAAAAAAATCTTTAAAAATTATCTTCTCCTATACCAGAAAGTGTGGTACCTTGATATTTTGCATTAAGCATCAGTACATTGACCTCTTTGTATATTGCTGAAATTATCACCATAAGGTCCGAAGGGGCAGAGCCCCAGTTCAGGGCCTATGTAGAAATAAAGAGGATTTTGTTGTTGATAACAACAACTCCTCTGAAACTACAGGGCTAATCTCAGCAAATGTTGTCAAAAATGTTTTTTAGGTGGCCCCCTTTGACATTTGTTTTCAATGGGAAGAAAATTGAAAATTAAAAAAAATCTTCTCCATAGAGCCTTTGTCTCGGGTGAGAGCACCAGGGCCAATGGTCCTATTGTACATCATTTTATCATACCTTCCTTAATAATATTTTAAGATGTTAAGAAAATATTTTTGTTTCCATTGAGGTATGAAACTAATCACTAATATTACATTAATTTCATTTGGCTTTGCCATATTGATACAGGCAGATTAGATTTTAAATTCTATTCCTAAATATCAACAAGCAATATTTAGTAAAAATTGATTTATTTCTTTACTGTTTAACCCAGTCCCACTCAATGACGCTTTTTGACACCCTTCAAGGAAAATGATTTGGAAAAGATTGTGGAAAATGAAAAAATTGCTTGTGACAAGAAATTTCTTCATTATCCACAATGTTTTCTGCCCCAAAACACTAAGATTAGAATTCCCTTTAACTTTATATTTTTATCTGCAAATTCTTTCAATTTGGACCAGTCTAAAATGCTGTCGTCTTGGAATGTTTTAAAAATCATAAATCAAAAAATTGAATACAGAATTAAGGAATTGTTAAGTGATCTGATTAGTATGTTATGTTAGTTTTAAATGTTCCATTAATGATTTATATGCATAAAATAAAAGACAAAAACCTTTATATAAGATTGGTGTTCTTAGTTTTATTTCTGTAAAATTCTTTTAGGTTTTAGAGCACTGAAAGTGGTCGTTATGTTTATAAATCTATTTCCTGAAAACTATTTAGTTGAAACTTAAAAAGTCCAAAAATAAAATAAAACTAGTCACCACAATGGGTTTATCCATCTACATTGTGTTAGTCCATTCACTCTCAACTGTTCAATAGCCGCCGTCATAGCGCAGTTGGTAGCGCGTCGGACTGTCAATCTAGAGGTCCCGGGTTCGATCCCCGACGGCGGCACTCATCCTTTCCGACTAATTGTCTCCCACCAATGGATTGATAATTGTAGACTTATGTGGGATAGCAGCTGGAGGCTAGGAAAGGATGTAATGGTAGTACTGGTGTGAGAAATACCAGGATTCCATTGTTAGGTGCTCCAGCCGCCACGATATAACTGAAAGAATGTTGAAAGCGGCGTGAAACCCCATTCAAACAAAAAATCAACTGTTCAATACCTGTTTTTTATGACCATGTGATTTTATAATGAGAAAACATTGTTCAAGGAGAAGAAATTGCTTGTAAAAAGCATTTTTTTTTCTTTTACCACAATATTTTCTTTCATACTGGGTTGTTATTTTTCAAATAGAATTCACTTTAAATTTTAGCTTGTAAAGCATTGGAAATTTGACAAGTCTAAATTTTTAAAAACAGGAAAGCTTTAACTCAAGGAAAAAAACTTGAGAGAATGTAGTTGGAAATGAGGAGGTAGTATCTGCTTTTCAATCAGTATTTCTTTAAAATTTTTAGACTGGTCCAAATGAAAAGGAATTGCAGAAGACAAAAACTTATGACATTTTAGATTTTTTCTACCTTTAGGGTGAAGAAATTGCTTGTAACAAGTGATATCCTCGATTATAACAATATTTTCCAAGGTTTTTTTCTTTCTTTGGGCACCCGAAAGCGTCATTAAGTTGAAATGGGTTAATGAGTTCAAGCAGTAGACTTCAGATAGAACTTTCCCAAGTTCTATAAATCAAAGTCGAAAATGGTGCCGTCTAAAATCTTCTTGAAGTTTTATTAACGACCATTTTGTATTAAAGATCATTGCATATTAACATACATACATGTTCTTTTATATGACAGTCAAAATAGATGAATCTAAAAACCACTTGAAGTTTTATTAACGACTATTTCGTATGAAAGGTTATTGCATATTATCATATAAATACGTTCTTTCATGCATGACAGTCAAGATTGTCCAATCTAAAAACCTCTTGAAGTTTTATTAACGACCATTTTGTATTAAGAATCATTGCATATGAATAACCATTTTATATTAACGATCATTCCTTGGTACGGGGTGGTCGTTTAACTTTATTAATTAACTGACGACAAAACTTTACACTTGCACGAATTGAAAGAAATTGCAGTCAACTTTTTTTTAAAATTGGCTAAATCTTTAAAAAAAAAAGTCAGATAGGGTTGAAAAAATATTGTAGTATAATAAGAAAATGCAGGTTATAATCAGCTATTTTTCTTCAGTGTATCAAAATGCAGGATTGTAATAATGTCGTCTGCAACTTTGAATTTCGATAAGTCTATAATTTTGTTGTCTAGTTAATAGGTTTTCAAATGTCTGATGACCATCGATGTTCTGTATTAAACTTGTCCATGTGATGAGAATTTACCCGGAAAACACTTGCTGAACACAAACTTGAATCCATCCTGAAATTGAATCAGAACATTTTTAACCCATTCCCATACAAGCCTGCTTGAAAAAAGATAACATTGTGGACAATAAAGATCTTGGTGCTGAAATTACTTTAAGCTAGCAAAGCATGGTGTTGATGAGTAATCTTCTTTGTGATAAATATACGTGGTTAAAGTAACACAGGAGTTTATCCATTACAAAATGACAAAATCTTGGACCAATTCAAATTGAAAGAAATTGCAGATTACCAGTTGTTGGAATTTAGAAAATCTTTGCCCTGTACGGTAGAAACATTGTGAACATTGAAGAAATTGCTTGAGATGCTTAAAAAGCGGGGTTGAATTGGAATGGGTTACATAGCATAATTTTGAAGGAGTTCTCTACAATTTGAATAAGAGCCATGTTGGACATGGCAATCCCCCGCTTTTGGCAATCCCCCGCCATAAAAGCTTGATAGTGAACTGAAGCCAGTTAGATTTAGGCTTCTTTTGCACTGCATTTCTTGTCAATGAGTTTGATGATAGCCATTATACCTTCAGTTATATACTCTGGACAAAATCTAAGTATGAAAAACAACAAATGGCAATAACTCCAAAATTATACAAGCAAAAGTTGTGGTTCTTGTGCACTGCACTTCTCCTCAGCCAGATCTATCCACTTATGTAGTTTCAAGCTAATAGCTATTATACTTTCAGAGATATGTTCTGGACAAAATCTAAGTCTTAAAAACAACAAAGGGCAATAAATCCAAAATTATGCAAGCAAGAGTTGTGGTTCTTGTGCACTGCACTTCTCCTCAATGAGGTCTATCCACTTATGAAGTTTCAAGTTAATAGCCATTATACTTTCAGAGATATGCTCCGGTCAAAATATTAGTCTTTAAAAAAGGACAATAACTCAAAAATAATGCAAGCAAGAGTTGTGTGCACTGCACTTCTCCTCAAAGAGATCTATCCACCTATGAAGTTTCAAGTTGATAGCATGTATAATTTAGGAGATATGCTCCGGACAAGCTTTGTGACGGAATTACAGACGGAGACCATTAATTTCTTTATCCCCTTTGCCGAAACGGCGGTGGATGATAAAAATAATGCCTGTGACCATGCAAAGCAAAGCGCATAGTGAGACTCTGATCAGACCCATTTTGAACACAACATGCTCAAGTGAGCTAAATTTATCTTGGAGATGAACTTAAGGCAGAGTCTGAAATACATAAGAACTACTGTTTTTGGCATTCAATGGATTTAGTGGTTAAGCCTCCAGTGGCAGTTTCGACTCATTGAACTCCAACACTTTTTGCTAGCTAAAAATGCTTGTTACAGACAAAGAATGTTCAAATTTCACCAACTTAAAACTTTGAATTTAGATTAAAATTTAGTTGCCTGGTAATGGGTTAAGTGATGACTGTTGTACTTCTTCCATTGATCCCTCGCTATTGTTTGATAATTTGTTACGCCAACTTAAGGATCAAGGCTGTCATTCAAAAAATAAAACATTAAATGACAAATGAACTAGAAGTGCCATGTTGACCTCTGACTGGGTTCATTGTGCTGTAACCACAACTTATTCAAACTGTTGCTTGGTCGATTTGGTTTCCCAACGATGAAATGGTTTAACAGATGTGTTTAAAGAAAAATCGCTGTCCTTGGCTTAATGTAAAATTTTTCGATTTATTAAGTGGCATTGTCAAATCGCCAATTGCGTAATGATGATGCAAAGGGTTTCAGAAAAGCATCTGAACTTAACATTAGAGAAAGCCCATAAATTAAGCTGTAACCCTGAGCATAAAAATTTTAGACAGAAAGAAATTCCACATGACAATTTTAGCTCCACTGGCTGAAAGTCAGCGAGTTATTGTCATGGCGTTGTGTCCGTCTTGCGACCGTCCGTCCGTGTGTGTATCCATCCGTTAACCTTCACTTTAAAAAAAATTCTCGGAAACTACTGAACTGAATTGAACCGAATTTCACAGGAATGATCCTCAGATGACTTTGTCCCATTCCTTCATATGCTTGTGCTTGGTTGGAAAGCTTGGCCATTTTGGTTGTGGCTTTTGTCCATATATGGTATACAAGGATATTTTTTTAACTTGTTAAAACACGTACCATTTCATCTTCGCCAGTGAATAAATTAAACATAACTTGACTTTTGTAAAAACAATTAAAAGGTTGAAATTCTTCTCTAGAACCTTTTCAAAGATTTCAGGGACTTAGATTTATTTCCTTATACCAGTTTACATTGAATTAATGAAAAAATGCTTAATTAGTACATTCATGCCTGTAGAGCGATATAGGCGCTCAAGCGCCTCTATTCTTTTAAAGTAAATGAAGAAAATTCTAGAAATAGCCTTATGATGGCAACCCATCACTGATAAGATATTGTGACGATAATTCATCAAAAGTATTATAATTTTGAAACTTTTAGACATTTTATAAAACCAGGGTGAACTTTTAACAAACCGTGATGGCTGAATACATAGAGGATAATCAACTGGTTATTTTTGATATGAAAAATCTCTCACGAGAATACGTTGTTAGGCGTTGGAAAGTTTTTCTAACGCATAACAACGTTTTCGAGTGAGAGATTTTTCATATCAAAAATAACCTGTTGATTATTCTTTTAATTATATTCGAAACAGTTTTTTTTCAAAAATTGCTAATTTATTTCAGTCATATTCGACATTATCGGCCCTAGAAACCGTGCGCATTAATATCAAAGGATTTTGTAATTCAATAATTTATTTTCGCCAAAACGATTTACCGTTACAATAGTCGGTGACGACATTAGAAACTAAACTGGTAAACGCACATTTCTTTTCATACGTATACAAGTTTTATTCAGGAAATAAAGACATGTTTGCCTATCACACAACATACATAATAAGGTTTCAATAAATCTTTGTCAAGTATGAATAAATAGTTTGAAGGATATAATTCCATCTCACTTTACTTTTTTGTTATTGTTGTTGTTTTCAAAAACATTACAAGAGAAGGTTTCATGAGACTAAAAGGTGAAATAGTGTGCAGATGACAATTAACTAATCTCTTTAACTTATTGTTTTTTAGCTCACCTGAGCACAAAGTGCAAGGTGAGCTATTGTGATCGCTCGTTGTCCGTCGTCCGCCAGCCCGCTTGTCCGTCTGTCTGTCCGTCCACAATTGCTTTGAAATTCTTCTCCTCCTAAAACAGAAGGCCAATCAAGCTGAAATTTGCAGGGATGTTCTTTGGGTGAAGTTCTACAAAAGTTGTTAAAAGAATTTCATTCCGTGAAAAAGTCTAGTTGCCGCGGCATTTGAAAAAGGGAAATTTTAGTAAATCTTTAAAAATGTTCTCCTCCTAAAGCAGTGGACCAATCAAGCTGTACCCTTGCAGGGATGTTCCTTGGGTGAAGCTCTACAGAAATTGTTAAAAGAATTTCATTCCTTAAAAAACTCTGGTTGCCGTGGCATTTGAAAATTGGAAATTTTAATCAATCTTTGATTTTTTTAAAACTGCTAGGCCAAAGGCATTTGTATTTCACATGTAGCTTAATCACATTGTTCTCTACCAAGTTTTCAAACAATTTATCTGTGAGGTCTACAAAAGTTGTTGAAAGAATTTCATTCCGTGAAAAAGTCTAGTTGCCGCGGCATTGAAAAAGGGAAATTTTAGTAAATCTTTAAAAATGTTCTCCTCCTAAAGCAGTAGGCCAATCAAGCTGTACCCTTGCAGGGATGTTCCTTGGGTGAAGCTCTACAGAAATTGTTTAAAGAATTTCATTCCTTGAAAAACTCTGGTTGCCGTGGCATTTGAAAATTGGAAATTTTAATCAACCTTTGATTTATTTCTAGAAACTGCTAGGCCAAAGGCATTTATATTTCACATGTAGCTTAATCACATTGTTCTCTACCAAGTTTTCAAAAAATTAATTTGTGAGGTCAAAAATTGCCCCGCCCCCGAGGTCCGAAGTTTGGAAAAATGCTTAATTAGAGCAAGTTCAAAAGACTTCTCCTCGTAACTATATGATCTAGGACAATCATATTTAATATGTAGCATTATTAGATGGTTTTGTACTACAACACTCAAAATTGTTCCCCTAAGGTGAAAAACGGCTCCACACTAGGGGTCCAAAATAGGGAAAAACGCAAAATTTGAGTAAAAAGAAAACTTCACTTTAAGGCCAAGGACTTATATTTGGAATGTAGCATAGCCTGGCTGTTATCCATTAACAATGATTAAATCATACCTGTAGATTAAAAAATACCCCTACCCTAGGTGCCAAAAGTTCCTAAAATGCTGAATTAGACCATATTCAACAGTCTTCTCCTTCCACTCTACAAAGTCTAAGGCGTTCACGTTTGGAATATAGTAAACCCAGATGGTTCTTCTACCACTTTAGCTAAAATCTTGGCCCTGGGATAAAACAAGGCCCTGCCCCAGTGGTCCTAAATTTCGGAAAACGCCCAATTAGAGCAACTTCAAAAGTCTTATCCTAAAATATAAGGTGAAGGATATATGGGGCATTACTACATAATTTGTACTATATTACAGGAAAATATGCCCCTAGGATCAAAAACGTCTCTGTGTAAAACGCTTAATTTGAATTTTTTTTTTTTTTAAATATAGGACCTAGAGAGTTTGTAGTAAAAACATAGCATAACATTATTGTTACCTACCATGTTTATATCCTTCGTACAAAATGGCACTTCCCAAGGCATCCAAAATTAAGAAAAAGCTCAATAAGTGTATGTTCAAATATGCATTCATGTTTGGTTTATGGTACATCCAGACTGTTCTCTACCAAGGTTGCTAAAATTATACCCATTGGGTCAAAATGGCCCAACCACAGAGGCCCCAAGTTTGGTAAAATGCTCAATTAGACGATATCAAATTCTTCTCCTCTTTACACTGTTCCACATTAAAAGAAGTTGCAGACGGTAATTAACCCTTGTCATGATGATCCCGGATAATTCCTGTTTTTACAGGAGGTATAGACAAAGATGAGCCTGCAGATTAGTCTACACCAAATGCTAGCACATTTTACCCAGTTTATATTTATAAAACTAATTTTCAAAAGAAATACATGTCCTTTATAATGACCTTTCAGTGCTTTGATTTAGGAAACGGATCTTTATTCAGCATGACAAGGGTTAAAGTTTGATTGAAATCTAAATACAAGAAATTTTTAGGGTAGAAAAATTGTTAGTAATAGAGAAACTGCTAGCAACTAGTACGATCTCCCTTTCTCACAAAGTATTTTAAACCTATTTTCCTTGAGGGCATCAAAATGCTGGATAGTTAGGATTCAACTATGAAGCCAAAGGCATTCATATTTATTGTATAGCATTGCTGGGTAGTTTTGTTCTTATATTTGTTTTATTTTTGGGGCATGAAAATGTAGGATAGTTTGGTAATTGATTAAACTTTGTTTTTTTTTAGAAAATATCCGTTTCAATAAAATATCTTGAGTAATTTATAATCAAGACCAGCACGTGTCCCGGGCAATCGTCCTCTCTAAAATTACGAAAAGCACATAATCAGACTATTGAAATAATGATATAAGAGAGATTACTCAATTTCAACATTTTCTTATCTTCATGATTTTTTTCTCTTTGCTTGTGCCGTCGGATTGCGAGCAAAACAAACCAAGCAACTACAGCTTTTTTCAAACTGTAATTATTAGGTCATAGACGCTCACAGACAATTTGATACATGAATCAGCAGATGTGTATTTTAAAGGTTGAAATGATACGGTACGTACCGTCATTAATACACTTAAATATCACAATTACAGCATCTGAGGGTTTTCTCCCATAATTACTAGCACAATATGTTCAATAGTAAAATTGGTATAAACTAAAATACAAACTTACGCACGACACTAATGTCATTAGTGACCGTTAGTTGTTTTAACGTAATATTAACATTTCATAATCCACTAAGACAAAGCAAGGTAATACCATGCAGCAAAATTTACTTCTGGGTATTAGCGTACCCCGTCTATTTAATCCTGCTCTGTTATGCAAAATTTTAGACTAATCGAAATTCAAAGGTTCTACAAACGAAAATTCATGGTGGACTTAATTTAAAAATAACCTTTTAGTAGGCCAGCTAATATTTTTGGGGAAAAAGAAATCGTTTACTACAAGCAATTCTTTTCTTAACGCCGTTTCAATTATAAAATCATTGATATGCAAGAACCAGAGACTGAACAGGTAAGGATCAAATACTTTCATAAAGCATTATACAGAGAGAAATAGTTTTCTACATATGTATATATTCCCCTAAGACATTAGTAATTATAATAATGTTTATATAGTTTATTGTGACACCTTTATAATAACTCTGTAGGAACTTGTGAACACATCCATAATGAACTTATCTCATTTAAATCTTACAAACATTAACCCTTTCCTGTTTTTCCAAATCTTAGACTGGTCCGAATTGAAAGAAGTTGCAGAGACAATAAAAGTTGACTGCAATTTGAAAAGAAACCATCCTAAGTGGTAGAAAATATTGTGGAAAAAGGAGAAATTGCTTGTAATAAGCAATTTCTCCTTTTTCTGCAATATTTTCCCAACTATAAAATCGCAGCAACGTAAAATCCCGGGTTTAAAGAGGAAAGGGTTAACTGTATGATTTGAGTTTATTACTCTCAGTATAAAGATATACATGTATTCATAGGTTATTGAATTATCATATATGTTTGTATTCTTAGGTTATTGAATTAAAATATATATTATTACTTTATCAATCATTGGTGTTAATCAAGTTTTCATTTGTAATCTCAAAGCCTTTGTAGATAGATATAGCTATGATTTCTGGTAGTATTCACATTCTTACATGTAAGAAGTTCAACAAATTTAGAAAACTTGGTTTTCTAATACTGCTTAATATGAGTTGGGGTTTTTTTTAGATCTGAAAAGAGAGTAATTCAAGTAAGAAGTGCATTTCATCCTCAAGTAAATTACATATTTTGCGTTTTCTATTTTCCAATGGGATTTTTGGGGGGGTTAATGCCATCTCCCTGCCTCTATTTCAAGTCTATGTGCTGATAATCTATATCTTGCCATTGCATTTCCAAACTTGTCTATCTTTGTTTCATTAAGATAAGGTTGAAATGAGAAGTTACAAAAAGATCTGTATGTCTGTATGTCCTTACTCTACTAGATTCTGCTAAATCTGTATTCCACTCTTGAAAGTTAATATCTTTGGCTCAGTTTTAGCCCATGATTTTTTGTTTGGATATTTTTCTAGGTCATTATGCATCATGTTATATACTAGTTAAATTTTGTATCTCCACATAATACTACTTTTAGCCAATATTTAATTACCCTATTTAGGAGTGTTACTATTAATAGAAATCTACCAAGTTCACCATAAATTAGAATATTTGAGGTTTGTTGTCTTACCCCTAAGATGTATTCATAGAATTTCCAATTGATGTTTTCTATCTTATGTATATTGTTGCCTGTCCACACTTCGCATCTATACCTACATCCTCACGAGTGAAGGGATATCGAGATCATCTTTTTCTCTAATATCTTTAGATAAGTAGAACGTTCGCCGCCCTTGGTACGACAAGATGCTATAGCTAAGGATTGGCACAATAAGTTTATGATAATGTTCTAGCTTATGAGACAGTGGCAAGTCTAGAAACTTAATAGAATATGATTTCAGGCTATTTTTTGCCTTCAAGGCTTGTCCATATAACATCTACTCCCAATATAATTAACCCATTCCCACTTAAGAAAATTTTAAACTGGTCCAAATTGAAAGAAATGCAGACCACAATTGTAAGTTGAAATGTCTTTTGGGGTAGATATATTGCGGACTTCTATGTCCACAATGTTTTCCAAACGAATTTCCTTGATGGGCGTAAAAGGAGGGATCGTGAGGGAATGGGTTAAACCATGCGTGATGAATTGCAGGTCAGCACGTTGACACGAGGTGTGTCGCTGTTTTTGAAGAGCCCGCTTTCGAGCGCGAGACATTGTTAGCTAGTCGGGTTAGTGTATCATAATTATAAATAGTTAGTAGCACAGTGTTAACCCATTCCCACTCAAACCCGCTTATTTAAAAAAGGCTTAGGAAAACATTATTGAAAATGAAGAACTTGGTTGTTGAAAGCAATTTCTTCATTATCCACGGTACTTTAGTCAGATTCTTAAAATTTCATCAAATGAAAATCATCGACTGTAATTTCCTTGAATTTGGTCACATCTAACATTTTGTCATGTGGTAACATATAAGAATTTAGAAGCGATCATAATAAAAAAAATTGACGTACTTTAACGAGAGAAAATCCTCCAATCCAGACATTCTTTAACGGAATAATATCAGAGCCTGTTGCCTTCTTCACTCCTTTCATATATACCGTTCCGATCGCCAAGTATAATACAGTAAGTGTCACCAATCTGAAATATTTCGGACTCGGGAAATATCAGAATTTTCTTCCTCAGCTCAAAGCATATACAAGCTTTTGTATACTTTACCGAGGAAAATATGACAATTGTTTACAAAAAAAACCTACTCTGAAATCACATCATTAACGACTGTGCTGTAAAAATTTTAACCAAATAGCGTCTATCGGACACTTATTAACCCATTCCCACACAATCCCTCCTTTTTACGCCCCTCAAGCAAAAAGTTTTGGAAAAAAAAAGGAGAAATTGCTTGTATGAAGTAATTTCTTCACTTTTTCTTTCCAAAAAGAGGGAAAAAATAAAATACCATCAACTTAAAGTTGTTGGCTGTAGCTTCTTTCAATTTTGCAATTTTGTTGTGTGGGAATGGGTTAAATGTTCTAGGTATATAAGTTAAAAATCTTTTACCTTTTTAACCCGAATCATGTGGGGGTAGTGGCAAGGCGGTCTTCGTCAAGTGACATATCATCGCCGCTTCAGTCTAGCAGGCTTCCAAGATTTTCAGAAAATTTACATAAAGACAGTCAGAAAGTTTACAGTTATAACATCAAACCGTTGACATGGAAGTAATTTAAAGCACCCCATAAATGTCCACAGCTTGGCTCTAAATGTTTACACAAGAACAGCAGTGTCGGTCATTTGAAGGATTTTGTGTGACTGGCTTATCAGTCAATCTAACAATAACGTTTATAGGCCCAAGTCAAACACTCCATTCAGCCGAGCCTTAGTAATTCATAGCCATTAATACATATATATAGATAATGTTGCTGAAAAACTGACATAGATCTGCATTTACTGCTGCTCCAATTTGGGACAAGATTCTGGGGAAGCGTGTTATAGTGGTTTGATTATATCTTTACACCGTAACATGATGACCGTGGCCATAGTGTAATGGTAACGAGTAAGACTCCTAATATTGGGGTCCTCGGTTCAATCCTCGACCGCGGCGAATATCATTCCCGACGTTTGTCTCTTACCAATGGGTAGATAATCGTAATCCTTAGTAGGATGAGCAGCTTGAGGCTCGAAAAGGAGGTTGTTGTAGTACTGGTATAAGAAATACAAGGAATCCATGGTTAGGTGCTCCACCCGCCGCGATATGACTGAAATACCCGTTAAAAGTGGAGTTAAACCCATTCAATCAATCAATCAACATCGTAACATGATCTTCCCTTAATGTACCTACCCAATCAAAACATAAGTACCAACACTGAGTCCGCCCGTACTGGAACCTTTCCCGTTCTTACCACAGTTTGTAGGACCAGAGGCACTGCACATATTCGGACAAGCACAAACTGTTTTGAGATTTGCAAACTGAAAGAGAAATGTAACTTGTGAACTGATTTAGATTTGTATTTATTTTAGAACCTTCGCTGCTAGAATTAAACGCGTTATTTCAATTAATTTCATATGTACTTTATTATGTCTCGGATCCATAACCGGAGTATACAAGCATATCCATAAAACTTTAATAAAAATCATCTATATTCTGTCAACCCATTGCCATGCGATATATCATTAGACTGGTCCAAATTCAAGATGTTGCAGACGACAATTTTCAGTTGATAAAATTCTATTATTATTTCCTTTTTTAGGGGGGGGGGCTTTCTCTTTCGAGGTAGAAAACATCATGGATAATGAAGAAGTTGCTTCTTTACGAGCAATTCCTTCATTTACCGGAATGTATTCCTAAGCTTTATTTTCTAGGGGCGTCAAAATGTTATTGAGTGGGATTGGGTTCCTTAATTATCTTTTTTATTAAGAATTCAAAATAGTTGATAAGCCTCAGAAACCTTGATGCTACAGCTTAAGCATATAATAATACTTATTTAATATTTAGTCAGGTATATTCAGAAATCACAATCAGAAAATGCTGATGATTCTATCCTTCCAAGACTACATAGTATATCCAAAGAGCAGAATTAGATATTGACGACTGATATTTACATTAAGAATTTTTTCGGTTTCAATAATTGAACTTCGTCCATGCAGACTATGCAAGCTATAGTTACGACCTTTGGGTAACCAACCAATCACATATAATGGCGTTGAGGTTTTAGTCTGACTGCAATGTGGGAGGTCGGTGGGCGTGTCCAGCGATCCGTCAGTTTTTTATTTAGGACATCGATGAGTATCATTACCTAAGGGTAATTCGATATGACGTCACTTGTCATGTTTATGGCGTCTCCAACCCGGTAGTCTCATATACATGAGATACTTCGAGCGGTTGGCGACCAAAGCGTTATTCAAACTGTAGTTGCGATTTTCACGATGACTTCACGCGTACCCCCTTCCATCTCGGCGCTGTTTTGTTACAAAGATATTTCTTGTTTTATGTAAAGTATTGTCTGGTTGCTAATGTACTCACAAATTGAATGATGACGTCAGATTGACCGCCCCCGTCCATTGGTTCGAATGTTGGGTTACAGGCCCTTTTATCACATATCAACTTGACTTGAGTAACTCTGGAATTTAGAAAAATGTTCTTGTTCTAGAAATTGAGCGGGGGGGGGGGAGAAGATAAAATTGTTTTTCTCAATATCATTCTTTTACGATGCTATTTGAATGAGAAATAACGATCGGAAAAGACAAATAATGTTAAAACAAGTTACTCTTAAATATGATTTAGCTTTCATGAACTGGCTTAAGCCCACAATTGTGTTGAGCACTTTTGTTGGTTTTGCGACTAAAACGTCGTAACTACAGCTTATTTTTGATACATATAACTGGACATATTTTTTACAAAAGAATGCGGTTTAATAACGAAGGAAAACTTCTTGTTTGAGTCAGTGGGCGGGACCAGGGGAGTCAGTGGGCGGAGCCAGGGGAGTCAGTGGGCGGGGCCAGGGGAGTCAGTGGGCGGGGCAAGCGATCCCTCTATTGTCGTAATGACAAAGCTTTGAAAGGATTTTCTAAAAAACTGTCATTGTTACTCGGTTAACAAACAACCAATAATAAATTACGCATTAGTCAAAGAATATTCAACAGCATTCTCAGGAGGTGGAATACGGAAAAAATCCATGGATATGTCATTTCTAACTTTATGTGATTCGAAAAAGAACAAAGGTGCGAAAACATAAGCTGCATTATTGATCCGTGTCCTCGAAATTGCGCTTTTATAAAAGAAAAACTTTATAAAACTATGTAGTGAAATTTGTTTATTTTTCACAATGTTTTCTTCCTCAAAAAGACAGAGATTTTGAAATTTCGCCAACAAAATTTGTCGTGTTGAACTTCTTTTCATTTTGACCAGTCTAAAATTTTGCCTGGTAATGGGTTAAGTAGGCCTCGACTTCGCATGAAGGACTATAATGGCCGTGTTGTCACATTTAAGGGCTTTTGAATTTTCACTGCTAACGACTTCAACAGAAAAAGATAAATACTTAAACAAATAAAATGAAAATTATAACAAGAAAAGAAGATGTCAATGAGAAAGTATGTCTTTCTGAGTCAAAAATGATGTTTCCATTTCTAAAAAGGTTCTACATTATGTTTGTCTACTGACGTTCCACTTACCTCGTAACCGCCGGGTCCACGGACTGGTAACCAGCGTATAAATGGCCGGACTCGTCGTCATATTTCAACAAGGCGCTGTCCGCATCACCAATACTCTGTGTGCTACCGTGTTCTTTCATGCACACCTGTAAAATTTTCAATTCCTGTCTGATTTTTTTTCTATCTTTTTTGTGTTTTTGTGTGTTTCCGTTTTGTATTGCAAATGTGCGGATTAAAAATCTAACATCAAGAGGACCGTTAGAAACGGGAATTATTGCCAAGAGTAATGTCATTCAAAATATTGGCCGTGAGGTTTCCACAATACTCAAATTGACCAATCGCGGCTGTCAATCAATAACCAGTCGACCAATGAAATCACCGATTGAGACCAGAGATAATTTTTTATCTCCAATATTGTCCGCCCTTTTTATTAACTTTTTCGTTGGTTTGGCGACTTAAACGTCGTAACTACAGTTTATTCAAGCAGTAGTTACGTCGTTTAGGTCGCGAAACAACAATTCTACTTATTTGTAACTTGCTACCGGCTATAATTTTAGTAAAATAACGCCTTAAAAAATCGAAGCCGAACTTCCAGTCTGAGTCAATGGGTTGGGCAAGCGATCGGTCGATTCACACCATAACTATTCGAAAATTAAGTTCTTATTGGCGGATGGCTTGCCTCGCACTCCGACTCTTACAGAAAATTTTACTCCGATATTTTTCAAAATTTATAGCTGGTAGTATGTAACAAAAAGTCAATGACTTGAAAGTCGTAATTTCAACTTGAATACGCCGTAGAAAAGACGTTTAAGTGGTTTAAACCAACAAAAAATGCTGAAATTTACTTTCCGTCTAAATATATAGGGAATATTACAACAGTGTGTTTTTATTTGTTGTTATCGTGGTCGAGATTCGTGTGTAGGTATTTTTTATTGGATGAGACCGAAGGTCGAATCCAATAAAAATATACCTACACACGTTTCGAGAACAAGATAACAACAAATAGAAAAACACTGTTGTAATATTCCTTTTATTATTTATACCTTTAGGACATGACATTAAGAAAATTGTCTTAAATGATCAAGAAATAAACAACTTTCCGAAAAAAAAAAACGAAAGTCAATACACAAAAAAGAAGTCAGTGTTTAACAGTACTCGACGAATACGGTTTTTTGCTACACGCCGAATATTGATTTTTTTTCTGTCGAGTTGTATAAGATAGCCAGATTTTAATTCATATCTTTTATAGGTATATAATAAATGATTTCATTGGTCGATTGTTACTTTGCTTGACAGTCGCGACTGGTCAAAGCGAGGACGTAAGATGTACCTTGTATATAGAGCGTTAACGACTGTTGTTAAACCCATTCCCACACAGTGACGCATTTCAACGCCCCTCAATGTGTAAATTTTGCAAAACATTGTGGAATTTGAAGAAATTGCTTGTTACCAGCAATTTCTTCATTATCCACAATGTTTTTCTACGCCAATAGACAAAGTTTTTAAAGATTTCATGGACTTTTAATTGTCGTCTGCAACTTCTTTGAATTTTGGACTGGCTTAGATATTATTGTGTGGGAATGGATTAAATTGATGACTCTGAATTTATAAGTGGTTGGCTCGAACTTGCTACTTTTCTGATTTTTTGCTCTTCGACTCCTTTCCATAAAAAGGGCTTTAGCAATACTATGCAGATTAAGATTTCGATCCCTCCCTCATATCCACATTATCCCAATTTTTAAGAACAAAGTAGGAAAACAAAAGAAAGAAATGGAAAAATGAAGAAAATTTTTGTAACAAGCAATTTCTTCATTATTCACAATGTTTTATACGTCAAAAATCAAATATTTCTTTAAATTGTCAGCAATTTGAAATTGCTGTCTGCAACTACTTCGAATTTTGACCAGTCAAAAAAATTGTCGTCTGGAAAAGGGTCAACACTCTGGCTACCTTGATCATACAGTAGCGGCAATTCATCCCGGTCGCACCATGGATTTATAACAATAATAGTTGTTTTTTTTAAGACATGGTCATACATATTAGCCCTTGTCATGCTGAATAAAATCCTTTTCCATACTGCATGATAATCAAAGGACTGAAAGCACTTAAAGTACTAGTGTTGGGTCAAAATTTGAAAATGAAATTTTGAAAATAATTCTGACTAAAAAAGGGATAAACAGATGGTGTAGATAAAGATCAGAATGCACGTGTGTGCAGGCTAATCTTTGACTATATCTAATGCCGAAATAGGACTCCGGGCTCAGCATGACAAGGGTTATAACAAAAGCAAAACTATTATCTTAATTACAATAAGGCCTTCAAATAACAACCAAACAATTACTTAACCACACATCACACACTTGCAAAACACTTCTGAATAACACGCCATCTTGATATACAATATATATCTGGTGAACACATATTCATATAAAATATATAAATTAACGAAATATTTGTAATACATAAGGCGAGAAGGAACCTTCGGGTGTTCTGTAACACAAATAGTTAAAAAAAGGGGTGGTTAGATCCAGCTATGGGCAACCAGAAAGTCGTATTCATGTAGTAAGGTAAAATGGTAATTCTAGATTCAGAAACTCGTCAACAGAGCGAAAGACTCAACCTTGATCAGACTGCGCGGCCCATGCACTTTGATCAGAGTCGACTTATCGCATCATTCGATGGGTCTCTTTTTTGCATAACGTGTAACATTCATTTTGAGGTTTGTTAGACTTAAAGTGATTGTCAATTCCCAAATGGTACACCATAAATATATGTTGAAATCGCCACCTACCGCCGCATTGTCGCATCGCCCTTCACTAAATCCGGCACATGGGTTATAAGATATTGTTTCTCCATTACCACCTTTCTTATACGGAACGTCTTTAAACCTGAAAAAGTTGTGTGTTCAACTTTGATGGCTTTGATGGATTCAAAACTTTGTTAAAACCATAACTTTTTCCTCTGACATTTTTTTATTATTTTATTTAAAGGACATCTTTTAAGACGCATTTGAAATGACTCGGTGTAAAATAACGAAATTACCCGAGGACCTTGCAAAATACTATGTTTATTAATGCGAGAGTCGTGAGTATAAGTGATAACGCGAGAGCACGAGATTACGATTGTAACAGCACGAGAGTTCGATTGAGATTACACGAAAGTACGATTGTGATACGAGATCAAAATGACAAGAAGGAAGCAGGAAGTTAGTATGAAGACGAGAAATGAAGATAAAAATGGTCTTGGTCTCAACACCGCACTATCGTGTTATAACAACAGGGTCTTGTATTCTCACTTTATCAAGACCGTAATCTGTTACTATCACCATAGCGTCACCATACACAAGCAATATCGCAATCTTGCTCTCGTTATGTCGCCATAGTAATATCGCTTTATTGTCATCGTGCTCTCGTGATATAATAAAAGGGCCTGTAACCCAACATCCTCTTGATGTCGTCATCATACTCTCTTGATATCGCCATCGTACTTTCGTGATATCGCCATAGTAATATCGTTTTATCGTCAGCGTAATCTCGTGATATCGCCATTGTAATATCGCTTTATTGTCATCGTACTCTCGTGATATCGCAATAGTAATATCGCTTTATTGTCATCGTACTCTCGTGATATCGCAATAGTAATACCGCTTTATTGGCATCGTACTCTCGTGATAGCGCCATAGTAATATCGCTTTATTGTCATCGTATTCTCGTTATATCGCCATCGCGCTCTCTTGGTGTCGTCATCGTACTCTCGTGATATGACCATTACACTCTGGGTTCAAATTCAAGATTCAGTAGCAAATCTTATATTGTTGTCGAAACTTTTTACTGTTTGTGGATTTCTTAATCTAGCATGGCCATTCTCCATTACCATATATTTTGTCTCTAAATCACCTGCCCTGATTCCTGTTTATTTTCAAATATTTGTTTTTTGCCTCCCCTTGTCAAGAAAATAGAAATTAAGTCATATATTTAGAACATAATTCACACACAATCGCATCTTTTTGCGCCCCTCAAGAAACAAGCTTTGGAAGACATAGCAGCCAATGAAGAAATTTCTTGTAACAAGCAATTTCGTCATTGTGCACAATGTTTTCTACCATAAAAAATCACAACGAATTATGAGATTTCATCGACTTAAAATTGTCGCATGCAACTTCTTTCAATTTGGACCAGTCTGAAATGTTGTCGTCTGGGAATGGGTTAAAAGTAACTCGTTACAGCTGTTTACCTTGGTGTTCCATCACTGTTTCCTAAACTAGTTAGATCTATAGTTCCACTTCCATCATCAAACTGACACGAACAACCGTTATCCTGGGTCTCACAGTCTTTACCACTACTAGCGGGCACGTGTAATAAAACACACGTGATCAAAACATAGGATAAAAGGTGACAATTCATCTGTCTAAGCATCTTAGTGATTCTTTTTTTCCTTTTGGGAAAGTGATAATCAAGACCCAATCATAATTTATCTAAGTCTTTAAATCATGTTCACACATTCTACTAAAAAGTCTTCTAACCCTAACAGTTTCAAAAGCCAACCTAAATAATCATAATTTGTTTGCAATTTGTCTCGAATATAAAATGAAATACAAATTAATTTATTTGATATTTCTTTAAGTCTGTACATTAATTGTTTGATAATTGTTATCAATTGAGATTCAAGGACAGTTAACGAGGGATATGACTGCACTGTTTTATCATTCAAACTATACTACTCAAACTTTAATAAGCATCACTTGTGAGTTTAGGTTTATTTCTTGTCCGAGATTTAGGCGTCAGAATATTTCTATGATTCTGAAAAAGTGTTCATTTGACGGCAACTTTGTGCATAAAATCGTATAACTTGACGAATTCACCAAGCGCGGCTGTCAATAAGATAATCAGTCAACCAATGTAATCGTTCATTTTAAGCGGAAAGGAGTTTTGAACTCAAACAATGGCCGCCATTTTTGAGAAACATTTTGTTTTTTAGATTGGCGACTTAAATGTTGTTACTACTGCTTACTACTAGCCGTAGTCACGACGTTTAGGTCGCCAACCAACCATTCTTATTTTTTGTTACTAGCTGCTGTTAATTTTGAAAAATAACGCCACAAGTGAACTTTCTGTTGGAGTCAATGAATAGGGCCGACAATATGTACGGGTTTGGCCAGCGATTGGTCAATTTTAAAAGTGTGCTAATCAGAAGCAATATTCCGCGATTAGAAGGAACGACAGACGGATAAGACTTTCAGTAAACAATCGAGGCGGGTGATTAACTTGGGCTGTAGTTTTTAATTGGTCGTAGACCAATTTATATAACCATAAATTCGAGATTGTGTCGCTGCAATTTACCAAAAACTGCCTTAAGCCAAACTGGACGAATATTCTGACGGGAAAACACAAAAAAATCATTTCATTTTACAAGTTAAGAATTATCAAAAGAAGTAAAGGAAAACTGGACGGTCAAACGCTTTAAAGATGAATGCTTCAAGGATTTTCCTCTAGTGATGAACGCGTCTAACCAACCGTTTCTTTCAATCATATCGAGGTGTAAACAAAGATAATACTGCCACTCAATTATTTTCCAGCCATAAGTTAATCAAAGTACTGAAAGTTCTTCTGGAGAGCAAATTTGATTATTATGCTTTCAAGCTGTCTAAAGAATTCGCCCAAAGAATAGTATTAATTGTTTTTTTCCTTTGTTTATAATCAGCGCTGTTTAGGAACTTGTTAATTTCTGCCTAGAAAAAGAGAGGGTTTTGAAATTTCATGAACCTTCTGTCAGCATTTGCTTTTAAACTTAAGTTATCATATTTCCATAATTTTTCAGTTTTGGCTTTATAAAAAAAGCTTGCATGGATGATCTAACCATGACTATTTAACAATCGAGAATTTTTAAAAATTCAGTTTTCACAAAAAGTTGCTTTTTTGTCGGTACCCATGTTGCATCATGGTCTTACGTTCGTGTAAAATAATATTAGTTCTAATTAACATTCACGGAAATATCATACACTAGGATAGAACCTACGTGTTGTGAAAGTAATAGGAATTTAAGTTGTTTTACCCTAATTCCAAAGTCGGAATGCAACGATATGTCCATTTTCTCAGTGACGACCAATTACAGTGCGTACGGCACTTTGATTATGTGTGGTTGCCATTCTAGTGAATTACTTATTGGTATTTCTCTCTCTTATGGCTTACACGCATTGAGAAGCTTTCTTTATGTGGGTTGATTCGATCGCTTCAGAAGTACCTGATCAATTTGACAAAGAAAGGAAATACTGGTGTCTCTAGCATCCCGCATTTTTCTAGAAAAATTATCTTTGTCTACCATACCTTGTTACACCGAAATATTTCCCCGAGACCAAAGTTTAACCGCAGTTACATTTCAAAAGTTTGCAAACTTATTCCTTTTTATGCACAAAGTTTTTGTCAAATGAACACATTTTCAAAATAAAAGCAACTATTCCGTCGTCTGAATTCCGTTCACAAAACAAAACAAAACGAGAAACAAACACACGTAAACACAAACAAACAAACAAAACAAACAAAACAAACAAAACAAAATCAATTTAAAAAGTGATGCTTATCAATTTTTGAGAAGTATATTTTAGGATGAATTTAAGACTACTTTAACTATATGACCAAAGGTTCAGAGGAATTTAAAGAGACTAAGTCATTAAGGGATCCTGCGATATGCATTTTCAAAATAATAATAATAATAGATAAATAAAAATGATTAATTAACTCGTTAACACTTAAGCACTTCAACTAAGTTGAACAAAAGAAGAATATTAACTTATCCTCTCCATTTACATTATTGTGCAGGACAAAGTCTCTTCAGTTCGTCATACAAACGTTTTTATCTGTGTCGGGTTTTATTAATTCATGGCTATATTCGTTCTTATCCCTTTCCTGTCTGTCAAAATCTTTCGACTTGTCAAAATTCAAAGAAGCAATAGACGACATTAAAAATTAATTGCAATTCAGTGTGACCATCCTATACGATAAAGAATATTGTAGGAAAAGAGAAAAAATCTTGTCACGTCGAATTCCTTCTTTTCCTAACAGTTTTCTCAAGAAAAATATCACATAGTCGTTAAAATCGGGGGTTGTACAGGAAAGGGTTAAAAGAAAATATCCTGCAAATTACTCGCTACCAATAGGGCATGTCGAGCTTCTTTCCCAGGCATCGATAGATTTTCCTTGTGAGTAAAAAAGACGCAAAATATTACCTTTTCGGCACCTAACAGAAAAATATTCTCATTTTGAAGGAGTTAGGATTGATGACACTTACATCAAAAACATTGTGGGTAGAGGAGAAATAGATGAAATGATATATCGTGTCCATCGTTTTCTTTTTCCTCTTCAGCTTCTTTGAATTTGGACCAGTCTATTATTTTTGTCTGGCAATCGGTAAACCCATTACGAGAATTTTTGACCGGTCTTAATTTAAAGACGTTACTAGGACAATTTTCAGAAGATGAAATTTTACATACAATTGTCTTTCGGGACAGAGAACATTGTGGATAATGAAGAAATTGCTGGTAACAAGCAATTTCTTCATTTTCAATAATGTGTTCTAAATTTTTTTGTTTGTGGCGTCTAAAAGCGTCATTGTGTTGGAAATGGGTTAAACAGATTTAGAAAACAAAAATGACAACAACAAACAAAATAGATGATAAATAATGTCGCAAATGCAATCCGTGAGGTACTTGTTTGTGTATATGGTCGGTGTAAAACCTACATATTGATTCTAGCTGTAGTTACGAGGTTTTAGAATTGCACAGAGTTTTCGGTATTTCATTAAACTAGAAACTGTAAAGTTTAAGTCATCAATCCATCTTGAATGTTATAACAATTCGTTTCCCAAAATTCATTACGAAAGACATTTCGGGTCAAAAGTTATCCCGTGAGTTAAGATAAGATACCCGAGTTATTACACCAAGAGAAGATGCAAGATATACTTCACCCGGGATAAAATATCAATTATTTACAAACAAAAATCTTTAGAAATCATATATTCGCGACTGTGAAAGCCCTTTCAGCTCAGTTGGTAGACAATTGACTCAAAACCTCAAGATCACGGGTTCGAACCCTGAGCTGACCATATCAACTAACTAATTGAGACGTTAAACCGAGGCCCCGTGTGACGGTACTTTACATTGAGCACTTTGTATTATATCGCGCAGCATTTTGACATCGATCTATGATATAAAACTTGAATCTATCCCAAGCTTTGTTTCGAATGACGCATCTATTTTTAATCGCTGAGAAACTACATGTATGTCATTCAACTTTAAATGAAGGAGTTATGCTCCGGATAAAACCCATTTCATCATTTGACCGTAACGCTGGTCTTGAAGGTATATACTTCTCAATTATTGAGGGCAAGTGTGTTGTAAACCGCTTTGGAAGATCGAGCGTATTTGGAATCACTCGGTATTCCAAATCTGAGCGAACCGTCTCGGGATGGGAAGCTATGCCCCGCCCCTTTCTGTAAATGTCAATGGGTTTTGAATATGTTTCGGAAAACCATAAATTACTGTTTTTCGACAATGAGAGAAGTGGATAGTAGAAAATTAGCATTTGAGGAGTAGTGTCAGCAGTTTGTTGACGAAGATTCGAGTCAGGTTCTTAAGCTCTGCTGTCACAGTCATCATTGCGCTGGAGTCACCAACAGCATTCTTAGCCGTTCGTACTTTCTAACATAGACAAGGCAAAGCAGTACAGTTTTAATTTCAAGGTAATTTCTTAATTCAAATGTTTGATACATCCTTTGAAAGGGATGGTAGGATTTGAGTAAGCAAGAAACGGATCTACCCAACAGTCTACCCAACACGGGTGGGGATAATCCAAAAATTTCCCCACCACCAAAAATGTTGTTGTAGTTATTTAAGGAGAATAATTGCATTCTACTTTGTTAGATTATTTAGCATAAAATGAAATTGCAGGTACTCTGCATTTTTAGGACCCGTGTTTTCACTGGCTTCAGTTAGGTTATGTCGGAAATGAATTTTCATTTGAATCTATTTTTGATGTAAAGTTTGCAGGTTATTGACAATAGTCTTATCATTTTTTTTTTAATTGAAATGTTGTTTAAAGCGACCTTTACTTTAGAAATACTAATATTATTAACTACCAATGTAATCACCGTTTTACATAGAATGAAATTTGGATGCAGATAACTGAGTTAAGCTTTTCCTTTCCATGACCTATGGAAACAATATCATATTTATAAATGTAAGGATCCAAAGTCAGTGTAACTTTTATTGTGCAGTGATGTGAAAAAACATGAATTCTCCTCTTATCCCTGACATGATTTTCTTCTTGTCTGCCTAACAGTAGGAAAGATCTAGTTACATTTTGAAAAGAAAACAACAACATTGTTAACAAACAAGTGCTTGAACCCAGCATTTTTTTCAACCACAATATTTCTACTTTTTAAGATTGATCTTAGAGCAATCCCAAATTAGCACTGAACACATAAATTACTTGTCCAAAAACAAATGGACTTGTCTGCAAGTAGAAAAGCTCATATGAGACAAGTTTCTCGTATGATTCATAGCTAATTAGGAAATTTTCTCTTCCAAGAAATGTATTATTTCAACCAAGTTTCACATCAATCTTTTTTTTTTTTGGCTAATTTTGATTTCATTCATTGGAAAAAGAATTTTTGCTTTTTAAGGCCAGTGTCTTAATTTTAGTTTGCAGTGATAGTGTCTTGGAAGAGGTTTTGACTTATCGTCAACATCTCACAAGGTTAGTTTTAAGCTCACTTGATTACAATATGCTCAAGGTTAGCTACTGTGGTTGTGTGATGTCCTGCGTCTATCATATGACATGCAATGTCCAGCAGCAATATATTTGACTTGTAGACACTCTAGAGGCCACAGTTCTTTCTTTCTCAATCAATGGGTCAAAATTTTTGTTTTGATGGAATCTTACAAACAACTTTGACATTTGTTGAATTTGATACTACATTGCTACATTTCTTGTAAGATTGGTGTAAATTGTGAGACATTAACTCATTCCAACATAATACTGCCTATTTAGCCCCTTAAGAGGAGAGCTCTAGAAAACATTGATGAAAATGAAGAAATTGCTTATCACGAGCTATTTATTCATGATCTACAATTGCATTCTACCAAAAAACTAGGAATTCCAAAATGCAATCAACTAAATATTATTGTCTGCTGCTTCTTTCACTTTGGATCAGACTAAAATATTATCATTTGGTAATAGTTGGAAAGACATTTGATTCCTACTAACTGGGTCTAGGGTTCGATCCCCTGTTGCGGAAAATATCCTCTCCGACATCTGTCTCCAACCAATGGGTTGTTGATCATAAACCTATGTGGGATGAGCAATTGGAGGCTTAGAATGGATGTACTGGTAGTACTGGTGTGGGAAATACTAAAAATACATGGTTAGGTATTCCAGTTGCTGCAATATGACTGAAATACTGTTAAAAGTGGCATTAAACATCAATAAATTGTTTGGTTATGACTTATTGCAAATGCAAATGTAATAACCCTTGGCTCTAAGGGGTTATCCATAAATTCAAACAAAGAGGCTCAGCACAGAAATTCTCAAGTTATTTTTAAAGAATTTCATTGACATTAATGTTGCCTATTGGAAAGAATTTTTCGTTTTGAGATTTTGATTGCTATACTAAACAACTACTTTAACCAATTACCAGACGACAAAATTTAAAACTGGTCCAATATTAGAGGAGCTACAGACGATAACTTCAGGCTTATGAAATTTGGACAAGCAATTTCTTCAATTTCCACAATGTTTGACAGGACAAAATGCTTAGACTTTCCAATTTGGTATTTTGGTGCATTTTTCACCTGAGATCAAAATTTCTTCATTAAATCTGCAAAAGAATTGCAGAAATATCAAACTTTGATATTTATGGAAATCCATCACACAAAAATTTGCAGGAATGTTCTCCATCATGAGTAAATGTGCCATTTGAAACACATGTTCAGATAACTCCAAGAACAAGGTCTCAGCTCTAAATTAAATCTTGTCATGCTGATTCCAGAATATCCTGGTTTTACAATAGCTGTGGCAGGTGTATAGACTAAGATCAGCCTGCACAGACATGAAGCCTAATCTTAGTCTGCACTACCTGATTTTAGTGATTAGGAGTTATGTGTACACTAGGTAGATCTAAATTTGACAAAAAAAAAAAAAAATAAAAAAATAAAAAAAAATGTGAAGAAAGGATAAATATTCAGCATGACAAGGGTTAAGCATGTATGGAGAAGAGCTTGCATTAAAGTATCTGCTTCTGTCTCTCCATCTTGAACCTTTCTATCGTTTATTTCATACTTTTTGTGAAAGGACTATATTCAGGGAACATAATCTGTTGCTGCCAGATCTTGTTTTACATGCCAACGAAGCTGGATATAAATTAGTTTCATCTTCTCTCTCTCTCTCTGTCTGTCCAGTCGTCCCGATATCCCCTAGCAATCTGTCTGTACCTCCATATCTTGTTAACACATCTCTTCCTACCTTTAGTAATTCAAATTATTTTTTTCCCAGAATGTTTATAGTCATCTGACCTTGTGTACATTGTCGTTGTTTTGGCGTTGTAGGCTGCACCACATAAAATGAGGAAATTTCTCCTATCTCCTATATCTATAGACAAACTAGAACCTGACCTTGTGAACTTTGTTGCTCTTTTGCCATTTAAGGCTGTGTCACAGAAAAAGGGGACTGAATGCAAAAGGTTGGCGTATATTGTGACTATGGCACTCTTCTTAATGGTTCATTTAGACCACTTCTGTTTATTTTTTTTTTTATTTTTATCCTACAATTACTTTTAGAGGAGGAGTTTTTCAAGTTTTCACTTTATACTATACATGAAAATAAGCTACGCTGATTAAAGCACCTCTTAGCTCGACTATTTAGAAGAACAGGGCTGCTATTCTAGTCATCTGGGCATTGGTGTTTGTGTCAGCGTAAAGCTTCGGTTAAAGTTTTATGTGCAACTGGCAAATTTCTGTTTTATCTCTACCTACTAATTGATGCTGTTACTACGACACTTTTCACATGCATTTGTGACCATCAAATCACACCCTGGGCAAAGATTCATTACTCTGACATTCATTTTTGAGGAATTATGATCCCTTTTTTTACTTAGACATTTGGTTAAAGTCTCAAATCTCTTTTTACTAATGCAATTGCTTCAAAACTATGCAAATGCTAAAGTGACTATCATATCATCCTCTAAGCAAAGATTCATTAGTTAAACATTTTAGTGGAATCATAATCCTTTTCTGACTTGGACATTTGGTTAAAGTTTCTGGTGCAAGTCTCTAATCACTGTTTTTTCCATTGCTCTCAATCTATAGACCATCATATCATCCCCCAGGAATTGATTCATTACTATGACATTGATTATAGTCATATTTTGACCCTTTTTGACTCAGAAATTCCTGGTAGAAGTTTTAAGGGCATTTGTCTTGTCTCTCGTCACACAATTGCTGTTGCTTTGACACAAGGCACATGCCTCTGTGATCATAAGATGAACCCCTTAGCTGATATTCATTACTCTGATGGTCATTTGAGTTTCAACTTTTTCAGCTTGGATTTTTAAGTGCAAGATTTTTTTTTATCTCTGTTACTACTTTGGGTTATTGTTTGAAACTTAAGACATCTGTTCAAAGTTGTGATTTACAATTCAAAAATTCTTCTGACATTCATATCTACAACTTGAATAATGCTGTAGTTATGACATATTGCACTCCCAACTGCAATATCCTCTATGAGGGAACCGGCTTTTCAAACTTCACAATTAATTTGATTTTTAATGAAAAAGTTTATAAACAGATTCATGACTGACACAATGCCCTGATGGTAGACTTACTGGCTTCCAACCAGTGGAGCTAAAAATGATGCTGATGATGATGTGTTGTTATTACATTAGTTGACTTTTCTGGTAGAGTCATCATAATACATGCAATGTTAAATTTTTGCTGTGCCTTAGAAAAAAAGCTATGGAAATCATTATGGGGAAAAAAGAAATTTCACATCAAAATAGGAACATAGATCTATACACAGATTGAGTCTGCTAACATTTGACCTTCAAGTGTAGCCTTAACCCATATGAAAGAATGTTTCAAAGGTAGCTTCTACTATGGAGGAGAACAAGTTTCATAGTCTTTAGGAAGATAACTCCTCAGTGTCATCTATGAAAAGATTTTTTGAACAAGTTCATATTCTAAAGAGTAACAGATGATCAGATCGTGTTCTATATCTTCAGTATCCTTGTATTTATATATTTGGGACTCTTTGGACTGTGCCGTTTAGCACACAGGTTATTTTTCTTATAGGGCCTTTTCGACCCAAATGTACATCTATCATTTGGGTACCCCTATCATTTGCAGAATTTGTGGATTAAGACGACCAAAATAAGCCTCAGATTAGAAGTTGGTCGAATTTACTCAAGCATTGTGATTACTTCCCCGATAACGGATTGTCAATTTACTATGGGACCACTTTAGTATTAAATCTATTTGTTTTTCTCATAAATATGAAAAATTTGTACATCTAAATAGTTATTTTCTGATCATCATCTGAAATAAACGTTGTCTAACGAGTACCGGTAAGTATTCAGTATCCGGCGGTAAAGTGCTCTGTAAAAAAAAGAAAAGTGATAAATATTAATCTGTATATCTTTCTCTTTTTTGCTATTCCTCTCTCTCAACGAAAGCTTGTTCAATAAAAATGTTGAATTCAATGTTAAAGTCTCAAGTTGTGGTTGTTTACTATATTCTCATTCATCAAACCCCTGACGAACAGTCTCGAGACGGTGCGATCAGATTTGGAATTCCAAGTTGGACAGCTCTCCGTCTCGAGACGGTTAGTATTCCAAAGCCGTTTATAACAAGTGTATCTAATTACTTCAAAATCATTAGTGTATTGAAATACTCCGGGAACGCCAAACAAGTTGAATTTCAACATCTGAACTTGACCTGTGACCATACATCCCAAATCTTGTTTCAAAAGCCACGTCTAATCAAGATGCGGAACAACTGTGCTATTGAATACAAAAAGGATCAAAATGATATGATGTAGAAGAAAGACTACATACAAGCTCGGACGGACACCAGACAGATGGAAACACGAAGGGATGAACATATTGTGAAAAAGAAGAGAATTGCTTGTTTTTAGCAATTTCTTTTTTTCCAACTATGTTTTCTCTAGTATAGAATTACTGCGACGTAAGGGATTGAACAGGAAAGGGTTAAACGCTTATTAACTAAGAAAAGTCTGATTCGAAAACTATCGTGAGACAAGCACATGCCCATGATTGAGGCAAAAGTTTGTGTATCGAAAATGTTTCGATTTTCAGTGTCCCACCATAATTGACGGTTTGATTATCAGTGTCCTGCCATAGATTGATTTTCCGTATCCCGCCATAATTGACGAATTCATTTTCAGTGTCCTGCCATAGATTGATTTTCCGTATCCCGCCATAATTGACGGATTCATTTCCAGTGTCCTGCCAAAGATTGATTTTCCGTATCCCGCCATAATTGACGGATTCATTTTCAGTGTCCTGCTAAGGATTGATATTCAGTATCCCGCCATAATTGACGGATTCATTTTCAGTGTCTTGCCATGGATTGATATTCAGTATCCCGCCATAATTGACGGATTCATTTTCAGTGTCCTGTCATGTATTGATATTCAGTATCCCGCCATAATTGACGTATTTATTTTCAGTGTCCTATCATGTATTGATATTCAGTATCCCGCCATAATTGACGTATTTATTTTCAGTGTCCTGTCATGTATTGATATTCAGTATCCCGCCATAATTGACGTATTAATTTTCAGTGTCTTGCCATGGATTGATATTCAGTATCCCGCCATAATTGACGTATTTATTTTCAGTGTCCTGTCAAGTATTGATATTCAGTATCCCGCCATAATTGACGTTTTTATTTTCAGTGTCTTGCCATGGATTGATTTTCAGTATCCCGCCATAATTGACGTATTTATTTTCAGTGTCCTGCCATGGATTGATATTCAGTATCCCTCTCGGATGGCTCACCACGCTCACCAAACTCCGACAGAAAGTTAGACTCAATATTGAAAGTCGATATTTTGACAAGTTTGTGGACAGTAACATTTAACAAAAAGTAAAATTGTTGGATGACGATTTAAACGTCGTAATTACAGCTTGAATAAGCTATGGCTATAGATATTCCACGGCGGATCAAGATCTGTGGCCATTTAGCGCGGAAGAAACGTAAGTTTAATTTAACATAAAACAAATATTACAATACAAAGGCAACCACAATACACGAATTGATAAATGGGGAATGAATCAAATGTAATAAAATAAAGAACATTTAATTACCTCTTACGATAGGCCACTTGTCACGTTTGTTCCGTAAGATGATATGGCAGATGTGATAGGTTAAGCGTACATTGGTTTTTTCATTACACACAGAGTCTCACACACAGTCTAATGCTTTTCTTTCCAAACTTTTTTCATTCCATAGTCTATTTATATTTAGATATTTTTATAGGCTTTGGATACAAAGAAAAAAATTACAAAAACAAAAAAACGCTGCAATCCTTGGGTTGCGAGGATAAGTCCAGTAATTAGTTCATGACTTTAAGAGCATCCTACAGGCCACAGAGAAAGGCCGAGGTACCAGTCTAGAAAAATGCCCAGTACCCTTCGGTGCTACACCTTATGGAATTGACTAGTTTGTATAAGATATTTGAACTTGCACAGCCTCGATTAACACGCAAAAGCTACAAAAAGACACTTCAATATAGTCGATGTCGCTCTAAAACCTCGTAACTACAGCTTGATTCAAGCTGTAGTTACGAGGTATTAGAACGTCAAGACGATAACATATTCGTATGATATTTATGGCCCTGATTGACGCCTTGATTTACAACACTGGGTCATTTCTATTGTCGTAGGTACTGAGATTTCGTTTATGTAAATATGCCAATTGTCAGTTGACAAATAGAGATCGTGAAAATTATGTTATAAATCCTGAGCGCATAATTCAATTCGTGAGACTGACATATCGCTGGTCCCGCCCACTGACTCAGCTAGCCACGCCCACTGACTCCGCTAGCCACACCAACCGACTCCAACAAGAATTCCGGCTAAGAATCTAAACGCCGTTATTTTGTAAAATTCATATGCAGTAGCGTGTAACAAAAACATGAAAACGGTTTGGTTGGCGACATAAACGTGATAACTACAGCTTGAATAAGCTGTAGTTCCGGTCTTTAAGTCGCAAAACCAAGAAAAATGTGCGACACAAATTTCGGCAAAAATCTGAGTTCAAAGTCCACTTTCGTTCTAAATGATTAATCTGATTGGTCGATTGATTCTTTGATTGACAGCCTAGATCCTTGACTTGTTCGACTGTAGTCATGAGTTTCTAATGTGGCCATTTCAAACTCAACAAAAGCTGAATATTATCTTTTTTACCCGACGCTTGGCTGTGGGATGATTGATATAGAATAAAAATATTTAATTTGAGAAAAAAAACTACAAAATACTACATTTTTATCCCCAATGACTTACATAAATATAACACACACACTCACACACATACAACACACAAACATAAATAGACGATGACGAATCGGATATAGCAGTTCCTCGGGCCATACGCTATGCTACCCGGGCATAAATATAAACATCTAAGAATGCAGTTTGCTGGAAAATCATTGTATCATTTATTACACAAAAACTTCAACAATTGAGTAAGCAACATATCAACCCAACAATATATTATAACAAACTGAATATACAATAAAAGCATCATGGTTCATTAAAAGTAGTTCGTGACTGTTCAATCGACGAATTAGTTTCAGTAAGATAATAATAGAACTAACTCAGAAATCAAAACGTAACCATGGAAACATGATAAAAATGTATTCCATGGGTGAACAATCAATTCTTTATAACATACACACACACACACACAAAAATAAATAAAAAAATGACATTGATTAGCAGAAACAAGTATCGGTTAAATCCTAGTTAAGACAACAAAGGCGTAAATCTTATATGAATCAACAACTTCATATCTATCAAGCACAGGCGGGGGGGGGGGTCCGTACTATCCCCTTACATAATTAGAGATGGGACTAAGTAGTTTCACGAAAACAAAATAGAAAATAGTAGGCCACAAAATTATGCAGTGTTTTCACAAAACGTTCGATTGTCATCACAAAATATTAGTGGTACCTGACAATCGATTAGACAACTTGATTGTCGTTTTTTATAGCAGTGCATATTTGGACTTTTGTTAATCAGTGAAACATTTATCTTTCATTTTGCGTAATAAAATACACGTATCTATAAATTGAAATCAAAGATTAAGTATTATACAGAAATAAGGAGATATGGTGTTGAAACAGATTACTTTTAGTCCTTCTAATGATTTTCCCCCTTAAAACAATAGGTGTGCAGTTCGTATTATTTAAGGCACTTTCTGCGAAAGAAATTGAATATCAAAGAAAACTTTGCTCAAATATGATGAAACACAATATTTAACAATCAAACTGTCTGAAAATAAACAATTAAACAAACAATAAAATATCAATATTGACATACAAAGTTGCGACTATACAGGTCACGCTCATTAGCCACACATGATTTAAAGTTAAATTTGACTTTTTTTCAATTCAAGTCAGTTAGAATATGAGTCTAGCATCTTTGTGAGAGAATTTAGCAAATTAATTGGTGTCAGAAGATTAGACAGACAGAAGTACAGACAGACAGACAGACCTAATACTTTAGGGACACACCCAACTCTTTGTTGAAGTAGCAGATAATGGAGAAATTTTATATAAAATCAAGATTTAGTTTCAACTACAAAAAATTTATCCAGATGTTGACGGCATTGTGGCCGATGTTTTCAGTGTCCCAATGCGAGATTCAAATCGTTTTGTATTGATGGTCCCTAGTCCATTCCCTTCCGCATCAGATGTTGGCCCAACAGAGTTGGGATACAGTACACTGTGTATCTGAAAGAAGGTGAAACTTTTATTGAAATACTTATGTTGGGCAAATAAATTAGGAATACGATGCAACGTGTATCTAAAGTATTGTCAAACTTCTATTGATATGATTATATCAAATGCTGGTCCATTGAATTTGGGATATAAAACATAGTGTATATGAAAAAAAATTGAGATTCTAATATTACTTATGTTTGTCCAATAAATTTTGGATTCAACACATTGTGTAACTGAATGAATATACAACTTTTATTGTGGTTCTAGTACTCTTATTTTGGTCCATTGAATTTTGTATACAAAACATAGTGTATCTGAAAAAAAATTATAGAGCTTATAATATTTCATATGCTTGTCCAATAAATTTTGCACTCAATACATTGTGTAACTGAATGAATATACAACTTTTATTGAGGTTCTAGTACTCTTATGTTGGTCCAATAGACCCGGGATAAAATACAATATATATCTGAAATAACAACTGATTTGTTTTAGTATCTAATTTTGTCCAAAAGATTTTAGATGCCAGTGCACTTTGTATCAGAAAAATCGGGGTTGTATTTGTCTGGATACTTCGATTTGCATCTGAAATAATCTCAAACTTGTGTTCAGAAACTAGTAAACATTAGCTTGTAATAGCTCCTATGACAGACCTAAGTTTAATTCAAGTAAATTCACATTTTTGTTTAAAATTTCAGCTACTTATCTTACAAATATAGTAAATAAAGCAGCATAAACAAGTTTTTCGAATAATCTTTAAACCATTTCGTTGGCATTCTTCAGGTAAGGATACTGATAACATGTTTTATTATCCTCCAAAACCATAAGGCCCAGATCTTTGACATGGGGTATGTCATCAACAGATGACTCCTCTCTATCAGAATACTTTAAAGAGGGACCGGACTTTGAACATTAGCCCATTTCTCTGCGATCCCTTATTTAAGATAGGTATAAAGAAGGAAATCTTTATAAAACTTAGGCCAAGAGCTGTAATATTTGGTATGTATCAATGCCTATTGACCCTCTACCAAAATATATCAAAGATTTACCGTACTCTGAGAATTGGCCCTATATTGCGGGACCTTTGATAAATCTAGGATTAAAGGGGAACTTTTTTTTTTAAATGCTCTTCTCTAAAATAACTAGGCGAAGTGCATATATCATAAAGCCTCGAGTCATCATTCTCAGGCGAGCGATTGAGTTACATCATGGTCCTCTTGTTTCATTTTAATCGTTCTGGTTAATCAAACAAGGTGTATGCATTCTAAGTATTTTAGAAAAAGACATCAGAGCATGAGAATCTTAACTGAAAAGAAAAAAATGACCATTGAAATGGAGGAAACAGGCATTGTTCGGGCTGAAGAATTCGCTCATTTCAATTTCTTTTTATTCGCAAAAAATAGAATTAAACTGAAAGAAAGACTTAATAGATAAACATCTATATAGAAATTTAACTACTAAAGGATCTCGCTTTTGGAACCTTTATTTTGAAAATAAATATTCTCCTTAAAAAAGATTATCATTTGGCAAGTTTTCACGTTAACTTTCATCCCGTTCTCACTGAAAGTAGCGTATACTAATAAAGGGAAGATAACTCCAATATTAACATAATGTACATTGAAAGTTTGTGTACAAATCTAAGACTTGCTAATCTGTAATATATGTTGAAAATATTTTGAAAGGGACAATTGTCCTGCCGTGCAAAAGTGACCTAGAGAAGTCAGAAGAACTGAATATGTGCATTAAGAACATTTTCTACGACATATTCCTATAGTTTGCTGTTTTTAACATTTGATTATTCTTCTAAACATACTGTAATATTTGTGAAACAAATTAGTCATATGCCGAAAAAGCCAACGTTATAGCGCAGTCGGTAGCGCGTCAGACTCCTAATCTTCAATCACGGGATGTCAAGGGTTCGATCCCCGGCGGCGGCACAGATCCTTTCCGACATTTGTCTCTCACCAATTGGTGGATAATCGTAAACCTGTGATGGATATAGCAGCTGGAGGCTAGGAAAGGATGTAGTGGCACTACTTGAGAGAGAAATGCCAGGAATCAAATGGTAGGTGCTCAAGCCGACGTGGTATGACTGAAATACTGTTAAAAGTGGCGTTAAACTCAATTCAATCAATCAAATGCCAAAACGATCTAACAATTAAACGACACTTACATACCTTTGGTACAAAAACAATAAGTTGTGTGATGGTTGTTCCCACAATCAGAAACCCGGATGTAAGACCATACACGAGCGCCACCTGGTTGTCTAACAAGAGACTAAGGGTCAATCCGAGTAGACTAAGAATCACCACATTATACAGACACATTCCGATCAGCCGAGAGTCGTTCAGGGCTTCGATTTTAACCTTAAATGGATGTAATCTTATCATGCACATTTCATTTTTTATGAAACAAAAAAATATTATATTTTTATTAAGACCTGCACATTTTCACTGGATAAGTGCAACAATAATGTAAGTTTGAGATCTCGAGCACAAACTATTTATCTCACCTTTAAGCAATATTACCGATAGCGGACTCATACAGTGTTATTGCTTTTTCGTTTCATACCTAAATTAATTCAAAACACACACACACGCGCGCATACACAACAAGAAACACTAAACCTATAGCCATGCAGACATGGTCATCCCCCGTCGTGACTTTCTGAGTTAACGGACAAGAAGCTGCTCATTATGCAGGTATAATAAAACTACTTAGCTTTACTTATAATAATTGATATAACTAGGAATCAATAAGCCAGCTTATTCACAGTGTATCTCCTAATGTCGCTTGTCGTCGTTGTTTTCATCTGATGTTTTGGACATAATTAATCCACAATTCTAAGCTCAAAATCCAATATTGCCATCTTGGACGGAATGAGCTTCATAATGTATGTCTAGACACACACCCCTGACCAACAACTGGTCAATTAACGGTACGAACAGACAGAATGACGGACTTACAGATGGACGGTAGGACGTACTAATACCCTATACCCCTCTTATCTGTTTCGGCGGCTGATAGAAAAGTTAAACAATGTTGTTTTTATTTCAATTTCTTTGCGCACAGCAATACAAAATAGTTCCATGTTCATTTTCTCCTAGAGGTAGGAAACGAATATTTCAGCCAATAAAAATGCAGAAAAACTAATAGACGAAACGAAAATTAAAATGAATTCTAAAAAGAATCAAATATCCATTATAGCATCATAGACAATCAAATAAAATTCTGTTTCACAAAACCATGAAAACTCAGACTTTTGAATTTTATCAAAGGCACGAGATCTTTTACCGTTCAAGCCTTTCCGACACACTTTCGTTTTTGACGACACTCAAGAAAAATAATTGTGAAAACATTGTGTAAAATAAAAAAAAAAAGCTTGCAACAAGCACTTTCTTGATTTTCTACAATGTTTCTATCCAGAAAGTTGAAATAATCTAAAATTCTAAAGACTTTAAAATACCATCTGTAGCTGCGTTTACTTTGGGCCAGTTTAAATACCGTCTATTTATTGGTTACGTAACTGGTTACTTATAATCCATCGCAAATCTATGCGGAAGCATGATATTGTTATTATTAAGTTATCTTAAAACATGTCTCGAAGCTTATTCAAAAATAGTTTACACTCACTTTTCTTGTTTCAAAAGCTAAAAAGGCACCAAATGCTAAAAACAATCCTTCGACAATACAAGTTGTCCACAGGAAGTAGTCATAATAGTTAGACATGCAGTCCAGCATATACGGTCTGATCATGACGTCATTTCCTGTCATGTATTCCTGAAATTATAAAATTTCAAATTACACAATAGAAATGCTTTTTACAGGCATAAATAGAATCGTAAAGCCTATCGTTTTTGGACAAGAACTTTCGCTTGGAAGAAGATGCCATGATTTTCTTGGATACAAAAGGTATGCTGCATTACATTAAGAAAGGTCATACTATAACTTTGAGGTATACAACTTCGTGAACAGCTTAAGGTGAAGAGGCGTGCTAAACTGTCATAACGTGTGTACTTCTATCAGAACAATATTCTAACACATAGTTCAATTGTTGCAATTACCAGTATTCAGGTGAGTCCGTATATAGAGAGGGTCGACGATCTCCCAGACTAACAATACGAAGGAGATTATGAGTCGACAATCTCCAAATCCACCATTACGAGAGAAATTATCGCCGTCACTTATCTCGATTTTTTTTTCATATAATGTCCGTCTAAACAGTGGGTCGACAATTTCCCATACCATCAAAATTATCTCAATTACTTACCTCGTTTTTGAGGTACAATGTCCGAATATAGAGAGGGTCGACGATCTCCCAGACTATCAATACCAGAGAAATTATACCCAGCATTCCAGCAACTATCGCTATCAGCTGCGAGTCTTGTATTTTCTGGAAACAATGATAAATTGAAACGCAAATGATTCGAATAAAACAAAAAGGTAAAGTTTAGTAATAATACAATTACATACATATTTTGTTCAAACATTTCGATATTCTACGAAATGTACGGTATATACAAGAGTATCGCATACGGATGTATGAAGTAAAAGCTTGATAGTGAAAAAAGCATACAAAGGGGCGTAATTCCTACGAATATTGCTTCTAGAGTTATTACTCTTGATATATGGATTGCCAACAGTGAACATGCTTTTCAAGTTTCCGATTAAAATATTCGATACTGACAGAGATACTGCCATTTTTTTCGTACTAGGGATATTGTTAACCCATTCCCACACGGCAAAATTTTAGACTGGTCCAAATTGAAAGCAGCTGCAGACAGCAATTTCAAATTTATGGAATTTTAATTTTTGTCGGTTTTTGGGATGGAAAACATTGTGGATAATGAAGAAATTGCTTGATACAAGCAATTTCTTCATTTTCCACAATATTTTCCTAGGCTTATTTCTTGAGGGACGTAAAAAGAAGGGCTTGTGTAGGAATGGGTTAGAGTATTAGCTGTCATTCTATCGGTTCAACTTACCTTGTAGATAACAGATGGCGGCCCACTTACCGTGTAGATAACAGATGGCGGCTCTCTTACCGTGTAGATAACAGATGGCGGCTCTCTTACCGTGTAGATAACAGATGGCGGCTCTCTTACCGTGTAGATAACAGATGGCGGCTCTCTTACCGTGTAGATAACAGATGGCGGCTCTCTTACCGTGTAGATAACAGATGGCGGCTCTCTTTCCGTGTAGATAACAGATGGCGGCTCTCTTACCGTGTAGATAACAGATGGCGGCTCTCTTACCGTGTAGATAACAGATGGCGGCTCTCTTACCGTGTAGATAACAGATGGCGGCTCTCTTACCGTGTAGATAACAGATGGCGGCTCTCTTACCGTGTAGATAACAGATGGCGGCTCTCTTACCGTGTAGATAACAGATGGCGGCTCTCTTACCGTGTAGATAACAGATGGCGGCTCTCTTACCGTGTAGATAACAGATGGCGGCTCTCTTACCGTGTAGAAAACAGATGGCGGCTCTCTTTCCGTGTAGATAACGGATGGCGGCTCTCTTACCGTGTAGATAACAGATGGCGGCTCTCTTACCGTGTAGATAACAGATGGCGGCTCTCTTACCGTGTAAATAACAGATGGCGGCTCTCTTACCGTGTAGATAACAGATGGCGGCTCTCTTTCCGTGTAGATAACAGATGGCGGCTCTCTTACCGTGTTGATAACAGATGGCGGCTCTCTTACCGTGTAGATAACAGATGGCGGCTCTCTTACCGTGTAGATAACAGATGGCGGCTCTCTTACCGTGTAGATAACAGATGGCGGCTCTCTTACCGTGTAGATAACAGATGGCGGCTCTCTTACCGTGTAGATAACAGATGGCGGCTCTCTTACCGTGTAGATAACAGATGGCGGCTCTCTTACCGTGTAGATAACAGATGGCGGCTCTCTTACCGTGTAGATAACAGATGGCGGCTCTCTTACCGTGTAGATAACAGATGGCGGCTCTCTTACCGTGTAGATAACAGATGGCGGCTCTCTTACCGTGTAGATAACAGATGGCGGCTCTCTTACCGTGTAGATTACAGATGGCGGCTCTCAATCCAAGAATCGATCGACCAATCAATTTATTCATTCAAACTGGAATTGAACTATGAATTCCGATATTTATGTTTAGCGTATTTGTTGAATGGCGACTTAATCGTCGCTCATTCAAGCTGTAGGTAAGATCTTCAGGTCGCGAACCAACCATTTTACTTTTTCGTTACATGTAATTGCCATAATTCTTCCATATAACGTCGTATTATTTATCTAAGTGTGTCGGGCGGGCCTAGCAATCCGTCATTTTTGGGGGGATGTGAGAATTGACCTTTTTTATACGGAAAGGAAACTGAAACCTACCACTCGTAACAGTTTTTTGTTACAGAAAATTCTGTACACTCTCCAAGTTTTGGAAAACATGGCGCCAAATGCCATAGTGAACCCAATAGAGAAGGTGATATGCTTCAGCTGTAATGGAAAAACGAGGGTGGTGTAATGATAACCTTGTATGAAGCGACGACACTCAATATACGGCCAAAAGATGGTCGTTTAAGAAGACAACCGCTTAACCCTTCCTGTTCAAACCCTGATTTTATGTCCCTATGTTTTTATTGGGTGGGTGGGTGTGTGTGTTTATTCAGGAACATATTGTCGAAAAAAGAAGAGAAGAAACTGCTTGTAACATGAAATTTCTTCTTTCCAAATTTTTCCTACCCTACTGAATTCTTATTTTTCAAATGAAATAGACTTTACATTGTCGCCTGAAAAAAAGAAACTTTTGATTTGGACAGTTCAAAAATTCAGTGACATTTGTGAGGGATCCATTCAACGGCGTTGCATACATTATTGTAGGATAGTGTGTTAACAGACGATTTTAATGAGATCTACCAACATAGGATTTATTTTTTATAACTTCGTAAAAAAACAAGAGTATCATGATGGTCTTTGATCGCTCACCTGAGTTTTCTTGTGAATGAAAGCAAATTATTACAAATCAGATTACTCTAGCAAAAAAAAAATACAGTTAACACCCGCCAATCCGACCAGGGTGTGGCTAGGTGGGGCTAAAAAAGACCCATGGTGTATTATTTCAACAACTTTAGTAGAGGGTCACCATACATTGTAACCTATAGACCTTGGTGTTTTCTCAAAGAGAGAAGAATCTTTCCTTTTTCTATGTAAAATAGTGACGCTGGGGCGGATCGAAAGTGAGACCCCCAGGGCATTAATTCACCACTATAGTAGAGAGTCACCAATGTACCATGTAAAATTTGAAACCTCTAGGCCTTACGAAATCTTACAAGAAATTCTTCTCATTTTCGGACTTTCTGTTGCCATGGCAACCACAAGTTTGGTGATATAAAATTCTTTTAACTACTTTGGTAGAGCTTCACCAAAAATACATACCGGCCTTGTTTCAACTTGATTGGCCAATTAGTTTTACAAGAAAAAATATTGTGAAGGACAGACGCCGGACGCGGGCGGATAGACGATTAACGATCACAATACCTCACCTTGAGCATTTTGTGCACTGTGGGGGCTAAAAACCAACATCCAGTCATGAACATTATTTGTTTCTGGAAAGAAAACTGTGATGTCGGTCGCTTAATGAAAGTGGTCGGTTAATAGAGATGGTCGCTTGGGCAAGCTTGACTATATTATACAAGACAGGAACCTTTTAGATTTATTGATTGATTGTAGGAGTTTAATGCGAATCTCAACTGTATTTCAATTATATCGCAGCGGCCGATGCACCGCACTACGGCCTCCTTTCCTTTCTCACACAAGTACAACCACAATATTCGATCTTAGTCACTAGCAGCTCATCCTAGTTAGGCGGAGTACTTATCAGTCGCCCATTGATGAGCGTAAAGTGTCGTAGGATGCAATTATTTGATCAAATATCAGATAGAACTCGGGCTCACGACCCCAGGGGGTACATTTTAATAGGTGAATACCTTCATACAAATGTATGTGTAACTGCATATTTGCAAATGTAGAATTCAGTGAAAATTGTTTTGAAATGCGTCATAATTTTGTGTAACTGATTTCGCCTTCAGATCTCCGACAAAGTGGCTCGACTAAGATAATAAACGACATCATTTTGTAAAAGCTGTAGTCAGGGGCATTTAACAAAAAAAAATGTTTCGAGGACGACCAAAACGTTGGAGCTACAGCTTGAATAGTTTGTAATTGCGGAGATTAACCCATTCCGAAATGAAAAGTATTTAGATATGAGAGAAGTTGCAGTCATCAATTTTCCTTTTGTGAAATTTAAGAGAATGTGTTTTGTGGGAAGAAAGCATTGTGAAAAATGAAGAAATTTGCTTGTTTCTCCATTTTCCACATCGTTTGTCTGAACTATTCTCTTGGTCGGCGTAAAAAAGGAGGATTGCGTGGTAATGGGTTAAGTCGAAAAAAGTTGAAATAAACGTCGAGGGTGATTAATTTATTTTACAATCTCATGCAGAAACTCCCTTTTAACATGGCTTGTAAATTACTTTTCACCGATTTATGGAGACGATGACATCTTTTGACTTCAATTACAGTTAATAAAGGAAAACTGCTTCATTAAATGACGAGTTTGTATTTGATGAAACTCATTGCTTTCTTACCCTTTATCAATAGACAAAAGTTTTCACAAAATAATTTAAACACGCTTTACAAATGAACGATCGCTGGTCATTCCCACTGACCCTGCTGGCCACGCCCACTGACTCCGTCAATCTTACCTTTAACCCTGGTCATGCTGTATAAAATACCTTACTGTATTGCTGTAAAATCAAAGGGCGGAAAGCACTGATAGAAATTGTTGTTCAATAATCAATATTTCTTTTAGAAATCAATTTCATAAACAAAAGAGCAAACAGGAGGTGTAGACCAAGATCAGACTGCACTTATGTGCAGGCTGATCTTGATCTACACCTCCTTCCAAAACCAGAATATTCCGGGATCAGCATGACAAGGGGTTAACAAGACTAAAATGCACGTAGATCAACCAGTCTGTTTGTAAGAACACAACCATGAAGATATTTTTCTTAAATTAAGAATACAAATCATTTTAACCCACTTTACTCAGTCCTGCTGTATGGCCCTTTAGATGAGCATGTTAACAGAGCCATAATTGTACGGATGGCCTTATGGTAAACCGTTGTTGCTCTTAGGTAAAGGCCGCCGTCATAGCGAAGTTGGTAGCGCGTCGGACTCTCAATCTAGAGGTCCCGGGTTCGATTCCCGACGGCGGCACTCATCCTTTCCGACTATTTGTCTCTCACCAATGGGTCGATAATCGTAGACCTATGTGGGATAGCAGCTGGAGGCTAGGAAAGGATGTAATGGTAGTACTGGTGTGAGAAATACCAGGATTCCGTTGTTAGGTGCTCCAGCCGCCGTGATATAACTGAAAGATTGTTAAAAGCGGCGTAAAACCCCATTCAAACAAACAAATCTTAGGTAAAGAAAGTGGATCTTGCTCGTATCTTACATATTACAATGAATTCAAGACAACTATATGAAACAATATGACTCACCTTACACAATACTGCTGTATGTTCCATGTATGTGGTCATATAAACCGAGCTATAACTAAACACACAGCCCAGTAATAACACATTGTTGATGGTTGGTGATGAAAGCTTAACGTATCTGGAATAAAAAAACAGCGAAATCAAAGGAATTAGATGTCATATGGACAAAAAACAAACTGCAAAGTGCCAAAAAGGACTATAGAAACGGTCTACGCTGCTTCCCTGAAATTAGAAGAAATTTTACTTTACTTTTATTTATCATTGAAATACCAGCTATGGTTGACCTCCGCTGGACAAAAAAAAATCAGTTTTAATAAAGCTGCTGTTACGAAGTTTTTGAATGACACCGACGATATCTCTTCCATCTAGCTTACTACATAGTGTTTATTTCAAATAGTAATGTTACTGTCTGTTGTAAATTATCAAAAATGTTGTTTTTATCTTATTGATCATTTTTAGAATTATTGATATTAGAAACAAGACAGAGCTTTCTCTCCTCTCAAAAAAGACAGTCATGAAATTCACCAGCTACTATCTAAGAAGAAGGTTTTTCGAGGTTTCGCCATATATTGAAATTAGTCCCGCCCATTAAAGCCGTACTTTTCATCTGATCAAAATTCTTTGAAGGAATCTGATAAAGGCTCTAAAAAGATAATTTCTGTGAAATTTGGTTGAATTCTGTTCAGTACTTTCTGAGGAGAAGATTTTTAAAGTAAATGTTTGCGGACGGACGGACGCTCGGACGGACGGACGCACGACGGACAGAACGCCATGAAAAAAACTCGCTGGCTTTCAGCTAGTAGACCTTAAAACCACAAAAAAACTGCTCTATATATTATGGAATATCAAAGGAAAAGGGATGGCCATCTTTGTTACAAATAACTCTTCTCGATCAATGTTGATAAACCTTTAGTAATGTTAGTTTGTTAGTGTATTTCTTGCTCTCAAAAAAGAAAACAGTGATAAAATGAACACAAACAGTATGATCTATGTCTCTTACACACAATGACTTCTCTCTCTTCAAAATCTGTGACAAATTCGAACTTCAGTCTTATCGCGGCGGCTGAAGCACCTACCTATAGATTCCTGGTATTCTCACAACAGTACTACCACTACATCCTTGCCTAGCCCCCAGCTACTCACCCAAGCTAGGTTACCAGCTATCAGGAGACAAATATCGGAAATGGTATTTGCCGCGCCCGGGGATCGAGCCCGGTACCCGACGATTTGGTGTCCCACGCGCTTTCGACGGTGCTGTGGGATTTAGTCGATAGTTTCAACATTACATAATAAATCCTTGATTTTGTATGATTCATAAACAATTTATATCGTAGTTTGATTAGTTATTTAGTTGGTTAGCGCGCTCGAGTCATAATCGAATGGATTCCGGTTCGGGTCTCACCGGAAGCGGGTAATGTACTGTATAGACAGAGCCACAGTCTACCCATCTTGTCGTACCAAGGGCAGCGAACGTTCTACTTATCTAACCATCTTGTCTTACCAATGGCATCGAACGTTCTATTATCTAACCATCTTATTGTACCAAGGGCAGCAAACGTTCTACTTATCTTACCATTTTGTCTACCAAGGACATCGAACGTTCTACTTATCTAACCATCTTGTCTTACCAAGGGCAGTGAACGTTCTCTTATCTAGAGAAAAGGGTGATCTCGATATCCCTTCACTCGTGAGGATGCAGTCTACCCGGATGTAAATGTGTGTAACATGGGTTTGAAACCATTACTCTCTCTGATGCGTATGGGATATTTGAAATGAGTTAGGACCACGATGGAAATAAGAGTAAACCCCTTTATCGTGTTATCATCGAATGAAAAATTACGTCCATTTATTTCTATTAAAATTCGAGACATATATTTCTTTGAAGCTTCACTTTAATTTTACTAAATTCGTCTGCGGCGTCTATTTGCTCATTTTCGTCGTTTCTTTTTTCCTGTACTTTCCTTTCGTCATGAATGTACTTTAAAACATCAAAAGGGGGCCCAGGTTTTATTGATTACAGAAAGAGTTGAAACGTCAATACAAAAATCTTTGAAGATAATCTGTAGCATTATTTCGTCATCACAACATTTTTACGACTTAATTATTGCTTCTAATGATTGCTGACACCGAGCTAATTTAGCTTATAAAATACTCATTAATCCTAGGTGGATTGCTACCGATAAATCCTTGCTTGACAAATTACTACATGATCCAGTATTTTGTTTAACCCATTCCTATACAACCAAGTTTTAGACATGACAAATTGAAAGGAGTTCCAGACAGCAGTTTAAGTTTTATGAAATTTTAGATTTTGTTCTATGTTGAAAAGATCGTGTCAGATGAAGAGATTGCTTGTTGGCCACTTAAACACTGTAACCACAGCTTATTCAAGCTGTTGTTACGACGTTTTAGGTTACCAACCAATTATTTTACTTTTTGTTGCATACTGCTGGCCACAGATTTTGCAAAAAAAACCCCGCAGTTTAAAAAATCGAAACGCGACTTCCTGTTGGAGTTGGTGGGCGTGGCTAACGTACTAAGCGGGCATGACCAGCGATTAGTTATTTGTGATATTGTTCTTAGTGTCTCTACAACAGAGTGTTACAATTATATGCAATTCTTAGTTCGAAAATAATAATAACAACAACGAACAATTGGCCCTAAAGCGCTCACCCGCGTCGATGACTATAGAAGTAAAATGGTACGAATGACCATATATTGCCCTAATCAGACTTGCTACCATGGTCTTGTCTCAGAAATTAAACTATAAAGACATTCTTATCACATGTCAAAATATTCATGTCAGAGGTATAGAGACTTCATTTCATGGAAGGTTATTAAATCTGACCTCGCGACCTAGCTTATAAACCATATGGCCCAATATCGAATATGCAATATCTCATGGAAACAAATATTCTGAATAAATAAAAAGACCTTTGATACAAACTTATGGCCATAGAGGGCACACAATGTTATTCTAAGGTTTAAACTTGCGACCTAGTTTTTAGCCCCATAATATTTATTTTGACTGAGATATAAATGAGAAAAATATTCTGACCGTATTTGAAAATATTTGAGCAAAAAATGTAGCCTCTAAAGTGCACACAAGAGTTTTCTATGATTTGATTTTTTTGACCTAGTATTTGACCCATAATGAGTTGATGACCAACATAATTAAAATTTGCAGACAAACATGCCAACCAAGTCTCAAGATATTTGAGCCCAAAACCTTGCCCCTAGATTGCACTTAAGGTATTTCTCAAGTTTGACCTAGTGACCCTTTTATTGACCCCATGTGATATAAAGTTGAATTTATCCAAAATATCATTCGGACAAATTTTGACCAAAAATCATGACATTTGAGCCTAAAAAGGCCTCTAGGGTGCACACAAGGTTATTCTAAGATTTGACCTGGTGACCTAGATAACAAAAATTCTGACAAAGTTTTAAAATATTTGAGCCTAAAATGTGACCCCAAGAGTGCACACAAGGTTTTTCTCAGATTTGACCTGGTGACCTTGATTTTGACGCAAAGTGACCCAATTTTCAAACTCATCCAAGATTACATACAGACAAAGATTCTGACTAATTTTTAAGGCATTTGAGCCAAGAATGTGACATCTACAGTGCACACAAGATAAATGTTGACGACGGACAAAATCCGATCACAATAGCTCACCATGACCAATACGTGCCAGGTGAGCTTAAAAACCAAAACTTGTTTCATTTACTGACAGATTTCTTTAACTGGCATTACTCTACATCTAAAGAAAGTCGTAGCCATAGCGCAGTGGTAGCATGTAGGATTTACAATCATGAGGTCCAAGGTTCAATCCCCGGACGCGGCAAATATCCTTTCTTACGTTTGTCTCTCACAAATAGATGGATAATCGTAAACCTAAGTGGGATGAGCAGCTGGATGCCCGGAAAGGATGTTGTGATAGTACTGATGTATGAAATACTGGAAATTCATGGTAAGGTGCACCAGCGACCGCTATTAAAAGTTGAGATAAACCTATACAAACAAACAAAAGGGGGAAACTAGAGTATTCGATAAACATAAACGGGCGTGTTTTCCGCGTATTGCAAAACATTGTAGATCTGTGGCTTCATTAACTCTCGTCAATACTTTATACATTCCATGATGTCATATTTGAGTTCCACGCTAATAACTGTTCAAGCTGTAGTTATGACGTTTAGGTCGCCAACCTACCTTTCTACTTTTTTGTTACATGTTATTGACCGTAACTTTTGCAACATAACGTTGTTTAAACTTTTTTCCGGAATCAGAGGGCCTGGTCATCGGAGTCAGTGGGCGTGGTTATCAGAGTCAGTGGGCGTGGTTATCGGAGTCAGTGGGCGTGGTTATCGGAGTCAGTGGGCGTGGTTATCGGAGTCAGTGGGCGTGGTTATCGGAGTCAGTGGGCGTGGTTATCGGAGTCAGTGGGCGTGGTTATCGGAGTCAGTGGGCGTGGTTATCGGAGTCAGTGGGCGTGGTTATCGGAGTCAGTGGGCGTGGTTATCGGAGTCAGTTGACCAGACCAGTGACCAGTCACCTACAGTAAAGCTTTCTGTATTTTTTTTTGGGGGGGGGGGGGGAGGGGGCGGATGGGCGTGTTTAATGATACAGAAATATACATATACGAAAACAAACAAACAAACAAGCGTGATTGCATCTCATTCGAACCCAATACTTTTGGACTCCGAGTCCTTGACCCTACAGCAGTATACATGTATGTATATGGAACATTCTAGAGATATGGAATACAAACTGCTACTTAACCTATTTTCGCACGATAAAATTTTAGACTGGTCCAAGTCGAAAGAAGCTGCAGACGACATTTTAAAGCTAGTGGAATTTTACATTTTTTTGTCTTCTTGGATAGAAAACATTGTGGATAATGAAGAAATTGCTTGATACAAGCAATTTCTTCATTTTCCACAATGTTTTCCAAAGGTTTTTTTTTTTTTGAGGGACGTAATAAGTAGGGCTTGTATTGGAATGGGTTAAGCTAGCGTTCCCGGTTTGTACATCTAAACTAGAAAGAGTGTTTCACGTACTGATGATGATCAAAAGAAATGTTATATAAGTGACAGGTCAAACAAGTTCTGAAAAATGTACAATTTTGTTTTTTATTAAGAAAAGTGACATAGTTTTTATCATTATTGCTGATTTTCGAGGAAATTGATGAAAGTAATTTTACAGTTGACTAAATGATGTTGCGGCTAATGACGGTTTTTAAAGGTGAACCAGCCTATAGCCTCGTGTCATTTAAGAATTGGCTTATAAATGTGGATAAATCAATCCAGCAGCTTGACTTTAGAGTAATATTTGTTCATCCATTTGATACATATACTCTCATTATATCAGCATCGCCGTTGTCGTTAATTTATTAACCCTTGTCCTGTTGAATATATATAAATGTTAAGACAAAGTAGACCTAAATTTACACACACACACACATATGTATATATGTGTGTGTGTAAATTTAGGTCTACTTTGTCTTCAAATATTTCATCAACACTTAAAGACTTGAAGGTTGATCATAGTCTACACACCTGCTACAACTATTGTCAAATCAGGAATATTTTCCGGGATTTGCATGACAAGGGTTAATTTTGAAGTTATTCGTGGTTGAAGGAAAACTAAATCAACATTCGATGATATCATTAAAACTTATTAAAATTATCAACAGATATAACAGATACTTTTAACGCATTACCTGACGACTATTTTCTATACTGTTCCAATTTGAAGAAAGTTGCAGACGATAATATTAAGCCGATGAATTCTAAAAATCTCATCTTTTTGAATAGAAAACATTGTGGTAAATGAAGAATTTTTCCCAAACTTTTTTTCTCGAGGTGGATAATACAAAAAGACAATGTTGGAAAGGATAAACATAAATTTCAGGTTGTCCCCTTTTCTAATTATCGTTTATTCCTATGCCGGTCTGCCCAAATAACAGTCCAAATCAGATCTTCTTAAATTGTAAGAAAATTTACATATGGGATATCTATTTATGTCAGTGTAAGATTTATTTATCTTTCATATCGTGAACAACACAAAGTTATATTTTCACTCGTTGCTCCGCCTGTGTTGTTGACGAAATGGAAGATATATCGACTATAAACAATAATCAAACAACCATTCTATTTCTTTTAAGAAAAATGAGACGAAACATTTTGTTTTTCGGACAAAAATCCATAACAACGTGTCATTTCGAACGTGAATTACACGCCACCCCTTATCACTTGAACAGTGTCTTAGGACCCTCTGATGTGACGTCAAGTCGAAATGGAGGAAAGTAGGGCTAAATCAATCAAAACAGTGAATTTATCCTTTTCGTAATTTCACTATCTTAAGCGTGCGTGTGTGCGCGCGTGTGTGTGTGTTGTGTGAGTGAGTTTGTTTGTGTATGTGTTTGTAAAATTATCAAGTGATAAATCAGCGAGAATTTTCGATAACCCACCGAAAAGCATTAAAATCGAGGAATATCTTTAGTGTGCTAATTCTTGTGTTTTTTCAATTTGTGTTTACATCTCACGATCACGTTTTCAATTGTTTCTCGGAATTAGGATCCATTAAGGGCCGAGAATTTTACTTAGATAATGGTATATTCTAATGTGCACAACAGTGGAAATTGATCTTTTACAGACAGAACGATAATTACAAGCAACGTTTATGATTAACATCAGCCTATTCAAGCTGCAGTTACAATATTTTCATAGAAAAGTTCAGACTTGTTAAGCGCGAATCTCGCAACCATAGAATTCCAGTTTGCAGAACAGAACTTTATAAAAGGTCGTTTCTCCCCACAGTCGTCCAAGCCTGGAATGAATTACCTAAATTCGAGATCAAGATTCATTATCCTATTTCAAACACTATCTAAATCGTAACAAAACTAATCTAAAAAAGTTGCACTTTATTGGAAAAAGGACGCTTCAGGTTATTCATACTCGGTTAAGAAACAAATGTAGTTATCTCAATCTCTATTTGTATATGAAAAATATTGTTGAATCCCCTCTCTGTTCTTGTGGAGCGATTGAGACGAGTGAACATTTCTTCTTTGAATGTAATAAATACGACACAATAAGGAATAGACTATTAGCAACACTGGCGATATTTTGGCAATATTGATATTGAAATGCTTCTTTATAGAAAAGATCATCTAACTTTTGAACATTATCCAACGATCTTCTCTGCGGTTCAGAGTTATATTAGAGCTAGTATGCGAATTTCGTCGTAATTAATTCTCCGTAAAGCACTCATCTTATTTTTCCTATTTATTTTTTACCTTGTTGTTGTTGCTGTTGTTTGTCACATTTATGCACTTGAAATGTTGGAGAGTCACTCGGATAACACCCTTGGCCCAATTATCTAATGTATTATCTTTCAATTTAGAAATATACTAATTTTTTAATCATGGAATTCTTCGATTTTTTTCTTTATATTCTCTTCTCTTATACAATTTGTAAATTGTTGATAAAAATAATAATTATATGTACTCATCTTGGAGAAGAACTTAATAAGCTTTGCTTTCGTTCTAATCCTTTTTGCTTTTTGATTGATTGATTGAATGGGTTTTACGCTGCTTTTAACAGTATTTCAGTCATATCGCGGGGGCTGGAGCACCTAACAATGGAATCCTGGTATTTCTCACACCATTACTACCACTGCATCCTTTCCTAGCCCCCAGCTGATATCCCACTTGGGTTTACGATTATCCACCCATTGGTGAGAGAAAAATGTCGGAAAGGATATGTACCGCCGCCAGGAATCGAACCCATGACATCCTGTGATTGAAAATTAGGAGTCAGACGCGCTACCAACAAAACGAGAGCATAATAGTGTAACATTTCCATAGGAATAAAGATATAGTTATTCACACGTAAAATATTAGGAAAGTTCACATTTAAGATAAGTACTTACACGTGATCTCTGTAATAAATGTTGAATAGAAACAGGCTGAGGGCAAGGATTATCCCCCCTGTTGACAAGGTCGCCATTACGATGTATAAATACATGGGGATGGTTTTCCGTATGAGGCGTATTTCTGTTGAGTCGCGTGGAACCACTCCACCTACAATTTAATTTTAAAAAAGTTATTTAGCCCAGTCGGTTTCCTTTTTAACTAGCAAATCGTGAGCTTTGATAACTTAAGTTAACAGGCAATATTTGAGGTCTTCTCAGAGTTCAAAGAGGCTTAACGACTAAATCCATTGAATGCCTACGCTATAACAAGTAGTTCTTGTTTCAGGAATATTACAAAATCTGCGACTGTTTTTTATTGCCTAATGAATTAACTTTATTTAGACAACTCAATAGCGCGTTTGAAGCATCTCAAGGAAATAGCTTTGAAAACAGTGTGTACGGTGAAGAAATTGCTTGTAACAAGCAACTTCTTCATTGTACACTCTTTTTTCTATCCTACAAGGCAAATATTTTCTAAATCCACTAATCAAGATAACCTTTCACCAAGAAGATAACTTTATAAAATCATGCTTTGATAGCTTACAGTATTTTCAGTACTTTGATTTAGGAATTGCACCATGTATTAGTTTCTAATCGGAATGTGCACTCTAGAAATAACTGATCTGCACTATTAATCAGAGAATCAATGGACCAATCAAATCATTCATTTAGACCGGTTGTATACTTTAAATTTCGATATTGGCCGACATTTTCTGGAAGAATTTTTCTTGGTCTGGTGTTTTAACCCTTTATCGCTCAACACAATTTTAGACTTGTTCAAATTCAAAGAAGATGCGGACATCGATTTTAATTTGGTGAAATTTTGAAGAACTCTGTATTTCTTGGAAGAAAAAATTGTATGGGATGAAGAAATTGCTTATTATCAGCAATTTCGTCAATTTCCGCAATGTCTTGCCAAGCCCTTTTCTTGGGAGGCCGTATTTAATAGCTAGTCGTCACCATTCATTCTGATAGATACTCGTCACAAGTTTATTTTTCCTCGTGATGAAATAAAGAAAAAAAAATATTCCAATTGGAAGAATTTTAATGCACACACCAAAAGAAACGTGATTGATAGGCGAAATTTCATTTATTTCGAAAAGCAGAGACTAGACACTAAGGGAAGTATTTCAGAAATATTTTCCTTTTAATTAATTCGAAGGTTTTTTTTTCTGAATCTAAATTCATCTAATACATGTCTCTGAAATGAAAGTAGATATCATTAGTACATGAGCAAAATGTCGTAACTACAGCTTTGTTAAACTGTAGTTAAGATATTTTGCACGCGCACCGACGAAATAAACTTACAGTAAAATCGACGGTTATATCTCATTTATGAAAAGAGCAGTGATCCTTAACAATAGCTCGGACTTGCTTGATGATTGAATTATTTCCCTCGTTTTGTTCTAGAAGTGTAAGGGGGCTGTTGAGGAAGAGTTGAGGTTTCTTTTCTGTAAATATCGTGTAAGCATAGCCAATTAAACTTCCAGTTGCCAAATAAGCAATCAAAAATTGATGTCACCAATATAACCATGATGAATAACAATACGTCCACCCACCTCTCCAAATAATTCCTCCTCCGTGCCATTTAATATATCGCTCTTCTTCTTCGAGCACATATGTCCCTACCGTTACTTTCTCTAGATCTAAAACAGTATGGTAAAAAATAAGGAACGCTAACAGCCATATTGGTATAATACACAGGGGAGTTTTGTTCAGATTTGTTGTATTTCTACAAGCTAAACGATGTCTAGGGTATGAAGATTCATTGATAATCCAGAGTTAATGATTTTAATCCTTTCCTGTTCAATCCCTGGTTTAAACGTAACTGTGACTTTATACTTGAGAAAACATTGTAGAAAAAGAAGAAATTACTTGTCACGCGATATTTCTTTTTTTTCCACAGTATTTTATACCATATACCAAGCAATTTCTTCATTTTCACTATGTTTTCTATCCAGAAAGATGAAAAAATCTAGAAATTTATCAAATTTAATTTATCATCTGCAACTGCTTTCAATTAGGATCTGTCTAAAATTTTGGAGTCCGGTAGTGAGTTAACGCGAAAAAAGATATCTTACCCTTTACAGTACAAACCCAGTATTTTACTGCGCTATGCCTTTATACTTGAGAAAACATTGTGGGAAAAAAATTCTTCTTTTCCCACAATATCATCTACCACAAAGGATTGATTCATTTCCAACTGCATCCAATATTCATTGTTGTCTGCAAACTCTTTCGATTTGGATCGGTCTAAAATATCAAAAACAGGAAAGGGGTAAAACCAAACAAGCTTACCTCTTATTTGTTCTATTTTGATATTTCTTAACGGTTCACCCGTCCTATCAAATACCACTTTTCCAGAAATACCCATAAAAGATGTGTTGTAGATACAAGAGACCATAATATCACCGATATCACCGTCCGAATAGTCAAACTGATCTAGTGTCTTCGTATAACCTGAAACGATTAAATGTCTATTGTTGAGTGGTTTCAGGCATTTGTTTTCAAACATGTTTCTTTGTTCTACAAAATCCGGAACCTTTTTGCATTGTTTACATTATTTGAACTGAAATACATGTATACCATAAGTTTACAAGCTATATGCACCTTATAGGCACACATGGGCCTCCAAGGCGCGATAAGCTAAGAAAGGACCGAAAAAGTAGAAGCCTCCTTAGGGGAAAAAATAAACAAAGACGTTCTTTTGGTATCACAACACCGTAACAACAGTATGAATACAGTTTGATTTGATTATTCAGCGACGGTATAGATTCATCAATTTAAATTCATTCTATACTGAGGGAAAAAATTAGCAATTTCGTACGTAACAGCCAATTTCTCCGGTGTCTAGCTTTGGATTCAAAGCATATTTTCACACATCGATCTTTTATGTGTTAGCCACAGTATTTAAAAAAATCAGATGATTTCAAGGTCATACGTGTTTGTTGTACAGCGTCAAACATGGTAGGGGTAGGGTAGTACAAGTAACACAAAAATTTAATATCTTGTGTGTCCACCGTTTGCGCCAATAACGGCATCACAGCGTCTTCTCCTGCTGGAAATGAGCCTACGATTAATGGCCATAGGTATACGACCCCATTCCTGACGCGATCCAGCTCTCTAACGTTATTAACGTCATTCCTGTCTATTACTCTCCTACCCAGATGGTCCCAAAGGTGTTCGATCGGAGACAGATCTGGTGATTTGGCTGGCCAATCCAACACAGAAACGTTATCTGTAAAAGGTCCAACGTGTGCCGAGCGACATATGGGCGGGCATTATCTTGCTGAAAAATGGTAAAGTCCTTGACGCAAGAACGGCAATACCACTGGCTGGACAATTTCGGTGCAGTATCGAACGGCATTTAAGTTTCCCTGAATAGCTACCAAGTCAGTCTTGCCACCTACCCAGACTATGACGCTGCCGCCTCCAAAACGGCGGGATCCATCCTTATGCCATCACGCCTACAAGCACGTACCCTGCCATCCGCAAACTTCAAATTAAAACGGGATTAGTCTGTGAATAGGCCCTGTTTCCACATTCGTCTTGGCCATCGACGGTGTACCCTTGTCCAATTCAATCTTGCATGTCTGTGTGCACGTGTCAAAGGAATGCCAACGTAAGGTCGACGTACGAGCACAGACCCGTGTTTCCGTTGCATTTCGGACCAAACCGGCTATACGAGTGCTATTGAGGAAGCGATTACGCCGTGAACACGTCACGATGTAATTGTCCTCACGTTGGGTAGTCCTACGTGGCCTGCCTGAACTTGGCCTGAACTAAACTTTGACGGTGACTAATTGACGATACTTTGTTCTAAGTCTTGAAATGGAACTTTGGCTCACGCCAAAATGTTGAGCCATCTCTTTTACCATCATACCATCAGCCAGCATACCGATGGCTACGTTCCGTGGTCTAAGTTAAGCCCTGGGCGACGTCCCATTTAATTTTTTTAAAATGTTTTAATGAGTTATCTTGTTATTGATGCTAACCAATAAACTGGGATAATTATTGTTGATATAGTCTTCACGTACATGTGGAAGCACGTGCAGAACGTGTTTCAGCAAAATTGCGTCAGACAGCCTTTAGAAGCGAGGAAAACGTGCTCTTAATGCATAATTAGTTAGTTATCTTTTAAAAATTGCAAACGAGACTGATTTTATAAGGTTTATACATTTACGTTGAAAAATAATGTAGGTCGAAAAAAATTGCTAAACTTTTTTCCCTTAGTATATTTTATCAACACAAGTGCGTATTTACCGCAAAGGGAACCACGATGGTCACAAATGTGTGCATATTTATTGAAGTCGTCGGTTTGATTGTAAGACCTCGTAACTTCAGCTTTGATAAAGCTGTAGTACGGGGTTAAAAATAACACTGAAGAAATGTTCCTTGTCAGTAAGGAATGCCGAAAACGAATTGTTTTTCACCTTGATGAAATATGTTATTCAAACAAGCAGTTGTGATTTTATTTAACATCAAGACGTGTGTAAGGTTGTATCAAATACCTTTAGACCATAAATTTTAAAACCCAACCTTCGACGTATAGTTTTACATTTGTATTATTACAAGATCAAACAACCAACTTTCACAGACATAATTTATTTATTCAACGGAGAAACGTCTCTTGTAATGGGAGCATTCGGGGATTTTTTGATGCAGATATTTGAAAAAGACATCGGATCAAGCGGAGGTCAATGATTCATGGTATTTCGAAAATAAACAGTAAGTGCAATGATTCTTCCACACTCAGAACAAAATGCTTAGCGAGAAAAGTATCGACCCTAGTCAGCCTGCGCAATCAGCGCAGTCTCGCTGGGGTCAATATATTCCCATTTCTCCGAGAGACAGTTGATATATAATTTATCTTCTCATCCTATACAAGTAAAACCCACCTCTTTCTTTCATGACCCTATCAGTGCAATTGAGAGCCAGTGCACTAGCCCACACTACATCATAGGTCGGAACAGCAAGAAACTCGAACAGCTGAAGGTCTGGCCGGTACGTAGGCTCCTGCTTGAAACGTGCGTCGAATTCGGATATTGTCATTCCGGATATACCCGTCTCTTCTATTTGATTTCGGAAATAGATTCCTGTTAGAAAATGTCCTTCTGCGACAATATCCATCTGTTCACTGTAAAATAAAAGTACGAAGCGTGCATCATTGTTTTGGTTTAAAATATGACTTGAAATCAGACAGCCATTGTTGGGTTGAAAGAGAAATTTGCAGTGAAAATTAGGGGGAGGTAGTCGATATTATTCGAACTTGGCAAACCATTTTCAAGATGAAACGCGCGAATCATTTGAAAATCTAGATGGTCACTTGATTCTGAACATCAACTAGAACGTACAAATGAATTGAACTGCCATCGTATTTTCCACGAGTTATACTATAATATGAAGGATCGCGACTGTCAATCAAAGAATCAATAGACCAGCCAAATATTTCATTTAGACCAGAATTGAATTTTGAACTTATCAATTGGCCGACATTTATTAGTGTTGGTTTGGCGACTATAACGTCCTATTCATAGCTAATGCAAGCAAACCAACTGTTGGCTGTTGACTGTTTATTTCGCCAACCAACCATTTCACCTTTATATTAAAAATTAAAGGCCGCGTTTTTTTTTTGTTTTTTTTTTTTTGTTGTTGTTGTTGTTTTCCCCCAAAGTAACATCGTTTAAAATGGAAATGGAACTTCCTGCCGTAGCCCAGTGTCCATTGTCAGCGAAACGTCGATAGTGACTTATTTTGCTATCCCACCATTTTTCCCCATACGGATAACATCTTTAAAGACAGAACGTCTTTGCTCCCCCTTTATTTAAACCACTGGGTTGTGAGCCATTGCTCTACCAAATGATCCGACGATGCAATCTATGGTAACTAGACAAGACAAATTATCCATGTAAAATGCGTTCTCTTTATTTTTACAATGACAAAAGGGTTGGTCGTTTAGTTATTGTATCTTGGAGGCTTTTTAGCACTCTAAATTAATTGTTGGTAAGATATAATCTGACGAATCCAATATTTAGTTTAGACTCGCATGGTTCAAACGCAATGCCAGCTTCAAACTTTTTGGAATCAGCACTAGACAATCTTTCTGAATATTGGGTTTTCATATATCTTGAGGTATTTTTGTTTGGTTGTAAGTGTAGCTTGCATGTTATACAGTCTGCATATTTCAAATTAGAAAATTTGTTGAAGTCATGAGTCTCATAGTGGTACATTTGCTATTTTTTTTTATTCTAAATTTTCAAATTCTAAACTTAAATAAAAAGAGTGTTAAGTCTAATCATGGCTGTAGATAGACTGATCAACTTATGCCAATTTCTATCCCTTTTGACTTCGCCTGCTTTTGATTGCAACTTCATGATTATTTTCAAATAAAATAACATGGTCTGCTTTTTTTCTTTGTTATTTTATTCAATGAGATATATTGAACTGTACTTCATGAAAAAACCTATCGATCATTTTCAAGATAATTACAAAAACGTACTCTATTACACACAAATTTTTGTTGTTCTTAGCGTATCAGCGCCCCCTTTCTAGCTCTTTGATAGCTCAAGTTAACAGACAACATTTTGAGGTCTTCTCAGAGTTCAACCAGTGCAAACTGCCACTTGAGACTTTACTACAAAATCCAGTGAATGCATACACCATAAAAGGTAGTTCTCATATATTTCAGGAATATTGCAAACACTGCCGGCAAGTACATCTTCTAGATATTTTAACTGACTTGAGCATATCGTGACCAAAATGAGTCTGATCAGAGTCTTCACTATGCACACTACTTTGTATGGCCACATGAACCAACTTTATTTAAATTGAAGAGAACGCCTTCAAAAGCATGTTATTTAACCCCTGGGTTACTTTAACATCGTTAATTTAACATGGTGACCTTAAACTTTGACAAAGAAGATTACTTAACAAAACCATGCTTTGGTCGCTTACAGTACTTTCTGTAATTTGATTTAATTGTAGTTTTGGATTTGATATAACTTTACATATATAATCAATAGTAATAAGAGATTTCCGTGGAAGGAATCCCTTTTATTTTCCGGATCGAGATTTCAATCAAGGAACCAATCGACCAGTCAAATTATTCATTAGATCGGAACTGAAATTGAAGTCCAACATAGGCTTACACTTATTTTTGAGCATTTTTGTTAGCGTGGCGACTTCAACGGCGTAAAAACAGCTTATTTAAGCTGTAGCTACGACGCTTAGGTCGCCAACCAACTGGTTCATGTAACTGTTCACAAATTTTGTAAAATGACGCCGTTTTAAATCTAAGTGACTCTCCCTGATGGAGTTACTTAGCCTTGGCCAGCAATTCATTTATTGTACTCGACAGAGATTTATACCCTCGTAAATTGGCGGTTCACATCTGTCAAAAGACAATAAAACAGACAAACAAATAACCAAAAACATCTAAAACACCTCCACTGACCAACATGAACACACATTTTAAAGTTTACGTCATTGTCTCATGTCTCCGACTATATAGTATGGGCTTTGTTAGGTATCTTTTTTGGATTGCCTTGTCAGAGGTTGATGGGCGTGGTCGATAATCCCTTCATTCGCTAGAAAGAGAATAGCGCAATCAGATTCACATCTGCAAAAGTGAATTGCACGGTTTTGCATCGGTCATTGTTTAACTTGCTCTCGTAACGTAAACCGGTCATACGGTAATTGTTTAATTTAAAGTTTGTTTACCAAGAATCAAGAGTTTTATTTGGCGGACTTTTACATACTTCCATGGACAAAGTTTGAGCACGCAACTACTTTGAATGCTTGCGCACAAAATAGATCCATAGAATTCACGCAAACTTACCCTTTAAGGCATTTGATTATAAGGAATCGAGGGAATATTTTTTGTTGTTGTCATTTTTTTCATTGAAGTATAATTCGTGTAACTAAATCACACAATTTTAACCCATTACTAGACAAGATAATTTTAGACTTGTTAGAATTGAAAAAAAGTTGAAGACGACTATTTTTAGTTGATTAAATTTTAAAAATCTTTGACTTTTTAAGTAGATAATAAAGTAGAAAATTATGATTTTACTTGTTACAAGGTCAACAATGTTTTCCAAGAGGGTGTTTAAAAGCGGGATTGTGTAGAAATGGTAAAATGCGCCTTAATCAATGTATTCAAGGTTTCAATCGATCTTATTAATGAGCTATTCAGTAACTGTAAGCAAGCAAGCATGATTTGTAGAGAAATAATGGCCGATAGGAAATATAATTACAGCTTAATCGTGACCTCGATTCTTTTCATTCTGGAATTAAAACCATTTAATAATATCGTTTTGTCACATTTTCATAACAGGCGTTATGCTTTAACCCACTGACAAAATGTTAGACTGGTCCAAATTGAAAGGAGTTAAAGTTTAATTTTATGAAAGTCTAGATTTTTTGCCTTTCTCGGTCGAAAACATTTTGTAAAATAAAGAAATTACTTGTTACAAGCAATTTCTTCGTTTTACACAATATTTTTCCGCTTGTCTTTCTTGATTGGCGTCAAAAAGCCCGAAATTTACCGCTCGAAATCAATTGTTTTCTGTTAGATCCTATAGTATGGGTTGGATCCCCTGCGGCGGCACATATTCTTTCCTACTTTTACCTCTCACCAATGGGTTGATATTCGTAATCCTAAGTTAGGCAAGGAAAGGATGAAGTGGTAGTACTAGTGCGAGATATACCAGGAATCCATTGTTAGGTGCTACAGACGCAGAGATATGACTGAAAAATTGTTAAAAGCGGCGTTAAACCCCATTTAAACAAACAAAGATCCTAGAGTATATCATTTATACTTATTAAAGCCCACTTGTTTAACCAATACCATAATCAATATGTTTTCTGTACTAATCAATAAATTGAATCGAATTCAAAACTTAAGTAGTTTTTTAGCCTGAGATTGCGTAGCAATCTGGGGCTAAAGTTACCACGGTAAAATTTCAACCCACGCAGAGTTTAATGTAAAAATGTAAAAATATCTAACGCATTAGGTTTAATATTCTTCCACGATGAAAGTAGATCAGACCGAATTACACGGCTACGAGTCTTGATTAATACGCCCGATTAAAGCAAGATTGATGAAGGAGATATGACTCATTGAAAACCGTCGCTTGATTTACAGTACTTTCGTTTGAGTGTTCTGAATTTGACAAAATTATCAAAAAATGATGAGTGAATGAATAGAAAGAAAGAAAGGAGATATATTATATGTTGGACAAATATTAATCATGTATAATCATTTCATATTATTAAGAAAAAATAAGGTGTTTGTTTTATTCCAAAATAATATTACTTATTCTAGAGTTACAGTATTAAAACGGTCCGGTTAAGCGAATTTGCTGTATAAAGCTGATAAGCGAAGCTGTCGGTTTTGCGCACGATTGGAATGTTTTGTTTAACAAATTAGTTGTGGATTCATAGGATCAAATTCGCACTGTCTGCAAAAAGTTTGGTCGCGCTCGGACTTTGTGTCTATATGTATTTACCTCCGAAATTCTACCCATAGGATGCAGTGTCTGCATATCGCTTTTGAGAGGTGTACATAATCATGTAATCCTTGTAAACTCTTCAATCATGTGATGTCATAGGTTCGATCCCCGGCGGCGGATCATATCCTTTCCGACATTTGTCTCTCACCAATGGATGGATAATCGTAAGCCTAGGTGGGATAGCAGCTGGAGGCTAGGAAAGGATGTAGTTGTAGTACTGGTGTGAAAAATACCGGGAATCCATTGTTAGTTTGCTACAGCCGCCGCGATTTGACTGAAATACTGTTAAGAGTGGCGTTAAACCCCATTCGTTCATTCATTCAAACATTGTAACGACCGCCCGCCCTCTCTCGCTCTCTTTATCTGGAGATCGAAATTGGTCTATGTGGAAGAATACTCGCATCGCACGCGAGATTCTCCTAGTTCGAACCTGGCTATACACTCCACCCCCCTCTCTCTCGCTCCCTTTCTAGCTCTGTCTCTCTCTCTCTCTCTCTAGCTCAACTGGCTGAAAGCCAGCGGGCTTTGTCATGTTTTGGTGTCCGTCCGTCTGTCAACTTTTACTTTAAAAATCTTCTTCTCAGAAAGTACTGACCAGTGTTCAACCAAAATTCACAGGAAGGATCCTTGGGTGGCCTTTATCAGATTCCTTCAAAGCATTTTGATAGGGTGAAAAATATGCAATGATATATATATGTAAATATATCGTTACAATAACTCCAAAGCGGGAAGAAAATTATTGTTGGCAGGTTGCGTACCCTAGCGCTCAAATTGGCAGATCTACGCATAATCGACAGTAGATTTGGGTAAAAAGTGACACTATCAAACCTTTTCTGTCCAGATTACATACCTCATGTATACATATCTCAGGCTTTCAGTGCTTTGATTTAAATATTATATTAATGTTTCATCACATGAAATATGTAGAGAAATTTTACTTTTCAAACTACGTGTGCTGCATTAATGCAGTAAAATTCTCCTGATTGCAATCCTGATAGCAATTCATTAATTAATTGCAACAGACTTTATGTACACTTACTAGACTGAAAGAACAGATAGCTCCTTTTAATAGCAACCTCTGGTTAATCTCTACCAAAGTGTTTGTGATTCACTGGATTTCACTGTAGTAGTGTTTCAGAATTGATATACCTTTTAAACCAATTTCAAATTAATCCCTCCAAGGAAATATCTCAGAAAAATCTCAAAGAAATTGCTTTTGACAAGCAAATGTCTAAAATATGTTAATCCTGTCAGACAAAGATCTTTAATTTCACCAGTTTGTAATTGTCGTCTCCAACTTCTTCGTCTTTGGACCAATCTAATATCAAGCGTTTGCTAAGAGGTTAACTTAACGCTGAATTATGAGTACATTCGAAGATGAATAACACAATATTTCAGTTTTAAATCTTTCTTTGTTCACGGATAAATAGGCGATTCATACAATTCGTTTATTTTTTCAAACACACTAGCTTTCCGCTTCTTCATTTGACAGTCAAAAAATATAGACTTCAAAAACGACAGCAAGTGTAGCATGGAGACGACATGAGAGTTCGACGATGAGACTAATTTCTTGTTCTGATCAATACCTCGTATCATCACATACGTACTCTAGTCTTGTGGGGCACCGGGATATTACGGGAATGCGCGATGATGTGTTCCCAAGAGTAATTGGCAACTTTGGACTTTCTACCGTCTAACCCCGTGACAATAAAATTAAAAAAGCCGGTACTCGGTAATAATTGGGTTTTTTTCTATTGACCCAAATTCTACCCTAAATTACAATAAAAAAAAAGAAAATCCCTGTGGTGGTTCTAATTCGTTTTCATTAACTAGACTCATTAGCTTGTTATTAAGACACTTTTGGTATATTTATTACATACAAGTACTAAATGAACTATTTGTTAGGCCAGATTCATTATCCTCACCTTATAATTAAGCATTGATAAGTATTACAAAGGTAAGTAATATTATTAAACCTTATATTTTCGATGAAGACCTATTTTCCAGTTTGCCAATTCTTTCAGTGGCTGATTTAGGGGGAGGGAGGGGGGGGGGGGTTACGAGGCTTCGTTTGAACATACTCCACTCAGTAGCTTTATTATTTCATATTCGTTGAAAAATTCAATATGACTTGATAATACGGTCGATTTTATTCGAGCGACCACTTCTACTAAGTGACCACGTCCGTTAACCCTTTCCCGTTTTGCAAAATTTTAGACCTGTCCAAATTCAAAGGTTTTGCAGACGACAATTGAAAGTCTATTTTATTTGAAAAATAACAAGTCCATAGGGTAGAAAAAATTGTGGAAAAAGAAGAAATTGCTTGTGACAAGCAATTTCTTCTTTTTCCACAATGTCTTCTAAAATATAAAAAGACAGAGACGTAAAAACCAGGGTTTGAACAGGAAGGGGTTAAACGACCATAATCGAATTCCCTCTTTTTAATTAAGTTTGGTGTTTTTATGGGGTTTATTGCCGCTTTTAACAAATTTTCAGTCATATCGCGGCTGCTTGGGCACCTAACGATGGGTTCCTGGTATATCTCGCACCGGTACCACGATTACATCATTTTTGATAAAGAACTGAATGTATTTAGCTTGAAAGCAAAATAACAACGTAATCCTTAGTTGTTGGAACTCATTAGAATCGTCTAGTCGATACGACTCTAACGAGCCCGAACAACATAGGATTAAGTCAGAGTTCAATTTCGGCAGAAACGAATGATTTGATTGGTCGGTTCGTCAATTGAGAAAAGCTAGGATAAATACTTCTATTGCTTCAATAGGAGGATTGTATCTGTAAATACAGATGTTAACATAGTTTGACAATGATCATTAACGTGCTTTTATCGATATATTTAATTCTGCACGAGGTTCGATCCCCGGTCGCGACAAATATCCTTTCCGACTTCTGTCTCCCGCCAATGGGTGGTTTATTATAAACCATAGCGGGATGAGCAGATTGAGACTCGGTAAGGATTAAATGGTTGTACTTATTTGAGAAATACAAGGAATTCATTGTTATATGCTCCAGCCGCCCTAATATGACTGGAATACTGTTAAAAGTGGCGTTAATCTATTCAAAAATTTAAACAAACAAAATTCTCCACTAAATTCTGCACTAAAAAAACATACCGTCTGTGAACTACAAGAATATCATAAGTACAGCTTATTTATGTAATAGTTAAACGCTAATTAAACGCTAATAAAAGAAAATTGAAACAGCTTAAAGTAGGGACACCGAATGAGCCCCTTTAGATCAATCAATATTTAATTATTAGCGTTCGACGGACACTTTCCGCGCGCTTTTATCATTGCGGGCTCATCGTACGATTTACACGTCGTAAGGCGGATCTACTTACCACAACGAAACGCCCGTTTTCCAATATATGGTGTTGTTGGATATACATGTGAATAACGTGGCTACAGAAGTCTTACACAAGCACGTGGTATCTATTTTGCTACAATGTTTCAAATACGGGTCTTGTTGATTAACAGAATTGGATCTGATGACACTTTTAACAGTATTTCATATCGGGTCGCCTGTAACACCTAACCATGGATATCGGGTATTTCTAACACCAGTACTACCACTTCATTCTTTCCGAGCCTCCAGCTGCCCATCCTACATAGGTTTGCGATAATCCACCCCTTTGCAGGAGTCAAATGTCGACAGGATATTCGCCGATCTGGAAATCGAGCCAAAGAGTCCGGCGCGCTACCAACTGTGCTATGGCCAAGGCTCAACTTGGGAATGACAAATACAGTAGATTTCGATTTAGCGGATTGGTGACGAGGTTAGGAAAATTATATTCACTCAATTTCTGAGTATTTCCGCGCAACAACTTCAGCCAGTTGTTTCTTTATCTTTAGACTAATTGAAAATGAGTAAATCTGGACATGAGTTAAAAAACAACAATAAAAAAACAGACGACAATTTTAATGTGTCTTTTAATTGGAAAAAAAGGTATTATTTAAGAGATGAAGAGAATATTTTTTGTCATGGGTGTATAAATCGAAAACATAAACACACTGTATGACTACGTCTTTACTTGTCAGGTGCTCATTTAACCCTTTCCTGTTTTTCAAAATTTTAGACTGTTCCAATTTGAAAGAAGCTGCAGACGACAAATAAAAGTGGGCGCAATTTTAGAAAGTAACCAACCTACACGTTAAAGAATATTGTTGGCAAACAAAGAAAAAATGCTTGTAACAAGCAATTTGTTCTTTTCTCACAATGTTTTCTAAAGTATAAATCTACGGGGACAGAAAATACGGGATTGTGTAGGAAAGGGTATAAAAAGAATGGTTGCATATTGGCGAGGGGGTAGATTTTAGTATGCCCGCATGCGTAGTAAAAAAGATAAACCCGACGTTTAAATGAATTAATTAACAAATTAATTATTTATATAAACCTTTCGTTGCGTAGTTTATAGAAAATTAATCGTAAACATCAAAATGTTGAGCTATCTGATTTTGTAAAAAAAAGCTGTAGTACGATATTTCGGTAGCCAAACGTCAATATTTCTTACACGTGAACCAACCTGATACCTGGTGTGTGTTTGCGTGACCAGAGATTTACTCCTGCAAAGATTTTCTACAATATGACGCAGGTAATTTTTGTCTATTGCACGCAAACTTCCAGAAAGAAGTTAACCCTTGCCATGCTGAATATAATTTTCTGTTTAGAAATGTATAACATCATAGGGCTGACAGCACTGAAAGGCCCTAATTGTGGGTCAATATTTGTTTGGGTAAATGATTTAGTAAACAATCTGACTTAAATAAGCCAAACAGATAGTGAAGGCTAAGATCAGACTGCGCATATGTGTGCAGGCTCATCTTAGTCTTTACCTCATGCAATAAAGGAATATCCCAGGTTCATTATGACAAGAGTTGAAATCTCATTTACACTTTTTTGTTTGAAAGATCACAAACTTACTTGAATATACAATTTGTCAAACTGATAAGAAACATGTCCAGACAAGTAAGTGTGAGCCAAAGAGCTTTCGACCTCTTACAATTGAAATTATTCTCGTGATTTGCTTTTTTATATTTAGTTGATCTGTCTTAATAGTGACCTACTATTTAACCCATTGCCACACAATGACGCTCTATTGTACCCTGAAGATATCATTGAAAAACTTTGTAGGAAAAGGAAAAATTGCTTGTAACAAGGAATTTCTCCTTTTCTAACAATGTCCTCTACCCTATTCGGTCCTTGTTTACAAATTTTTAGCGATCTTAAATGTCGTCTGCAATTTCTTTCAAATTCAAAAAAATTTAAATTTGTGTTGTCTGGTAATGGGTTATGCCAACAATTTTATTATCACAACTGTGTATAATTACTCAAGTACCATAAGTTATACACCTCAAATATTTCAAAAATCTATGACTATCCATATATTTTAACGGTAGTTGAATAGCCTGCATCTTAAACACTTACATTGCAAAACAACAACAACTACAACAAAATCCCACACACATACAAAACACTACTGCATCATCCAGAATTGTTTTTACCGATATTAAGCGAACCCTCCCGTATTAAAGACATGCAATGTAAGCTACTTTTACATCTCGTTCTACAAATAATCATGGTTCCAGCACACAAAAATAATCGTACTGTAATCCACATGCACTTACATAGTACATGTACTTGTTAAGTCATCCATGTCAAGTTCCATCAAACCTTTAGAAAATAGCTTATGCAAAGTACAGTACTAACAAAGTACAGGGTAGGTTATCCATGTAAAGTATCATCTATAATTGGTCTACACACTCTGAAAGCCAACATAGACGCAGTGCAGTGCAGTACGCAATCACTGTCTTGAATTCTCCAATAGTAATAAGTGTACTAGCCCGTAAATAGAAAAAATACACGCTCAGAGCATTACTAATATGGTACAAAGTACGTCATCAATGACATACATCCACCAACATTATGTGTTCTAGCAAATTAAGAGAGCACACGAACAGAATTCTACTAACATAGAGCAAGATACATTATCCATGTCAAGTCTCAATGAATCAGTGGTGCACCAGAAGCAAAAATAGTGTTACAAAACTTTCAGAGCTTCCCTTAAGTTCGTTGTATCAGCACATAAAGCTATGAGACTGCATCTATCTGTACTTACATTGTACGTGGTACGTCATCTTTGTCAGGTCTTGACCAGTGATCGATGTACGATTCATAAAACAAACAAGTTATGCACTGATGTCAACCTACACAGTGCTTGTTCCGTCATAAGAGTCAAATATCGAACAGTAATCGGGGAAAGCATACAAAAAGCAACTCGTGCATTGTGTTCTTTTTATGTCGGACAGTGTTTGTCATATATGTTATGTCTTCACTAAATAATCGATGTAGAAGTATACGAACAACAAAACATGCACTGTACTTTACTTACACAGTACATGGTACGTCATCCAGATCGAGCCTCTACCAATGATCGGTGTACCAACACAAACAACAAAACATGCACTGTATTCTACTTACACCGTACATGGTACGTCATCCAGATCAAGTCTCCACCAATGGTCGGTGTACCAACCAGGGAAGAACCACAATATCTTTGGTCCATATAATCCTTCTTTGTATGCCTGGTTTAAATATTTACATATAGAAAGAAATGCTACTTTTTTGGTAGATGACATAACATCAATATATGAGGAGGAGGGTTTTTTTTTGTTTTTGTTTTTTTGTAATGTGAAATATTAGTCCTTTTCTTTACTGTAAAAATTACATTCGTTTAATAAGTAACAAGGGAGAGACCGAGAGAGTTTCACTAAGGGAGATAGTGAGGAGGAAGAAAAAGAAAAACCCAACAACGATGTAAAAGTTGCATCAGATATGACCTTCCAAAAAAGTGCAAATAGTTGCGAATCTGATTTTTAGCTAGCAAAGACATAGAAGAAGAAGAAACTTTAATGGTAAATCGGCAAGTTGTCTTTGACCATTTACAATATAAATTAACATAAATTATGGTCAAGACAGTACATATACAAATAACATACATGCATGTAAAAATATTATTACAAGGCATTTCAAATAGAAAGTAATTGGATATACATTATTTTAAGAAGCAGCATCAGAATTTATAATATCATTTCTTTTTTTGAACGCATGGTTGATAAAAGCAGAAACTCGTTTGATAGTTACAGGATTTTCCGACATCATTAATGAATTAAATTTCGCTATGCTTGGCCAGCTTGCTCTGATCTCATACTTACGTCTGAGATCAGAATAAGCCGGGCAGCACAGCAGAAAATGGTATTCTGATTCGCACATATTTTGGGAACAACATTTACATATTCTTTCAGGTCTCTCAATTCTTTCGTATCTGCCTGTTTCTATATTAAGACTATGTGAACTTAATCGAAATCTAGACATGTCACATCGCTGTTTATCATTTTTCAATACTTCTAAACATTTAAGGTCTTCTCAGAGTAGCACGAGTGCAATAGACCTTTTCACGCTCTTACTGCGCATGCGTCAAACTAAATCTAGTTAATGCGGTATCTACCCGAGACTATGTTACGTGATCGATTGCGGGGAGTCAATAAATTGTCACTATATAATCCTATATAAATTGGCTATTTTGAACAAGCAAAAATAAAGATTAAAAATCAAAAGTTTGGTGTAAAAGAATTTAAAACTGTAAGCAGACATATGCAGGCCAGTTGTAACGAGTAATTTTGATGATATTATTTTGAGTTTGCAATCAAATTGAGTTTAAAACGGCCTGTTATCTATCCATATGAAATATAACGTACCTTTAATTTGGAAATATGGAAATAATCATCTTTTCATACAATAATATTTACAATGCAATAAGATTTTTTAAGATATTTTTAACACCCACCACCCCTCACATACATACGAGAACGGAAAAAATATAGAGTTACAGTTTAACACTCGGTACAAACACTGAATTGTCACTTTGAATAATTATAATAGAAACAAATTAGGATAAGATATTGTTGCCGAAAATCGATGGTTTTGTAATATTTACAATTATCGACACAACACATAAGAAATAAGCCTTCAAAAGTTTTCCGGAACACTGTATGGTTAAATTTGCGAATTCGCGTCAATCATGGGCAAGTCAATCGTGGCAAACCCCGCCCTTCGCATGGTAGGCCTGACCATACGAGAAAGTGACAATAATCCTGAGTGACATAATTGGCTAGGTTAATTTGTTAAATTTTAGTGCATTTATATACTATTTACCACATTTTGGAAGATACAGATAAATGTTGCTTTAGATATGCCATAAATGTGGCTTTTGTTGATCTCCAAAAGTCTTCATCAAAAAGCATATATTTTTTTAAGTTTCCTTGTTACAAAGAATAGGCGTTTAAACTTAAATATTATGAAAATAAAGAACACAGCAAGCATGCTATTTTTGAAATATTTGGGGTTTTGTCTGTGTGTCCACCAATGTAGATCCTTCTCTCTTTCTTCCCCCCTCTCTCTCTTTTTGCTCTTTTTCTCTCTATTCTTTTCTTTTATTAATATTAACCACGCCCGAAGAGCAGCATATCATTTTTTAAATATTCACATCATTGTAACAAAAGAAATGTCGAAAAAAGGAGAAAGAATTACTTAATCATCTTTTCGTAAAAAAGTGCCATACAATGAATTAAAGAATATATTGTAATGCGAAAACAGGGAGCATTATTTCGAAGATGAATGAATGACATAAACCGTATTGATGATGATGATATTATAATGCAAAGAAGCCTACAAAAAACAAATGATTAAAGTAGTGATAATGATGAGATAGAGCAGATCAGAAGAACGATATGTTAACAGCCTTGATGTTAATAGTTCCCTTCGGTAAATCACGATACACATGGGGCTATTATGTAATCGGCAACATGTCACAATGATTCCGATAGACACTCTTACATTTAATTAGTAAATTTAATGATTTGATGAGACAATTTTGATCTTTTTTATGTTTCAACCGATATGCCGCCAAATACTTATTTATTGTCGATTGATCAAAGGATGCGACCAGGCGTCGTTTCAATCGGCACGGTAATATCATAACATGGTATTTATCTTTTCAGCATTTTTCGAAATTCAAATCAAGTGAATATGCCTATTTTCATTGAATGGATTTAAAATTGTTTTTTCGCTGCAGGACATATTGCGAGGTAGGCTTTCATTTCAAAAAATTCTAGCTTTAATATTTGAATATCTATCTTTACTAGCAGATCGAGGGGCCATTGTGCATATTACAACCACAATATCATCGATGGGCTAACTAAAGGTTGTTTATACAATTTGATATAAAACGTGGTTTCCAGATTTTGGTCGCAAACCCGACGATACAATGCTTTAACCATAATGAGCATAATTTCACATTTTCTCACACAAACTATCATAATTTGATATTTCCGGAGGCAAAGAACATGAGTTTTGGTGATTCTGATGTTTGTCGGGAGACAAAACGGGTTAATGACCTTTCAGTGGTGCATTCCTCTTCATTCATTACAGGCGCTTGTTTCAACATATACTATATACCGGGTTATGATACATTTTATTGTATATGGGGAACATACTCATGAAACGAAACTCCCGCCATTTATTCCTCAAGGCCGGTAATATAGAGTACTTTTAAAGAAGCTTCTGAAGAAACATTTTTTGAATAATGGAGGAAGAAATATTGTGACAAACAGATGGTACATTTCCAACAATATTACCTACTGTATTTAGCCTATGTTTTCATTGTAAAACATCGAAAAATGAAGTTAAAATGACTAGACGCAATATAAAGGCTTTCGAAAAACAAAACCGGAAGTAAATCCACCTTGTTGCTGTTGTTTTTCTTTGTAAGCGTCTAGTGGATACAGACTTTTTAGTCATCTAGCGCTTTGCGTGAAAAGGTCTATTTGCCACTTGAGGCTTAACCACTAAAGCCATTCAATGCCCACGCATTTGTGTCTTCCTAGGGGTTTGTCGCGAAACACTAGTACTATTCAGTCTAATGATCTAATCAATACTAATGATATAAAGCTTTTGTTTAAACTGGAATTTTTTGTAAAGAAATTTTGAAAACATTTAAGGTAATATATAACTAGTAACCTGTTACATATTAATTTGAAATGGTTTATTAAGTGTTTGACTCAACTCCTCTGAGGTGAGCCAGTAATTTCAGCACAGTGTCCCCCAGACTCACATTTCCTAGTACATTTTATAATGAAAATCCTGAATGGTTTAGCTTGATACTGTAAATCTTTAGTATTCATTCTACTGAAGTCTGGCCTGATGCCATGTAGATACGTAAGAGAGTGATTCCTTTTGAGGATATATATGATGTTAGACCTTTTAAATAAGTAGTCATTTTAAACTTAGTTAATGCTATCATTCTAAAAGCAAGATTTACTTGGTCTAAGACCATGCACTAACTTTTTTATTAGTTAAATAATTGTATATGCCATTGTCATCTGCAGTTTATTTGAAATATGTATTATTGAGAAATTACCACTTTTTTCTAGATCTTCTAGAGAGCTTACTTATCAAGTGGGGCCCGTATCTACACTTCTTTAATTCATTCTTAATCATATCTCTTGATTGTCGTTGGTTAAATCTAGTCAGCTGCATTTGGAGCTTTCATCAAAACTTTTCATATATTTTGGTAATTGAATTTGTAACCAAGTAACATGTTGACCTACACACGCCCGGTAATCTCGGGCTCCACCTCTTCTTGGAGAACACTACAAAAAGGAGACAATGATACTTCCGATATGGAGCCAAGGACCGGAACTGAACAGAAAAGGTAAGAAAAACAGTGCACCTCGCGTACAATTTGATCTACTATTATGCATTTTCCCAAAACGTCTAGAGTTTCATACCACATAGAAATGATTTTATTATCTGTTGGCGGTGATAGATTTAAAAAAAAATTCCGTTTGTGAATAGTAACTTGAATCAAAGTTTGGACATCGGACCCGATCAAACACGAAAATGCGTGTTGAAATCGTTCAAATCCATGTTATCAACAGTTCTGAAAGATTTTAGTGGTGATGACTGTGAAATGAATGATAACGTCTTGATATAAAATAATGTTACCACAAAGAACTGCGTTTTCCTACCCCTTTTACTTATTTTCTTAGATGAAAAGGAGACCAGGATGCGGTGCGGGAGACAAGATTCAGAGGGAGAGGCGATGCATATATAAATGTACTGTAAAACTTCTAATAGAACCCAATACTCTTATGTAACCCCAGCCCCCCCCCCCCCCCTTCGGACGTCAAAACCGACCCTTTTTGTATGATTTTTCTAAAAACTTATAGCCTGCAATAAACCACAATGTCCAACAAATCAATGCCACAATAAATCAAATAGAGTGCGAATATAACTGTTTTCAACCAAATGTTCCGCTTTTGTGATGGTGCAATGCTTTGATAATTGATTTGCTACAGAGGATTTAATACAGAGGGTGCTGTATCCTAGATTATGCCAAAAGGTAAAACACTTCACTACTACAGTTCATAACACGTGAAATTGACAACTTTTGAATGATTTGGGAATTATTTCGGAATAAAATTAAATGAGTTGGAGGAGCGAATTTTGAATGAAATTAAAGAATTGTTATCCAAGATCGCTATTTTCGTCCAAATTGGACGAAATTTGCGATATTTATTACCGGCTCCCTTTTTGAAATATACGTGATTTTGTGTTTGTGTGTCTTCACGGACCAATCAGACGCTTTAAAACCTACAGCAGCCATAAAAATTGTGGATAATTGTTATCGATTTGAATGAAATGAAAATTGTTTTGAGCGTTTTAAATGGTTTGAGTGAGGGTTTGGAATGAATGATTGGAGCGATGTGTGAGTGATTTTGAATGGTTTTGATCGATGAGATCGTCAATTTCACGATGTTACTAACTTTATACTATGTATACTGTAAATTCATTCCATTCATGAACCACCTTTGGTTTTGATCTGCTCTTTGCAGTCGAAGTAAAACTTCGTCCACCCAATTTTCCGTCTTATTATCTGTAGCCTGTAATTAACACCCACCCCTTTTTAAAGAAGTGGGGTCCTTTTGGTTTTAGGATACAGTTATTCACACGCGTCAACTTTAATTGCCGACTCTAACTGCTGAAAGAACCCAAAATATTGAAAAAAAAAACAATTTACCAAGTTACTATGTCACGCACAAAGTGTCGATATTTCAAGAGAATGACTAGAAAATTTTCCCTAGACAATTTTAACTCTTTTATTTTCTTTAGCGCCGACGTTACCAAATACCTCTAATCCAGTTAAGGTGATAGAGAAAATCGCCAAGGCTAAATCAAAACAACACGAATAAAGTATATTGAAATGGCTATAAGTTTATAATACAACGTTTGGTTGTCTTCATAATCTTTCGTTTCATTTTGACATTAGATAATATCATAGGTTAGGGAACGATGGCGTGATATATGGGAAATGAATGCGACCTACAGTGAGTGTCTATTTCACATATACCGCTGCACGATATTTTCTATCTAACTAAGACCACGTGACTATCCATGCTGGTGAATGAATGAATGAGCTCTTTTTCGGCCACATTTTACGTCTTTATTATCTATGAGGGAATGATAATACGGGAATTATGGCAATTAATTGAAAATACCAGTAAATTTATTACGATAGATCAAAAATTTGTTGGATTTTAGGGCCTGTTGAATAATGACATATGAGATAAATGAATGTCATTTGTTTTTGGCATGTCCCAGCAAATGATTGTCGTTATAAAAGTGCTAGATATACTGTCGGCCGTATCTGTTTTAAAGACTTCTGAAATTATGTTCTTTGATTTGCCATAACACTTCATGTGTGATCTCAAAGTTAACACAAGTCAACAGAAAATAGGCCAGTGTGTAGCAGAGTTGTGACTGAAAGTAATGAGCTCAAAGCGCGGGTTCTGTATTAATTTATTCGTGAGTTGTGTAACTCGATTCTTTTGACTTTGATATAAATATGGCTGTTCTAGGGGGTCTGAGAGACACATGTACTGTGTAGAAGGGGAAGAAAAAGGGTTCTGTAATATTCATAAAGTTACAGTCCTACAGCATCATTTGCTGTATTCTTTTATATGCATCGCCTCTCCCTCTGAACCTTGTCTCCCGCAACGCATCCTGGTCTCCTTCTCATCTAAGAAAATCCGTGAAAAGGGGTATGAAAACGCAGTTCTTTGTTGTTACATTAATTCATATCAACACGTTATCATTCATTTCACAGTCCTCGCCACTTAAATCTTTCAGAACTGTTGATAACATGGATTTGAACGATTTCAACACGCATTTTCGTGTTTGATCGGGTCCGATGTCCAAACTTTGATTCAAGTTTCTATTCACAAACGGAATTATTTTTGAAATCCATCAATTCCAACGGATAATATAATCATTTCTATGTGGTATGAAACTTTGGACGTTTTGGGAAAATGCATAATATGTTAATAGGAAATCAAATTGTTCGCGAGGTGCACTGTTTTTCTTACCTTTTCCGTTCATTTCCGGTCCTTGGCTCCATGTCGGAAGTATCATTGTCTCCTTTTTGTACTGTTCTCAAAAAAGAGATGGAGCCCGAGATTACCGGGCGTGCTATATACTCAGGTTAGGGGTCCTGATCTTTGAATAAAAACTTTGAAACCTTAGGGGGGTTATAGTATAATTAAGATCGCTAAAGAATATTGTTTCTTTAAAAGAAACATTGCAAGGTGACTTGCTTTCATGAATTGCCTTTTAGTGTTCGGGAATGTTTTGCTTCCTAGCTAAAAGCCAATAACCGATTCGTTGTCATGAAAAATCAGTCAGCGGCTATTCACTTTAAACGTCGTTGGGCGACAAAAATATCGTAAGTACTGTTTGTATGAACTTTAGCTACTCTATTTTTGTCACGATCCGACGTTATTTTGTCTACCGTCGTTGACAATAACTGATGATAAATTAATAGTCAAGTCGAATGACATATTTTCCATTTTATTACCTGTTATTCTTTTCTAGAATTAGCAAATTATCTCCGTATAATTGCTATGCCGATTTCAATAAAAAGTCAATAAAACTAGAATAAATACACAAATTGGTTACTGATGAAAAAATTGTAATCCCTTTCCCAATCATGAGTATATCGCTACTTTAGTTTTAAGATAATATAATTTTAGTTTTTTATACTTCTTTGGTATACTTCATCACATTCTAAAATTCTAAATATCCAGAGCTTATTCGCGGACGTTAACCTCGTTAAATAAATTTGCAAGCATCGTCACACCGTCACACTCGACCTCAGCTGTATGTATCATGAGGAAAACAATCAGTTCGATATGTTGGTTAACCCGGGGATCAAGCCCGCTACCTCGACTTTGAAGCCTGTTCTTGAACCAAAATAGCTTAACGGGCTGATATGAGTGATGAAATTGTTGGTCTCTGTAAAGGGAAAATATGGACCAATGAAAATACATATTCAGTCCGGACCTGAAACTATTCATGTAACAAAACAGTTACACGCAAGGTTGGAAAGGATGGCAAGGAAGCAAATAGTGTCCAAACAACCAAATGCCGTTACTCTAGACAATATCTAGAAAGAAAACCAACTTACCGCACAGAGGGTTAGTCTCGCTTGGTTTTCATAGGACATCGAGAAAATAATTCGAACGTCTTTACTCTGAAAAGGTATTTGTAAAACATTGAAATACGCACAAACACGCGAATAGAGACAAAACAAATTTTTAACAAGGGATCAGGTTTATTGTAGATCAATCTGAGTAAAATGTTCTTTTAAAAGATAATCCAGTACCAGCCGACGAATATACGAATGGTCCAAATTCAAAGAGGAAATAAAGGGCACCATATAGATACATTCAATGCTATTTATGCTTATCCAAATAGATAGATATCTGAAATATTACCAGATAACAAATTCTAGAATGATCAAAATTCTAAGACAGCAATTTTAAGTTTGGGTAATTTTAAAAGTCCTTATCTTTTTGTGCGGAAAAACTTTGTGGATAGTGGAGAAATTGGTTGTAACAAGCAATTTCTTCATTTTCCATAAAAGTTTCGAAAGTTGTCTTCTTTAGGCGCGCCATAAAACGGGATTGTGTTGGAATGGGATAAAAAGATACATATAACACCGTAGAAAAGGCTATTGAGAATATTGGTAATAAAATACCGAATTTAACTTCTAAATGACGGTATTCTATGAACGAGAATTCGATATTCTATTAACCAGCCTTTACGACGGTTTAATGAAAGCGTTGAAAACATACTGATGAGTTAAAATGATTTGGTTACTGTATTTCTATTATAGCATTTTTATACGCCGCCGGAGGCGGTCGTGTATTGGCGTCATTTTCTCCGTCCATCCGTCCGTCCGTCCGAACGTACGGACGTCCACTTTTCTCAAGAGCGCAACTCCTCCTAAGTTTCTGGGTGTATCTTTTTGAAACTTGGTAAATGTTATTACCTTAATTGGTAGATGTGCAAGAAGTAAGAATTTTATGGTTCATTGATTTTTGCCTCAGTTGTGCCCCCTTAAAATTTAGTCTCTGGGGCTTATTGAAATTGCAGCATTGTGAATGCAACTCCTCCTAAGTTTCTGGATGGATCTAAATGAAACTTGGTGGATGTTATAACCTAAATTGGAAGATGTGCATGAATTAAGTATTTTATGGTTCATTGATTTTTCCCTGAATTATACCCCCTTAAAACTTAGTATCTGGGGCTTATTGAAACTGCAGCCTTGTGAACACAACTCCTCCTAAGTTTCTGGTTGGATCTTTTTGAAACTTGGTCAATGTTATCACCTTAATTGGTTGTTGTGCATGAAGTAAGGATTTTATGGTTCATTTATTTTTGCTTCAGTTATGTCCCCTTAAAACTTATTCTCAGGGGCATATTGAATTTGCAGCCTTGTGAATGCAACTTCTCCTAAGTTTCCGGCTGGATCTAAATGAAACTTGGTTGATGTAATAACCTTAATTCGTAGAATTGAAAGAAATAGGGATTTTATGGTTCATTAATTTCCCTGAATTATGCCCCCTTAAAACTTAGTATCCGGGGCTTATTGAAATTGCAGCCTTGTGAACGCAACTCCTCCTAACTTTTTGTCTTGATTTAAATGAAACTTGGTCAACGTCATCACCATAATTTGTAGGTGTACATGGATCAAGGATTTATGGTTCATTAATTTTTCCCTGAAATATGCCCTCTTAAAACTTAGTAAATGGGGCTTATTGAAATTGCAGCCTTCTGAACGCAACTGCAAATGTTTTGAATTTGGTTCTGTCAAAATAAGTAGTGTCTACAATTAATTTCGTGAAACAGCAGCAAATTGGCGGCGTATATTATGACTATGGGACTCTTGTTTTTCACTTGTCAAAAGCTAAAGCTTTTTAGAAAGGGAATTTTGAATATGGATGCTTAATGGAAACGATAGCTTTATAAGAGTGACCACTTAACAAGTTTGACTGTACATACAATAGGAAACTGTACTTTTAAATACACAATAAGATACGATAGGACACTGTACCTTTAAATTCTTGACCCTCAGATACGGATCCCGCTCGTATATTTCCTGGGAGGCTATATGTATATCCGTATCCTTTAGTTGGTCTGCTAAATCATCGGACACCTGTGGAATAAGAGTTCATCAGTTATATCGTTAATGTGGACCAGGTTATGATTAACTAAATCTCAAGTGATAGTACCCTTTAGCTAGTCTGCTTAATCATCGGAGACTTGTCGAATTAAATTTCATGAAAAAAATATTTATTGTTGACCACATTATGATTAAATTTGTGTGCAGGTATCCTTTAGTTTGTCAGTTAAATCATCAGAGACCTTTGAAATAAGAGTTCATAACAAATATCGTGATGTTGACCATAAAAGGATAAATTAAATATCATATCCTTTAGATGGTCTGTTTAATCATCAGAGACCTGTGATATTAGAGTTAATAAGAAACACAGTTATTGATTGTTGTCCACATTATGATTATTTAAATCTTACGAGCCAGTATCCTTTAAATGGTTTGCTAAATCATCGGATACTTGAGTAATTGGAGTTAATTAGAAATAGCGAAAAAAATATCTTTAGCACATTATGATTAATTACATTTCGTGAGCTAGTATCCTTTAGATGGTCTGCTAAATAATCGGAGACGGGACATCGCTGTCAATCATAAAATCAATTGACAAATCAGGTCATTTATTTAGGCCGGAAGTGCAGTGTTTACCACCACCCCGTATTTCTGTCTAATATTTTCATTGTCAAAAAAAAATTATACTCGTGATTCATTTCATCGAATTAATTCGTGCGCTAGCATACAAATAGATGCTTGCTCAAAATTTTGTTCATTTATATATAAATATTTTTTTCGACCAATCAGAACGTTCGCTATTGATAGACGAAACTATAATTTAAATCATTATATCATGCTATCATTATTATCTACATCGTTAGTGTTGTTGTCATTTCAACTGTTGACTGTTTTTAGATGGAGAAAGGGCAAGCCTGCTTGAGGTAATCCCAGGATCATTAAATATTTTTACAGGAACAAATATTTTCGTTGAAACAATTAACAATGCTGGATCAAAAGCTATCTGAAACCTAGCAATGTAGATAATGATTGGAAAACGTACCACTCCTGCCATAATGAAAGGCCACGAAGGCCAAAAAAGGCGACAAAACAGGATATCACATGAGATTTCAAGATAATAATTTGTAATTTGTGGACATAATCAATGGTCTATCGAATAGTCTCAAAATCAGAGTGAGGTCGAGAGAAATATGAACCTTATTTTTGTCACAGTATGTGGTTATGAGGTAGTATATAAGGGAAAAACAGAAACAAAATTATAGTGATAATAATTATTAGCAAAGTCTAGATAATTTCTTTGAAACAGACACCAGCCAAGACTCCAGGCATAAATCAAGCATTTCTTGATAAGATTAAAGGATTGAAAATAAGCCTTAAGATTGTCGCGAACTTTGATATTTTAGATTATGTTAGTATGGACCTATGTTGTTTTACATTCTTTCATATATAGGCTCGTCTCACAGCACGGACAATCCGGGGATGGCATAGAGTACTGACCAAGGTCAGCATGTGCGCTAATTTAGAAAAGTTTTCTATACTATTTAATATTTCAGTTTTGCAAATTGAAAATGTCAATTGAATTTTCCTGAATATATATTCCAAGATTTCTTGAAACTTCAAAATTTTGCACATAATATTTTAACGCTATTAAGCAAAGCTTTAATCATCTTTCTTATTTTGGGTCATGACAGTAATTATTTCCTATTTCTTTGATACTATTTAAGTTATAAAGCTAAGTTTTGGTCCGTAGGCTACCTTTATCAAGTCCTGGGCTCAAGTGAATTTAACTTCTCTTTGATATCGCTCCGATGTATACCCCTGTTTTGATACAACGTCCCCCTTTGCAATAATGGCTTTGTGTCAAATTCGAGTTGTCATAAATACCATCTCGATCCGCAACCAGAGTTTTCGGAATCTTCTTGTTTATATTGTTTAACAAAAACCTTACACACTAAGGAATTATCGAGCTAACATAAATGGGTAAGACTCAGTTCTCCTAAAGGTGAAGGCCAAGTTATAGGCCCTTTACCTTAAGATGTTTTTTCTTTCTTAAATTTTGTTCGGGGTATATGTACATATAACTCAGTGTGTGGAAGCATAATACAGAAGTTAGTGTGTTTGTTTTTTCTTCTCTTTTCCCAAAAAACTTTACAACTTGAAATCTTCTTGTATAAATTTTGTCAGGAGCATATCTCAAAAAGTAAAATAACAATCAACAAGAATATTCATCGTAAATTAATTGCTTTTTAGATTCTTTTTATATCATATCATCAAATACAAAGTAATAGATTTTGATATCATCACTAGTTATGATATCAAGCTTCAGTAATCGTGAACTACTTTTATTTCCAAAGGACCAGGCCGCTCAAGGTTAATATTCATAGCTAAGATTGCCAATTTTATATCTAAAATAAAGAAAGCTTTTTACTAAATCCTCCACAGAAAAAATCAACTGTACTAAGATTTAAATAAAGCAACATGTTCTATAACTTTTCTATTGAAATAATGGCGAACGAGGTATGGGGAGAGTGAGGAATGCAAGGTAACCTTACATTCAATTTCTCAGGCTAAAAATCAATTATAAAACAGTACAATAAGAAGAAATTAACAGTTATAAATACAACGCCAAAATAACTGTTAACAACTGGTTTAAACAATAACGAACCCGAATGTTTGTGTTATCACTGATTGACTCAAACAAATGCGTAATTTTCCGTAACGTCCAAAATTATTCCAGACATCGAATACTGATGACATTGCAGTTAAAGTGATAGACACTCAAATCTTACACGCATGAGCGTGTTTTGTAAGCTCAAGTCAGGAGACTGAGTGATCACAGACTGTTTATCCTATAATTCTGTCCTAGTCCAAGTCTTGAGTGTTCGATCGATGTTCGAAACATCCCCGAGCCATTAGATCGACGATACGATCGTTGCCCTCAGATACAGTGTATGTTTCTTCAAAATTATTTACGTGCCTGACACTGCAAATCTTACAGTGTCTTAAAATACGGACTTTCCCTAACAAAATCCTTTTAAACCCAAGATTGCGTTCAGAAATTATTGAAAACAAAATGCGTTGACATTAATGTTCACGGTTCCCTGGGCCGAAGATGCAGATTATGACTGAAATTAATAGGTAACGATTGAAAAATAAAACTGTTTCGAATATGATAAATAGAATAATCAACTAGTTTTTTTATTATGAAAAACCTGTCAGTCGAATACGTTGTTATGAGTTAGAAAAACTCGTCCTTCGGACTCGTTTTCAACGCCTAACAACTCATTCTCGAGAGAGATTTTTCAAATAAAAAATAACCAATTGAATACCCTCTATTTCATTGATTAAGATGGACTTACTGACGAAAACATGTCCAATGCGACGTTGATGGTTCCCACTTTCTTCCAGTTAAATGTCTTCAACATCTCAATACGGGCTAGATTGTACCGGGTATCAGCCGGGTTAATCCGGAAGAAGTTCGGAAATCTCGCTCGATTCGAGAGAACAGGAGATGTTGCCGCGTTTGACAGCTGAAAGACAATATGCAAGAATAAATTATTCTATAATGTCTATCATTAGTTTTATTCAATTAATTTGTTGTTTGATTGCTTTTTTCTGAAGTATTTCATTTTAATCATTAGCTTTTTATCATTTCTTTTGGGTGCGACAGTGCATTTAAGTAAAGTATTTATTCATCACAGTTTTTTCCATGTGTCTAGACTTGTACACGGCATTTCTATTGTTTTAAATAGCTTATTAAATATCTGAATTGTTTTTATATCGCGTTGCCGTGGTAACGTTTTTCACCAGGGAAGGTATTGATTGATACAAAGAGAAAGGGGAAAAATGTTTTCCAGAAAATTGGCATCGCCATTACTATTTTATTATACCGCGTAATTTCTTTTGACTAACACATTCCCACTCAGTGATGCTTTTGGACGCCCCTAAAGAAAAGGGCTTTGGAAAACATTTTGGAGATGAAGAAATTGCTAGTTACAAGCAATTTCTTCATTATCAAAATGTTTTCCAACAACCCAAAAATAGAAAGATTTCCCAAACTTTATCACTTAAAAATTGTCGTCTGCAACTTCTTTGCATTCGGACCAGTCTAAAATTTTGTCGTCTGGTAATAGATTAAAGACAAGCAAGCAAGACCTATTTCACAAAAGTAAAAACTTTGGGTTGTTTTATACTAGATTTGCGGAAAAAACAAATCAAAGATTAAACTATTTAGGAATGTTAACTAGTTTGCTAGTTTGGTATCGGACTTGAAATGGTATTTGAGACTGGATGTTTCTCCTCCGTTCTTTAAAAAAAATTATGAAATAAAAATAATGGAAAAAAAGGGATTTCTCATTGTTAACTTGTCCCCCGCCCACACACTTTATGTTTTCCCTGTGCCTGTTTGTTTGTTTACTTCTAGATTTTTGGTGTTTGTAGGTACCGATGATGTACATTTTGAGCATAAATTTCGCCGTTTTCCCGTGGTACGGATCAGAAATGAATATTTGATCTAGGAATATGACATTACTATTCCTTCCATTTAACCCACTAGCGCTCTAAAACGCTTTTTGAAGTCCAAAGAAAGAAAGGTTTGGAATACATTATAGAAAATGAAGAAACTGTGTGTTACAGGCAATTTCTTCAATATCCATGATTGTTCAACCTCAAATGATAAAAAATATCAACTGAAAATTGTTGTGTGTAACTTCTTTGAATTGCACGAGTCTAATATCGTGTTGTCTGGTGAAGGGTAAAGAGTTTTTGAACTAACGTGAGATAATTTTTCCGACCTCAAAAGATAAAAAAAAATATCAACTTATTTTTTATTTTATTTATTTATTTATTTTTTTTTTGTGTGTGTGTGTAACTTCTTTGAATTTGACCCTGTCTAAAATTGTTTTGTCTGGTGATGGATTAAAGTGCTTTTGAACTTACGTGAGATATGTTCCACATGTGAGCAGACTGAGCTTGTACTTCGGCTTCTGTTGAGCAGACCGGACCGAGGATCATGTGTTTAACTGGAGGTGTGTACAGGAACTCGTACATGGCGTCTGTTGCTTTACCCGCATTACACTGAAATAGGGTGGAAAGTTTATTTCGAATCGGGTTCGTCGCCACTTATAACAGTATTTCAGCCATAACGCGGCGGCTGGAGCTCTTAACCATAGACTCCTGGTATTTCCAACACCGGTACTACCTCTACATCCTGTCCGAGCCTCCAGCTGTTCATTCCTCTTGGGTTTACGACTATCCAACCATTGGCTAGAGACAATTATCGGAAAGAATATTTTCCGCGACCGGGGATAGGTAACGCAAGAAGAAGTTTAGATTACCCACTGGCTACGACTATGTTGTAGTGAAACATAAAGGCTTTTGACCGAGTAAACGATTTGATTGGTCAATCGACCTTTTTTTTTATAAAGGCGACGATCCATCAATTATATTCAGTCAGTCCGATTAGCTCAGTTGGTAGAGCACTTGACTTCAAACCTCAAGATCACGGGTTCGAGCCCTGGGCTGACCATATCAACTAATTAACTAATTGTCTTTCGGATGAGACGTTAAACCGAGGCATCATGTGACGATGCTATCCTTCGAGCACGGTAAAGAACCAGGCGGAGCTCTCGGTAGTTTCGTCCTGTATCCTTGCACTATCCCCCGTAACAACTAACCGTCTTCTGGGGGCGTCGCTCATATGGGGCTTGTGCTACGGTGGCGACGATAAATAAACTGAAATACACACAATTATATTCATACTATGGACAACCATGGGCTAAAGGTGTGTCAGAATTTAAACCGTACACTGAAAATGGAAAAAAAGAACAGGAAACAGGATAAACTACGAAACTCCTAAAATTATCCACAATACTTGATATGTTAAGTATTTCGTAAATAGTAACAATGAAATGTTATTTTGAAATACTTTTATTGTAGAATTAATCTCGATATTATCTGTCATTAATTAACCCATTAAAAAGATGGCAAAATGTTAGATTGGTCATTTGAAAGGAGTTGCAGATGACAGTTTATAGTTTATGAACATATAGATCTTTCACCTTTCTAGGTAAAAAGCAATTTCTTCATCTTACTCAAAAAGTAAAAGTTTTTGTGGGCTTCAAAAAGCGTCATTGTGTGGGAATGGGTTAAGTCCGCTCATTGACATATAAAGGCAATATATTTTTTCTCGCGTCTATTTGACTATTAGTTTGCTACATGCTGTTTGGTCTTCTGTATTCGGTGTATGCCATAGCCTCTATATGACATATCTTTTGAATACATATACTTGTAAAATCAAATAGTCATATTTAACAAACGGGTTTGTTCTTTGGGAAACACTCTACCGTAATTTGTGGCAAGTTGACACACAGGAGTCAAACCACGAATTGTTTCTTTGTCATAATTTCTAGCAAATGTCTAACCTTTATTGAAATGCCGCCACGTAAAACAACAACAACAACACGTTTAACCGGTTTGCTGGCATTCGATTTGTTCTCTATAAGTCATTTTCCATAGTTTGTTTGGAAATGTGAGAACCGGTTTTTTTCTAAACTCGGCATTCCATGAAAAAGCGTTATTGAAACATTCTGTATGACACCTCGTCGGTTAGGTTGCTAAAACATTTGTGTGATAAGACACATCAAGACTCCTGGTTGTACAGCGTTCAGCGACGCCAGATTCAGTTATTATCTTGCTAAGATTCATTCATTAAAGCCCCCTACAACTTTTAGTTTATTCTAGGGTGTCCAACTTCGAAAACCAAAACTTACAACTTTGATGCTTAAGTAATGGCACAGTGTTACGCAAGGTTTCGGCGATAAATTTGTTCATTTACAACATGTGGAACGTCTTAATTAATCAAATGATTACTGTTTGCATGAATTAAAGGATATGATAACATATATTAAATGAAGTGCAGAACTGGCTACGAATTCACCTTGTAAATAGGATTTTTTAATGTATAAAAAGTTATCCCTATTAAATCTTAAGCAGCATACATTGGTTTCAAACATTTTGGTAACTCATGGTTAGGCCGGTAAAAGTAAGATTGGTTGCATTGTTGGGCGACCAGAACCTCGCAATCACAGCTTGGAGGCTCAACGGCGATTTGGGAGAGGAGATCAGTTATTCAATTTACTCGACACCGTCGTAACATCACATTATCGTGACCTAACCTTGATCAGGAAGGGTGGTGAAATTAATTTCAATTATATAGCTTTGTTAACTCTTTCCAGTTCAATCCCTGGTTTTCAAGTCCCTGTGACTTTATAATTGAGAAAACATTGTGGAAAAAGAGGGAAAATGGTTGTAACAAGCAATTTCTTCTTTCACAACATTTTCTTACTGAATGCATATTTTTCAAATTCAATCCACTTTTAATTTTCGTTTCCAAAACCTTTGAATTTGGACAGGTCTAAAATTGTGCAATACAGGTAAGGGTTAAGTTAACCGTCTAAACTTGCAGTAAGATAATGGGACCAGTTGTCACTTAATTACAGACTGGTTTTAATAGTACGTCCTACTTTAGAGAAATAATAAAAATGGTTCATTAGAAGAAGCTGAAATATAGGTGAACCTGAGATTGAGAGGAAATCCCCTGAAGGGTCAATGTATAACAATGGTAATGAGGCGAATTGTTCCTTTTATAACAAAACAATTCTAAGCCGACTCCTTTTCCTACAATGTGTATATTCCTCTTTTGAAAAAGACATTAAAGAAAAGAAAATAGAATTCTGTAATTTCTTAAGAATAGACAACAACAGCAACATTTGAAAATATTTCATTTTATCGATGATTTAATACTAAGTAAAATGTGTTTCTTATTTAAATAAATGCTAAACAGTATGACTAGAGCTTTGTGAATAAGATAAAGTGTTTTCTCCCTTAGGGACAACATGAGCAAGTTTGTAAGTTCAGTGTCAGCCAGGGACCTTGAACTTGTCTTACTAAACAAAATGTTATTACTGAAGGAATGAAAAGATCATAAAAAATAATCTTCTGAGATTGACTGAAGCTGAGTGGCTGACAAATGTGTAACCCAATGTAATTTAAACATTTACAATTGAGGAATCGCGGTTGTCAATTGAAGAATCAATTGACCAATCAATTCATTAGTTAAGACGCGAAGATAATTTTGAACTAAAACAATGGCCGACATTTATGTGAAGAATGTTTGTTTGGCGTCTTAAGCTTCGTAAGTACAGCTTAAAACATTTTACTTTCTTGTTATATGTTACAGGCCGTGAACTTTGTAAGCTAACGCCGTTTATTATCGATGTGCAATTTTCTGTTGAAGTTCGCCCTACAGCTTAAATAAACCGTAGCTATGACGTTTTAGTCTCTAAACCGAAAATGCTTCATATAAATCTCGAAGTTCTCGGAGCTCAAAGTTCATTTCCGTTCGAAATACATTATTTGATTTGTCAGTCGGTTTTTTGAATGGTAGCCGCGATCCTTAAATTGAATAACCAACTATTCTTCTATTACACCTTCACATAAAATTGTACGCTAGAAACCAGAAGAAAGTGTACGAACAATATCAACCTTGAACATTTTAACCCTTCCCTGTTTTGCAAAATTTTAGACTTATCCAAATCCAAAAGTTTTGCAGAAGAAAATTTAAAAAGGATTTAACTTGAAAAACAACCATTTAGTAGGGTAGAAGAAATTGTGGAAAAAGTTTGTTTGTTTGTCTAAATGGGGTTTTACACCGCTTTCAACAATATTTAAGTTATATCGCGGCGGCTGGAGCACCTAACAATGGAATCCTGGTATTTCTCACACCAGTACTACCATTACATCCTTTCCTAGCCTCCAGCTGCTATCCCACATAGGTCTACCATTATCGACCCATTGGTGAGAGACAAATAGTCGGAAAGGATGAGTGCCGCCGTCGGGGATCGAACCCGGGACCTCTAGATTGACAGTCCGACGCGCTACCAACTGCGCCATGACGGCGGCGCTGTGGAAAAAGAATACATTGCTTCTTACAAGGAATTTCCCCTTTTTCTACAATTTTTTTCGCAATTGTTAAATCAAAGGGACGTTTAACCAGGGATTGAACAGGAAAGTGTTAATTAGAAATGGAACCTTTGTAAAAATCTTAAAGGAAATCTCATTTCCGCCATCTTACTACATGCAATTACATATACTTTTGGTTGAATGGGCAATTCTAAAATATTTCTGATTTAGAACAATCTGGCAGGAAATGGATTTATAAATATAACGTGAATTTGGTTTGCATTATCTTTGACATTAAAGTATTTTATATGTGTAGAATATCTTTACCAGATAGGAAGTTCCACTTCGATATAAAAGGGCATTATTTTGCAAAGTTAATGGGCAGTGACATGGTCCAGTAACATGTAACACCAAAAGAAAAATTTCGATTAACCACCCAAATGTCGTTACTGCATCTTGAACAAGCTGTAGCTACGACGTTAAATCACCAAACCGACAAAAATTATTCACATATATGTCGACCCATGTCGGGTTTCAAAATCCACTTCCGATCAAAATGAATAATTTGATTGGTCCATTAATTCTTTGGTTGCCAAGTATAGACGCTCCTTAAGACCGTCTTTGAAGTTGTTATAATAGTGAGGTTTTTTGTGTTTTTTTAAATGGACCCTCCCAGCTCAGGCCAAAACTTTATTAAGTATGTAGTATATATTCATGTCCTTAAATTCAGAAGGAGGCGATTTTTCAATTTGCTCTTTATGGTCGGGTTTTGTTGTTGTTGTTGTTTTGGGATCTGTGCGGGGGCGGAGGGTGGTTTTTTTGTTGTTGTTGTTCGATTTTTTATACTTTGGACTCCTTAAGGTGTATCATCCTTTCGCTAAGCTTTTTACGATCGGATAGGCTGTGACTGGCCATAAAGTTTCTTGACCATGAACACGTCTCGTGGTTGGTTGTTGCAAACTCGTGACCTACAGATCACCAGTTAATCACCTTTACCTCAAAGCCACCGAGGTATGTAGGTGAGTTTATTTTCCGCACTTCGAAATATTATAAACATCCAGCCATGGGGCAGTAAAGTAGAAGCGTTTTAAAACAGTGTTTATTCTGAGGACGTTTGCTATCGCTTTGATATCTACTCTATAGGTCAGCCCCATTAGTTCAATGGGTAGAGACTTCAAACCCCGAGATCGCGAGTTCGGTCCCCGACTGACTAAACTAAAAAACAATTGTCTTTCGTATGAGACGTTAAACCGAGGCCCCGTATGACGGTGGTATCCAAGGAGCCCATTAAAAATATGCGGAGCTCTAAGCAATCCTTGCACTATTCCCCGTTACAACTGACGCTTTTCTTGGGGCGTCACTCATATTGGCATTGCTACAGTAGCGACGGTAAATAAACGGTAATAAACACACACACACACACACTCACACACACTCACACACACACACACACTATTTGTGGCGTTATCTCATACTGCACCAATTAACACTGATAATTAGCTTGTTTTGAATAATATCCCATATGGAATTGTCGGAAGAACACAATGGTATTTTTCCTCTATTGCGACCTTAATGAGAACAGTAACATCAATATTGTCACAGTTTCAACACATATGTGTCTCGATGCGTTAAAATGAAACAAGAGACAAAATTATCAAAAGCCAGGTTTTCAGAAGCTATAAAGAATTGCAGGAGCAGTTGCGCATGCACGAATTTTGGTAATAAGTCCCCTTTTTGAATGACACAACATTAAATCACAAAACTTCAATAATATGCACATGGAGACAACCATTTGGTAAAAGGTAAAAACTTAGTTAAGATCCATTAAGAATTGTCGCATTACTTGTGCACACAAGCTAATGTAAACGCCCAACAATCCGACCGCCCGACCGGCGGCATTCATCAATCCTTCGGAAAACCTGGTTAACCCATTCCCACACAATGACGCTTTAGGACACCCTCAAGAAAGACAATTTGAAAAACATTGTGTAAAATGAATAAATTGCTTGTTACTTGAAATTTCCGTCAGCAACTCCTTTTAATTCGGACCAGTCTAAAAATGTGCCTTCTGGTAATGGTTCAAAAAGTGGTTATGATTTCATTAAGACGTATTGACAGAATGACGCATTTTATACCGATCAAAATCTAGATTATAGATAGATACTTTATTATCATTATTGATAGATAGATAGATAGATAGATAGATAGATAGATAGATAGATAGATAGATAGATAGATAGATAGATAGATAGATAGATAGATAGATAGATAGATAGATAGATAGATAGATGTAGATAGATAGATAGATAGATAGATAGATAGATAGATAGATAGATAGATAGATAGATAGATAGATAGATAGATAGATAAATAGATAGATAGATAGATAGATAGATAGATAGATAGATAGATAGATAGATAGATAGATAGATAGATAGATAGATAGATAGATAGATAGATAGATAGATAGATAGATAGATAGATAGATAGATAGATAGATAGATAGATAGATAGATAGATAGATAGATAGATACTTATACCATATAGATTTGAACAATAAAGATCTTCATCTTCATCATTTTATAAACAATATCAATATGGTATTAGTACAGGTTGAATAATCTCTCGGAGCGTTAGTGAGAAAAGGCTAATAAGTACAAAATAATATTTTCACAGACATTGTTTAACATATCCATGATGTAGATAATCTGAAGACAGTTCAATAAGGTATGTAAAAATTGGGTTAGTTGGGGATATTACATTTTGTGAAAACAAGAAATTACTTTTTAATCAGGCACTACACTTCTTGTGTGTATCCATGAGATATATCAAAGGACTGAAAGTACTGAGAAGTTGGAATGCGCTAAAAGGGTCATAATTGTGGAATTCGGTTCGAATTCATTTATTTCTTTCCGAGTAAGCCTCCCTCCTTTAAACTTAAAACAGCATTTCCATTCGTGTACATATGTGCGTGAATAACGCACAAAAACATAAATCCACATACAGAAATCAAAAACTAGAATTGTCTTAACCAATTCCTAGACAGTGACGCTTTTAAATGACCCTCATTATGAAAGCTTTGGAAAACATTGTGGAAAAGGACAATGTTTTCTGTCCAAAAAGACCAGGATTTTAAAGATTTCATCAAATTACAATTGTCGTCTGCTACTTCTTTGAATTTGGATTGGTCTAAAATTTTATGTTTTGGAATTGGTTATAAGCTCGTGACACGCACAGCAAAATTAGAATTTTCAAGCATAACATTCTCCTTTTGATCAACTGTAATACGTGAACTCCTTTTAGAATCTTGAAAACAGAGAATATCAGCTTCTACAGTAAGAAATCAATGACCCCGATGAGTATTTGACCCTCAACTCGGCAAATTCTGTAACGATCATACTAAACTCACGTAGACTTTCACTTCAAGTTTATGAGTATACGTCGAAATTTGCGGAAATGCACAGAAACTTGGTTCAGGGTGATCGATTTGATATACCGGTTTAGACTTAGGAAAAAAGAATATTTAAAGCGTTGTGAGTAAAATAAAAAAAAAGAAAAAAAAGGCGTTAACGTTATTGTAACGTTATTGTTTGCACATGGTAGTTTTGCCCTTTTCCTAAAAATTCCTATGATATGATGAAGATAGTATCAAATTATCTTCGGCGCCCTGTAGTCGCGCGATTTCGTTATTCGGCTTAAGAACCGTAAAAATCTTAAGTATAGAGAGGACCAAGCTGAAAGCTAGATGACACTTGTTAAAGGTGTGATGTGTTATTATTGATCTAAACTGGTAAATAATGACATAATAAAGCGTAATTATTTAGTAAACAAGTAGAAACCGGAAGTTGATATGTTTACATTCTAATTTTCAAAATCTTCTACGTTCGTTTTGCATCTATTTGATTTTTATTGAGTAAAAGCTGTAAACTCCACAATAATCGCGTTTGCTTGAAGCCTAGGACCCCCTTAATCGCTCTAGAATGTTTTAAAGCACTTGGCGGCGTGAATATTGTAAAAATGCATTTGCGACCTGAGCCTTATTTTTAAACATTGCCTATCTATGGTCACATGACTACACATGTCACTTGAGAACACGTTATTACCAGACACGGGATGGCGAATCACATAAACAAATAACTGCGCTGATTATTACCTTATTTTTCAATAATTTAAGTAAACTAAAGCATGTTTAGAAGTCTCTAAACGATTTTTTATATCATCCTTTACATGTGCCATATTATTGTCTTCGGCTACAACTAACTGATTGTCCGTGGCAAGCTGAGATGAGATGTAACCCGATGTGTTTTCATATCTAAGAGGTCACGTGATATGTTTTATCAAGAATTGTCTTGTGTTCATTTTTCGGTTTTGTTAAATCTAAGTTGGAATTGGTCCGCATTTCAATTTAATAAGCTGGACAGAAAAAGTTTGATGATCGGATTATCGGAGGTGTCACTTTCTACCAAAATCTACTGTCGATTATGCAGATCTGCCAACTTGTGCGCTAGGGGACACTACCTGTCCAAAACATTTTTTTCTCGCTTTTGTGGTATTGTAACGTTATATTTACATGTATATATCGTAATATACTTTCCACCCGATCAAAATGCTTTGAATGAGTCTGATAATGGACACCCAGGATCCTTCCTGTGAATTTTGGTTGACTTATGTTCAGTACTTTCTAATAAGGTTTCAAAAGTAAAAGTTGACGGACGGACGGACGACGGACACCAAATCATGGCAAAAGCCCGTTGGCTTTCAGCCAGTGGAGCTAGAGAGAGAGAGATAGAGAGGGAGAGGGAGGGGGGGGGGAATGGAGCGTGTAGCCAGGTTCGAACTAGGAGTCTTTCGCGTGCGATGAGAGTATTCTACTTCTAAGACCGATTTCGTTAAGTTAATATGTGCTTTATAATCTCCAGGTAAGGGCGGGCGGTCGTTTACCAGGTTTACATGATTATGTACGCCTCTCAAAAGCGATATGCAGACGTTACATCCTTTGGGTAGAATTCGTAGGTAAATTTATATAGGCTAAGTCCGAGGACGACCAAATTGTTTACAGACAGTGCGAATATGATCCTATGAATGACCAATTAATTTGTTAAAACATTCTAATTGTGCGTAAAACGACAGGTTCGCTTATTAGCTTTATACAGTTACTTCGTCTAACCCGACCGTTTTAACAATAATTAATATTATTTTTGTATAAAACAAGACCTTTTTTTTTAACAATATGATATGATTATAAATAACTAATAATTGTCCAATATATTTATATATCTGCTTTCTTTCTGTCCATTCACTCATCATTTTCGATAATTTTGTCAAATTTAGACCATTCACACGAAAGTACTGTACATCAAGCTCCAGCTTTCAAAGAGTCATATCTCGCATTCGTCCTTCTTGCCCCAATCGGGCGTATTAATTCATACTCGCAGTCATGAAATTCGCCCCGATCACTTTTCCATGTGGCAGAACATTATATTTACTTCGTCAGATGTTTTTACAATTTTACATTAAACACTGCGCGTGTTGAAATTTTACCGTGATAACTTTAATACGTAAATACCATCGAGATACTTCCCGATGGTTGTTATAAACTCTATCATTGATTGACCTTTTGTCTGTAGTCCATGGAAATAGATCATTCTCGATGTCTTTGATACTAACACCAAACAGTTCAAACTATAGAATCAAAGAAGCCTTGATTTGTTTACAGGACTAAATACCTTTTAAAAGCTTATTAACAAGCTATTTGAAAGACGAAACTATCGTGTCTTCTTTGAAATGACCTTTTTTTAAAAACATGAATCAGTGCCCATGGGCCTTCTACCTCCCGGTCAGAGTTGAATATTCTCTCTCTATCGACTGTGTTTAATCATTTTCAACTGTCAAAATTATGTGTTTGTATTTTAAGAACGGGATGCAAAACAAGGAGCCCACAATAGCCCTAAATCGCTCACCTGAGAATTAATTCATGATTTATCTAGACTTACAAGCTTTGCAATGCCATGTCCCCCATTTTGGGGAAATCAAAAATTCACAAACACTTTTTGAAAAGGGTAACCCAAGGACTTCCTGAAAAGTTTGGTCCAAACAGACCAAGTGGTTAAGGACAAGAAGATTTTCAATGAATTATTTCATAATTTCTCTTAGTCTGATAATCCCCGCCCTGCCACACACGATGTTTTTTCACAAATCTAAATTTCACAAGCAAGTTTTTGAAAGGGTTACCAAAGTAATATTCTTCCAAGTTAAGTACAAATGGGCCGTATGGATTAAGAAGAGAAGATTTTTCAAGAATTACTGCCCAGCCACGACCCCATTTTTTGCGAATCAAAATTTCATGAACGTGTTTTCAAAGGGGTCATTAAAAGAACATTACTACAAACGTTCATAATTCATCTAAAAATATTTGCCTCGCTAAGTCCTCATTTTTTTCACATATCAGTATTTCATCAACATGTTTTTTTAAAAAGTGTCAATCAAGGAATATATTTTCATGTTTGATCCAGATTGGTTCAGTGTTTAAGTAGGAAAAGATATTAAAGAATGATTTCAATGGTCCAAAGTGGCACAGTGATTTAGAAGAAGATGATTTTCAAGAATTGTTTCAGTATTTCACTATTTCTCCAAGTCTGATTAGCTTTGCCATGCCACGACACCCCCACCCTATTTTTTCACAAATAATAATTTCATGAAGAAGTTTTGAAAAGGGTAATCCAAGAAACAGTACTGCCAGGTTTGGTCCAAATTGGCCCAATGGTTTACAAGGAAAAGATTTTTAAACAATTGTTTAAGGAGTTCTTATAAGTCTGATGAGAACTGCCCTATCCAATTTTTGGCGAATAAAAATTTTATGAACAAGTTTTTAAAAAAGGTCACCCAAGGAACATTTAGCCAGGTTTGGCCTAAATTGGTTCAATGGTTTAGAAGGAGAGGATTTTTAAAGAATTATTTCGTGACGTCTAATAAGCAAATCAAAATGACAGACGACGCACTACGGACACTGGATGACCCTAAAAGCTCCCCTTGAGCATGTTGTGTTCAGGTGAGCTAAAAGAGTCAATTATATGAGTAGATCTTCTCTACATATAGCTACTCCTGTTTTCTTTTGTGCACAGCCATCTCTTTGAGGGAGAAACACATTTTATGACGCCATCATCTGGTCCGTTTCGTTTGGTGTTTTTCTTTGATTCTTGGATTACAAGAGTTGTTTTTAAAGTACAAACTCGTTATTTTTTTATGAATTATATTCCTTGTTTTATTTAAGACGACCCAATCTTATAGATGTGGGCAATAAGGAAATGGATTGTTAAAAGCAATATCTCCTTTTTCCATAGAAAGATGGATTGATTGATTGATTGATGGATGGATGGATGGATGGATGGATGGATGGGTGGATAGATAGGTAGATAGATAGATAGATAGATAGATAGATAGATAGATAGATAGATAGATAGATAGATAGATAGATAGATAGATAGATAGATAGATAGATAGATAGATAGATAGATAGATAGATAGATAGATAGATAGAAAGATAGATAGATAGATAGATAGATAGATAGATAGATAGATAGATAGATAGATAGATAGATAGATAGATAGATAGATAGATAGATAGATAGATAGATGGATGGATGGATGGATGGATGGATGGATGGATGGATGGATGGATGGATGGATGGATGGATGGATGGATGGATGGATGGATGGATTGATGGATAGATGGATGGATGGATGGATTGATAGCTGGCTGGATTGTTTGATAGTTGGCTGGCTGGCTGGCTGAATAGATGGATAGATGGATAGATAGATAGATAGATAGATAGATAGATAGATAGATAGATAGATAGATAGATAGATAGATAGATAGATAGATAGATAGATAGATAGATAGATAGATAGATAGATAGATAGATAGATAGATAGATAGATAGTGTTAATGGACAGAACCTTTCCGAGAAAGAGAGTTCGTAGGTTCTTTTATGCACGCTAGGCAAATATCAATTAGCTAGACTCGTTTCCCAAACTATTTAACGTATTTGTACACGTACTTTATATTCTTACAAATCGTTGATGTTCTACCAAGGCCTCGTAACTACAGCTTGGAATAAGCTATAGTTCCAGTTTTTTAGAGAGTCTCTATTTATTGTTAATCTAAGGATTCAAACATCACCTTAAGTGTGATTAAAATACTACAAATCTTTTATGCATAAAGGACAACTTGCAAATCATCGAAAAGTCTGACAAAGATCTTGTGGGAAGTGCGAATCTTAGACTACGTGCATCGTGCCAGAATCGAAACCCCTCGCTTTTTCGATTTTCTGTATCTAAACTGACGGATATAAATTACAATGTAATAATTCAAGAAATGCGATCTTTGGATGACCTCTGCTGGAACGAATCTCTTTTTAAAATATTTGTTATGCGAAACTACCCGGAAGTCGCTTTTTGCCAGTATGGTCGAAAATAGTTTCATTGAAATATCTTCCAAAAGTTTTACATAGAAAATATTATTTCTAAGCCGAAAAGGGGGCAAAACTCGTCCAGGATTACATTTGGTGTTATTCCCCTTGGTGGTAGAGAATGCTATTTTGAACGTGAGCATATATTTCGTGTTTACAGAGATCAATACTACCAGAGTAGCTGCGAAAGCGTAGCCCTCTTCTAAAAATCTACAGATTATCAGAAAGAGGGCTACGATATCGCAGCTATTACCAGAGATATTACAAAATGTCGAATTTTTCGAAGGCTGGCGTAGACGCGGACGACAGTAGGCCTGTAGCAATACCTCGGTTTTTTCTTCGAGTTAAAAGCTCATACTAACCTGGATAGATATGATCCGGTATCTAGGAAAAAACCTGCCTAAATGACGTTTCTTTATGACGTTGGAAATTGACCAATCGCTGGGCCCGAACACTGACACCAAAGCCCCGCCAAAAGACTCCGACTGGAAGTTCCGCTTCGACTTTTAGCGGCGTTATATTGCAAAATTTATGGGCCAGTAGCATGTAACAAAAAAGTAAAATGGTTGGTTGGTGACCTAAAAGTCGTAACTATAGCTTCAGTAATCAGTAGTTACGACGTTTAAGTCGCCAAACAAACAAAGGGTTAGTAAAATAGCGACCAATGTCGGGGTTGAAAAGCTCAGGTCCTGGCTGAATAGATTATTTGATTGGTCGGTTTATTGCTTGATTGACACCCGCGATTGGTCAATTCAAATGTTTGATTATTGCTGCGCCCCAATCGGAAGAATAGTTGGAAATACAATTATGTTATAGTTCTGTGACTAGTCGGAAATCCTCGTTCAATTCTACGAATCAAATCGTAGGTTCACGTGACAAACTTTAAAATGGCCCTATAAATGCAAAGCAATTGTGGTAAATAATAACTCAAAAATGTTCCGAAAGAACTCTGTTTGGTCTTCGGGGAAACTTGATATAAGAGCAAAGCAGGGCAAAACATAAGAAAAGAAATAGAAATTTAAGCTTTTCAGCAATTTTGAGACTTCCGAATCATCCGATTTTCCGTGATGACGTACTACGTTTTCCTACACTGTTTCCGGCTAACAAAATGCTCCATTTTGTTACATAATATTCCGCCTTATATACGTTCGAGTTCTGTTCCCAATGTTTATGGGAATGGCCGAGTGCGTAACGATTGCCTACGCCCTTGTTACAAGTAATTTCTTCAATGTCCTCAAATATTTTCTACCCCAAAATAAAGATTCAAAAACAAATAATCTTCACTCTGCAACTTCTTTGAATTTGGACAAGACTAGAATTTTGTCTTCCGGTCATAAGTTTAAAAATAAAAGCACAAAAAATGTAACTTTGTCAGGTTTAAGATATTTACTTCTATTATTTATTCTGTATCAGAAAGATAGTATATAATAATTCAAAAAAGAAATTAAGAAAAAAAAACTTATTTTTCTTCATTTTTATCATTAAAGAATGTAGGTCATAGAGTTTCTTACTTCTCTTGCGTCCCTTACTGCACTAGAGCTCAACACAAGGGAGATGCTGACCATTTAAAACCGTTATTTCTCTTCCAAACCCTATGTTGTTGGTACCCATTAGAATCTTCTCGATGAGAAAATTATAATGAGTACCAATAACAGTTGGTTTATGACAAAACATTAAAAGAAATATGATATTTTAAATGTTAGATTTTAAATCCTCCCTGATAATTACCATTGTATCTCTCATCAACAAATTCAGCCTATATCCATTCAGTATATCTGTCCTATCGTTGATGTCTCTCATTGCCATCTCAAATGCCGGGATTAATGCCCCACCCCCGGGCCACGCGGGCCCCGTCACAGAGGTAAATCCCATCAGGTACAAGTCTTTCAAACAGTCCAGTGGATACAAATTAATAAGCAAGCAAAATATCCGTAATCCAATCATCTCTTTAAGCGTGATGGAATTTCAATGATAGCTAGTGATATATGACAGACGCGTCTTAAATGCTGTCAAACATTACAAATCCGATATCGCATTCATGAACAAGGTACCAGTACGGTAAAGCAATGACGTTTTTATTCATTTTCAACCCATTAACAGACGAACAGAATTTACGATGTTCCATATTGATAGAAGGTGCATAGGACCACAAAAATCGTGTCCGTCGGTCGCAGTCTCTTCTGACTTAGGCCACTGTAAAAAGGGTGGCCAATGACCGCTGCTAAACGATTTTTTTAAGTGGGGGTGATAAAGCTATTTCGTTTTATGAATACAATTTCTGAATCTGTTTTTCTCCAGACGTAATGATTATGATGATTGCGCGGTAAAAAAATGGAAAAAGGAAAGAAAGACCTAACAAACAGTGGTTGTACATGTACATGAAAGAATATATCCAATTGAAAATGTCACGGACGGTTCTCACGTGTTGTTCAGGATCACGTGTTGATAGAGAAAATTATATTAAAAAATGATATGATGAATAATGAAAAAACACGCACACCCCATCGTGAGATTGAAGTAATAACGTCGTAACTTCAGCTTATTCAGACTGTGGTTACGATATTTCGGTTTTCAACCGACGACGTGAGGTGTTATGACTTGATCAAAAGAGAGCTCTTTTTTCTCGCTGAGTCTTAGAACGTTATTAGAAAGAAACGCTTTAAACTTTTGACCTCAGATTCTCTCATTGTGGTATAATTGATAAGTCACGTATAATATTTTCCCATACCCTTGTTATAACCGTTGTTTTGAAATGATACTTGACAACTGACGAATCGCTGGTCACGCCCACTGAGCTTCAACAGCAGGTTCCACTTCTGTACTAAACGGAGTTATTTTGCAAAATTTATGGTCAGCAGAAACGTGTAACAAGGAAGTAAATGGCTGGTTGGTGATATAAACGTAGTTACTAAAGCTTGAATAAGCTACAGTTACGACGTATAAATCTCCAAACCAACAAAAATGCAATCCTAAAAAGGTCAATCATTGTCGGGGTCCATAGTTCGCTTCCCGGTCTACATGAATAAATTGATTGTTCGATTGATTATTTGATTATAACAGCCATGGTCAGTCAACTTCTTTTGAAATATTGAATGGACCTACGTGGCTTGTTTGATATGTACATTCTACAATACTTGCAGCATTGCCTTTTTTGTTTTTATTTCATACTCACACCTTCACCACCCAACTCACACACCTTTGTAACTAGAGAGGGCTGCGGTCATAGCGCAGTTGGTATCACGACAGACTCTCAATCATCAGGTCCAGGGTTCGATATCCGGTCGCGGCATATCGTCATCTGTCTCTCACTAATGGTTGGGCAGCTGGAGGATGTAGTGGTAATACTAGTGTTAGGAATGCCAGGAATCCATGGTTAGGTGTTCCAGCCCCCGCGATTTGACTGAAATACTGTTAACAGTGGCGTTAATCCCCATTCAATAAATCAATTAAAACCAAAGGGAAAAAGTAGTGGTCTGATCGAGATTCGAACCCTAGACCTCTCGCATACAGGGCGAGTGCTACCAGGTCATGTCTTAACCCGGCGTCGATTTGAATCTACATGTTTCTATGGAATAGGGGAGATCGGGGCTAAATGATACATGGGGCAATCTGTTACAAGAGAGATTGCTCGAAGATGGAGTCATTGTTGACGTCAAAACTTTACTGATGTGACGAAAGAAACATTTTTAGATACTTTTTGAAAGACATCGTGGAAAAGACATTCAACGATGAAAAAGTACGGCACAAAAACACAAAACCCCACAATAAAGTAAATTGTGACGGGTTTATGAAAAAATCTTCTAGTACAGCAACACGTTTAGATATTTTGGAAATTTTTACAACACCCTGTTAAGAAGTGATTTGTAGTTTATCTAATGTACAGATTTCGTCCGCTGCCTGAATATTAAATATCAGGGGTTTACACAAAGTCCAAAAAGGCGTTTGGGGTAAAATGTTACAAAGCGACGGGGCATACTTCACATAGTAAATTGTTTAAGTTCGGCCATTTACAACGAAATGCTCTTTGTAACATTGCCTCCGCCAGCGTCGCTGTCAACACACAGCAACCTGCTACTATAATTTTGGAGATATATATCCGAAGTTATGTAAATGATTTTATGTTCAGTAACAAATTCTAACTCTATGTGTAAAAAGTACACGTCTAGGATCAGAACTCTATCTGTACGGCCATTTGCGCTCATACAACGTTGTTTGGACGTTTCATAGTTCCAAAACCTATTCAAGGGTGACCGATCACAATTTTAAACAGCAACACGTACTACACTGTTACTATTGAGTCGAATATTAAAACTAACGCATTTTTTCGTATGTTACACTACATATCAATACAATGGTTCCCTCGGGCTGGCGCTCACTCGAGTTCATGTGGCGGCCCGAGCTCACCTCTCGGCTCGGTCCATCTTTTTCTAATTTCTTACTCGTTATTGCTGCACTAACTCGAGCATGCGTTCGCTCCATGGCACGAGAATTTCGGGGCAAAGTGCTACTGGCAAAAAATCGATTCTATAAGAAAAAGTTATTAAGATCTGTTCGAATTCGAACGTTCATCATTTGCTCCGATCGATGGGGTTTATTTGAAAATAAATTTGGTTTAATTATACAGGTTTTTGAATTTTTTATTAACGAAAATCGAAAAAATGTAATGAGGGAATGATAATACTGGAATGATGTCAATTAATTAGAAATACCAGTAAATTTATCACGATAGGTATCACTTCAAAAATTTGTTGGATTTTAGGGCCTGTTGAATAATGACTTATGAGATAAAATGAATGCCATTTGTTTTTGACATGACCCTGCAAATGATTGTCGTTATAAAAGTGCTAGATATACTATCGGCCGAATCTGTTATAAAGACTCTTGAAATAATGTTCTTTGAGTGGCCAATTCACTTCATGTGTAATTTCAAAGTTAACACAAGTCAGCAGAAAATAGACCAGTGTGTAGCAAAGTTGTGACTGAAAGTAATTAGCCCAAAGCGCGGGTTCTGTATTAATTTATTGGTGAGTTGTGTAACTCGATTCTTGTGACTTTGATATAAATATGGCTGTTCTAGAGAGGGAAAGAAGAGTGTCCTGTTATATTCATAAAGTTACGGTCCTAGAAAAACATTCAATGTATTCTTTTTATGCATCGCCTCTCCATCTGAATCTTGTCTCCCGCACCTCATCCTGGTCTCCTTGTCATCCAAGAAAATCCGTAAAAAGGGGTAGGAAAATGCAGTTCTTTGTTGTAAGATTATTTCATATAAATACGTTATCATTCATTTCACAGTCATCGCCACTTAAATCTTTCGGAACTGTTGATAACATGGATTTGAACGATTTCAACACGCATTTTCGTGTTTGATCGGGTCCGATGTCCAAATTTTGATTCAAGTTTCTATTCACAAACGGAATTATTATTTGAAATCCATCACCGCCAAGGGATAATATAATCATTTCTATGTAGTGTGAACCCTGGGGAAAATGCATAATAGGTTAATAGGAGATCAAATTGTACGCGAGGTGCACTGTTTTTCTTATCTTTTCTGTTCAGTTCCGGTCCTTGGCTCCATATCGGAAGTATCATTGTCTCCTTTTTGTACTGTTCTCCAAAAAGAGATGGAGCCCGAGATTACCGGGACCGAGATTTTCAAAATAACGCCGTTTTAAATCGAAGCGGAACTTCCTGTTGGAGCCACTGGGCGGCATCTTGTCGTACCACGGGTGGAGAATGCTCTACTTATCTAAGGACATTCGAGAAAAAGATTATCTCGACATCCCTTCACTCGTGAGGCTGATGGGTGGAGCCAACGGTGGGCGGGGTTCGTTATTGGTCAGTTGGCAATTGACCGATAAGAAGTATTGTCTCATTGGGATTGGCAGCTTGTTGCTCAGGAATTGTCTTGATACTGTAACGTTCTTGTGATACTATTGTATGGTGCACCAGCCGCCGTGATATAGCATATTGTTGAAAGTGGCGTTCAACCCTAAACAATCAATCAGCGATCAACCAAACAATTGTGATAAAAAATGCAGATGCATTACAGTCTCGCTTCATTCATGGAAAAGATGAAGAGAATATTTTTGTTTTAAGACTATTGTATGGTGCACCAGCAAGTTCATGAGATATGGATAATTGTTTTCGGCAAATCAGACCGCTGGATTTTGATAGACGTAACAAACAATTGAATCATTTTTTGATACCGTAACTTTCATTGAGTAAGATACCCCTATTCTGGAGAGCTGAAAACTAGCACAAAGAGTTGATTGATTGATTGATTGATTGATTGATTGATTGATTGATTGATTGGTTAAATGGGGTTCAACGCCACTTTTAACAGTACTGCATTCCAATCGCATCGGCTGGAGCACCTAACAATGGATTCCTGAATTTTCTCACACCAGTACTACCACTACGTCCTTTCCTAGCCTCCAGCTGCTATCCAACTTAGGTTAACGGTTATCCACCTATTGGCCAGAGACAAATTGCCGAAAGAATATGTACCGCCGCCGGGCTTCGAACCCATGACATCCAATGGTTGAAGATTGGGATTAGCCCAAAGAAACAGGACAAACCCATCTAATCAACGTTACATGTACACACTCAATTGAGTACAAGTGTCTTTCCGACTTTTGGTGGCACGCCTTTCCGGCCTACAGCCGACATTTTTTCTATGTTAATCAAAACATACCTAGACTAGTCTATCCCATTACCGGGCGGCAAAATTTTAGACTGGCCAAATGGAAAATAGTTGCCGATGACATTTTAAAGTTTATGAAATTGTATTTTTTTTTTTTTTTTTTTTTTCAAGTTTTCAACTGAATAGAACACATTGTGTAAAATTAAGAAATTGCCTGTTACAAGTTGTTTCTTTTCTTTACACAATGTTTTCCCACTTTTTTGATTTGTTTTGTTTTTCTTGAGGGGCTCCTAAAAGCGCCACAGTGCGGAAATGGGATAATTACATAGCTTTGAAATGTTTGAAAAGACGATACATCCAATTGCTATAAGATAAAATTAGACTAAACATTCCGCTTTATTTTTTCATATTAGCAGTCATCATCAAGTTGAACAGCCATGCTGTCAAACGCGGAATCAATCGACCACTCAAAACGTTCATTCAGCCCGGAAATTAGATTTGAACTCAAACATTGACCGCCAGCATTTTGTTGTTTTTTGGCGACTTAAACGTCGTAACTACAGTTTATTCAAGCTGAAGTTACGACGGTTAGGTCTCCAACCACTGTGACCACTTTACTTTCTTGTTCAGCCATATGCTGCTGACAATAAATTTTGCAAAACAGTAGGTAGTTTAGAATCGGAGTCGGAGTCAATGGGCGGAGCCAATAGAGTAAGGGGGGCAGCGATTGCTCAGTCATCTTCAAAGAAGAGCCATCTTAGGGACAGGAAAAAAGGTTTTCAATAATCAGGTTTCTAAATTAGGCTATAAAAAACACATACAAAAACATTTTTTCAAAGCAAACTTGAAACTTCGAAATCAGATCATCGTTTTGCTGAATATAAACAAGCGACACAATATGCATATTTTACCATTCCCAAACAAATGGCGCTTTTTGACGCCCCCTCCCCCCCCCCCCGAAAAATAATTGCGGAAACATCGTGTAAAATGAAGAAATTGCTTGGACCAAACAATTTCTTCATTTTCAACAACGTTTACAAACCAGAAAGTTGCAACAATCTAAAATGTGATAGACATTAAACTGTCGTCTACAACTCTTTTAAATATGGACCTCTCTAAAAATGTTACGTCTGGTAATGGATTAAGGTCTCCTTTCCCGTTATGCAGCCTAGAAAGGCAAAAACATGATAATATAATGCACAAGGTGAGGTGCCTAGGAACATTCTGTATAAAAAATCATTCAAATCTTTCAATGGGGGAGGAGGTGGGTTAATGATATTGTTGTATTAATGTCCCTTTTTGTGACCTATAGCCTAAAATTTCAAACTCCTACAATATGCGCAAGGTTCTGAATTTGACTTAGAACATTCTGCGAAAATTTCATTTAGATTCGTCCATAAATGGAGGGGGAATATGTGTTAACAAGTTGTGGGTGTACGCATGGACGTCCAGCCGAACGCACGGCCGGACAAAAACGAATATGGTTACCAGTATACGTCCGGCTTTGGGGGCGTATAAATGATAAGTGCATAAAAGAAAGCAAGAGGTCGGTAAATTGTAAGACAAGCACAGTTAATGAAAGCATTGCGTTTTCTTTTCAAGATTGAATTAATTTTTAGTCGAGTACAAAACAAGTTTTAAACTCTCGTTTTCGTCTGCTTACATGTAATTTTGCAACTGATTTTCAGCTCCGAGAGCTATTGTCATGGCGTTTTGTCCGTCGTTCGTTCGTCCGTCCGTGCGCCAGTACGTCCGTCTGTAAAATATTACTTATTTATGAAAAACCTTCTTCCCAGAAAGTGTGCGTCCTGAACAGCATTCAACTACTAGTAAATTTCAAAGAAATGATCATTTAGTGACCTTTTATCATATTCCTCCAAATATTTTTGATCGGATCAAAAACATGGCTTTAATGGGCGGAGCATTTTGTCATATTTAGCGAAAGCTTAAAAAAGCTTCTCACAAACCAGGAGATGGGTTTCAACTAAATTTCACGGAAATATTCCTTGTGTGACTCCTTATCAGATTCCCTAAAAGAATTTTGATCGGGTGAAAAACATGGCTTTGATGGGCGGGGCTAATTTCCATGTATGGTAAAAGCTTTGAAACCCTTCTTCTCAGAAATCAGTTGATGTAATTCAACCAAATTTCTCAGTAACGATTCTCTGATTCCATTAATAATTTTTGATTGGTTGAAAACATTGCTTTTATGGTCATGGTTTATATCAATATATGGTATACAGTGAAATTTTAAAAAAAATGTTAATACCTTTTTTTATCTGGCTCCGTAAATGAATGACTTTTGTAAAACAATGAAAAGTATGAAATATTAAAAGATTTCATTGACAAGATTTATTTGCCACACATGATGAATATGATTTGGTTTATATTAAATTCCTGAAAACACCATTTGTTTAATCAGTACAGTCAGGCCTGTGGAGCGATACAGGCTAGCTGCAATATCGTAGCCCTCTTTCTGATAATCTGCTGCCGAGGGCTACGGCTATGAAATTGATCCGTAGATAGTTTCTCATCACAAAACACACATTATTCGGACTTGCAACAAGGAGCGGCATGAGGGCGGGTGTAGTAGCCCTCGCCAGCAGATTATCAGTAAGAGGGCTTCGATATCGCAGCAAGATACGGGTGCTCAGGGTCAAACTCCACTCCGCATTTTAGCCTAGACACGTTGTACCCTAAAGTAGTTACGTTAAAATTCCTCGTTTCTCCTTTTGGCATGGTGCAGGTTTTAAAGTCTTTGCAGTAGCTAGAAGTCTAAAATCCTGTTCGCAATGACAGGCCACTGCTGCACTATATTTATCGGTGCTAATGGATTTCTATCGGGTCTATTTGTTGTTTAGTTATGAGGTTTGAACATCCCCCCTTCCGTTAGGATGGTTGTTGTGTTCTATATAAATTGTAGAAAGGTTTAGGCTAATGGCATCCTAGGATGAATTTTAAGACAAATAAACGCTCTTTAAGGTGAACTCATGTTCGAATCCCAACGAAACTTGTGAAAGGAGCTATACACTGCCAAAACAGACCCTTTTAACTGTACTTTTAATTAATGAAAATCGGACAGGTGTGTAACCTACGCGCCACTAGTTGTTACTTCCCTTGATACCCCTTACAAAGGGAGTGAACCGTGTAGAATCAACACCACAGCATTTCAAGCCGGGAACCTTTAGTGTTGACCACACATCAAAGCTCATACAGACAAAATATGGATCGTTCACAAACTCAAGCAAATGGGGATATTCACCACAATCTCGAAGGTGAGTTTTTACGCTTTACTCAATTTTTAGTTGATGACGAAATTAAAAACATTTCCAACTGAATTCCATGAAAGTTTCATTGATAATTATTTCGATCAATTGTCACAAAATGTGAACTCTGACATTGTTATTGTTCGGTTACTCATGGTCACAATTAAATACGCGTAAAATATAACTATTCTACAAGATTAAAAGCTCTACATGCTAACAATTAGTGGTATTTCTAGTGTTGTACTACTCTGTTAATTTAGTTCATACTATTAAAGTGCTGATAGCAAGAACCATCTTTGACTCCTTAACCAGCTAGAACCATCGTTGACTTCTTAACCAGGGTTTTTACCTTAAAAAATACTATTTTTTGACCCCTAGAATTTTTCCATGAGGGTTCTATCAAGACCCACTTCTATCCCTCAATTTTTCAAAGATGTATCTTATGTAAATTTACTATTGAAAATTCTACAAAACAAGTGCTTTCTTTACAAGAAAACATTAGTTGGCCTTTAAGCCATTCTATCTATCTATATATACTGCCTAACTCCCCTTTCGGGTATTACTTGCAGGTCCCACACAGTGACACTTTTTGATGCCCCTGAAGAAAAAGACAATCAAGAAAACATTGTGTAAAATGAAGAAATTTCTTGTAACAAGCAATTTCTTCAATTTATACAAATTGTAGTTGAAAAAAATCAGAAATTTCATAAACGTAAAACTCTGCAACTCCTTTCAATTTTGGACCAGTCTACAATATTACCGTGCGGTAATTGGTTAAACCTTCAGGATTTTACTTGTGATTTTCTCTTTTTGTTGTTTTGATTCCTAGAATTTCATGGACAAGGAATAAATGACTCCTCAATTTGAAATGATCAGGGCTTGTGTTTGACTTGTAAACCAGGGGTTTGACCATCAAAAAATCTGAAAATTTTGACCATTATGATTAGAAATCTTTCTCAAAAGGTAATTTTGACTGTTTAAAGAAATTTCTAATGGTCAAAATAGGATTTTTCTAGCCCTCAATTTGTTAATGATGTACTTCGAATACTAATGAAAAAAATTATAAATTAACTGCTACTCTACAGTGCGTTTTGTCCTAGTTTTGGAATGGATCCGAAACCAGACAGACAGGGGGGGGGGGGGGGGGAGAATGGAGAAAATATTTCCATTATAGTTTAGGACACAAAATTAAGTCCTGTTCATTATTTACTTCCATGATAAAGGCTCCTTTGCCTCTTAACCCATTACCAATTTTTCCTAATTAATAATTTGGAGAAAATGATTATTTTTGGCTTAGGAATAGGTAGTCTGTAGGGATCTGTTTACAGCAGGAGAAAAAACACTGCTTTAATCCATTTCAATACAATTTCGCTTTTTGACGTCCCTCAGGAAAAACAATTGGGAAAATATTATGTAAAATGATGAAATTGCATGTAACATTTTCCACAATTTTTTTCCAACCATGAAGTTGATTTTCATGAACTTTAACCCATTCACACACAATGACCCTTTTGGATATCCCTCAAGAAAAACAATTAGGAAAACTTTGTACTTGGTAACAAGCAATTTCTTCATTTTGCACAATTTTTTCTATCCAGAAAGTTGAACAAATCGTAAATTTCATAAACTTCAAATTGTCCACTGCAACTCCTTTCAATTTGGACCAGTCTAAAATTTTGCCATCTGAGAATTGGTTAAATTAGTGTCTGCAACAAGTCTAAACTTTTCTGTGTGGCAATGGGTGAAATATCTCTATAAAATTTTTTATAAAAGTGAATTAAACGATTCAAGAAAAGAGAAATATATGTCTTTTTTTTGTTGTTGTTGTTTTGACCCCTTCAAAACCAGTTTTGACCCATAGAAATTCATGGTTGAGGAGTCATTAGCTCCTCTATTTCAAAAGCTAGCACAAGCCATACATATGATAAGGGAAGTTTAACCCAAGTTTATTTTCTTGGCACGTCTAAAAACGTCACTGAGTGGGAATGAGTTAACCAATTACCAGATGGTATTTTCTTCATTTTCCACAATTGCTGTTTGGTAATGGGTTCAAAGGTTGGTAGCAGTAACTGTTAATGATTTTGTGCACAAGTTTTAACAAGCACAGCATGTTGAGGGTAAATTGGGAGGATGTTCTAAGTCTATACACAGAGGTCTAGATAAGAGGGGATAACGGCATTCTAAAATCCCTATTTCTCTACGAGTACACCCTGTACTCATTTGAAATGTCTTATCAAGAGGATTTAAATGATTACCTAAAACATAGGCTTTATGGCAGTATCTCTATTTGTAGCTCTATATACATTGTATCCTAATGCTGATGGACCGAGTTCCATATCAATGATTCAGTGTGCAACAGTTGTAACTGCCTATACACATTTACAACTGTTCAGTTTGGCTCTGACCCATTGATATGCTTTACTACCTGTGACTGTGACTGTTATTATTTTCTCTTTTCAAGGTGAGACTCCAAACGGGCTGTTAGATGAACAAATCAGAGTACAGAGACTGTTGAATGAAGCTCAGGTAAAAGAAGGGGTGGTTTATTAGACTTTAAACCATTCCCAAAAAATGACTCTTTTTGACTCCCCAAGAAATATAGCTTTTGAAAATTTTGTGGAGAGACATGAATAAATTGCTTGTTACAAGCAATTTCTTCATTATGCTTAATATTTTCTACTTGAAAAGTAAAGAAATTCCAAATTACATTACGGTAGCTAAATTTTGCATTTTGCATCATCTTTCAAATTGAACCAGTCTAAAATTTTGTCGTTTGGTAATGTTTTAATCTTACAGGGCTTGTGTTTGATTTCTAAACCAGGGTTTTGATCCTCAAAAATCTTACAATGTCCTGTTTTGATTCTTAGAAATTTCTCTCAGTCAGGGTATCATAATGACCCCTGAATAAAATTTCAAGAGGTCAAAAAATGATATTCTAACCCCTTAAATTTTAGTGATACACGTTATGTTCTAGTGAAAACCATTTATTACTTTATAAGAGGTTTATAACAAGAGCCATGTCGGACAAGGCCATCCCTCACCGTAAAAGCTTAATACTGTACTAAACTGAAGCCAGTTAGATTTAAGCTTCTTGTGCACTGCATTTCTTGTCAATGAGTTCAATAATAGCTATTATACTTTCAGAGATATGCTCTGGAAAAAATCTAAGTCTTAAAAACAACAAAAGGCAATAACTCTTAAGTTATGCAAGCAAGATTTTCCTCAACAAGATCTATCCACCTATGAAGTTTCAAGTTGATAGCATTTCAAGGGATAAGAGCAAAAACATAGTATGGGTCTATACAATGTATGGACCCATACTATGTTTTTGCTCTAACCCCTTGATTTATACTTTAGGAGATATGCCCCTGACAAAATCTTAGTCTTTAAAATAACAAAGGTCAATAACTCCAAAATTATTCAAGCAAGAGTTGTGATTCTTGTGCACTGCACTTTTCCTCAATGAAATCTATCCGCATATGAAGTTTGAAGTTGATAGCTTTTGTACTTTCAGAGATACGCCTCGGACAAAATCTAAGTCTTTAACCCATTACCAGATGGCAAAATTATAGACAAGTCCAAATTGAAAGGAGTTGCAGACAACAATTTAAATCTTATAAAGTATTGGCTTGTTTTATCTTTTGGGGAAGAAAGCATTGGGTAAAGTGAAGAAATTGAATGTTACAAGCTGTTCCTTTATTTTCCACGATGTGGGCGTCCAAAAGCGTCTCTGTGTGGGATACGTTAAATTAACAAATGCCAATAAATCCAAAATTATGCAAGCAAAAGTTGTGGTTTATGTGCACTGCACTTCTCCTCAATGCCTCAATGAAATCTATCTACCTATGAAGTTTCAAATTGATGGCATATATACTTAAGGAGATATTTTCCAGACAAGCTTAATGAGGGAATGACGGACGCAGACCATTACTATATCCCCTTTGCCGAAACGGCGAGAGAATATAAACAGTGTTTTCTTTCCTTCTTTGGATGGGTCTCTAAAAAAAACCTGTTGCCAATTCCAAAAAGTGTCATTTTTCCTAAAATCCAGAAGAAAATTCCCAATATACAAAAGTCTAGGATCATATCAAGTAATTAATGTAAATACAAATGTACTATCACGCTAAGATGTTGTTGGTATAATGCGCTATCTGACCAGGGTTGAGACTATTGTCACGCTCTTCAGAGATGTTTTTCTCATGTTGGATGACAAATTTATACAAAGGTAATAATCACAAATGATTTATCTATGACATAAGTAAAAGTATAGACTAGTTATAGTTATCTGATAGGGCACTAACCTTGTTACTGCAATAGTGTAACACTGTCCATAAAGGGCTTGATCCCTCTTCCTAATTTATTGATTGTAGCTGTCAATGAAAGAATCAATCAGCCAATCAAATCATTGATTTATACCGACAGTGAACTTTGAGCTCTAACACTGGTACACATTTATGTGTAGTTTTTTTTGTTGGTTTGATGACATATAAACCCATTTCCAAACAACAAAATTTTAGACTGGTCCAAATTGAAAGAAGCTGCAAATTTTTAATTTTGCATAATGTTTCCCATAGCATTTTTTAGGGACGTAAAAAGGAGGGCTTGTGTGGGAATGGTTTAAGCTGTAGTTATGACATTTGAGTCACCAACATTTTACTTTTTTGTAACTTTCTAGGGGTGTACAAATGTGGGATGGTGTGGTAATATTTTATGTTAGAATGGTTTGCATTGTCCCTTTGAACTTTGTCAAGATCAAATAAATGTTATAATAGTTTAGTTTAACAACATTGGGTAATCATACAAAATGACCAAAGGGAAAATTGTTTGATATCAAGAGTATATTTTGCAATCCATGATAAATGATTTTGCAACAGCTTGAAAGCAAGACACTTATCATTGAGTAGTTCAGTTCAAAACTACTTCAAGCTCATAAAATTTGTTAGTGCACTTACAGTGTTTTTCTCCAAACAACTTACTTCTAAATTTGTAATTTTCCTGTCATAAGTATGTGTACTAACCCTTTCCTATTTAGCAAAATCTTTTAGCAAACTCTAAGCTTTGCAAACAAAAAAATAAAGCAGATTTAGATTGAAAAATAAGCATTCATTGGGGTATAAATTTTGTGGAAAAGGAAGAAATTACTTGTTACAATAATTTCTTCTTTTTCTACAGTATTTTCTATAACATAAAATCATAGGGAAGTAAAATCCGGGGATTGAACAGGAAAGGGTTAAACCATTACCAAACAAGAAATTTTAGGCTTGTCTAAATGTAAACAAATTTCAGACGACAATCTCAAGTTGATTATATTTTAGAAATCTTTATCTTGTAGGGCAGAAAACATTGCGGAAAATGAAGAAATTGCTTGTTACAAGTAATTTCTTCATTTTCAACAATATTTCCCAGACCTTTTTCTTGAGGGATGTGAAAAAGTAGGATTGTGAGGAAAAGGGTTATCAAATAGACACACCTTTTCCTGTCATTTACAATCCTTAAAATTTCATACATAAGGACTTTAAATATCAACATTTCCAGGGGTTGCAGGGCTTATGTTTCACTCTTTGACCTATTACCTCATAACAAAGTTTTGGACTGAAATTTAAGTATGTCCACATATCAAAGTAATTTCCACAAATCTTTGCCCTTTAGGGTAGAGTACACTTAGACACATCTCTTACACATTCCCACACTATCCCTAGTATCCCACATAGTTACATCAAGAACAAAAGCTTTGAAAAACATTGTGGTGAGTGAAGAAATTGCTTGTGACAATTTCTTCACTGTCCGCAATGTTTTCCAAAGCTTTTTCTTAATGTAAAAAAGTGTAACTGTGTGGGAATGTGTAAGAGATGTGAATGAGGGTTCCTTTTTCATGATCATGCATTGTGGTTTTCTAGGTTTAGGCAACTTCTTCTTTACAATGTTTGTTAGTATGAGAGTTTATTGAAGTAAAAAAAGTAAAAAGTCCAGAGTTCTTTTCTGTATATTTGTTTATTCAAGTAGACAAAGTTATTTTTCACAAAATATTACAGTTAGACAAACACTGATATTATTTTTTTCCAACTAAACATTTATAAAGTTTAAATTTTGTAATTTTAGGACTTTCTTTTTTGGATTTCTGGATATTACCTGAATATATACCTATGGTGTTTTCATTAGCATAACCAATAAAATACAAGATTTAAAGACAATAAATTTTGATCAATGAAAATTTGAGGCTTAAAAATCAATTTACACTAAAGATAAACAAGAGGATTCTGACCTAACTTGGAGTGTCAAACTTTTACATCTAATCTCTGCCAATCAAAGCTCACTTTAGTCGATGAAGAACAGAAAAGAACAATTCTTTATTTTCACCCAAATATTTACAAATACAATAAGGGCAATATACATTATAACAAGTATAGGGATTATAAAGAGAAACTTCTGGTGTTTAACATTAATAACTTAATTAATAATCAATTACCCATTTGGTAGGAAAACAGAAAGTCAGCTCAGTGACCTGAGGATTATGATTCCAATTTTGTGACATGTTTTTAAAATTGATATAAGGTTTTTTATAAGCTTATAATCAATTAGTAAGGCCATTGTTTGAGAATTCTTGGGAAGAGGATGCTAGTAAAAATGTAGACTTATGATTTTAATGCAAAATAGTACAAAATGTCATGCTGCCAAATATTAAGCAAAAGGGTATAATACAAAGTTTCTCTTTTTAGTTCACCTGAGCATAAAGTGCTCATGGTGAGATATTTTGATTGTCCTCTGTCCAGCATGAAGCATCAGTACATTGACCTCTTTCAGAAGTGGTAAAATCATCAGCCTCAGCCACCAGGGGCGAGGCCCATGGGGTGGTGGGGCTTACATATAAATGAAGAAGGATTTTTAAAACAACATCTTCTCCCAAACCACTGGGATGATTTCAATCAAAGAATTTAAATCAGTTGAAATCTCTGGTTGCTACGACAACAAGAGTGAAATTGAAAAAAGATTAACCCATTCCACAGCAAAATTTTAGACCAGTCCAAATTGAAAGAAGCTGCAGACGACAATTTCAAGTTGATGGAATTTTGATTTTTTTTGTCTTTTTGGATAGAAAACATTGTGGATAATGAAGAAATTGCTTGATACAAGCAATTTCTTCATTTTCCACAATGTTTTCCAAAGCTTTTTCGTTGAGGGGCGTAAAAAGGAGGGCTTGTGTGGGAATGGGTTAATATAAAAAAAAAATCTCCTCCTGACCAAGAAGTTGAGGAATCTTGAATTTTGCATGAAGCATCAGTATATTAACCTCTCTCAAAATTGATAAAATTTCAGAGCCACAGGGCGATTAGGCTTAAAAAAAAAAGGCAACCCTTTCAAAACTATTTGGTCAATTTGAAACCAAATTTGGCATAAATTTACGCTAGTTTGCCCCCTTTTAATAATTACTAAAAGATTTAAAATCTGTTGAAAGCATTGGTTGGCATAGCAACATACGTTGATTTTATTTAAATTTTAAAGGAGGTCTTCTCCCGACCCAGTTAGTATTAGGCCTTGAAGAAAAAAAGAGCCTCAGGTGAGCGCCATGGCCACTAGCATTCTTGTTATTGCATTGTTGCAGATTTTTAAAAGTCAATGAACACTGACCCTTCCTGCACAATCCCTTGTTTTTGAAAAACCCAGTGATTTTATACCTAAGATATATACTTAACCCTTGTCCTGCTGAATTTATATCCTTTCTTCATAAAATTCAAATTTTTTGTCAAACTTAAATCTACTTAGCATTCAAGTATTTCTTCATCACTAAAAGAACAACCTGGTAGTGTAGACTAAGATCAGACTGCACATCTGTGCAGGCTGATCTTTGCCTATACACCTGCCACAGCTGATGTCATTTCAGGAATATTCCAGGATCAGCATGACAAGGGTTAAGAAGACATCTTGGGAAAGAAGGCAATGCTTTTAGATTCTTTTCCCACAATATTGTCTACCCTGTAGGTAATTTACTTATTTTCAAACTGTGCTTAATTTCAATGTTGTGTGCAATTTCTTTCAAATTCTAAATTACTTGAATTTTAAAAAAGGTGAATATTATAAGGCCATTTAACCTTCAAATTTATACTCATGATATGCTCTTCTTGTTAATTTCAATAGCATGAGCAAGGTCTGGGTTAAATTGCTTCTCTATATCAAAGGCTATCGCAAGCCAGGCCAGGGGTAAATGGCTCCTCAATATCATAGGCTAGCATAAGCCATGTCAGGGGTAAATGGCCCTCAATTAACAAAGGTTAGCATAAGCCAGGCAGGGCCTTCCCTAGGATTTTTTTCTTCTTTTCGCCATCACTTATGCAAATTGAAAAAATGGAGCCAAATCCATCACCAAGAAGCCAATTTAGAGGCCATTTTTTTTGCCGAGTTCCATACTTATGAAATCCGCTGAGCTAGGAGACTATTGACTGCACAAAGGATCCAAGGCACACACACACAAAAAACTTAATAACTGAATTTATAATCCATCTTGTCAAAATGAATTCAATCAGACAAACCATAATTTTTCAAGCAATTTAAAGATATTTCACTAAAAATTCGTATCCCACCAACAGTACCCCACCCACCAACAGAGAATTGCAAACAAGATTTTCTGTTACTGTTTTGTACCCTTTCAATCGTCGAATCGATCAAATTTATTAGGTGAAATAGAGATCAAATGACCTTAGTTTTTGTTGTAAATTTCCTTTCCTAAACTTTTTATCAGAAGTGTTTTTTTAGACCTATAATTTACTATAACGGAGATCAAAGTATTTGCGTTTTTCTGCAAAAACACAGCTGACGTCATAAAATGTTTGCTCTGACCATTCTACTCTACAGGAGCGTAGAGTTGTGACGTACATCAAAGAGACCAACAACACAAGATTGAGAGGGTTTTCCCCCGTTGCACAATTTCCCCCGACTCGGATTTGTGCACAAGAATAGTTTACTTATATATATTTATTGTAAACCAACTGAAGTAAGATTTTCTGATTTTATTTTTGTTAAATTTAACTTCTGTAAGGTACACTGTCATTTAAGAAGTCTATTCGATCATGGTCAGAAATTGACACCTGTTTCGTAGGTCATACATTAGATTAGTGTTTGTCACACTTTGTTTATTGACTGACTCGCATATTTACTGAAATTTGACACGATTACCACCATTTTAACACCTAGACTATGATAATCAGCCTTGATTAGAGTCTGATGCACATGTGGTACTTTATAAGAAAATCAATATTGCTTCCATGGACTTTTTTTTCTTGCCAGCATTTCGCCAGATTCGATTTTTTATTGCAAGGTCAGGGGTAAATGGCTCTTCAATATCATAGGCTAGGATAAGCCTGGTAAAGGGTAAATGTCACTTCAAAATCAAAAGTTAGCATAAGCCAGGTCAGGGGTAAATGGCTCCTCAATATCATAGGCTAGCATAAGCCAGGTCAGGGGTAAATGGCTCCTCAATATCATAGGCTAGCATGAACCAGGTCAGGGGTAAAATGGCCCCTCAATATCATAGGCTAGCATAAGCCAGGTCAGGGGTAAATGCCTCCTCAATGTCATAGGCTAGCACAAGCCAGGTCAGGGGTAAATAGCTCCCCAATATCATAGGATAGCATAAGCCAGGTTAAAGGTAAATGGGTCCCCAATATCATAGAATAGCATAGGCCAGGTCAGGAGAAAATGGCTCCTCAATATCATAGGCTAGCACAAGCGTTGGGTCATTGTTGAAGTTAGTTAAAAAACTATCATTGGTACATATAGTACATGAACATTTTTACATTTGCAATGTAGGAAGTTTTAGGTGCTCACATTAGTCTGTACCCTTTCCTGTTTTGCTAAATTTTAGACCTGTCCAAATTCAATGATTCGCAGACGAAAATTTAATTTGGATTAATTTAGAAAATCACCATTCAATAGTGTAGAAAATATTGTTGAAAATGAAGAAATTGCTTGTAGCAAGCAATTTCTTATTTTTCTACAATATTTTCTCTATTATAAATTCACATGGATGTAAAAACCAGGGATTGAACTTGAAAGGGTTAAACTGACATATCTTGATCATCAGTGATCTACTTTTGATTACTTACCTTTGTCATGTTGCTGAATAAAATACTCTATAAAGTTGCTTTAACCCATTACCACACACCAACATTTTAGACTGGTCCAAGAAGTTGAAGATGACCTTTCAAGTTGAGAGAATTTTTAGTAACTCTTTTCTTTTTAGGTAGAAAACAAGGTTGAAAATAAAAGAATTGTAAAAATTTCTTTATTTTCCAGCTTGTTTTACTCAAGTCTTTTTCTTTAAAAAGTATGGGATTGTATGGGAACAGTCTGAAATTACCCATTTTAGATTAGATTTTAGATTAATACTTTTATAAACAACTTTGGCTTGAAAGGGACAATCAGTTGGTGTAGACTCAGATCAAACTGCACATGTGTTCAGGCACATCTTTGTGTATGCCTCCTGCCAAAATAGGAATATTTTGGGTTCAGTATGACAAGGATTAAAGATCAGCAATACAAAATTGAGGGTTAAGTGCAAAACTGCTGTAGGTGTCTTAATAGTCTATAAACCACTACATTAGTATTGCGCTTAACACTAAAAATAATATATGTGATGAGGGACAGGAAGTTCTAATCAGATATCAAACAGTATTATTTGGAAAAATTAATAGCCAGTAACATGTAAAAGAAAAGTAAAAAGGTGTTATAAGCTGTTGTTACAACAGTTTAGTTGCTGAACCATCAAAAATGCTCCACATAAATGTGGACCAATATTGGTGTTCATTCCACTTTTCGGTCTAAACAAATGATGTGACTGGTTTGTCATTTTTTTTCTTTGAAAGCTATCATCTGTCAAATTACCAATCTTGGCTGTCAATCAAAAAGCCAGTCGAACAGTGAAATCATTCACAGAGACCAGAAATGGGTTTTGATCTCCAACACTGGCAGCCTTTTTCTTTAACCTATTTTGTTTGTTTGGCAACTTAAACATCATAACTACAGCTTATTCAAGCTATAGTTAAGACATTTAGGTCCCCAACTAACTAATCTACTCTTTTGCTTCATGCAACTTGACATACTTTTTTTTAAAATAACCTTTTTTATACCCCCCAAGATATGTTTGGGGGGTATATAGGAGTCAGTTTGTCGGTCCGTCCGTTGGTCCGTCCATCCGTCTGTCTGTAGCTTTTTCGTGTCTGCTCAATTTCTCAGCGACACATTCAAACTTCGCTGATATAATCAGTACCAAGCAGAGATATTCATATTCAATTTTGGTTACGGTCCATTGGTTTTTAACGGAGTTATGGCCCTTTGGTGAAATATCGTGTCCGCTCAATTTCTCAGCAACCATGGGACAGATTTGATTCAAATTTCACAGAAAGACTCAGTATAAGTCAGACATGTACATATTCTTTTTTGGTTATGGTCCATTGATTTTTGACTGAGTTATGGCCCTTTAATTAAAAAGTCTGTTTTTTCTTATGGCCCTTTGGGAGATAGCACTTGTACATGGACGAGCACTATTGGGGGGTATTAGTCCACTTTGCGACAATGTCTAGTTTGAAATTGATGCGAGACTACCTGTCAGAGTCAATGGGCAGGGCCAGCAAAGTAAGAGGTTGGGGCAAAGTGATTGGTCATTTGCATAGTATTACTACTGAAATAACAATGATATAAGTGACAACAAAATTCCTATATTTCACCATTAGATTTTGCTATAAGTTTTTTTATGTTTTCAATATTTTCTCTTTTACTGGCTTATTTTGTATGGCCTGCAGTTTGAAGCAGATAGCACTCCCATACTTGGGATTACTGATTAGATCTCTGGCCAAGACAAATATCTTTCCTGACATTTTGGCTTACCAATGGTCAGACAATCATAAACCTAAGTAAGATGAGCAGCTGGAGGATCCTAAAGGATGTAATTGTAGTACTGGTGTGAGAAATACTAGGATTCCATGGGTATGTGCTTCAGTCGCCATGATACAACTGAAATACTTTTAAAAGTGACATTAAATACATGCAATGTACTATTTAATCAATTGTTGTTGTATTTTCTTCCCCTCTTTTCTTTTGAATGAATAAGTCATTATGGCTACAAATCACTAGTTTTAATTTGCCCATTACTTTTTTTTAGACTGGTCCAAATTGAAAAAACTTGCAGAAATTATTTTAAGTTGATGGAATTTCATAAGTCTTTGTCTTTTAGGGTAGAAAAAATTGTGGGCATTCTCCACAATGTTTTCCAAAGCTTTATTATCGAGGGGGGTTAAAAGGAGAGTTAAACCTGTACCATATAATCCCACTTTTTTACATACCTGAAGAGTAATATTATGGTGGATTTATTATTATTGTGAAAATATTAACAAAAAAAAAGAGAAATAGCTTGTCACAATATTTTCTATCCTGTATGTCACTTATTTACCAATGTACAGATACTTTGAATTGTTGCCTGCATTCTCTTTTGCTTTGGAACAGTCTAAATGTGTTTTTAAATGTTCATAAATTTTAATCTATTTCCAGATAACAAAGTCTTAGATTGTTCAAAATTAAAAAGAGTTGCTCATGGCATTTCCAATACCTTTTAAATTGGAAAATAAATGCCAAATAAGGAAGAAAACATTGTGAGAAAAGGAGAAATTGCTGGTTTTCCATGATATATTACTTCAGGGCATCAAAGAGCAGCATTGTGTGGTTATTATTCATGTACTGATTAATTGTGTCTTTTCAGAGACTTAAAGAAGGCTTGTTTGAAAAGGTGAACAGAGATTTAGAAGATGTGTTTGATAGTTTTATGTCCGATGTTGAACAAATAACGCATTCGTCTGTCAACGGAGAGAGTTTGAGGCTCTCACATACCCTCAACAGGTACGATTTTAGAACTATGAAAAAGATTTCATAATTATGTGCAATACAGTAAATCTTGTCTTAAGCGACTACTCATGGAAAGACTAAAAAGTTGTTGCTTAAGAAACACAATTTTGTGAAATATATTAAGGACTTACTCAATTGCATACATCAATTCTCTCTAAATCCTATGTTGTAGGGACTCATAAGGGTTGTTTCATTGAGACAATTCCAATGAGTTCCATCAATATTGGATTTAAATATGATATGTTTTAGGCAAACAAGACCTTTTTAGCTCACCTGAGCACGTAGTGCTCAAGTGAGCTATTGTGATCGCCTTTTGTCCGTCGTCCGTCCATTGTCCGTCAACAATTTCTTTAAACGAAATCTCCTCCTAAACCACTGGGCCAACCTGAACCTGAAATTTGGCAGAAATGTTCCTTAGGTGGTCCCCTTCAAAAATAGCTAAAAGAATTGAAATCTGTTAAAAACTCTGGTTGCCATGGCATCAAAAGTGAAATTTTAAAATAATCTTAAAAAATCTTCTCCTCCTGACCCACAAGGCGTAGAGCCTTGATATTTTGCATGAAGCATCAGTATATTGACCACTTCCAAAATAGCTAAAATCATGATCCTCGGTTCCCCAGGGGCAGAGCCCCAGGGGGGTCGGGTTTATATAGAAATAAAGAACAATTTTTAAATGACATCTCCTCCCTATTCACAGGGCCAATTTGAACCAAATTTGGCAGAAATGTTGCTTAGGTGGTCCCCTTCAAAAATAGCTAAAAGAATTTAAATCCATTCAAAACTCTGGTTGCCATGGCAACAAAAGTGAAATTTCAAAATAATCTTTAAAAATCTTCTCCTCCTGACCCAGAAGGCATAGAGCCTTGATATTTTGCATGAAGCATCAGTATATTGACCTCTTTCAAAATAGCTAAAATCATGATCCTCGGGTCTCCAGGGGGGGGGGGGGTATATAGAAGTAAAGAACGATTTTTTAAATGACATCTCCTCCCAATTCACAGGGCCAATTTGAACCAAATTTTGCAGAAATGTTGCTTAGGTGGTCCCCCTTAAAATTAGCTAAAAGAATTGAAATCCGTTGAAAACTCTGGTTGCCATGGCAACAAAAGTGAAATTTCAAAATAATCTTTAAGAATCTTCTCCTCCTGACCCAGAAGGCATAGAGCCTTGATATTTTGCATGAAGCATCAGTATATTGACCTCTTTCAAAATAGCTAAAATCATGATCCTCGGGTCTCCAGGGGGGGGGGGGGTTATATAGAAATAAAGAACGATTTTTTAAATGACAACTCCTCCCAATTCACAGGGCCAATTTGAACCAAATTTTGCAGAAATGTTGCTTAGGTGGTCCCCCTTAAAATTAGCTAAAAGAATTGAAATCCGTTAAAAACTCTGGTTGCCATGGCAACAAAAGTGAAATTTCAAAATAATCTTTAAGAATCTTCTCCTCCTGACCCAGAAGGAGTAGAGCCTTGATATTTTGCATGAAGCATCAGTATTATTGATCTCTTACAAAATAGCTAAAATCATGATCCTTGGGTTTCCAGGGGCAGACCTGGGTGGGGGGGGGGGGGAAAGGCATGAAGCATCAGTTCAGAGACTTCTTTCTTATTTCTGAAATTATAACTCATGGAAAAAGTTTTTTCCTTCTTTCAAATCAGCACTAAGGCCTTGGAATTTATAATTTAGACTTTTGGATCCCCAAGTTCATAGTCTTTATATGTAATTGTGACCCACTTGTTTCATAATCCTAACCTTAACATGAAATTAGACTGTTGAAAGAAAAAGAGCCTTTATCTCAGGTGAGCGCCCCAGGGCCAACGACCCTCTTGTTTTTGAATGAGAGCTTTTAATTTTGAAAAGCTATTTCACATGTTGTACCTCAATGGAAGAGATCACTTGATAGCAGTGGTTGCTCGAGCAATATTGCCTGTACATAGATAAACATATCCTACTATTGTGGAAAATGGTGAATGAGAAATCAAAGTATAATTGGTCATGTTTTATTCATATTTAGAAAATGAATTTACCTGACTTGATATGGGATAAGGAAAGAGAGAAAAGTAACATTTATGAAAATGCTTCACCCCTGTCTTCGTATAACAACTGCCAAAAGGAGGGTCTCAGTATCTGTATAAAATAAGAAAGAATATTTCTCAAATGCCAAAAATATTTAATACTATGATATGAACCAAATATTGTGTACATGGTTATTTGATTAGAGAAAGTGGCTTTTATGTGGGTATCTAGTGAAAAATCTGTAGAATCACAATTTAATTTTAGAATTCATGACATTTTGATATTCACATCAGTATTTGTCTTTGACTCCGATTCACCAAAAGAAAGCAAATCCACAATTACAATAACCAACATCATGAAAATAATCACATAATTGGGTTAGGGAAAAACTGTTGTAAGTGCTTTTATTGATATCAGCTCTTAAGATAGTTTTGAACTGAGCTTTCAAGAATCGAAAATTGGCTAGGTAACTCTTTTCAAAATGAGAGCTTCACCCTTGAGGTCATTGTTTTGACCAGTCTAAAATTTTGTTGTCTGGTAATTGGTTTTGATAATTGATCTCTGATTTTTACAAATCTTTTTGTCAGAACATTGAAATCAAACAACATATAAGATGGTATTAAAAACACTAAAATATGTGACATGAAAAATATACAGATACCTCCTTTACCCTTTTCCGAGACGACAAAAGTTAAGACAGGTCCAAATTGAAAGAGGTTGCAGACAACAATTCCAAGTTGAAAGAAATTTGAGTATCCCAGTCTCTATGGGTAGGAAACAAGGTTGAAATTGAAGAAACTGCTTGTAATAAGCAATTTCTTCATTTTCACCATTGATTTCCTCAGGTCTTTTCTTTAGGTGCTTAAAAATGTGGGATTTTGTTGGAATGGGCTAAGGACCCTCATACCTTTAGCTTTATTTTGATACAAATATTATGTGTTGATCTGAAAAATTTCTAGAATGGAACATATAACTATAATAACGAATATAGCATGAAAAGTTTATAGCATACAATCTTTGGAATACCGGAAGTTTCCTATCCAGAAAAGTACAAGGATAGTAAAAGCACAAAAACTCAAGACAAATCCACTCTTTTTCTCTATTTGAGCCAACATCCGCCTTTAGTCATACCACTCTGTTTTCAATTATTTTTGGGCTTCACTCAGGGGGATGGAATTCCAATGCCCGGCTTGGGTTTTTCTACTTGTGGACAATTGCGTTTTTCAATGCCACTTACCCATGGACAAGTTTATACCAGGGCAAATTTTAAAATGGTACAAAATAGAACTTAAAGGTCTCAAAGATTTATTATCCTTATGTTAATATTGAAGAGTAGAAAATACTGTTGATAAAGAAAATGCTGGCTCCCAGGATTTTTTTTAGTAACAACAAATTTTCTCAAATGTATCTATTTCACTTTTTTTGGCACGTTTATTTCGATTCTGGACAAGTAGAAATATCTGGGGACAAGTGGGAGAAATTGTGTATTTCCACATCCCTGGTTCAACCACTCTTATATTTATGTATGCATTATGTCAGTAAAAATGAATTGCCTGGATTTGCTTGTACATATATTTGTGTGTATAATTGTGTATGTTTTTGTCGTAGATTTAGTCCGTATCGTGAGAACAGAGAATATGTGTATGTATCAGGGATAATCAGACAGTTTTGGTTCTTGGTTTTCTTGGGTATCACCTTTTTGTTTCTTGGTTTTCGAGAAATGCTCTTTCTTCTAACTGAATTTTACCCATTATTAGACACCAATATTTGTGACTTACCTAAATTGAAAGGAGTTGCAGTCAACATTTCAAATTGCTCTAAAATTGGAAATAAGTGCTGAATAAGATAGAGCATCAGAGAGTGTTGTTGTGTGGTAATGGGTTAATAAGGACTAAGCCTTGATGATTTGACTTACAGAATAACCTACGTTACCTGACGTTTTATTTTTAAAACTTATTTAAGACATTTGAGTGAGAGTATTTCTACAAACAATGCTTATATACTAACTTTATGGGATGTGCCATATATGTACATGTATTTTGTGTGATTACAGCAGAATTGATTTGGGAGTTAGTAAGCCAAATACCTAACATAATATTTTGTGTGATTACAACAGAATTGTTTTGGGAGTTAGTTTACCAACTACCTAACATGATATTTTGTGTGATTACAACAGAATTGTTTTTGGAGTAAGTTTACCAACAACCTAACATAATATTTTGTGTGATTACAACAGAATTGTTTTGGGAGTTAGTTAACCATTTCACTACCTAAAATAACATTTTGAGTGATTACAACAGAGTTGTTTTAGGACTTAGTTAGCCAACTTAGTTAGATCAAACATTGGCTGTTAGTTAACCAACTACCCAACATAATATTTTGTGTGATTACAACAGAATTGTTTTGGGAATTAGTTAACCAACTACCTAAAATGATATTTTGTGTGATTTCAACAGAATTGTTTTGGGAGTCGGTTAAACAACAACCTTAAATGATATTTTGTGTGATTACAACAGAATTGTTTTTGGGAGTTAGTTAGCCAAGTACCTGAAATGATATTTTTTGTGATTACAACAGAGTTGTTTTGGGAGACGGTTAAACAACTACCTAAAATGATATTTTGTGTGATTACAACAAAATTGTTTTGGCTGTTAGTTAACCAACTACCTAACATAATATTTTGTGTGATTACAACAGAGTTGTTTTGGGAGTCGGTTAACCAATTACCTAAAATGATATTTTGTGTGATTACAACAGAATTGTTTTGGGAGTTATTTAGCTAACTACATGAAATGAACTTTTGTGATTACAACAGAATTGTTTTGGGAGTTAGTTAACCATCTACATAACATAATATTATCAAAGTTTTGTACAGCAGTTCAAAAAAATTCTATTGAATGATAAGTGTATGTACAATATTTTTCTTAACTAATTCTCAGATGAATTTTTTCTATACTGGGAGAAATTGAATGGAATTGCAGATAACAATTTGATGTTTATAGATTTTAGTTTCTTTTCACATATCTGAATAGAAACCATTGTGGAAAATGTAACAAGCAATTCCTTCATTATTTTAAACATTTTCCAATTGTTTTTATTGAGGGGCTTCAAAAAGCATTATTGTGTGGAAATGTATTAATATGTTCAAGATAAGCAATCCGAATAAGCGTTAAATCGAATCAGAATGGAGCACCATTTGAAGTGCTTCACTAAGTTTATTTTGATGATTATCAACCCTTGTCATGCTGAACCAAGACTATTCTTGTTTTGGCAGGAGGTAAAGACAAAGATCAGACTGCATGTAAGTGCAGTCTGATCTTGGTCTACACCTCCTGTTTGTCTGCTTAATAACTAAATAATCAATTTTCAAAAGTAGTATTGATCTTCAAAACGACTTTCCAATGCTGTCAGTCCTTTGATCTTAAAGCAATTCCATATAGGATTTTAAATCAGTATGACAAGGGTTAACATGGAAAGAAGTAAATAATAAATAAATAAATTTTTCCTTCATTTCACTACCTGCATCACTTCAGATCTAGGAAATTAGGGTCTGTGTATGTATCTTTTACCTTTCTTGTTGTCTTGAATGTGCTTTTGAATTAGGAGCGAATCTAAATCTGTCTCTCCTCTTACCTTTTAGCTTCGGTTTTATGCTCCCCAAAGGGTGATCATATGATTGCCGCTTTGTTTGTCTGTCCATCATTCTGTCCATAAGCCTCGATTTCTCCAAAACCCTTTGGGCCAAATTGCATGAACCTTGGCATGTGAATTCCTTTTGATATTGTGCTTTTTCCAAGTTTTTTTTATAGTTTCAAGGTCACATTTCAAGATCAAACATTAAAATGTAGCTTGTACTGACCATAGCTCCTTCAAATTTAGATAGATTTCAATATAAATGTGCGCAATTGTTCTCCATTATGAGTAGATGTACCAATTGAAAAATATTCTGATAGCTCCAAGGTCAACATAAAAACTCAAGGTTAAATATTAAAATGAAACATGTCCAGAGCATAGCTCCTTCAATTATGAATAGATTTCAATATTACTTGGCAGAATTATTGTTCTCTATCATTTGAGGATGGGCCTTTTTGAAATTTCAAAAAGCTCCAAAGTCAAGGTCAGTTCTCAAGGTCAAATATTAAAATTAAGCATGTCCAAAGACATGCTCCTAAATAAGGGATGGACTTCAAAATAACTTTGCTCAATTGTTCTCTATCAATAGTAGATGTGCCATTAAAAGAAAAATAGATAACTCCAAGGTCAAGGTCACATTTCAAGGTCAAATGTTTAAATTAAGCATATCTTGAGAAGGGTGAGTACATAGCCGTTGCTTGTTTTTGTGACAGGGCTAGCTATATTTGAGGAGCATAACCTGTCTCTGACGGCTCGTGTATTTGCACATATGGCTTCAGTTACAACCAAATGTGAATTCAATTTAGTGTTTTCAGTTTTTTACCTGAGCAAATAGAGATTCAATGCAATTATTGAAAAGTATTAACACATTACCAAACCGTTCCCTTTTTGACGCCCTTGATAAAAAAGCTTTGGAAAACATAGTGGACAATGAAGAAATTGCTTGCGACAAGTTAATTTTTCAATGTACAAAATGTTTTTTACCTTAATGGTAAAGGTTTACTAAATCTTCACCAACTCAATATTGTTGTCTGCTACTTTTTTCGATTTGGATCAGTCAAAGATTTTGCTGTCTGGTAATGGGTTTATATGGATAAGCTGTTTTTGTATTATGTTTAACATGTTCATATTACATTCCCTTAGTTTAGATACAGCGCTTGGAGAACAGAGCTATGTGTATGTAATGATATGTCCCACAGCTGTAGTTTAATGCTTTCCTATATCATTAATAGATAGTTGCTTTAACCCATTACTAGACAACAAAATTTTAGACTTATCCAAATTTAAAGAAGATGCAGATGTCAATTTTTAATTGATGAAATATTGAAATTCTTTGTCCTATTAGGTAGAAAACATTATGGATAATGAAAAATTGCTTGTAAAAAGCAATTTCTTCATTTTCTAAAATTGTTTACAAAGCCTTTTTCTTGATTCCCAATGATTCGTATAAAAAACTGGAAAGTATGAAAATGGGTTAATGCTTTCCTATATTTTTAGAAATTAATGAACCAGTTGCTTTAACAGTTCTAGATGGGTCCAAGTTTAAAGAGATGTTATTTCAATAGTTGAAACGAAGAATAAAAAACACATGGTAAAGAAAGTTGAGAAGAGGGCAGATGCTTTTATGTTTTCTCATAGTCTTTTTTCCAGTATGATATTCTTTCACAAGGGATTGTGTGTAAATTGGTTTTAAAAAAAATCCATATTTTAAGGTTTGTTACTTAACAAGCACATTTTATTTCTATATTTTTAATCACAACTTTGTATAACAACTATCTTAATAATGAATTTTACTAGTGAAGTAGAGTGAAAAAACTAATTTCTAGCTCACCTGCCAATGGGCACCAACAATTTTGATTCACTTCCAGTATTCAAAATTTTAGACCTGTACAAAATAATTGAAAGAAGAAGTAGGCAACATTTCAAATTATGCTACAATTGGGAAATAAGTGCCAAATAGGTTGGAAAACATTGTGAGAAAAGGAAAAAATTCTTGTGACGAGCAAATTCTCCTTTTACCACAGCTTTCCATGGTCTTATTTCTTCAGGGCATCAAAAGGTGTCTTGTCTGGTAATGGGTTAAGTATTTACACTCTACAAAATTTTGACTATCATTTTGATAAATTTTCAGGATGTTTGTCAGGTCTTAACCCATTCCACTCGGTGACATTTTTTAAAAGCCCCCAAGGTAAAATGTTTTAAAAACACAATGGACCTTTCTGTTGGAAAGTGCAGGGAAAGGGGCCTTAATGATAGTTTCACTGTTTACAACCTAGGAGCCACAATTCTATCTAAACCTTGATGATACTTAATGTAAATGTTTGTCAAGTCAAACCCTGTCCAAAATGTAACTATTTTGATGGGTAAGAACAGTAAATGGGGTCCTAATTTATGGCAGTTTCATAGTTTACCATCTATAGGCAGTACATTTATTTCTCAGTCTTGATGAAATTTGGTCAGAATTTTTGTGAAGTCAAAAGAATTACATCATTGAAAAGCAGCCCATTTTGTTGGAAAACAAGATATTTAGATGTCTCTAGGTCAAATCTTTGGTTAATATGAACGAGTTTTAAATAAGTCTTGTAAACAACTAATGTCTTCATAAATGGCTTTGGAGTTACAGTTTCATGTTTCTTTAATCATTTGACCAATCACAGCTGCCAATCTGAAGAAACAATCGACCAATCAAATCATTCATTTAGACCAGGAGTGAAGTTTGAGCTCCAACATTTATGTTAAGTATTTTAGTTTATTTTCCTACTAAAAAATCATATCTACGTTTTATTCAAGTTGTAGTTACAACATTTAAGTCGCAAACCAACCATTCTACTTTCTTGTAACATGATACTGGCCATAAATTTTACATAATAATGTCATTAATAGTCAAAGTGAAACTTCCTGTAGGAGTCAAGGGGCGGGGCAAACAGAGTAAGTGGGTTGGACAGCAATAGGTCTATTAAGAACTCATGTGAGTGATGTAAGATCATCTAGGCTATTTTAATTGTCTTTTTATCCCCTGCCATTTCAGCAAAGGGGATATAGTAATGGTCTCCATCCGTCATTCCGTCCTGCGGTCCTTCCGTCACTAAACTTGTCCAGAGCATATCTCTGAAAGTATAATTGCTATTAACTTGAAACTTCATAGGTTGATAGATCTCATTGAGGAGAAGTGCAGTGCACAAGAACATAAACTCTTGCTTGCATAATTTTGGAGTTATTGCCCTTTGTTGTTTAAAAGACTAAGATTTTGTCTGAGGCATATCTTTGAATGTATAATAGCTATTAACTTGAAACTTCATAGGTGGATAGATCTCTTTGAGGAGAAGTGCAGTGCACAAGAACCACAACTTTTGCTTGCATAATTTTGAAGTTATTGCCATTTGTTGTTTTTTAGACTTAGATTTTGTCCAGAGCATATATCTGAAAGTATAAAAGCTATTATCGAACTCATTGAGAAGAAATACAGTGCACAAGAAGCTTAAATCTAACTGGCTTCAGTTTACTAACAAGCTTTTACGGTTGGGGATGGCCATGTCCGACGTGGCTCTTGTTTCTATTCATTTATCACCTTTGCATATAATAAAATGTTTATTAGACCATAGCCTGTGAGTCTTTTAAACATCTTCTGTCTCACAAGAGAGTTGAAGAGTATACAGTTTATGCCATGGTTATATGTGATTTGATATGGCATACTATATTTCTTTTAATTAAAGCTGCCTATGGCTTATAATGCAAAACATAGGTAGGAAGCTTTTCCTTTGTATACAACTAATCATTGTCATGCTGAATAAAGTCCTTTCAGAATTTCATTAAAATCAAAGGGCTGAAAGCACTGGTAGCACTTTTTCAATGGTCAATACATCTTTTGAAAATTAATTTCATCAACAACTCTGGTTGAAAAGAAAACACAGGCTGATCTTGTCTTCATCTCCTTTCAAAACCGGAATATTCCGGGTTAAGCTTGACAAGGTTAACAATATAAATCAGGGGGTGATATTTGATTGTTTAGTATTTCTTATATGAATGAATTATTTGGCATTAGTGAGCTAGTAATGAAAAATTCTCTGATTTGAAGATTCCTTGAAAATTATTCTTTTCAGATAATCCAACATTTTCCTATATTATCAGTTTTTTCATGACAACATCATATTATATTTCATAAAAGAAATAACCCAAAAGAAGCAATACCCACAATATTATCATAAAATAAATTTCTTTGCCCTGTGAGCAAAGCATACAATTAACTCAATAAAACATTTCTCTTTAACCCTTTCCCATACAATCCCTTGTTTTTACTTGAGAAAATATTGTGGGAAAGAAGATATTGCTTGTAACAAGCAATTTCTTCTTGTCCCAAAATATTTTTCTACCTTACTAAATGGTTATTTTTCAAATTAAATCAACTTTAAATTTTCATTTGTTAAACTTTTGAATTAGGACAGGTATGAAATTTGGAAAAAACGGGAAAGAGTTTAATGTTTTTCTGAGATAGTTTCTTAGTTATTACTACCTTAAAATTTCTTCATTTCATCTCTTTCTACTTTCCTAACATGCTTTTTAAACAGCTCTTCAAGTAAAACTATATAACTTGTAATGTTTATAGGACTACTTGAATTGAGGAAGTTTACAGAGATTTTTATAAATCATTTCTTTTGATTACACCAACACGTTAGGTGAAATCTCTTCTAATAAATTAACGAATTACTACAAAGTTGGAGACGATATTCCATCATTAACCCTTATAATGCTGAATAAAATCCTCCACATTGCATTAATATCAAAGGGCTAAAAGAACTTGAAGTACTAATTATGGATTTATTTTTATTTTGAAAATTAATCATATAAAATAACTTTGGTGTAACCCATTCCCACACAGTGACACTTTTGGCCCCCAAGAAAAAAATCTTTTGAAAACATTGCGGAAAATGTTACAAGCAATTTTTTCATTATCCACAATATTTTAAACCCCAAAAGGCAAAAGATTTTAAAATTTCATCAACTTGAAATTGGTGTCTGCAACTTCTTTCATTATGGCTCTGTCTAAAATTTTGTTGTGTGGGGATGGGTTAAAAGGGACCTTCAGGTAGTGTAGACTAAGATTAGACTACATGTATGTGTGGGCTTGTTTTTTTCTACATCTCCTACACAAACAGGAATATTCTGGGTTCAGCATAACAAGGGTGAACAGTCTAGTATCTGATTCTCCTTTTCCATTCTGATAACCGGCGGTGGCACATATTCTTTCCGACATTTGTCTCTCACCAATGGGCAGATAATTGTAAACCTAAATAGGATAGCAGCTGGAGGCTAGGAAACGATGTAGTGGTAGTCCTGGTGTTAGAAATACCAGCATTCCACTGTTAGGTGCTCCAGCCACAGCAATATGACTGAAATACTGTTTAAGTAGTGTTAAACCCCATTCAATCAATCAATTAAACCATTCAGATGATATATATTTACATTATGACATCATTGTACAAATAATATTACAACACCACCTTAGATTACCTTATATGGAACTTTATTGACACTGTTTGGTATGGATTTTTTCTGACACCTCCATAATGTCTATGTTGAATATATACATATCACTAGAAAATTTTTAGGTATAAAATAAGTTGCCAGCCTATCAGTCTGCTATTATTCAATCCACAAATATTCTCACCCACAAATAAAGCTTGTCATATAGTACTTAATTATCTAATCTTTTCATATGTTCATCCTTTTACCACACAATTTTAGACTGGTCAAAAATTGAAAGAAGTTGCAGATAACAGTAACAAGTTGTTTGAAATTAGAAAACCTATGCCTTTTAGGGTTGAAAAAATTGTGGACATTGAAGAAATCGCTTTCTTCATTGTCCATAAGTTTTTCCAATTTTTTTCTTGAAGGGCGACAAAAAGTTGGATTGTGTGGGAATAGGTGGGAATGGGTTAAATGAACAATAAAATTGGCATGCTATATTTCTTAAAACTCTTACTTGCTTTAACTCTTTCCTGTACAATCACTGGTTTTTACGTCCTTGTGAAATTATACTTGAGAAAACATTGTGGGAAAAGAAGAAATTGCTTGTAAGAAGCAATTTCTTCTTTTTCCACAATATTTTCTACCCTACTGAATGGTTATTTCTCAAATTAATTCCAATAATTATGAATTTTCGTCTGCAAAACCCTTGAATTTTGGCAGGTCTATAAATATTTAAAACAGGAAAGGGTTAAATTTGAAGGAATATGTCATGATCTTTTGGCTTGGCTATTTTGGAACAAATAGTTGAGGTTTTGTCATTACTTTAGTGTTATTTGAGTTTGTGTAGGCGTTACTATGACAAACATTAACACTGGTTTTACTTACATATTTATTACTATCCAGCACTTGTAGTAAAGCAGTTGCACTTGCATGTAGTGCTCTTGTTTCAATGTACGTGTAATTTCTCTTTTTTCAGACGGAAGAAAGAAAGGGGTGAACTACCAGATAAAGTATTTGTGAGCAGACGGTCACTTTTAACGTAAGATTGATATTCTTTGCACTCAAAAATAAGGAATCATCTTGATGTTGCAATAGTTACAAGTTTAAAGTGCTCATTGTAAGTTTTTTGTGAACCTTAACCTATTATCATACAATTCCACTTTTTTACGCCTTTTAAGAAAACAGCTGTAGAAAACATTTTGGACAATAAAGAAATTGCTTTTAACAAAACATTTGAAAAACTTCAAAATGTCATCTGAAACTTCTTCCAATTTTGATCAGTCTAAAATTTTGTGCACTATGATAAAAACAATCTATGATGAAATGATTGAATGTATTCCTATATATGTATACGTGCATAAGAAGTTTCATAACTTAACCCTATCCCACACAATGACCCTTTATAGTGCCCCTTAAAAAAAAACAAAAAAAAAAACCACATTGTGTTCAATGAAAAAAATGCTAGCAAAGAGTGATTTCTTTTTTTTTAACTCACCTGAGCACAACATGCTCAAAGTGAGCTTTTGTGACCACCTTTTGTCGTCATGCGTCATCCGTCGAAAGGTGTCAACAATACTTTAAATATCTTATCCTCAGTAACCAGTGGGCAGATTTCAACCAAACTCTCCAAAAATGTTCCTTGGGTGACCCTACTCAAAAGTTGTTAGCAAAATTTTGATTGACCCCCAAATATGGGCGTGGCAGTTTTTTACTTTGAAATCTTTAAACATCTTATCCTCAGTAACCTTTGAGTTGATTTCAAACAAACTCTCCAGAAATGTTCCTTGGTTGACCCTTCTCAAAAGTTGTTAGCAAAATTTTGATTGACCCCCAAATGTGGGTGTGGCAGTTTTTGACTTTGAAATCTTTAAACATCTTATCCTCAGTACTTTTTGAGCGGATTTCAACCAAACTCTCCAGAAATGTTCTTTGGGTGAAATCCTCAAAAGTTGTTAGCAAAATTTTGATTGACCCCCAAATATGGGCGTGGCAGTTTTTTACGTTGAAATCTTTAAACATCTTATCCTCAGTAACCTTTGGGTGGATTTCAACCGAACTTGGCAGATATGTTCCTTAGGTGACCCTTTTCAAAATTTGTTTCCAAAATTTTGATTGACCCCAAATATAGGTGTGGCAGGACAGGGCAGTTTTTGACTTAAAAATCTTTAAACATCTTCTCCTCAGTAACCTTTGGGATTATTTCAATCAAACCTGGCATGAATTTGACCCTTTTCAAAAATTGTTTGCAAAACTTTGATTGACTCCCGAATGTTGGCAATGCAGTGTGGGGCAGTTTTTGAATTTGAAATCTTTAAAAAAAATTTTCTCAGTAACTAACTGGCCAATTTCAACCAAACTTGGCATGAATGTTCCTAAATGTCACAGCTCATAAATAAGTCAGGTGAGCGATTTAGGTCCATTCTGGCTTTCTTGTTAAACAATGTCTACTACCCAGAGAGTAGCAAAATCTAAAAACTTCATTAACGCTAAATTTTCATCTGCAACTCCTTTCAGTTTGGACCAGTCTAAATTTTTTCCGCCATGTCATGGGTTAAACTATGACTGAGGACATAAACCAATTTTGACAATATTGATAGCTTAGTGTAAAAACATCATAAGTGTCTCTTCTCTACACTAAGCCACCAATATATCAGTTAAAGCCTAGTACTGGGAATACCCATAAATAAGTTATTTTCTTCCATGAGATAAATGAAAGATTGTTCAAAGCAGTGATAAATCCACTTCAAACAAACAGTAAACTTTTTATGTATTTCACATGCACATTTAACCATCCCCACACGATGACACTTTGGGGCAAGCAACAAGCAATTTCTTCATTTCCACAACGTTTTTTTACACAGAAAGTTGAAAAAATCTAACATTCCATTAACTTAAGATTGTTGTCAGTAATTCTTTTCAATTAGAGCCAGTCTAACGTGTTGTTGTTTTGTAATGGGTTTATCATATTTATTTCAGAGATTTGTTTGAGATCAGCCATATACGAAGTATATACCACATCTTCATTGCCATTCTAATTATATTTTCTTTGAATACTCTACTCATGGATATTGCTGACAAAGGATCGTAAGTATAAATTAATACATGTATATATAACAAGAAAAGGTTTAGACTGGTCGAAATTGAAGAGCAGGTAGACAATAACCCATTCCCTTACGATTCTTTTTGACACCCCTCAAGAAAAGTGCTTGACTGCCTCGATGGCCGAGTGGTATAAGTGCTTGACTCATGATTTGGAGGTCAAATGTTTGAGCCCCACCGTCACTAGGGTGTGTTCATGGGCAAGACACTTAATAGCCAGCCTCAGTCTACGGAATGTACAATTTGGTAGCAGTGGGTTTAAGTCACTGCCTCTCTTTCAGGGAATGAAAACATCTGAGTTGTGAGTGTTCTAGACTGACTCTATAAGCAAAAGGCTTTCTTTGCAATTGAACTAAAGTGGATTAGTATAAACTAAGAAAAATGCTTTGGAAAACATTGTGGGAAATAAAGAATTTGCCTTTTAAAAGCATTTTCTTCATTATCCTCAATGTTTTCTTACCAAAAATACTAAGATTTCTAAAATTTAATCAACTTGAAAAATGTTTTCAGCAACTTCTTTTAAATTAGACAATTCCAAAATTTTTCATATGGGAATGGGTGAAATTGAACAAGTAAGAGGTTTCATAGTGGTTAATATGGTGCATTGACACCAGATGGTCATCAGACACCAGATCAGTTTTTTTTTTTCAAACAGACTCTGAGGTTGAATAAGTCTTGTTATTTTTATGTACCCAAATAATGGAGAGAAAAATGTTGATGGTTAGCTATGTCACAACGGGTTCACAGACATACTTTAAAGTGGCACAGATTTTGATAGAAGAATTTTGGCTCTCAATTTTCAAATTCATAACTGTAATTCTTTCAGACATTTGAAAGAAGGTGAGTAAGCTGATTTTGTAGTGAAATACTATTTATAACATTTAAAAAAAAAGAAAGAAAAGAAGGAAGAATATTCCTCATTACAAGATGCTAAATTGTCAACCAAGTACATCCTGAATGGATCAGGAATTCATCGGGTAAATACGTCATCTGTTGATTGCAATGAAAAAATCCCACTTATTAATGATTTTCATGATGTATCAGTTATGTCCACATTCCATCAATTAGTTTTGATTGGGTAAAAAAATGGCCTTTATGGTCATAACTTAGGTCCCATATATGGTATAAAGTGAATTTGAAAAAAAACTATTAAAATGGTTTTCATCTGACTTAGTAAATGAATTTACTTTTGTTAATGAAAAGTTTGAAATACTAAAAACATTCCAAAATTCATGAAAAAATAACCTCCCTAAGCAAAGATTTACAGTTTTAAGCCAGTACTATGATGCTTTTTGACGCACCTGAAGAAAAACATTTAGGAAAACGTTTGCTTAAATGAAGAAATTGCTCTTTCCAAACAGAATTTTGAAAAAATCTATGATGCAATAAACTTAAAATTGTTGTCTGCAACTTCTTTCTATTTGTACCATTTCTAAACTTTTGCTGTCTGGTATGGATTGAATAGACCTTCAAAAGGTACGATAACAAGACACCATTTATATTTTCTTAGATTGAACATGGACACCAGATCACAGAAGAATAGTGTTAAAGTGAAAATGATGTTTTGTTTTTTGGAACTACTGGTACTTTGTGTACTAGCCTACAAAATGGCTCTGCACTCATGATATTGGTATTGAGATATGGCAGAAAATTTTCGGTCAAATAGAACATAGGAATTAATTTGCACTCAAAATGTTTGGAAAAAGGTGTAAAAGAAATTTTTCAATCAAATAGATTGTAGGAATTTTAATATGCACTTAAATGCAAATTACTAAAAACAAACAAATAAAGTATTGTACAATATGAATCTTGTTGTATCATACCTGCAGTCAGAGTCAATATGTTAACTCAAACTGATGACCTTGGTTTGATAGTGAGTGCTCTGCCAACCTAACTAATGTGTTCCATCTTTTGTAGCTTTGAAAATCTATAAATATACCCCTATTGTGGTTCTTTTGCAGTCTTGGTTTAGATTTTGGTTTGATACAGTGGGGTCTAGGCAAGTTTCCCAAAGTGATATCAATGTGGTTATGTATGCAGTTTAGTACTTTGATTATTGTTTATCCTGGATTTTACTATTGGACAATCTACAGACCAGAAGGGAAAAGTGGTGAGTTGTCTCCCTTTAAGGCATTACATCATGACAAAATTCTACACTGGTCCAAATTCAAAGATCTTGCAGACAAAATTCAAAGTTGATGAAATTTAAAAGTCTTTGTGTTTTTGGATAGAAACATTATTGATAATGAAGATATAGCTTGTAATAAGGAATTTCTTCCTTTGTCACAAAGTTTTCTAGAGCTTCTTTCTTAACCAATTCCCACTCAGTGACGCTATTAGACGCCCCTCAAGAAAAAGTGCTTTGGAAAACAATGTGGAAAATGAAGAAATTGCTTGTGACAAGCAATTTCTTCATTTCACACAATCTTTTATACCCAGAAAGTTGAAAATTTTTAGATTTTCATAAACTTTAATTTGTCATCTGCAACTCCTTTCAATTTGGACAAGTCTTAAATTTTCTTGTGTGGGATGGGTTAAGTAGTGATTGACTTAAGACTTCCTGATTGCCAAGTACATACAAAATTTAAAATTCATATTTTTGTATGGAATTCGCTTTCTTTATCTAGACTTTTAAGCTTTCAACAAAATTGTAACCTGAAATGTATCTAAATTGAACTAATTTTGGTTGGATTATGGAAAATTTGTTTGCAACCAGAATCGATACAGATAAAGAATTCCAAAGTATACAAACGTTTGATCTTGAGAAAATAGCAACATTGGTGATTGTTAGGTCATAAGGATGAACCCTATTAATTATTGGAAATAGGAAAAGGGGCCTTAAAGACAATTTCTTTGTTCACACTGTAGAGGCCACAATTTTGGCTCAATCTTAATGAAACTTGTCCAGAATAATTGTTAGGTCATAAGGATGAACTCTATGTATCATGGCAAGGTTCTTAAGGAAAACACAGGAAAAGGGGCTTTAACGACAATTTCTTTGCTTACACTATGGAGGCCACAGTTTTGGATTAAGAGATAGTATTCTATAACTGGTCTAGTATGTTGACCACTTTTTATGCCCAAAAGATTGTCTGTCTGTCTGTCTGCCAAACTTAACATTGCCAATTATTACCAGCCTATTCAAGATACAATGCTCATATTTGACATGATGATACATCTCCGTAATACGCATCTCCACATGTCTAAGTCAAGGTCATGTGATTAGGTCAAGGTCACATACCAAGGTCAAGCGTATAGTCCTGTTGTGGGGCATTGTGTTTTACAAACACATCTTCTTCTCTATATTTTCAGGTATGATAGACTATATGGGGCTGGTCCTGTATATAGCGTATCAGATTGCTTTTTTTGTTATACCAGTGCAATATATTATAGAGCATAATCTGCCCCCTGGGTCCGCAGTCATTATCACAACAGAACAGGTATGTTAATTATGTCCATCCATCTTTCTTTCTGTCTAATAGTACCCCAATTAAAGTTTATATGGACATCAACTTCTACAATTTTCGATGGATTTCAAATTAATTTAGCATAATTGTTTTCCATTGCCAGTAGATCTTCAATTTAAAAGAAAATGGTTAGGCCAAAAGACAAGATCACAGATGAAGGTGAAATCTCCCAGTCTACTGGGCAATTTCAAACTTATATTTGGCTGGATTGTTCCTCCGCAGACCCCTTTGAAGAGAAAAGCTATTGAAAAAATGGTTGCAATGGCAACAAAATTGAGCATTTAATAAAAAAAAAAACTTTAAAAATCATCTCCTCCAGATCCATAAAGCTTACAGCCTAATCTCAAGTGAGCACTCTTGGGCCAATGGCCCTCTTTTTTCTGATCATAATTCCTACATTTCATGATATGGATACTGCACTAAGAAAATTACTGAGAAATTACAGTAAGATAACCTCAAAATAAATGCTTATTTCTGAAATTGGCCTCACACTTGAAATGGCATACACATCTTCTTTGTTTTATCCTCATGTTCTTTACTTGTGAAGTATACAGTAAAACCCCTCTAATACCACCACTTGCGGTACTTTCTGAAAGTAGTCGTAATAACGGGGTGGTCGTAATACTGAGGTTTGGTCATTTGTTGTCAGTTAATTCATCTTTATTTTATATTCATTATTTGAATATATTAATTCTATACATACAAAATGAAACTATAAGAACATGTATTACAGCAGAATCTTATGTCATTTTCAAATTTACGATCTTTGATAAGTTCTACTTTCTCTATTCATATTTGGATCTGAGTCAGAAGTCCGACCTCAGGTTATTTATTTGTAAGTACAGGTTCAAAGTGTCAAACTGTCGATATCATATCTTCTATAATGCGAATACTAAGCATCAATTAAATTGAAATCAATGCCGCAAACAAACTAATCGTAACTTCTCGGATACGTTTTCACTTTCGAATTTATCACTCGAGTCAAAACCTGTGACACGTTCAAATAACAATTAAAATTATTACAAGCTATAATTTCTAAAAGTGATCGACCACTTTAATCACAACGCCTATCATAATAAGGGTTCGATATCACATAATCAAAAATCCGATAATATATTTACAATGTATTCGTACCCAATTAGTGTCGCTCTTATCAAGTGTGAAATTCGGGTGGTCGGTCTCAATGTGTGAAGTTACTGGTCGTTTTAGTGGGGTTCAAAATAGTGTATCAGCTATGGATGGTACTGACTTTAGTGGTCGTAATTCGGAATAGAGAGGTGCCCGTTTTAGAGGGGTTTGCGACCATTGAAATAAAGAACAAAAAGTTCTGTTCTGTAAAAATTCGGTGGTAATAGCAGGGTGCTCATATTTCCGGGGTGGTCGTAAGGAGGGGTTTTACTGTAATTTCATAAACATCAAAAAGAGATACCCGTTTGCTGTTCTTTAAAAAAGAGTTTTTGCACCATAAGTAAGACTTTGAAGGAGCTCCTTTACCACCAAAAAAGATATCCTTCTAGAGAGATATATACAAAGCCGGTAGGGGACTTGGTATTTCCATACAGTACTTCTGAATGCTTTGTTTTTAGCTTTGTTGTGTCTGTCCTGGGTCCATCCGTCTGTCTGTAAACTTTTTCTTTAAAAATCTTCTTCTCAGAAACTTCAGGTTGGAATTTAACCGAATTTCACAGAAATGATCCTTGAGTTACCCTTTATCAAATTTTTTCAAAGAATTTTGATCGGATTAAAACCTGGGTTAAAGGGGAGTTTTTTCCATATATGGTAGATAGCAAAATAACAAAAGGTTGTGTACTTAGACAGTATCAAATGGATATCCTCAAATTTTACACAGATGTTCATAGATTTCTTTTGGGTTACCTTTAATTAGATTTTTTTAAAGAGATTTTGATCAGTTGAAAATTTTGGATATAATGGGCCTAATATTGTAAGGCTTATGAAAGAAAAGTAATAAATTCAGCTGATTTACTTAACTATGTTGCATATCATCCTCTTGTCTTTCTCTATATAAACAAGTAATCCAAACTGATTGTAGTGGGGCAAAAGGCAAGTTTTGTCAATTTGTCATATTCCATCATTTTTTCTTCAGGATCATGAAAAAAGCTGGTTGATTTGGAATTGGTAAATCAGTAAATTCAGGCCTGTGCAACATAGGTGCTCAAGTGCCTCTAGTTCATCATGAGTAGAATGAACTCTTTAGCTCACCTGAGCACGTAGTGCTCAAGTGAGCTATTGTGATCCCCTTTTGTCCGTCGTCTGTCCGTCGTCCGTCATGCGTCGTGCGTCGTCTGTCAACAATTTCTTTAAACGACATCTCCTCCCAAACCACTGGGCCAATTTGAACCACATTTGGCAGAAATGTTCCTTAGGTGTTCCCCTTCAAAAATAGCTAAAAGAATTGAAATCCGTTAAAAACTCTGGTTGCCATGGCAACAAAAGTGAAATTTTAAAATAATCTTTAAAAATCTTCTCCTCCTGACCCAGATGGCATAGAGCCTTGAAATTTTGCATGAAGCATCAGTATATTGACCTCTTTCAGAATAGCTAAAATCATGATCCTGCGGAGCCCCAAGGGGTGGGGTTTATATAGAAATAAAGAATGATTTTTTAAATGACATCTCCTCCCAAACCACTGGGCCAATTTGAACCAAATTTTGCAGAAATGTTCCTTAGGTGGTTCCCTTCAAAAATAGCTAAAAGAATTGAAATCCGTTAAAAATTCTGGTTGCCATGGCAACAAAAGTGAATTCTTAAAATAATCTTTAAAAATCTTCTCCTCCTGACCCAGAAGGCGTAGAGCCTTAATATTTTGCATGAAATATCAGTTTATTGATCTCTTACAAAATAGCTAAAATCATGATTTTCGGGTCTCCAGTGGGGGAGCCGAGAAAGGGGGAGGGTATAGGCATGAAGCATCAGTTCACAGACTTCTTTCTTATTTCTGAAATTATAACACATGGATCCAGAGGGAGGAAAAAGTTTTTTCTATCTTTCAAATCAGCACTTAAGCCTTGGAATTTGTAATTTAGACTTTCGGATCCCCAGGTTCATAGTCTTTATATGTAAGTGTGGCCAACTTGTTTCATAATCCTAACCTTAACATGAAATTAGACTGTTGAAAAATAAAGAGCCTTTATCTCAGGTGAGTGCCCCAGGGCCAACAGCCCTCTTGTTAAATTTGTATTTAGAGCAAACATCAAGATTGTAAAAAGTTTGTGGAATCAGCAGTCAACAGCTCGTTATCATTGAACACTAGATTATTGTCAATATGACTGACTTTGTGTTCTTTTCTGTTTCAGTTAAGATTTATGATGAAGTCACATGCTTTTGTCAGGGAAAATTTTCCAAAAGTTTTAGCTTATAGTAGTAAAGGTGAGTTTAACCCATTAGCAGACAACAAAATTTTAGACCTTACAAATTGAAGAAAATTACCAACAGCAATCAAAGTTTATAAAAAAAAATATTCAACTTTCTAGGTGCAAAACATTGTGGAAAATGAAAAAAATACATGTACATGTTGCACGTAATTTTTTCATTTTCTTGAATTTTAGCTCGCATACTCGCATTTTGCAAGTTCAAAAAAAAGATTGCGAGGGATTTTTTCTGCAACTCAATTTTTTTTTGCCAGTGAAATAAATCAGCAGAAAAAGATGTCACATTCTTTTATTGCATTGTGATTATGCTCAGCTTTCGAGGCGAGTATCATGGTTTATGCTTTTACCTTTGGATCTTATTTTGTTAACATTTTTTCAAAACAGGAAATCTAGATACCACATTATTTCACGGGATCTAAATACACTGCAACTCCTCTATAACGCTACCGGGCACAGCGCTGACTCCATTATAACGCGGGGTCCGCTTGGCTCCCAAAATTTTGGAGGGGGGGGGATTTCGGGTTGCAGATGCTGAAATACGACGTTAATGCTGATTTGGCCGCGATTTTTTCATGCCGTCTTCGGCCCGCTCGAAGAAAAAGGGTTGCACATAAAAATCGATAATTACCCGAAGCCAGGTAAGTTTTTAACACCTTACGTGGACGGTCCTAGTCATTAATGCATTACTTCAGAGGTAATTGCTTTATTGATTGATGACACGCGTAGTGTTTCAATTTTCAAAATCAGTTTGATTGTTTGGTCTTACATTTTGACATTGAGATGATCAATGCCTTAGGTCTTTTATATTTTTTAATCAAAAGAGAATAGGCACGCACCTCGGTATCCTTCAGTTACAAACCATGAAGGTGGTGCGATTAAAATATCAGACTGTTTCACTCTCGGCGTTCTTAATTTTCTTCAGTCCGGGGTAGGACGTGTTCTTAAAGTAATGCGCGAGAAATTGACTTGAGCCTACTATTTATTTCACTTCATAGTTTGCTGGTATCCTGAGCTCGTAGAGGATAGTGGCTTCAAGATAAAAACGCAACAATGTGCTTTGAAAACAATCACTCGTAGTTACGACGTTTTCGCTAAATACAGAAAATACGTGAATTTGAATTGTAAATGTCCCAATATCGGAAGATTCTCATTCGAAACGGGATAGATAATATAAGAGTACCGTTATTTTACCGCATTTCTTTCAATAATCCGAAAATTTAATGCCATCCTGTATGATCAAACACACGGCAAAAAGCTCGTCAACAAATATGAAGTCAAGGTTTTTCGGGTACAGTTTATTTTATTCTGAGGGAGGATAGGTGATCAAAGGTGCCGCCGCCAGATGTTCAGCTATTTTTGGGAGAGTTTTCGGAGTTGACACGTGCCAGACGCGTACCCCGTGAGAATTCTTGCTGACCGATTTTTTTACTCTTGTCGTTATGAAACCAGACATTTCGCCGTCTCGGATTTTTTTCGATTATTATGACCTTCATTTTTACGATTAAAAGTTAGCGGCTACAGAGTTTAATCCAGTTTTGTATACGTGCAACTGGTCGGTTTAAATTCCCGATTCGTAAATGACTAGGTTCAGATAGAGTTCTTTGTTACCGTATTTTTAACAATGGTAAAGAAATTAGACCAAGTCCATTACCGCGAAAGAGGTTCGAAGGTCGATCCACGCGACATTTTCTCAACGCTTCAGTAACCCCAGGTGTTCAACAACTCGTCGGTCTCCAAGGAGACGTCGCTATGCGGAATACTTAGATTTTATCCCTTTTGTCTAAGGATGGAAATATTTACGTCCGTGTAAAACTAAATTTAATTAGATTAATGCCGACGACTATCATAATAATAAAACGTGTCTCGAATAGAAGTTCTAGCTTCTTAATATTGGGAGAAAGAGAACCACAATTTATAGACCTGTAGAAATTTACGGATTATTCAATCCTGATAGACCGGGAAGGTAAGGTTAGGAATTAATTCTCCACACGCCGAATTTCGTCGTTTTCTGCTAAAATCTCGTAACTACAGTTGTTGTTTTTCATTTCCCGACTAGTAACTTGTATAGAATTAAACTTGTTACAGGAATTTTATCACGGATTATCGGGTATTTGGTTCCGATTCCGACGGCGGGGGGGGGGGGGGGGCAGCGTTATAGCATAATAACTCCACTTCTTCCGCTGTTTCATTTCTTGGACCCCACCAACAGCGTTATAATGGAGCTACAGTGTACCTGTAAATTCCAGTATACTGTAGTTATTAGTTAACTCGTCTATTATTAAAATGAAAGAAATCAATTACCATTTCTAAATACTTTTAAAGGATTAAAAAAAATTTATCCGTCACTGACCAAACCAGAAACAAAGGTATGTGATCACTTAATCAACTCTCACAAGGTACTGGCAACAATGTCCTGTACATGTATTTAAGTTTTAGCTTCCGAGCTTTATGTTTTACGTAACTTTTATTGTCTGCATGTTGAAATGAATAAGTTTGAAGTCTTAAAAAAAACCACAAAAACAAACAAAAAAACAGCAGGCAGAAACTAAGCCTTCAATGGAATAAGTTTGCAATCCACCACCCAGTCAAATATTCAAACAAGTCAACCAACCTTCGTAGCTAGTGATAAGAATGCATACGTAAATGAATGCTTCTCCGAGATACAAATATCGATCTCGACCTGAAAAGTAGATTTTCAAGATGTTGTGTTCCCTAACCAATCTCTCCATATGTTAATAGTTTTTAACCTTTTTCATCATACAGGATTAAATCCCTTTCATAATTGCATTAAAATCAAAGGGTTGAAAGCACTGGAAGAGTATTTGTTAGCAACCTCTTTTGATATGGACTAGTCTAAACTTGTGTTATCTGGAAATAAATTTGTTAGATCAACTCAGTTTTCCTTTAAAGGTTTTGGATAAAGTGTAATAAAATTTCATACCTCTATGAAAACAAAAAATATTCTCTTCATCTCTTTAAACATAATAATAAGGTAGCTTAATGAAATTACATATAAACACAACTTCTATTACACTTCTAGAAGGAATTGCATGATTTTTTAGCTTGACAATTCAAAGAATAGGGGGGACTATATTTTTATTAAGTATTTTTTAAGCAATGTTAATGCTCAGAAACTTTTCAGATGTTTTTGTTGCTATCATGTCATCTTCTAGCCAAAGGTTCATTACGATGACTAGTACATTTATTATAATGGAGTTTTAACCCTTTTTGAACTTAGAAAATCTTGGTTAAACCTTACATCTAACTGTCATATATCTTTAATAATTCTCTTTTTACCAATGCTATTGCTTTGAATCTTTCCACATGTTTTTGCAACAATATTATCAGCCTCTAGACACAGATTCAATACTCTGACATTCATTTCAGTGGACATAGAAATTTGGTTAAATTTTACATGCAACTGTCATATATCTTTAATAACTCTCTTTCTACCAATTCTTTTGCTCTGAAACCTTTCACATGCTTTGTCACTATCATATTATCTTCTTGGCAAAGATTCATTTTAAAGATTTTGAAATTTTATATATTCTTTCGTAGAAAACATTGTGGAAAATGAATAAATTGCATGTAACAAGCAATTTCTTTTTTTTGCAGTTTTACCCAAGGTTAATTCTTAAGGGGTATCAGAAAATGTCATTGTGTGGCAATGGGTTAATAGATTTTTAATCTCTATCATATCTACTACTAAGGTATTATGTCTAATGTCGACATGTAATTGTTGTTACTATCGAGCACTCAGAATAGTCAAGGGTTGCTGTTGTTGACAGCTCTTGTTTGCCATCATGTAACCTATTTCATCTTTCTTGTTGATTGGGTCAATTGATGAGATCCTTAAATGTCAGCCATGTGTCAGCCGTCATCCACCATCAACAATCTTTTTTTTTACACAGTTTTATCTTATTCTTCATGAAACTTGTTCATAAAGATGAACCCATTTAGAATTTGGAAGGGTCAATTGGAGAACAGGGGGGAAAGGGGCTTTAATGACACTTTCTGTGTCGACACTCCAGGGGCCAGATTTTTGGTCCAATCTTGATGAAAGATTGTCAAATGATTGTGAGGTTTAAGGATTAACCCAATTAAAAATGGATTTCTATTCTTGAAATAACATCTTTCATTTTATATTTTCAGAAAATAAAGATCATCAGAGAGAAGACATGTGTCCTGATTTCTCCAAATACTTGTATTTTCTGTTTGCTCCAACATTGGTCTATAGAGATACATACCCAAGGTAACAGTCTTGACTAGTTCATGCTCAAATGATATCATTTTTAGTTTCCTCTATCAAAAGGGAGCATTTTGTTTGGGAAAAAAAATATTCCATAAACAAAATGGTGAGCCCACATTTATTTTGTATGCTTGCCCACAGTAGTTCTATGGTCCAAATTATACAAACCAATAAAAAGAAGAAAAATAATCTCTATAGTGCACAAAAGATATGTAGAACATAGCATTGTAATGCTAAACAAGTTTCAACTCCTTGACCCTAGTCCTGCAGAATATTTTCTTCTTTTCAATATTCTTGAAAACTTTGACATAAGTAGATCAACCTTGCGGTCAAAGATTTCTCTAACAACAATAAGCAGATAGTTTAGGCTATGATCAGACTGCATGTCTGTGCAGGCTGATCTTAGTCTATACACCTGGCAAAGCCATTGTCAAAACAGGAATATTCTGGGATCAGCATGACAAGGTTCACATTATAAAGAAGGCTAAATTGTTTTTGCAACAAAGCCTTCAATGCACTCAGACTTGGTTTATATAACCTAATTCCAAACAACTAAATTTTAGACAGGTTCAAAGTAGCAGAAGTAACATCCAATTAAACAAAATTTGTTTTTATAAGACAAATGAAGTGAGGTAGAAAACATTGTGAGAAAAGGAGGAAATGCTTGCTTCAAGCAATTTCTGCTTTTCACAAAATGTTTTCCATAGCTATATACCCATGCCTTTGTTGCACAAAAATGTGAGATTGTTTTGCTAATGGGTTATTGTGTAATCGTCAAACTGAGCACAAATAGACCGAATCACTTTTACAGTTGAAAGTATTGTAGATAAAAATCTTTTGGCCAGTCATTACTGAACTGGAACATTTTCTCCTTTTATCACGATATTCTCACCTTTATGGTATTGTTAAATCTTCTTAATTCATTCTCACATAACCCCTCTTTCTACAGCACTCAACAAAATTATGGTGGAAAGCATTGTGAGAAATGAAGAAATTGCTTGTTACAAATATGTGCTTTTGATTTGCGCCCTGTTTCTTACAACAACATTTTTTAGAGATTGGTGTTTCATATACAGTATTGCACTGCATTATTACCTTCTGCATTTTAAAAATGTGTCTGCTATTTTTTTTAACCTATTACAAGACGAAAAAAGTTTAGACTGGTCTAAATTCAACAAATCAGATGATAATTTATAGGTGATGAAATTCTAATTTTTTCTATCATCTTGAGGGGAAAATACATGTATTGTGAATAATAAAATTTATTTTCAACAATCTTTTTCAAAGCTTTTGTCTTTAGGGGTCTAAAGGAATGGAGTGGGAATGGGTTCAAGTTTTGACTTGTCTTAAATTTATTATCTTTTAAATGGTTTATCACTTTCAGGACAAGTCACATTATCTGGAGTTACGTTGTCAGCAATTTTACCCAGGTGGTGATGGGACTTCTGTATATATACTACATATTTGAGCGGTTTTGTGTACCTGTGTTTCAAAACTTCAACGCAGATCATGTGACTGGGAAGTCATTTCTAGTCTCGGTGTTTGGATGTATGTTACCTGGTACATTGGTTCTTCTTATAGGTTAGTATATAGCAGGTTACCTCAAAACTTTGTAAATACAGCTTACTGTGCTTACCACAACAAAAAGCTTGTATGTATTCTTTGAAAGCCTTAGTTTTATTTCCCTTAACACGATTTGTACAGCAAAAATATCCTACCAAATTTCAGTCACTGAAGTGCATACTTTGTCTTGAGTCACACAGGTAAAATGCCAATGTCACAGATGAACTTTGCTTGTAGTTTATATTAGACATCAAACATAACTAGTTTGTAAATTGCCCTCTGGAACATTTTGTTGAGCATTTAGTTTCATTACTATATAATATGATTTTTAGTTTTCTCTATCAAAACCAAGCATTCTGATATGCCAAAAGAAATTATTCATACCTCCATGAACAAAATTTTGAGCACACCCCTATTTTGTATGCTTGTGTGCAAAATAGTTCCATAGTGTATCAAAATTTGTAAAATATTTTTTCTTTTTACTTGATGTCATCAAATCATAAGAAATGAAGAGAATACTTTTGTTTTCATGGAGGTATGGAGCGAAAAAAATTAATTACACTGTATCAATCCGCAGATTCATACCTGAGTGTGATTAGGTATTTCATGTCATACCTCTATAAAAGCAAGAAATATTCTCTTCATCACTTCAAGGTTCTGCTATCTCTTTAAATATCAAAAAATTGTGTTGTTAGGTATTAGGTTATAAATACTTTTCTATATGTATATATTCCAGGATTTTTCTCCATTTTACACTCATGGTTTAATGCTTTTGCTGAGATGTTGAGATTTGGTGACAGAATGTTTTATAAGGTAATGGCATGTTTTATAAGGTAATAGTATGTTTTATAAGGTAATAGTATGTTTTATAAGGTAATAGTATGTTTTATAAGATAATAGAATGTTTTATAAGGTAATACATGTAGTATGTTTTATAAGGTAATAGTATGTTTTATAAGGTAATAGTATATTTTATAAGGTAATAGTATATATTTTATAAGGTAGTAATCTAATTTTAGATTCGTATATTTGGAATGTGAAAAAGTTCATTACCACTTTGTAAGCTTACTCACAAAGTAGTTCCATATATCTTTCTGTTTTAAGAGGCATACAAACTGACAACATAGGCAGTGCTTTCCTTCAAACTGGCCCCAGCCATAGCGCTGTTGGTAGATTGTAGGGTTCCTGCTCTTGGGATCTCATTCTCACACAATCATGCTTTTTGACACCCCTGAGAAAAATAATCTTTTGAAAATAATGTGGAAATGAAAAAATTGCTTGTAACAAGCAGTTTCTTCATTATCCACAATGTTTTCTACCTTGAGAAAGGTAAATATTTTTAAAATTTCACCAACAAAAAATTGTTTTATTTTCTTTTACTGTGTTGAGTCATTTCTTGAGGGAAGTAAAAAAGTGGAATCATGTGGGTATTGATCAAATCTCTGTTTTCTCTGACATCACTAATGATGCTGTATTAAAAGACAGATGTTAATTTATTTTTCACAGGATTGGTGGAATACAACCTCTTTTTCCAGTTATTACAGAACTTGGAATATTGTGGTCCATGATTGGCTCTATACATATGTATACAGAGATTTTCATAAGGTATGAGATGTTGACTGTCCTAATTTGGAAGAACGTCTAGCAAATTATTCATTTAGACTAGAAATGAATTTTGAACTCTGATATTTTGTCAAAGCATCTTTGTTGGTTTGACAGCTTAATCCATTACCTGATGACAAAAGTTAAGACTAGTCCAATTTTAGAGAAGTTGCAGATGATATGTCAAACTGGCCTAATTGCCAAATAAGGTTGAAAATATTGTGAGAAAGTGATAAAAGCAAATTCTCATCTTCTCACTAATTTTTACATGATAGTTCTTCAGGGCATCAAAAAGCAGAACTGTGTGGTAATGGGTCAAACATCGTAATTACAGCTTATTGAAGCTGCAGTTGTAACATTAAGATTGCAAACCAACTACATGTATATGCGTATTGCATTAGCATTATGTTCTTGGCCAAAAATGTGCAATGTAACATTGTTTGACATCTGAGTGAAACTGACTGGTCTTGGGTCAGTTGGTGTGGCTAGTGATTGGTCAATGTCATAAGTGCTTGGGGCTAGAAAAGTCAGTTGACTTTGCCAGCAGAGTCAGTGGACTTTGCCAGCAGAGTCAGTTGACTTTGCAAGCAGAGTAGTGGGTTTTGCCAGCAGAGTCATTAGGTTTTGCCAGTAAAGACAGAGGATTTTGCCAGCAGAGTCAGTGGGTTTTTCCAGCAGAGTCACTGGGTTTTTCCAGCAGAGTCAGTGGGCAGGGCCAGCAGAGTCAGTGGGTTTTTCCAGCAGAGACAGTGTGCAGGGCCAGCAGAGTCAGTGGGCAGGGCCAGCAGAGTCAGTGGGCAGGGCAAGCAGAGTCAGGGGGTTTTTCCAGCAGAGTCAGTGGGCAGAGCAAGCAGAGTCAGTGGGTAGGGCAAGCAGAGTCAGTGAGTTTTTCCAGCAGAGTCAGTGGGTAGAGCAAGCAGAGTCAGTGGGTAGGGCAAGCAGAGTCAGTGGGTTTTCCCAGCAGAGTCAGTGGGTTTTCTTATCAGAGTCAGGGCCAGCAGAATTAATGGGCAGGGCCAGCAGAGTCAGTGGGCAGGGCCAGTAGAGTCAGTGGGCAGGGCCAGTAGAGTCAGTTGGCAGGGCCAGTAGAGTCAGTTGGCAGGGCCAGCAGAGTCAGTTAGCAGGGCCATTTGAGTCAGTGGGCAGGGCCAGTACTCAGTGGGCAGGGCAAGTTGAGTCAGTGGGCAGGGCCAGTAGAGTCAGTGGGCAGGGCCAGTAGTCAGTGGGCAGGGCCAGCAGAGTCAGTGGGCAGGGCCAGTAGAGTCGGTGGGCAGGGCCAGTAGTCAGTTCGCAGGGCCAGCAGAGTCAGTGGACAGGGCCAATAGAGTCAGTGGGCAGGGCCAGTAGATGCATAGGGCAGGGCCAGTAGTCAGTGGGCAGGGTCAGTCGAGTCAATGGGCAGGGTCAGTAGAGTCGGTGGGCAGGTTAAGTAGAGGCAGTGGGCAGGGCCAGTACTCTGTGGGCAGGGCCATTAGAGTCGTAGAGCAGGGCCAGTAGAGTCAGTGGGCAGGGCCAGCAGAGTCAGTGGGCAGGGCAAGCAGAGTCAGGGGGTTTTTCCAGCAGAGTCAGTGGGCAGAGCAAGCAGAGTCAGTGGGCTGGGTCAGTAGAGTCAGTGGGCAGGGCCAGTAGTCAGTGGGCAGGGTCAGTAGAGTCAATGGGCAGGGTCAGTAGAGTCGGTGGGCAGGGCCAGTAGAGTCAGTTGGCAGGGCCAGCAGATTCAGTTGGCAGGGCCAGCAGAGTCAGTGGGCAGGGCCAGTAGAGTCAGTGGGCAGGGCCAGTAGAGTCAGTGGGCAGGGCCAGTAGTCAGTGGGCAGGGTCAGTAGAGTTGGTGTCAGGGTCAGTAGAGTCAGTTGGCAGGGCCAGTAGAGTCAGTTGGCAGGGCCAGCAGAGTCAGTTGGCAGGGCCAGTAGAGTCAGTGGGCAGGGCCAGTAGAGTCAGTGGGCAGGGCCAGTACTCAGTGGGCAGGGCAAGTTGAGTCAGTGGGCAGGGCCATTAGAGTCAGTGGGCAGAGCCAGTAGAGTCAGTGGGCAGGGCAAGCAGAGTCAGTGGGCAGGGCCAGAAGAGTCGGTGGGCAGGTCCAGTAGTCAGTTGGCAGGGCCAGCAGAGTCAGTGGACAGGGCCAATAGAGTCAGTGGGCAGGGCCAGTAGATGCATAGGGCAGGGCCAGTAGTCAGTGGGCAGGGCAAGCAGAGTCAATGGGCAGGGTCAGTAGAGTCGGTGGGCAGGGCAAGTAGAGTCAGTGGGCAGGGCCAGTAGAGTCAGTGGGCAGGGCAAGTTGAGTCAGTGGGCAGGGCCAGTAGAGTCGGTGAGCAGGGCCAGTAGAGTCAGTGGGCAGGGCCAGCAGAGTCAGTGGACAGGGCCAGTAGAGTCGGTGGGCAGGGCCAGTAGTCAGTTCGCAGGGCCAGCAGAGTCAGTGGACAGGGCCAATAGAGTCAGTGGGCAGGGCCAGTAGATGCATAGGGCAGGGCCAGTAGTCAGTGGGCAGGGTCAGTCGAGTCAATGGGCAGGGTCAGTAGAGTCGGTGGGCAGGGCAAGTAGAGTCAGTGGGCAGGGTCAGTAGAGTCAGTGGGCAGGGCCAATACTCTGTGGGCAGGGCCAGTAGAGTCGGTGAGCAGGGCCAGTTGAGTCAGTGGGCAGGGCCAGCAGAGTCAGTGGGCAGGGCCAGTAGAGTCAGTGGGCAGGGCCAGTAGTCAGTTGGCAGGGCCAGCAGAGTCAGTGGACAGGGCCAGTAGAGTCAGTGGGCAGGGTCAGTAGAGTCAGTGGGCAGGGCCAGTAGTCAGTGGGCAGGGTCAAAAGAGTCAATGGGCAGGGTCAGTAGAGTCGGTGGGCAGGGCAAGTAGAGTCAGTGGGCAGGGTCAGTAGAGTCGGTGGGCAGGGCCAGTAGAGTCAGTTGGCAGGGCCAGCAGAGTCAGTTGGCAGGGCCAGCAGAGTCAGTGGGCAGGGCCAGTAGAGTCAGTGGGCAGGGTCAGTAGAGTCGGTGGGCAGGGTCAGTAGAGTCAGTGGGCAGGGCCAGTAGTCAGTGGGCAGGGCAAGCAATCAGTCATTTTCCTATAATACAGTTGTCAAGAAGTGTCATGTGAACAATGTTAACCAATTCCTACACGGTAACACTCTTTGATGCCAACAAGAAAAACAATTTGAAAAACTTTGCATAAAATGAAGATCCATAAAGTTGAAAAATTCTAAAATTTGATAACCTTTGAATTGTTGTCTGCAAATCATTTCAATTTGGACCAGTCAAAATTTTGCCATCTGGTATTGGATTAACCCTTTCTGTTTTGTAATATATTAGACCAGCCCAAATTGAAAGAGGTTGCAGACAACAATAAAAATTGGATGAAATTTGAAATGCATCCATCCTATAGGGTATGAAATATTTTGGAAAAAGAAGAAATTTCCTGTTATCTTCTTTCCCACAATACTTTCTCAGGTATAAAAAACACGTTATATAAACCAGGGATTGTACAGGAAAGGGTTAAAGTAGTTATAATAACTATTTTTTGACTATCATTTCAGCTCCTCGGTCCACAGTACAGAGGTTTATCAATGGCCTGTGTGTTTTTGATCTCTGCTGTTTTCCATGAATATGTGATAATTATGGCGCTGGGCTTCTTTTATCCAGTATTATTTGTGATGTTTATGGGAGCTGGTTGTAAGTGTCAAGTAGTATTCTGCAATTATGTCAAAAGAGACTATCTGACAGTTTTTATCCCCTGCCATTTTGGCAAAGGGGATATAGTAATGGTCTTCGTCCATCCTTCCATCCTTCCATCCTTCCATCCTTCCATCCTTCCGTCACAAAACTTGTACGGAGCATATCTCTGAAAGTATAATTGCTATCAACTTGAAACTTCATAGGTCGATAGATCTCATTGAGGAGAAGTGCAGTGCACAAGAACCACAACTCTTGCTTGCATAATTTTTTAGTTATTGCCCTTTGTTGTTTTAAACACTTACATTTTGTCCGGGTCATATCGCTGAAAGTATAATTGCTATTAATTTGAAATTTCATAGGTGGATAGATCTTATTGAGGAGAAGTCCAGTTCACAAGAACCACAACTCTTGCTTGCATAAATTGGAGTTATTTCTTCAGTTTACTTTCAAGCTTTTATGGTGGGGGATGGCCTTGTCGGACATGGCTCTTGTTCCTTCAAACATTTGAAAAAACATAATATTCACTACAGCCTAACCCATTTTGACACAATCCTGCCTCTTGATGCCCCTCAAGAAAAATGCTTTGGAAAAACATTGTAGAAAATGAAGAAATTGCTTGTTACAAGCAATTTCTTCATTATCCAAAATGTTTTCTAAACCAAAGTATGAAAATTTTAAAAATTTTATCACTTAAAAATTAATCTCTACATCTCCTTCCAATGTTGGCCAGTGTAAAACTTTATCGTCTAGTAAATTGCTTACCAAAGTCATATTTTAATTAATTACATCAGAATTTTGATTATTTAATTTTTGATAGAAATTCAACTGAGAATAACATTGCTCGTAACAAGCATTTTCTACTTTCCTTACAATTATTTCTATTTAATATGGCCCTTTATTCTCAATTTCGGTCAATTTCAGTTGTTGTCTGCAACCTCTTTCAATTACGACCAGTCTGGAATTTTGTCATATTTTAATGATTATATTTTTGGGTTAGTAAACATGATTAAAGGAGAGATTGTTTGTGACAAGCATTTTTGCTGTATCTTGCAGTGTTTTCCATGATAACTTTTTTTTCATTGCATGAAAATGCTTGATCAGTTTAAACAAGCAGACAGAGAAATTATGTTATACTCTGACCTATCAAGTATTTAAAACATGAATGTACATTATATACAGTTAGAGAGAATGCCATACTTCTTTTGAAAGTCACTAGTGCAAATTTTTTAATTAAATCAGTTTACTGTCTGTCCAAGCTTAGAGCTTTCACATTTCTGGGATGGTTTCCAGCTTCCAGAGGACTTGTATTTCATTTAACCCATTCCGAAACTGTAACACTTTTTGATGCCCATGAAGAAAACACAATTGGGAAAACAATGTGTAATATGAAAAAAATGCTTGTCACAAGCAATTTCTTTGTTTCCAAATGTGTTCTACCCAGGAGGTTGAAAAAATCTCAAATTTCATATATCTTAAATTGTCATCTGCAACTCCTTTCAATTTGGACCTGTCTAAACTTTGCTTTCTGGTAATGGATTAAGGGATGAAGAGAGAATTTTTGTTTTCATCGAGGTAAGAAATGAAAAAAAATGATCACACTTATAATGTATGAATGGCAGATTCACACTTGACTATAATTAGTTGTTCATTTCATACCATGAAAAAAAAATATCTTCATATCTTATAATTTTATTACATCAATACATGAAAAAACAAAAATATTTTACAAATTTTGATACATTTTTATGGAGCTTATTTTGTGCGCAAGCATACAAAATAGCTACATGCTCAAAATTTGGTTCATAGAGGTATAACTTTTTTTCAGCCAATCAGAATGCTCAGTTTTGATAGACAAAATTGATGATTAAATTTCATATTTTAATTAATTTCAGTTGGTTTCATCTTTGTAAAGGGTAAAGCCCGAAGTTGGAACATATTTTTATGGCTAGCCCTGTTCATGGGGATGGGTCTGCTAATGTGTTTATACAGTATGGAGTGGTTTGCTCGACAGAACTGTCCAGAAAATTATGTAAGTAGGTTATATCAATATTCTTATCTAATAAATAGTGCTGTTTCACTATTCTAGAGATTTAGTTCAAGTTGTAGTTACAATATTAAGGTCGCCAACCAACCTTTTTACTTTTTTAAGCTCACCTGAACACGAAGTGTTCGTGCTCCCAGGGGCAGAGCCCAAGGGGGATGGGGTTATTAGGTCACCTGATCGAAGGTCATGGTGACCTATTGTGATCATGTTTTGTCCGTCGACGTGCGTCGTGCGTTGTGCATTAACTCTTTACATTTTCGACTTCTTCTTAAGAACCCTCCAAATCAGGAGGGTCTAGAACTTTGATTTTTGGTATACAGTCTTGTGGACCTAAAACAAAATTGTACAAATTATTGCCTCAGGATTAAAATTAACCCTTTCCTGGATGTCACAAATTTAACAAAGGCTTAAATAGTGAAATTTGTAAAAATCTTCTTCTTCTCCTAAACAGGAGGGCCTAGAACTTTGATATTTGGTATACAGCATCCTCTGGTGGAACTCTATCAAGATTGTACAAATTATTGCCTCAGGATTAAAATCAACCCTTTCCCGGATGTCACAAATCTAACATAGGCTTATATAGTGAAAACTTTAAAAATCTTCTTCTCTCAAACAGATAGGCCTAGAGCTTTGATATTTGGTATGTAGCATCATCTGGTGGATCTCTATCAAGATTGTATGAATAATGGCCCTAGGGTCATAATTAGCCCATTCCCCGGACATCATGAATTTTACAAATGGCTCACATAAGGAAAATTGAAAACTCTTCTTCTCCCATATTAAAAGGCTTAGAGCTTTGATATTTAGTATGTAGCATAATTTGGTGGACTTTTATTTGTTTTGTGCTCTTTGGACTCAGGTGACCAATAAGGCCCTATGAGCCTCTTGTTTAGAAATAAAGACAATTTTTAAAAGACATCTCCTCTCAAACCACTAGGCCAATTCAAACCAAATTTGGCTGAATTGTTCCTTAGGTGGTCCCCTTTGAATTTTTTTTAAAGGATTGAAATCCTTTAAAAACTCTGGTTGCCATGGCAACAAAAGCGAAATTTTAAAATAATCTTTAAAAATCTCCTCCTGACCCAGAAGGCGTAGAGCCTGATATATTGCATGAAGCATCAGTATATTGCCCTCTTTCAAAATAGCTAAAATCATGATCCTGGCAGAGCCCAAGGGGTTTATATAGAAACTAAAGAACGTTTTTTAACAACATCTCCCAAACCACTGAGCAAATTTGAACCAAATTTGGCAGAAATGTTCCTTAGGTGGTCCCCTTTAAAAATTGTTAAAAGAATTGAAATCAGTTGAAAGCTCTGGTTGCCATGGCAACAAATATGAAATTTTAAATGATCTTCAAAAATCATCTCCTCCTGACCCAGAAGGGGTAGAGCCTTGATATTTTGCATGAAGCATCAGTATATTTACCTCTTTCAAAATAGCTTAAATCATGATCCTCGGGTTCCCAGGGGTGGAATGTTTTAGGGGGATTATAGACATGAAGGGTCAGTTTATTGACATTTTGAAATTATAATCCATTGAACCAGAAGGAGGAAAAAGTTTTTCCTTCTTTCAAATTTGCCTTAAAGCTTGGAATTTGTAATTTAGACTTTTTGATTCTCAGGTACATAGTCTATTTATGTATAAAGTATGGCCAACTTGTATCATAATCCTAACCTTAACATGGACTGTTGAGAGAAAAAGAGTCTTTATCTCAGGTGGACGCCCCAGGGCCAACAGCCCTCCTGTTGTTACATGTAACTGGCTGTAAATTTTGCAAAATAATTCATTTGATATCTTAGAGTTTGCGGGTTGTGCCAACAATCACTCAATTGACTAGCCTATTACTAATACGCTTTATCACTTTAACAAGAGACTGCAACATGGTTCACAAGTTCTTCTAAACCCATGACCAGATGCCAAACTTTAAATGGCCCAAACTAAAAAAGTTGTGTTGGCATTTCAGAAATTGGGGAATATTTGTTAATGGATTAAGCTATAAAGCTTAAGGCATTCATGATTATATATGTATAATTACTGGATTTTTTTGTACTATGCCTGAAATCTTAAATTTGTTACATCTATTTGGCTCTAATTGTGTCTTTATAGCTCACCTGAGCAAGAAGTGCTCATGTGAGCTATTGTGATCACCCTTTGTCTGGTGTCCGTATGGTGTCTGGCTTCAGTCGTCCGTCTTTAAACAACATCTTCTCCCAAACCATAGGGTCGATTTCAACCAAATTTTGGAAAAATGTTCCTTAGGTGGTCCCCTTCAAAAATAGGAGAAATAATTGAAATCTATTGAAAACTCTAGTTGCCATGGCAATAAATATGAAATTTTAAAATAATCTTTTAAATCTTCTCCTTTTGACCCAGGAGGCATAGAGTCATGATATCTTGCATGAAACATCAGTATTTTGACCTCTTTCAAAATATCTTAAATCTTGACCCGTGAGCCCCAAAGGGCTGAGCCCTAGGGAGGGGTTTGTTTGTTTGTTTGAATGGGGTTTAACACCGCTCTCAACAATCTTTCAGTTATATCGCGGCGGCTGGAGCACCTAACAATGGATTCCTGGTATTCCTCACACCAGTATCGCCATTACAACCTAGCCTTCAGCTGCTATCCCACATAGGTCTACGATTATGGACCCGTTGGTGGGAGACAAATAGTCGGAAAGGATATATAGAAATAAAGAATGATTTTTAAACAACATCTCCTCCCTAACCAATTGGCCAATTTGAATCAAATTTGGCAAATCAAAATAGCTAAAATCATGATCCTGGGATAACCAGGCCCAAGGGGGGATGGGTTTATATAGAAATCAAGTATAATTTTTAACGACATATCCTCCCAAATGACTGGGCCTGTTTGATCCAAATTTGGCAAAAATTTTCCTTAGGTGGTCCGCTTTGAAAATAGCTAAAAAATTGAAATCCATTGAAAATTCTGGTTGTCATGGCAACAAGTGTAACTTTAGAATAATCTTAAAAAATCTTCTTCTCCTGACCCAAAAGGCAAAGGCACATGATATTTTGCATCAGTATATTGACCTCTTTCAAAATAGCTAAAATCATGATCCTGGGTCCCAAGTAGCAGAGCCCCTGGGGGAAGGGGGTATAAAGAAATAAAGAACCATTTTTTTAGACAACATCTCCTCCCAAACCACTGTGCTAATTTGAACCAAATTTAGTAGAAATGTTCCTTAGGTTGTCCCATCTAAAAATAGATATAAGAATTGAAATCTGTTAAAAACTCTGGTTGCCATGGCAACAAAAGTGAAATTTTAGATAATCTTAAAAATCTTCATCTCCTGACCCAGAAGGCACAGAGCCTTAATATCTTGCATGAAGCGTCAGTTCATTGACTTCTTCCATATTTCTGAAATTACAACCCATAGATTTAGAGAGAGGAAAAAATGTTCTCCTTTCAAATTAGTTCTAAAGCCTTGGAATTTTTCTTAAGACTTATATGTACGAAGTATGTCCCACATGTATCATATTCCTATCCTTAATGTAAATTCAGACTGTTTAAAGAAAAAGAGCTTTTATCTCAGTTGAGCGCCTCAGGGCCAACAGCCCTCTTGTTAATACTTTAACCCATTCCAACTCAATCCCTCTTTTTTATGCCCCTCAACAAAACAGTTTTAGAAAACATTGTGGAAAATGAAGAAATTGCTTGTTACAAGCAATTTCTTCATTTTCCACATTGCTTGTTACAAGCAATTTCTTCATTTTCCACAATGTTTTCTATCCCAAAAGATGGAAAAATTAAAATTCCACCAACTTGAAATTGTTGTCTGCAGCTTCTCTCAATTTGGACCAGTCTAAAATTTTGTTGTGTGGGAATGGGTTAACTAGCAGATAACTCAGGTGAGGGATGTAGGACCGTCATGGTCCACTTGTTACAGGTCAAGGCTATGTTTTGCAAGTCTGAGATGGGGCCTTGTTAGCCTCACCATCTGAAGGCCAACAGGACTAATGTCATAGCGTTGTGTATAATGTATCTGGGAACCTCAGAAACTGCTAGTTTGGTTTTAGAGCTTTTGTTGTTCACGTTTACCCATTCCATTATCCCCCCCCTTCTCACACTTTCCAGAAGAAGGTATGGGAAAACATTTATGAAATTGAAGAAAGAAGGACCAATTAATCTTATATTACTGCATACAATTATCCTCTGTGTAATACAAGGCAAAAGTAATGAATTAGCCCTATCCTGTTTTTCAAAATTTTAGTCTTGGCCAATTTGAAAGTAAGTTGCAGACGATATTTGAAAGTAAGAGCAATTTTTATTTTCCAGGATGATTTTCTAGATTACCTCATTCCGAGATCTTGGACCTGTGATTTTGATGCCATTAAATCTGAAATCTGAAGATTAGGAAAAGAGCAAACTACAAGATTCTAGATACATATACCATGGTCTTTTTAACTCATTACCAGATAAGATATTTTTGACTGGTTCAAATTCAAATAAGGTGCAGATGACAATGTTTAGTTGATGAATTTTTTTTTAAAATCTTTGTCTTTTGTGGTAGAAAACATTGCTGATAATGAAGAAATTGCTTGTAACAAAGAATTTCTTCATTATTGACGATGTTTTCATAAAGATTTTTTCTTTGGGCGTTTAAAAATGTTTTTGTATTGGAGAGGGTTAAGCCCATAATAAAAAGATTTGGAGCATTTCGTTTTACTGTTGTCTGTCGGTCCACAAATCTATATATAGAAACTTAATTTTTTAATCTCAGCTGTTTCCATATTATTAGTACATTGTATTATAGCTTAAGCATAATCATTGTTGGCTGCAACAGCATGGTATTAATTTTTGTCAGCATTTTTGTGCAAAGGCCAAGGCATTTTGTGTTATATCTGAAACTTAAGTCTGGTCCTCATATATCAGCGGCTATTACATCTTGTTCACAGACTCTTATTGTATACCTTGATAGAAGTTCTGCATTTCACTTTGTTCAGGTTTATTTTCCAAAGGTCAAAGCCTCAGATTGATTGAATGGTGTTTCATGACACTTTTAACAGTATTTCAGTCATATTGCAGTGGCTGTAGCACCTAACCATGGAATCCTGGTATTCCTTATACCAGTACTACCAAAACATCCTTTCAAAGCCTCCAGCTGCTCATCCCACTTAAGTTTACGATTATCTACCTATTGGTGGACCTATTGGTGGGAGTCAAATATTTGGAAGGATATTAGGATACTTAGGAATTTTATGGACTACCTCTGCTTTATAGCCACGACCTTCAAGGTCTTACAGTGACCTTCATCTAAGAATTTGAAAGATGAAGTGACCTTCTTCTTTGAACTTTCAACTTCTAAGAAGGTCACTGTAAAAAAGTTGAATTTTTTATCTGTTGACTATCCATGAACTGCAACATATGGTTGGTTGCTGTATGCAGTGCTCTTGTTAAAGTTCTCATTGCTTTTCAAGATACAAGATTCATATTTTGTTTGTATGTAAATGTTATTGATATGCATCCAATGAGAATCATGTGGCAAAGGTCGAAAACAAAAGTATGACCTTTTTCCTCTATAATTCCTAAATAAAAAAAACCTCATATATCTGATTATTTTGTGACGGTTTCAGGGGAGTTAATGTACAATTTCAAGTCAGTTTAAGATACAAGGCTCATATTCGACAAAATCACAGCTCTGATTTATATCCAACTAAGGTCAAAGTTGTCTGTCATGGTCGTAGGTTGCGTGTGCAGTGGTGTTTCATAAAACATACTTTGTTTCTTATTATATTACTTTTATTCTTTGAAAATAGTTTGTAGAAAAAAATGGAAACAAAAACCCTAGTAAAATCATGTTTGCAGAGTCAGCAGTTATTCGGAAGCTGTCTTAAGTGATAGAAATTTTCCACTTGCATTTTGTTCTTTTCCCTCAATGTTTTTTTTCTGTCAAACTTTTTGGGTCACCTGACCGAAGGTCATGGTGACCTATTGCGATTGTGTTTTGTCCGTCGTCGTGCGTTGTGCATTGTTAACTTTTTACATTTTTGACTTCTTCTTAAGAACCCTTGAATGGATTTCAACCAAACTTGGCAGGAAGCATCCTTATGGGAAGGCACTTCAGATTTGAACACGTCATGGAGTTATCTCCCCTTGGGGCCAAAAAGGGTACATCTTTAAAAATCTTCTTGTCATGAACCAGTTGTCAGATTAGATTCACATTTGGTATTTAGAGTCTTTTGGGCAAGGACTATCAAGTCTGTACAAGAAAAAAAAATCTGTCCAGAAATGGCTGTGCTGAGGGGGGGGGGGGTACATAAGCTTACATAGTGACAACTTTCAAAATCTTTTTCTACCAAACTAAAAGACTTACAGTTCTGGTATGAAGCGTCATCTAGTGGACCTCTATCAATATTGTATGGATTATAACTCCAGGGTCAAAATTAGCCAGTTCCCGGACACCACAAGTTTAGAATAGGCTTATATAGTGAAAATTTCAGAAATCTTATTCTCCCAAACTAGAGGGCCTAGAGCTTTTATATTTAATACGTAGCATCATCTGGTGAATTTCTATCAAGATTGTAGAAATCATGGCCCCAGAGACAGAATTAGCCCATTCCAGGACGTCACAAGTTTTAGAAAGGGCTTATGTAGTGAAAATTTCAAAAATCTTCTTCTCCCTAACTAGAGGGCCTTAACTTTGATATTTGGTATGTAGCATCATCTGGTGAATTTCTATCAAGATTGTATAAATCAGGGCTCCAGAGACAGAAATAGCCCATTCCCGAATGTCACAAGTATTACAAAGGGCTTATATAGAGAAATTTTTGAAAAATCTTCTTCTCCCAAACAGGAGGGCCTAACTTTGATATTTGGTATACAACATCCTCTTGTGGACCTCTATCAAGATTATACAAATTATTGCCTCAAGATTAAAATTAGCCCATTCCTGGACGTCACAAGTTTTACCAAGGGCTTATATAGTGAAATTTCTAAAAATCTTCTTCTCCCAAAAAGGAGGGCCTAAAACTTTGATATTTGGTATACAGCATCCTCTTGTGGACCTCTATCAAGATTATACAAATTATTGCCTCAAGATTGAAATTAGCCCATTCCTGGATGTCACAAATTTATCATAGGCTTATATAGTGAAGCATTAAAGATTTTATTCTCTAAAACAGAATGGCCTAGAGCTTTGATAGTAGTATGTAGCTTCATCTTGTGAATCTCTATCAATATTGTATGAATTATGGCCCAAGGGCATAATTAGCTCTCTCCCGGACATCACAAATTTTACATAGGGCTTATATAGTGAAAATTTAAAACTCTTCTTCTCCCAAACAAGAGGTCCTAGAGCTTTAATGTTTTGTTTGTAGCATCACCTGATGGACCACCATCAAGATTGTATAAATTATGGCCCCAGGGTCAGAATTAGCCTGTTCCAAGATAGACTTGTTTAGTGAAAACTTTCAAAAATCTTTTTCTCCCAAACTAAAAGGTTCAGAGCTTTGTTATTTATTATGTAGCATAATCTGGTGGACTTCTATTTCTTTTTGTGCTCTTTGGACTCAGTTGACCGATAAGGCCCTATGGGCCTTTTGTTTTAAGCTATTTTTAGATTTTCTTATTCAAATTTGATTCTTAATTTGCTCTTTCCTGATTGGCCCCATAATACAAATATAATTGACATTACACAAAAGCTTTATTAATGTTCTGCAAGTTCAAATGCAATCTTCAATTTACTTATTTAGCAACTTTTCAATGACCCCAAATGGCAAACTATCGATGGAAAAGAGATTTTGATGTTTTGTATTACCTTTGCTGTTTTTGGAGAAAGCCTGAGTGATTGCGATGGCTATGTTGTTATTTGCATTAGCGTCGTCATTTGTAAACTTAGACATTTTGTAATATCTCTGGTCTTATTGAACTCATATTCACTATCAAAAGAGCAATATATAACAACAAAAGGGATAACTCTAAATGCATCTTTTAACAAATTATCCCCCTTTTTTCAACTTCACCCACTATGATTCTATCAAGCAGTTAAACAGCAGATTCTGGTGACCACACCCAGGTGAGTTTTGACATGCAGGTGGTACTTGTATGAATATTGATTGATGTAAACTTGTCTTGTTTTGAAACTTTGTTCATCTTTGTCCAGCTTGCTTTGTCTTTTGAATACTTTAACCCTTTCCTGTTTTTCAAAATTTTAGACCTGTCCAAATTCAAAGGATCTGCAGACAAAAATTCAAAGTTGATGTAATTTGATAAATAACCAATTAGTAGGGTAGAAATATTGTGGAAAAAGAAGAAATTGCTTGTCACAAGCAATTTCTTCTTTTTTCACAATGTTTTCTCATTTATAAAAGCACAGAGATGTAAAAACAAGGGATTGAACAGGAAAGGGTTAACCTATTTCAACACAAACCAACTCTCAAAAATTATAGATAGATAGATATACTTTATATCTAACCCATTCCTAGTCAATTCTACCACCCCAACCCCATCCCCCCTCAAAGAAAGAAAAATAGAAAACATATTTGAAAATGAAGGAATTTCTTGTTATAAGCAATTTCAACAATGTTTTCTACAACAGAAGACAAAGATTTTAAAATGTCATCAACTATAATTTGTCATCTGCAGCTTCTTTAGATTGGGACATATGTAGGATTTTGTTGTCTGGTAATGATTTAAGGAAAACACTGCAGAATCAAAAGAAATTTCTTGTTTCAAGCAATGTCTTCTTTTTCCATAATGTTTCTACCCCAAATAATAATTTTTTTTTTTCAAGAACAGCCAATTCAAATTGTTTTCTGCAACCTCTTTCAACTTGTACCAAACCAAATGTTTAATTTCAATCCACCATAGAAAGGTCAATGTTTTATATTTCACAAAAGTTGAAAATTGCGAAAAATAAAAACCTCTTTCAAATGACTTCATGTTAAGTCTTGAACCATTCCAACACAATCCCTTCTTTTTACGCCCCTCAAAAAAAGCTTTGGAAAACATTGTGGAAAATGAAGAAATTGCTTTTTTACCAAGCAATTTCTTCATTATCCACAATGTTTTATATCAAAAAGACAAAAAAAAAATTAAATTCCATTAGCTTGAAATTGTTGTATGCAGTTTCTTTCAATTTGGACAAGTCTAAGAGTTTTATTCAGTGTGAATGGATTAACACAGTTGTTGTGTACTTCATGTTTTGTATATTGAAAGCTGGTCTTTTGATGTATATATCAAATGATTCTGTGATAGTGTTATAAATCTTGGGGTTCGTGCAAAACTGTTTTAAACACACTTAAAATAGTTTTTCATCAACTCCTTCAAAAGTCCTTTGTATCACAAGTATGATTTTAAAGGATGTTTTCAATTTCTTTTCTGTGGTTTAGTCAATAATATATGAATAAAAAGGATTAAAAAACTAGATCTGTCTTATTGTGCATTATAAATTTGACGAATCACTGTGCAATCAACGGTTTACTTGCCATGCCATCGGAGCTCTGATAGAAATTTCCACTTCGATATAAGCAATGTTATATTTCAAACTAAATTTTCATTGTTATGTTACAATAAAGTGAAAAGTTTGGTTGGAAACCTTACCTTCAAAGAGATTTTGATCAGTTAAAAATTCTGGACGAAATGGGCCTAATATTGTAAGGCTTATTAAATGGGAAGTAATACATTCAGCTGACTTAGTTAACTACATGTTCATGTATAATGCATTTCAGCTTTCCTTTGTACCTTTTCTAGACTGAAATATTTTGCACATTAATTTTTTCATTTGTTTTGAAAGAAAGATTTATTATTATCCCATAGCCCTTTACCAGTTGACAAAACTTGAGATCGATCCAAATTGCAAGAAAGTGCATTTGACAATTTCAAACTTTTGACAGTTAGAAATTATTTGTCTTTTAGAGCAGATGGTATTGTGGACAATAATCAAATATGCTTGCCTTAAGCCATTCCAAGAATTTTAGACTGGTCCAAAATTGATAAAAAAAAAAAAAGCTGCAAGTTGATTGAATTTTAAATCTCTATAGAAACAAGCAATTTCTTCATTTTCAATGATGTTTTCCCAAGTTGTTTTGTAATGGAGCATGAAAGGCGGGTTAAGCAATTTTCATTTTCGATCATTTTTTTTTTTGAAGATCATGAAAAAAGCTGGATTGATTTGGAATTGGTTAAATTCAGGTCTGTGGAGCGATACCGGCGCTCAAGCGCCTCTAGTTTACATCATACATGGTCACATTGAAAGAAAATGCAACCATTTGAAAATCTATATTAATGTATTTTAGATCTTTTTCAAGGAAAGCTTTGACCAGTGTCAAAATAAAATCCCTTTCAGAATTACATTAAAATGTTTAGAGTTCTTAGTCTGAAGGGTTGAAGTTCACACTTGCAGGTCAATTATTTGGTTGGGCTACCATGCGTCGGTTCTTCAAAATTCTGATTCCTGTTCGGTTTTCTACAAGCTAACGAGTGAAGGCATATCGAGATAATTTTTTTCTCGAATAGTTAGACAAGAAGAACGTTCGCCAAAGTTGCTTCGACAAGATGAGGCTATTAATTGATTCCCGATTTATCTTCAAGAATGTTTGTGTAAGAATTGCGTTTACCTTGGAAACAAAACAAGGGGAGTAACAATCGTAGCCTCTCATTCTACAATTTTAATTAAAACTTTTCATAAACAACCACTTATTTTCGCTATTTGAAAATTTTCATGCGAGTGAAAAACGTGGGAAAAGAAGAAATTTCTTGTCATAAACAATTTCTTCTTTTTCAATAATGCTTGATACTCTTTAAACTGGTAATTTGTTTTCTCTCAGTTTGTTTTGTTCTCTGCAACCTCTTTCGATTTAGATCAGTCGAAAATTCTGACATCTGGCAAAGAGTTTACTTCCTCCCCATAACCCAAGGCATCGAGCTAAGTAATTCTTAAAGGAAAATTCAGTTGGATTAAGTCCTTTTATTAGTCATTAGTCTGACCATAAACAATTAATGCTTTCCAAACTTGAATAGAATTTACTTCCATCTGAAAGGCTTGAAATGGACAGGATGCTACTCGCCCAAATTCATTCTGACCAGGTAGTTTGTCGGGCATTGTAATCCGGACACTGTATTGCGATATTTGAGGGAAGACATTTCGCTTAGGAAGAAAACAAAATAAGCTGCAGTTGCGACTTTTTGGTTGTCCATCGACGAAACTATTAACCTAAGAATGTACTTCTCGGTATATTGAAACAGGCATTGGACGTTGAACATCGACAATATTGTGAAACATTCATTTCGGTTTAAAGAATTAAATGTCGTTTCTACAGCTTATTCAAGCTATAGCTACGACCTTTGAGTCACAAACCAATAAATTTTACATTTTTGTTACATGTTACTGGGTATGGACTTTGCAAAATAACCACGGTAAATATCGGTTCCGTGGGAAGGGGGCAGCGATCATTAGTTAACACATTCCAACACAAGAACATTTTAGACTGGTCAAAATTGAAAGAAGCTGCAGACGACAATTTCAAGTTTATGGAATTTCAATTTTTTGTTTGTCTTTTGGGATAGAAAACATTGTGGATAATGAAGAAATTGCTTGTTACAAGCAATTTCTTCATTGTCCACAATGTTTTCCAAAGCTTTTTTCTTGTGGGGCGTAAAAAGGAGGGCTTGAGTTGGAATGGGTTAACACACACATCGATTATTCTACACTGCATATCAAGGTAAATGAAAATTTACAATGAACTGGCAACTTCACGTGTTATATATAAATTTTACTGAATAATATTTACACTATTGCTGCCTTGGATGAAAAATCTGATAAGAAAACGTATTAGACTATATATAAGAAAACATATTACTCCCTGGCCTAGCAGTAAGTACGCGAAATACATCGGGTCAGCGTTATCCATCAAATATCCGTATAAAATCGGGGCCACAGAATTGAAAGCCGCGGCACCCACAGAGTAGACGCCAGCTATTTTGCCAGTTACCTTTAATATACTTTCTGCGGTCCACGTAAAAATACACGGATATATCGAAGACATGCAGAGCCCAGAAGCGGCGGTAAATACCCATATAAGGACAGTGACTTTGTAATGGGCTGCGATAAGGAAACCAATGAACGCAGCTGTTAACGATAAGACGTATGAGACAATCATCGTCGATGGCTTTAGAAGCTTGGATATCCCAATACTGATAAAGCGGCCAGCTGAAAATGCGCCCCAAAATAACGAAGAAAGATGTAATGAATCTGCTTTGGTCCAGTTCTGATAGTCAACCACAAAAGATGAAAGTAGTCCGGAAAACCGACCCTCGGCGCAGGCATAAATACCTATCAACAACGTGAGCAATGCAACAAATAGAATTTTCTGATTGGTTGAAAATTCTGGAAGTGTATCATGTGACGTTTCCTTTTCCTCGTTTTGGTCTCCGTCCGTACAATCGATTCTTGACTGTTCTTTTCGTAAGAAAATGTGGGTCAGGAGAAACGGAAGAGCCGATGTTATTGATACGATGGCACCGATGAGATATGCATACTGTACGTGTGTTTGTCCGTACACCTCCTCGCACTCAGTTGTAATTATAGATACAATTGTTGTCACTTCAGTAGTGTAATCAGAGTTCGCAACTGTTGTTGATGTGTTTTGTTGATCGGGATTACCAAAGCACTGTTTCTCAGCTACAAAAGGTTCAGCTGTGAAAGGACTTATAATTCCTCCAAAACTAAAACCAAAGTGAATCGCTTGCATGTATGGCGCGGTGTTTCGTCCCCAAATGGCTGCTACATGAGCGTTTCCTCCTGAATAGATGATAAGCCCATTACAAGACGACGAAATTTGACACATATCCAAATCCAAAAAGGTTGTAAATGACATTTCAAATGTGATATGAAAAAAAAAAAACCCAAAGTGTGGGAAACATTGGAAAAAAAAGAAAAATTTCGTGGCACAATTAATTTACCCCTTTCCTTTAATATGTTTCTAAAGCCTTCCAAACGTGGTACCACACAATTCCGCATTTTAACCCAATGAAGAAATGTTAAATGCATTTTAGTTAGTTTAGCAAATGACCAAACGCCGGCCCCGCCCACTGACTTCCCAGGCCACGCCCATTAATTCCAAAACGAAGGTCTGCTTCGATTTTTGACGGCGTTATTTTGGCAAAATTTATTGCCAGTAGCATGTAATAAAAAGTAAAATGGTTGGTTTGGCGACCTAAACATAGTAACTACAACTTGAATAAGCTATAGTTAAAACGTTTATGTCGCAAAACCACCAAAGAAGGTTAGCAAAAAATGGCGCCTATGTCGGAGTTGAACGCTCATGTCCGAACTGAATAAATGATTTGAATGGTCGGTTGATTCCTTGATTGACAGCCGCGATTGGTCAATTTAAACGTCGACCAACCTTTCTACTGCTTGCCCTAAATTTTGAAAAAATAACGCCCTAAAATATCGAAGCGGAACTCCATCTGATTCGAAGGGCGGGGCTAAAAGAGTAAGTTAGCGGGGCCAGCGATTGGTCAATTATTTTAATTTCGGGTCGCATCCATCACATGTCATTTAAAAGAAACCATTTAGGAATTGCCCCCAACAAGTATTTGAATTTCAGATCACAGCAATCACATGTCAGCTAAAAGAAATCATTTAGGAATTGCCCCCAACAAGTATTTGAATTTCAGATCACACCAATCACATGTGAGTTAAAAGAAATCATTTAGGAATTGCCTCCAACAAGTATTTGAATTTCAGATCACACCAATCACATGTCATTTAAAAGAAATCATTCAGGAATTGCCCCCAACAAGTATTTGAATTTCAGATCACACCAACCACATGTCAGTTAAAAGAAATCATTTAGGAAAAATTTAGGAATCCTGCAACTATTTTAATTTCAGATCGGATTTAGCCCAGGTTAGTCGAAGGAGTCGATTTATGTATTGCGTACAGCAATTATTTGAATTTCAAAGCACATCAAACACGGGTAAGACCATTTTAAGGTATTGAGTTAAATTTTGAATTTCAGATTGTATTCAGTACGTGCCACTCAAAAGAGACCATTTTGGTATTAAGTACAGAAAATATTTGAATATCAGATCGGTTTCAGCATATGTCAATCGAAAAAGACCATTTAGGTATTGCACATAACAAATATTGCATCCAGCACCTATTAGTCAAAGTTTCTTATTAAAGTAAAAATGAATACTTTAGTAGAATGACTATTTACCATACAAAAAATCTGTAAAAAGCGGCAAGTTTCGACCATACTCAGACTGCACAGTTCGAACTTTCTAAAATCTACGCGATTCTCAACATCCCATGAATATCCTCATTGGGCGTGCGAAATGTAAGTGCACCGTCCTAAAGGCCAACATCATCATCTGACTAAGTAGTCTGCTATTACAATGAAGTTTATAGTCCGTTGACCTATTACCAGATGACAAAATTTAAGACTAATTTCAAAGAAGTTGCAGAAGATAGTTTTAATTGGTGAAGTTTAAAAAAAAAAGATTTTTGTCCTTTGAGGAAGAAAGATTGTTGATAATGAAGAAATTGCTTGTTACAACAAGCAATTTCTTTATTTTCCACAATGCTTTCCAGAGATCTTTACTTGAGGTTCGTCAGACGGCGTAATTATGTGGGAATGGGTTAAATCTTACCAACGTCGATTCCTCCTGTGAAGATACCATTGAAGAAATAAACAACTAACATTACTGCAAAGTTTTCACACCAGGGAACTATGGCGAACGTAATGGAACACAAAACTATAGTGGCAATTAATAAGGGTAACCGATCGAATCTGAAAGTAAAAATCAAAGCACTGAAAGTACTGATGATGGACGCCTGTGTTGGCATAGTGGCGTGATATTCCCTACTTGGTGTCATATAGATTTATTAATTATTTTTTTTACCTCTTTCCTGTACAAACCTGGGATTTTACGTCACTGTGATGTTTTACTTGAGAAAACATTGTGGAAAAAGAAGGTCACAAGCAATTTCTCCTTTTCCAACAATATTGTTCTACCATGTAGGATGGTATCATTTTAAAGGCACCCGATTTTCATTGTCATCAGCAAAGTCTTCCAATTTGGACCTGTCTAAAATTTGAAAAAAACGTGAAAGGGTGTACAGCTCGGATACACACGAAGTTACCACTGAGTATTTTATAAGTTCACTTTTCATTAGCCGGGAGACAGCAAGTGTTCCTGAAACACCCCGCCGCATTCTGATTTCGAGCCACGGACCTAAGGATTAATAATCCGTTATACAATGGGACCACCGGGCTCTCCAAAATAAAGGCATTTAACATATACCCGTTGTCAATCAAAAAATGATAAACCAATCAAATCGCACATTTAGGCCGGAAGTGCGCTTAGAGCTGTAACATTAGTCGACATTTATGTGAAGCATTTTTGTTCGTTCGTCAACTTAAACGGGGTATTTAGAACCGTTATTCAAACTATAGTAACGACGTTCAGGTCGCCAATCAACAATTTTACAATGATTATTTTCAAATCACACCCAGCAGGTAAGACCATTTTGGTTATTGCGTGGAGTAAAGACTTGAAGTCTTCCACTAGAAACTACTGGTAAGGTTATGACCAAATTCAGCGGCTATGATACTTTTGCCGCCTTTTGTCTGATTCCTTGAAAAAGAAAGAATTGATCGAATGAAAAACATGGCTTTTACGGCGGGTGAAAACTTTGAAAATATTTTGACTGGATTCTAACCGAATTCAACGTGAATAGTCCTTAGGCGACCTTTGTCGGATTCCTTGAAAAACTTAGATCGGACGAAGAACTTAGTTCGGACGGGGCTTATTTCCTTATATTGAATAGATTGATAATTATCTCGCAAAACACAAAGCGGATATCAACCATTGGACTCGGTGAAAAAAAAACAAAAAAAACGACCTATTAAAATTTATGAAATAATTGACCAAATATTGCGTGTTTTATTTGAGGTTAATTAAAGCCATGGCGCGAATAACCATGTTGTATATACAGTTAAACTTGTTTTAATTGACCACTCAAGGGACAGCTATATTGTGGTCTTTTAAAATAATGGTCGCTTAATACATTTATTATGATATAAATGAAGGAACGGTTCGACTGAATATATAAATCAATGCAAGATTCTCATTTCACCGTATGTTGATGGATCTCATTAAACGATTCTAATGATTTAGCTAGAGTCACCTTATTAACCCTTTCCTGGTCAATCCCTGGTTTTTAAGTCCTTGTGGTTTTATAATTGAAAAAACATTGAAGAAAAAGAGGAAATTGCTTTTAACAAGCATTTTTTTTCCTTTTCCACAATATTTTCTACCCTACCGATTGATTTTAATTCAAATTAAATCCACTTTCAATTTTCGTCTGCAAAACCTTTGAATTTGGACAGGTCTAAAATTTTGCAAAACAGGAAAGGGTAAAAACGGATCACTTACCTGTCCAACAGATATCCAAAGATAAGAGCACCCATAGAATATCCTATTGCTCCGTCAGTGAAGATCCACGAGGCCGTGTCGAGGTCTTTATGGATGAGGAGGCGAAGATCCGGAAAAACGGAACCAAAAACGGCGTTGTTCCATCCCTGAAAATGGACTGGACTAGAAGTTCGAAATAGATCGACTATTTAACCCATTCCTACACAGTGACGCTTTTAAACGCCCCCTCAATATGAAAGCTTTTGAAAACATTGTGGAAAATGAATAAATTACTTGTTACAAGTAATTTCTTCATTATCCACAATGTTTTCTTCCCAAAAGACAACGATTTTAAAGACTCCAATACAATATAATTGTCGTCTGTAACTTCCTTGAATTTGGACTGGTCTAAAATTTATCATGTGGGAATGGGGTAAAAGATTGAGAGAATATATTTTTGTTTTCATTGGGGTATGAAAAAACTAATCACACTGTATGAATATGCGAAAAGGAATCATATATAAGTGTGATTAGGTTTTCTTGTGATTGTTTTATACCACAATGAAAATTAAAAATCTTCATTTCTTATAATTGAAAGACATCAAGCCAAAAAAGGAAATATTCGACACATTTTGATACATTTTTTATGGAAATATTTCGAGCACAGGCATACAGCAAATTTTAGTGTTGATTTTATTTGGACTCAATTTTGATGAAACTTGGTATCTGTGTTTGTCAAGTCACAAATATGAAGCCTATTGAAAGTGATAAAATCCATTGCATAACACAAGACAAGGGATCTAAATGACAATTCCTTTCTATATCCTCTATCGGCTATGAAATTGGCTTAATTTAAATGAAACCATACTTTGTTAGATTACAGTACTTTCAGTACTTTGATTTTTAAAAGTACCAATCACCTACATTTTTCTCGGGACACCTTTTTTCGCTTAACTTGTAACATATCGTCGCCTGGAAATATCAAGTTGTACTTACCAGGCATTGGGCGAGCAGAATGGCTTAACTACATCTTGACTAAAGCTGAAGTTGTGACATTGTGCTCGTCCACTTACGATATGAAAGTTACTAGAATTACCGCGAAAATTAATTTTACAGAAATCCAATTTCGTTTCATGTTTCGACACCAAAACACACAGGCGTCAGAAAATTAAGACCAGTGTGTTAATCTATGCTACTTTTATAGCCAAACTAAAAGCTCTTAGTTACAGTCTAAGACCGGAGGCCAGCCGAGTAACATTGTACAACCGTTACTTAAAGTAGTCCACTGGAATACTCAAAGATATACCAGTTATTTAAGTGTTTATGTCTGTCTCGCTTTAATGGGAAAAATAGCTTAAATAAAAAAAAGATTTTAATGAAATTTTTGAACTGCTTAACATTTGACAATTTATGCATCTTAATGAGTCTTCAGGTAAATCGTTCAATTTTTTAATACAAAAAAAATGTGATTCGATTCTTAATCGTAGCCGTGCTGAGCCAGGAATATTTCTGTTTTTGCAGGAGGTATGGAAAAAAACCAGTCTGCACACATGTGCATGCTGATCTTAATCTACACCTACTGCCTGCCCCATTAAGCCACAGTTATTTATAAGATAAATTTTAGGCATAAATGTCAACCAAATATAAGTGCTCCCAGTGCTTTAAGCCCTTTGACTTTTATGCCATTTTGAAAGCGTTTTATCCAGCAAAACAAGGGTTAGTAAAAGGCTAAATTAATTTAATTATCCCATTTTTCCATATTTTTTTTAAAAGTATTCTTTTCCACCAAGAACCATCTAGCTGTTTGTTACATTTTGATGTACATTTATTTCAAAGGGCTACTCTTTATGTCGCTCAGTCAGCCTACGGTCGAGGAAGCGCGTTGGCTTTCTGATTAAGAGGTCCCGAGTACGATTCCCGGCAGCGGCTATCAATCTTTGTTCTTTCAAAAGCCCTCAAATCCGGGGCGAATAACGCTTTTTTCTCCGGAAAGCAGAATCGGATGGTACTAATCTCATTTGGAAGACCTTGTTTCCCAATCACACGGGTCAAGGACGGTACTATAAGGGCCAAAAGACTTACCAAAGTGATAAACATCCAAACTACGAATATTGTATTAAGAAACCGTAGTCGGTAAACTGAATCCGTTCTAATCCGGGTCACAAGTCCACTCGTGCTTTTTGTGTCAACCGATTCATCCATTTTAAACTGCGATGTTTTTCACCCTAACCGGCTTAACAGTATGATATTAGATCAAATACACCGGCGATAATGCGTCCCTCGAAAAAATCGAAACTACGTCCCAGCCCTGTTACCTTTAAAAAATAGCCAAGAACGCTAATTTATCAATAGCACAGACGCCAATTGACTCCGACAGGAAGTTTCACTTCGTAAATTAAGGCGTTATATTGCACAATTTATAGCCAGTAGCATGTAACAAAAATTTAGAATGGCTGGTTGGCGACTTATACCTCGTAAGTCAAGCTTGAATAAGCTGTTATTATGACGTTTAAGTCGCCAAACCAACAAAAAAGTTTAACAAAAATGGCGGCCAATGTTGGAGTTTAAAATTTCTTTCTGCTCAAAATGAACGATTTTATCGGTTGTCTGAATATTTGATTGACAGCCGCGATTAGTCAATTGTCGTTAAATACAAGGGACACAATGTCGCCATATAACCATAATCCATCACACTTCCAGTATTCAAGATAAAACTATTGCGAGAAAAGGCGAAATCGCTTGTAACAAGCAATTTCTCTTTTCCCACAACATTTCAAACTCGATTCCTTTTCAATTAATATTCGCTTTCTCATTTATCCTATTGCCACACAAGCACGCTTTTGGACGCCCCTCAAGAAAACAACTTTTGGAAAATGAAGAAATTTCTTGATACAATTATGAGATTTTTAAAATTCCACCAACTAAACTTTCGTCTGCCACTTTTTTCACTTTTGATTTTCTAAATTTTGCCGTCTAGGAATGGGTTGATTAAGATTATTTAAAGTATGGTTGCACATTAGTCTAACAAAATCAATGTCCTGAAAACAATCAAAATTTAACCGAAAAGTCAGTCAGTCTTTAAAATATTGCAGTCTAATTGTAATGTTCTCAATTCCTTTATATCCACGTCGCGTATTCTAACTACAGAACTATGTTTAAACCTTTACCAGACGACAAAATATTCGACTGGTCCAAAATGAAAGAAGTTACAGACAACGATTTCAAGAAATGAACTGTTTAAAATCTAGGTAGCTCTGGAAACAAAAAAATAATTTCTTCATTTTCAAAATGTAATTTAAAGCTTTTTTATCTAAAGAGGCGTAAAAAAGCGGGATAGATGACAAAACAACCCCCCCAAAAAAAAAAACCAGCAGCTTGATTCTGAAACATTGTAACGGTAGAATATACGGCTTACCGGTTTAACCCATTCACACGCAATTCCCAAAAACAGCTTTGGAAAACATTGTGGAAAATGAAGAAATTGCTTGTATTAAGCAATTTCTTCATTATCCACAATGTTTTCTATGCAAAAAGAAGAAATAATTCAACCAAGTTGAAATTGTCGTCTAAAGCTTCTTTGATTTTGGACCAGTCTAAAATATTATTGTGTGGGAACGGGTTAACAAAATAATGTAATACTCACAAATGATCAATCTGGTTTTTTGTTTGTTTGTTTGTTTGTTTGTTTGTTTGTTTTTGTTTGTTTTTTTAATTGAGTTCAAATTTGATCACGACACTGCATGCAGTGAAGCATCATACTTAGGAAAGAAAACTTTGAGTAAAAAGGACGAAGTTTTGTCAAAGACAGCTCCCATTCTTTTATTTAGCAAAGCGTCAGCTTTGGTAGCTTAATTTAACTGACACAATTTTAAGGTCTTCTCAGAGTTCAATGCGTGCAAACTGACACCGGAGGCTTAACCACTAAATAAATTGAATGCGTACGCCATAAAAAGTAGTTCTTATGTGTTTGAGGTATATTATAAACTCTGCCTCCAAGTTCATCTCCTATGTATTTTTAGCTCACTAGACAACATTGTTTTCAAAATGAGCATCTCAAGAAAAAGGCTTTGGAAAACATCTTGGACACTGAAGAAATTGCTTTCAAGTAATTTCTTCAATGTCCACAATGTTTTCTATGGCCTACAAGGCAAAGATTTTCTAAATTCAAAAAACTTGAAGTTATCATCTGTAACATCTTTCAATTTGAACCAGTCTAAAATTTTATTGTAATGGATTAGCTCATGGGTTCCTTTAATCTCGTTTACTTATCATGATAACCTTTGGCAAAGAAGATTACTTAACGCAACTCAGATTTGCTAGCTTACAGTACTTTCAGTACTTTGATTTCTTAAGACAAAGAGATACTGCTTTATTACAGGAAAGAGTTAAATCGGACGATGACTTAATCACATCTTGTACCTAATGCATGTTCTAGTTGCTATATAAATAGATATGCGAATTATCGTCTTAAACCTTTACAAGATGAAGGATAATTTTAAACTTGGTGCATTTTAAAGGAGTTTCAGCGATAAATTAACAGATGGCTGGGCACGCCCATTGAGCTTCGCCAGGAAGTTAAAATTTGATATAAAAGGGCGTTATTTTGCTAGATTTGTGACAAATAACATGTAAAAAAGGGTTGATTAATTAGTCGGCGACCTTAATGTCGTAACTACGACTTGAATAAGCTGTATTTACGACGTTTATGACGCCAAACCAACAACAGTGCGTCACATAAATCTTCGGCAAATGTCGGAATTCAAGTTTCATTTTCGGTCTAAATGATTGATTTGATTGGTCGATTGATTATTTGATTGACACGCGCGATGCTTCAGTTAGGGTATTGGAGAAGTGATATATTACACAAATATGGTTGATAATCTTGTGGAAAAAGGAGAAAAGGGTATTTGGCTTAATTAATCATAAAAAGCTCACTGACTCCTGTTCACTCGTATTGTATAAATTACCCGCGGTTGCATATTTATAGGTCGCACCAATAGCGCAGTTGGTAGCGCGTCGGACTCTCTTAATCATGAGTTCCAGAGTTCGATCCCTGTTAGAGGCAAGTTTGAATTCCGACATTTACCTCCAACAAATGGGTAGATAATCGTAAACTTTCGTGAGATGAGTAGCTGGATACTTGAAGAAGATATTGTGCTAGAACAGGTGTGAGAAATACCAGGAATCCATGGTTAGGTGCTACAGCAGCCGCGATATGAATGACCTATTTTTAAAAGTAGCGTTAAACCAAATTCAAACAGATAAACAAACATGCTTCTACCTGAAAATATTTTTATGCTTATTTAGAAAAAACGTTCATAATAAATCGACCATTCTAGGATATTCTGTGTATATAGTGAAAGGTTATATGTCTTATCTTTGGTCACAATCTCTTTTATGCTAATACCCATAATTGACATATCGCAACTGTCAACCAAAAAAACAACCGACAGATCAAATCGTTCATTTAGACTGAAAGTGAGCTTTTAACTCCGGTATTGGCCGATATCATTTTTGTTGTTTTGACTTCTTAAACGCCGTAACTAAAGCTTTTACAAGCTGTACAATCCCAAGCCTTTCCGAGCTACCGGCTGGTGATACTGCCTCGGTGCGCTACTTGACCTTCGCCCATTGGTTAAAGGTGACGTACGCAAGCTGCGATGATTTGTTAAATGTAGGAAAGAATGCAGGCCCAGCCGAGTACAACATTTAACACTTCGACGTTGAGATATTCTTATCAAGTTCCCATTCAGAGTTTTGTCATCATTAACTGCTAATGATTTAAAGGCATTGTCTTCTGTAACTGCTAGCACAGCGTATGCGTTGGATGAGTGAACCGGCGCTACTTGACTTCCAGTTTGTTGTCTAAGTACTCTTTTTTCTAATGTTTCTAGCCTAAGAGGTACTTATTCTCCATTAAAGTGGCCTTTGAACAGATTATGAATAAAAAGACTGCCGATTTCCGAAATCCTAACTTTAATGAATTCAAATATTTGAAAGAAGGGGATAAATCTGATTTTGAAATGAATATGGCTGTTCGTAACTTAAAAAAAGAGAAGAAGCAAAAATTGTTTGCATTGCGTAACGCCCAATTAGTAAATGAAGTATAACCCGAAATTAGTCAACAAGTACAACCCGAATGGAACCGAAATCGGGTATATAGGTTATCTAACGATTTCTCAGAAAATTGCCTCTTTTGTGGTTTCTTATATGTATCAATAACATCTTCAGCTTGCGATAGCAATTCTGCCGTTTAAGACATCATTCGAAGACTAACGACCTCTCCCGGTTAATTCCAATGATGCAAATTAGGGCAGCAAGGAATATACTATAAATAAAAATAAATTATAGGGAATTTAGTAGATTTAATTCGAAGAAAAGGAGATTCATCGTGGAAATCATATTAATAACTATTGGGAAAAGCAGATACTTTCACTTAACCCATTCCCACACAATGATACTTTTTGACGCCCCCAAGAAAAAAAACTGGGAAAACATGGGTGTAAAATGAACAAGCAATTTCTTCATTTTACACCATGTTTTCTATCCGAAAAGTTGAAAAAGAATACCTTAATCTTTGAATTGTCTTCTGCAACTCCTTTAAATTTGGACCAGAATAAAATTGTACCCTTTGATAAGTGATCCACGTTTATTTACATTCGAAAGAGGAAAGCGGATAGCTTCTCCGAAAGATACCATATTGACTGTATGTCCGAAATAAGAGGAAAGCAGACAACATCCCCGAATGAAACAATAATGACTATATGTCCTAAAGAAGAGGAAAGCGGACAACATCCCCGAAAGATACCATATTGACTGTATGTCCTAAAGAAGAGGAAAGCAGACAACACCTCCGAAAGATACCATAATGACTGTATGTACTTAAGAAGAGGAAAGCAGACAACATCTCCGAAAGATACCATAATGACTGTATGTCCTATAGAAGAGGAAAGCAGACAACATCTCCGAAAGATACTATATTGACTGTATTCCCTAAAAAAGAGGAAAGCGGACAACATCCCCGAAAGATACCATAATGACTGTATGTCCTAGAGAAGAGGAAAGCAGACAACATTTCCGAAAGATACCATAATGACTGTATGTTCTCAAGAAGAGGAAAGCGGACAACATCCCCGAAAGATACCATTTGACTGTATGTTCATTAGAAGAGGCTAGCAGACAACATCTCCGAAAGATACCATTTTGACTGTTATTCTAAAGAAGAGGAAAGCGGACAACATCCCCGAAAGATACCATAATGACTGTATGGCCTAAAGAAGAGGAAAGCGGACAACATCTTCGAAAGATACCATAATGACTGTATGTCCTTAAGCAGAGGAAAGCGGACAAAATCCCCAAAAGATACCATATTGCCTGTATGTCCTAAAGAAAAGGAAAGCGGACAACTTCCCCGAAAGATACCATATTGACTGTATGTCCTAAAGAAGAGGAAAGCGGACAACTTCTCCGAAAGATACCATATTGACTGTATGTCCGTAAGAAGAGGAAAGCAGACAACATCTCCGAAAGATACCATATTGACTCTTTGTCCTAAAGAAAAGGAAAGCTGACAACATCTCCGAAAGATTCCATATTGACTTTATGTCCTATAGAAGAGGAAAGCAGACAACATCTCCGAAAGATACCATAATGACTGTATATACTTAAGACGAGGAAAGTAGACAACATCTCCGAAAGATTCCATTTTGACTGTATGTCCTTAAGAAGAGGAAAGCAGACAACATCTCCGAAAGATACCATATTGCCTGTATGTCCTAAAGAAGAGGAAAGCGGACAACATTCCCGAAAGATACCATATTGACTGTATGTTCTAAAGAAGAGGAAAGCAGACAACGTCCCCGAAAGATACCATATCGACTGTATGTTCATAAGAAGAGGAAAGCAGACAACATCTCCCACAGATACCATATTGACTGTATGTCCTTAAAAAGAGGAAAGCAGACAACATCTCCGAAAGATTCCATTTTGACTGTATGTCCTTAAGAAGAGGAAAGCAGACAACATCTCCGAAAGATACCATATTGCCTGTATGTCCTAAAGAAGAGGAAAGCGGACAACATTCCCGAAAGATACCATATTGACTGTATGTTCTAAAGAAGAGGAAAGCAGACAACGTCCCCGAAAGATACCATATCGACTGTATGTTCATAAGAAGAGGAAAGCAGACAACATCTCCCACAGATACCATATTGACTGTATGTCCTTAAAAAGAGGAAAGCAGACAACATCTCCGAAAGATTCCATATTGACTATATGTCCTAAAGCTTATCCGTATTGAACTATAATATTATATATGAAGCAATTAGGTCAACTCTAGAAAAGCACATTTCCCTGTATCAGTGATGTTTAGTCCTGAACTGAATCCCAATCAAGACTTGTAATTCACTCTAACGTCATTATAAGACGTACCGGCCTTTATCAATAGAATCTTTAGTAAATGGACAGGGAATAGACCAATCGCGACTGTCAATCCAACATCAGTCGACCAATTAATTCATTCGTTTAGACGACAAGGTAGCTTTTAAATTCGACATTGACTGCCATTTATGTTAATTATATTTTTGTCAGTTGGGCGACATGAACGTCGTAACAGCTTACTCGAGCTGTAATTACGACGTTTAAATTGCCAACCAACCATTTAACTTTAGGTCAACGGAGAAAGTTGGCGGGCTGGCGTCGGGAATGTAGCTTTTGAGTAGCGTTTCATTACACAGAAGCTCAGTTGATGTGGCTAACCATGCGTCATTTGACAGATCAAAATAAACAAACAAACAAACAAACAAACAAACAAAAACGATTGACCAGTCATATCGTTTATTGAGATCGGAAATGAATGTTGACTTCCGGTATTTATGTCAAGCATTTTGATGGCTTAGCGGCTCAAATTCAAACTGTAGCTACGACGTTTAGGTCGTTGATCAGCGATTTGCCTCTTGTTTTAACGTCTTGGCGATAAATTATCAACGTTTATCACCGTTTACCATCTCAGTCGAATTGTCATGTCCGAGGTCAACGATCCATCAGTTAAACTGATGAGAGAGATAACTATCAGTTCGGGCAAATCATCGGTTCGCGAGCAAAGTGTCGTAACTACAGCTTGATAAAGTTGTAGTTACGACATTTTGCTCGGGCACAAGAATGATAACAAAACTCAATACATGTCTACTCTTTTTTGCAGAAACACGAGAAGATTTCGAAATATTTTAAACTGTACTACGGACTGATAATACAAATGACATACAATGTTTCAAACCCATTTCTTGACTACGAAATGTTGAAGAATCTCATATTGAAATACAACTGTTCAAAGAAAAGTAAGTGGCATGTATGACAGAATAAAACCAATATAAGGTTATTGGAAATTACTCGTAACAAGCAACTTCCTTTTTAAAACAATGCCAAACTGAAATATATTCTAGTACAAAATGAGAGAGAGAGAGAGAGAGAAAGGGTGGGTGAGAGAGGGAGAGGACAGATAGACAGAAAGACTGAGAGTGAGAGAATGGGAGAGAGAATGAGAGAGAGAGAGATAGAAAGATGGGGGAATCGTATTCAAACAGTGTAAAAAGTAGATTTTAATCTATTTTTGTTAATTTGTTGGTTTGTTTCTTTGCTTTTATTATCATTTAAGATGATTAGTATTTTTTATTTAAAAAAAAAGGATTGATAATGATTTATACGTTTTACGTGAATAAAGTTTAGTAACAAGAATTAGCTGGAAAAAGACGATTTGTTTATATTTCAATGTCTTTAATTTTTTACCTTTTGCTATCTTCTTTTTAAATATTAACAAAGAAATTCAATTTACAAATAATTGTTATTGAGGAGCGAGCTTGATATTTGTCTTTTCTACCAGAACACTGTTATCCGTTGAACATTTCTCTTATACGTTTTCGAAATACTGAACTTCCCGCGGCCAAAAGAATCGGGTTGGTGACTTTTCCGAATATTGCAGTCATACCCAAATATATTTCTAGTGAGTCAAAGTTAGTTAAGGGTGTTGAAACAAACAATGGAACGAGAGGGGGTACAACTCTGGTCAGAAAATAAACAATCGTTATAGCAACCATAATACCAGTTGTACGAGAACTAGATTGGATAACGTTTCGAACCGGTCGAGCGTTGGGAATTTGTTTGAGTGAAGCTCTGTCGTTTAATTCTGGCTTAAATGTTTTTAATTCTATGTCGTCTTCACCATTTGTTACAGACTCTACACCAGGTATTGTGAATTGGTTACTTGTCCCAGGTAATGGCGCCGTTTCCGGTTTGATGGCTGGCTCTGCATGCGATTGATTGAAGACCCCAATGGTTTCCCGTTTTCTAAGTAATATTCCAATTTTCAAGTATGCAATAAAAGTTATAAGAAAGGAAAAAATTCCAGCCACAATTACAAACACGTGTAGGACCCGTATCACAGGAGTGTATATGGAATCAGCAAATCGAAGACAACCCCCTGCGTGATTTATACGGTAAACCAGCAGACGTGGAATCCATGAAACTGCTGACAACAAGTACACAATTTGTGCGGTTTTACGTTGTTTCTGTTCAGATATTTGAGGTTTAAAGACTTTAAGGTACCTGTCTATTGCGATACTGACCACAAGAAATAAGGCTATAACAAACACAACATTTTGCGTATAAGCCTGTATTTTACAAAGGAGATCGGATGTAAGCCGCTTCCAAATATTTTCTGAGTAACGCGCGAATATTATGGGACAACCGATACTGAGTGAGATCAAGTCTGACACACCCACCCCCAGTACAAATATATCTGTTGAAGACATTCTTTTTTGTGATCCTAGTACAGTACACACTAATATGTTTCCGGTTATACCAATCGCTGCTACGACACAAATATAAACTCTTATGATATTTCTTCCCCACAGTGGTATCTGCAAATATGTCGTCGACCATTCGTTAAATCCCTCGGCGCTGATATTCTGTGTTGGTGTAGATGTGCCAAGATAACTATGCATTATGTTAGTTTCCATATTGTTTTTGCAATATTTCTTCCCCGTATTTTTTTATTGAAAGAGTTTTAGCTTTTGCAAGCTAGTGCAGCTCGGCATATTAAAACATAGATGAAGTTTTCTCTGTTAAAATGCAACACGATGCTGTATCCATAGTGATTTTCAGCGTCATAAAAAGTGTGAAATCTCACGTTATTCGACTACAGGTAACCCTACGATCAATGTTTTTCTGACAGCAATACACACACATGGTTTTATATTAGTTTTGTCCACTGAAATGACCAAACTTATATCCACCTAGATGGAAAAAATTGCGACTCCTTGAGTCCCCGAGTGAGAGGGATTCGTGGCCCGTTCTTCGACACACACACACCCCACCATGAAACCGCACATCAGACAGTTTCTTAAAATTTATATTAAGTCACGAAAAAACCTATAAAACGCATGCCTTGGATACTACGTATAATTCGATATTATGTACAAAGTATTTTTGTTTATGCAGTTGAAGTTTTAAAAATCTACATTTTTGTAATTGTCTTAATATCAATCTCGTGCTGAACTTTTTGTTTCCGAACAGGGACAATGTATATCGATGCAAGCAAACGAATGACCGCATAGAGAACAAAGCACAGTGCACTCTGACCTACTAACAAATACGCGAAGAACATGATGTCAATATCGTCCATAAGGTACCCATATAACAATGGCACTAGGGAATTGAAAATGGAAACACCAACAGAATATGTGGCGGCTATCTTTCCGGTCACAGTCAGAATACTCTCAGCTGTCCATGTAAAGATAGCCGGATATATAGCCGAGGTACATAACCCAGATGTTGCTGTAAAGACCCAAATGAGAGCTGAAACTTTCAGTTTTGCGGCTATCAGGAAACCGATAAATGACGTTGTCAGGGAAAGAACATAAATAAGGATCATTGTGGATGGTTTCAAGATCTTGGCTACTCCGATGCTAATGAACCTCCCTGTCGCAAAAGAACCCCAGAATAATGACGTCACTCGCAACGAACCTGCCTTTGTCCAGTCTTGAAAGTCAAGGACAAAAGACGAGAGCAGTGAAGCGAATCTGTTTTCTGTTGAGGCATACAAACTGATCAACACCATTAGCATAGCTACAAAGAAGCTTTTCATTTTGAGCGTCAAATCTGGAAGATCATGTGATGTATCTGTGACGTCATCGGATCCAGTAAATTTGATATCCAGTTCAGCTTGACGCTTACGAAGAAATATAAATGACAGAATGTACGGCACTGCAGCGGACACGGTAATGAATGCTCCAATAAGGTATGCAAACTGAACATTTGTTTCTCCGTAAAACCCTTCACAAATTGTTGATGTTTGACTTATGTTCCTTGGTGTTGACGTAAACCCATGAGCAGTCGACGTAGCATTGTCTATAAGATGGTTCTTTTCACATTGCTTCTCAGCTACAAAGGGTTGCGCGGACAGTGGACTGAGAATTCCGCCGAAACTGTAGCCAAAGTGTATTGCCTGCATGTAAGGAGCTGTATTGCGACCCCACATGGCCGTCACGTGGGTGTTTCCTCCTGTAATATATCACATCATGCATATAAGATTGGTATGTTTACATTTTTCCTTGTATGGCTTTATCTCTATAGAAACTGGACCAGTATTTATTCTTCGAATTACGTTAACACATTTCATCCAATATATTTCATGTGACCCCGATAATTTTTCTATATTTGTATGTAATTTCCACAATTAGTTTGTTTTCACGTATCTGAGAGAGGGGTATTGGTTTAGAACCTATTCTTGCCAGACTTTACAGCATGGTAGACCGTGATGGCTTTCACTGTCAAAGCCTTTGTTAAAAACCAACTATATTACATAATTGTCAGTAATTTAGTAGAACTGTGCTATTTCAGCGATTCTTCAACATTTTACTAATAAACGAGTAGAAAAAAAATCTTTATTCATCACCTAAGAAATGGAACTTTGAATAATTAATCCGAAAGAGGAAGCAGATGACATATCCTGTAGATTGGTTATTTTTCAATTTGCACTCTCTTTTTTTGCCGCCTGCAACTTCGTTCGGATTTGGAAAGTCTAAGATTCCCAAAATCAGGAAAGTGTTAAACAAAATGAATCAATTGCTGTTTAATGCTGATCGCTACAGTTTATTTCGACGATCCGAGAAACGGTTTATTACCAAATCGAATCAGATTTTAAGATGCAGATCATTCATTTACTGTTGAAAATCAATAAAATCAATTCCTAAAAAATTCGAGGTGTATATCTTATGTAATGTATTTATACCAAAACTTTACTTTAATCATTCTACGCACTAACTTTTAAATCATTTTGATGAAGACAAACCTAGTAAGAGATATGTTTTTCAAGCTTTCTTGTTGTTATATATTAACTTAAGGTTGTTATTTAAAGAAATGAAGGAAATATGGTTGTCTTAAACTGAGTATTAAAATGAATTTAATAAACTGCGTAACCAAAAACTTTAATCAAAGTACTGAAAAGTACTGTGAGCGAGCAAAGCATTGTTTTGTTAATAAATCTTCTTTATCATGAGCTAGGAGTAAACCTATCCCCACACAATCCTTCCATTTACGCCTCTTAAGAAAAAAGTTGAGGAAAACAATGTGGAACAAGAAATTTCTTCATTTTCCACATTGTTTTCTACCTAGAGAGATAAATATTTTAGAATTTTCCGCAGTTAGAAATTGTCGTCTGCAGCTTCAAGCGAATACGGGTCCGTTCACCCTAAAACACGTTCGTCCTAATTACTTTTCACCCTACTTCCCGTTCGCGCCGGGTCCGTTCGCCCTTATTCCCGTTCGCCCCGGGTCCATTCGCCATATTTTTCAATTTCATTATCATCATGAGCTGCCCCAATAAAAAAAGAATCTTGTAAATATTTATTTTTCCTTTAAGAGATGTTTAGGTTATGTAAGGTAGTTCTTTCGACTCATATTAAGACTAAATTTCAGACGTTACATATGACAATTCAAAGTAATAAATCCCAAAACGCCTTGAACAAAGTTGAAATTATCACATTAATTCAAAAATGAAGTTTGTAACGAAAATCCTAAATATGGGTATTTACACAGCATGACTTTACATATAATCATCAATTTTAATCCACTTCAAGTAGTGACAAACGGTAAACATATATAATAAAGGAAAGTTAACTGGGTAAATAAATCAAGCGCACTAAAATAAATCAAATAGTTTCTATCATAAAGAACGTGTTTGATTTCGAAAAACACTTAATTTAATAACTTAAACTTTAATTAATCGCTGATTGACACTGAAATGAGTTCGATTTCAGTAAATAATCACGAAATTCGGACGTTTGCTCTTTTGAATAACAACAGAAAAATGCAATTTCAAACAACATTTGAGTCAATTATCTTTATAATTGAGCATTTTGAAACAAAAGTGTTAAAAAAACACCTTTATACAAATATTTTATGGGCTTAATTCACTTACAATAAGTGGTTTGGGCCCATACAAATATAAGCATTGAAGCGATTTAAAGCATATTTACTAAAAGTCATACTCATTTTAAAAGGGGGCGAACATAAAAAAAATAGGGCGAACGACCCGGGGCGAAAGTATATTAAGGGCGAACGGACCCGATACCGCTTCAAGTGAGCTAAAATACCTAGGACATTAACTTGCGTACAGAGTTTGTAATATTCCTGAAATACATACGAAGTACTTTTTATGGCGTAGGCATTTGCAGGAATTAATGGTTAAGCCTCCAGCGGCAGTTTGCACTCGTTGAACTTTGAGACGACCTCACATATTTTGCCTGTTAACTAAAGTTATCAAAGCTGACGCTTTGTTAGCTAAAAATCGTTTTAAGAATAGCAAACCTATTCTTTTAAAGATTTTTATTACAAGTTTATTAAATGAATATTTAGGTGGAATTTCATCTTTACTGGTATTAAATTAGGATGTACTTGTAAATATTTTTCTAGAGCTTTACAGTATTTTGCTTGTCGGGCACATTTCTTGAGAAATTATGGTGAAAAACGGAATATCAATGGGAAACTATAGCGATTGTCATTAATAACGCAGTGCAAAGAAATATAATTCTCCGCGTTACACCGTATAGAGGAGAATTGCTGTCTCAATCAGTGCGACCAAAACCGGTTACGTAGGTTTGGTCAGTGAGTTCTATTTATAGACGAATAGTGTATACGTGGTCACTTCTAGCGAGACTTTCTAACAGGCAACATCGTAGTTACATTCAAATTCAATTTCCGTAAAGTACGAGAATCATACTTCAATGAATATATACATTACTGCACTGCAAAATGATAGATTTAACAATTCAAGGAGTATTGGCGTAGGTCCGCACGCTAGATATTCTAGGAATAGTCTGAGATTCATACCAATCACTGGTTCTTGAGTTTTGCATGTTGCGGACACACGTTTCCTCCAAAGTGGGGTTTTTCGTGGACGGCCAGTATTCTTAAGATGAATATCTAATACATTCAGTGAGCATAATCAGTTTGCTGGGGTAGGGTTTAGAGCAGAAATTGTTTGTTGATATTTGTAAAATATTTCGTATGTAAATACATTTAAATATTTGTATTACCCGCTGTTGCCATAATTACACGCATCTCGCATACGCAAAACAGGGTTGTTGTTTTGGTTTTGTCTGTGAGGGTATTGAGACCGTTTGTGAGATAGTAACGTCGAATTTCGAAAATGGACAACGTGACGTGTTAACAAATGAATGATAAAGTAACCTCAAAAGTGTTGGTAAAGCTTGGTATAATGTTTTCAAACAAGAGGGCCATAAGCACAGGTGCGCTCAATCGAGATGAAGGCTCTTTTATTTCTTTCAAAAGTTCTGAGAGAAGTCGGCATAACCCTACATTGAACACATATATATTGGCTTTGTACCTGGGGATCCGAAAGTCCAAATTTTAGCAATGTTCATTTAGCTTTCGTGAAAAGGGACCTTGTATGGAACATTTCTGCAATATTTGGTTAAAAACGGAGCAATTTGGGGGGAGGAAATGTTGTTTGAAATTATTCTTTTTTTCTACATACAAACACCCCGATGCTCCGCCCTTGGTGGCCCGTGAGTAATGATTTTAGCTATTTTGAAAGAGGCCAATATACAAACTGTTCTGTAGATATGCCTTCTTGATTAGGAGGAGAAGATCTTTAAAAAAATCAATTTCACTTTTTTGCCATTGCAACCAGAGTTTTTAATGGGTTATACTTCTTTTAGCTTTTATAAAGGGGGCACATAAGGAACTGTTCTGCCAAATTTGTTTTAGATTGGCACAATCGTTTGGGAGGAGATATCGTTTAAAAATCCTTCTTTGTTTCTATATAGAACCTCCCAAGGGCTTCGGCCCCTCGGGACCCGAGAGAAATGATTTTAGCTATTTTGAAAGAGGTCAATGTACTTTTGATGCCATGGCAACCGGAATTATCAACGGATTTCAACTCGTTTGGCAATTTTTAAAGGTAGCCTCCTAAGGAACATTTCTGTCAAGTTTGGTTGAAATTGGCCCAGTGGTTTGGAAAGAGATGTTGTTTAAAAAAATATTGACGGACGACGGACGGACGGAGGGTGACCACATCAGCTCACATGAACACTTTGTACTCAGGTGAGGTAGAAATTATTGTTTTCTATAAATACGTGTATTACTTATCGAAACAGAAATAATAATCTTTATCCGCTATTTTAGCAATTAAACAATGGAATAAAAACTCGTCTCTGTTTTAGAAGCATCTTCCATTTTCTTTTTAATTTTGCAGAAAACATACTGTAATGAATGCCTGTATACGCAATATCATTAAGACCATTGTATTTATCTGTTTAAGATTTTCAACGCAATGCCTAAAGGGGAAGACGACGGTGAAAATAACCCTTCCATTTCTTGCAAAATTTTTGACCTGTCCATATTCGAGGGTTTTGCATACAAAATGTAAAGTGGTTTTGATTCGGAAAAAAAACCACTCAGTATGGTAGAAAGTATTGTAGAAAAAAAGAAATTACTAGTTTTTTACAATGATAAATTCACAAGATCGTAAAAGCAGGGATTGAACGGGAAAGTGTTAAGATACAACGACAATGACTATGCGAGAGTACGACAGCGAGGACAACGAGGATAACGACAACGAGGATAACGAGGACAACGAGGATAACGCTGTTCTCGTCGTCTCACTCTCGTGACTCTCTCCTACTATCGTATTCTGCGGTCGTAATCCCGAGCCTTGTATTCCGATCTACCATTAAAAAACACGAAGGCCCTAACGGTTTCCCGCACATAAAATCTGTCGTGGGAAAGTTGATCAAGAAAATAAAATAGTTATGATATTTTTTGTTGATGTCCCGGTCACTGTTCAGACCAGCATGTTTGACAGAAAATTCATTTTATCGTCTTCAACTGTATATGTCTCAATATTGAAAATTGTGGTGGCGAATAAAATAAAATATTCTGACAATATTACCGACATCTATCCCACCAGCGAAGATCCCGTTGAAGAAAACAACTACAAGGAACACGGTAAAATCTTCACACCATGGTGTCGCGGCAAATAATGCTCCATTCACTATAGGGGCTATACTTAAAATGATCAGTCTGTTGAACCTGGAAACAACAACAACAAAAACGAGCACGGTAAAATCTTCACACTATGGGGTCGCAGCATAATGCTCCAATTACTTTATGCGCTATACTTAGAATGATCAAACGGTTGAACCTGGAGAAAATACATACACTCAAGTAATTACAACCAAACTTTGTCATCCCAATTTGCTCAGTTAGTAGAGTACTTGTCTTCAAACCTAAAGATCACAGGTTAGAGCCCGTGGCTGACCATGTCAACTGACAAATTAATTGTCTTTCGAATGAGGCGTAAAACTGAGGCCCCGTGTGACGAAGCTATCCATGCACGTTAAAGAACCAGGCAGAGCTCTCAGTACTTTGGTCCTGTATCCTTGCAATATCTCCCGTAACAGCTTACCGTCTTCTGGGGACGTCGCTCGAATGGGCATGTGCTACGGTAGCGACGATAAATAAAACAAAACACACTGAATTTATACTTCAGAAAGCATTGTGTAAAAAGAAAAAAATGCTTGTAACAAGCAATTTTTCCTTTTCTCGCAATATTTTCTGTCATATAGGATGGTTTCATTTCAAATTATATCCAATTTTCATTGTCGTCTGCAACCTCTTTCAATTTGGACTAGTCTAAAATTGTAATACCAGGAAAGGGTTTATTACGACAAAATTGAGCCATTAGAAATATAAAAGTTAGTCAACTGATTCCGTGTCCATCTTTCCTAGAGGAACCAGTCCAATACTTACTATGGGACATTTGTTCATAGGTTATTTTTGAATAATCTTGTGCGAAATAGGCGAATAATAAGTGTGGGGACCCAATGCGATGTTCTTCTATAGGAACCTTGGGTCGATCCCAATCTACAGATTACACGTTGAAGACCCTGAGAAGACCGTGTGTATGCCCGGAAACTTTATGTTAAGATGGGTGATTGTTGGAAATTAGTTCGAGCTCAAATCTTTAAAATTGACCTTAAGTATCACTGAATGATATAATATATCCGATAATCAAACCGGAGTCAAGCAAACAATGTCCGGTGAATTCTATGTCGCCGTTTGACAATTTTTTTCCATATCTTTAACGATTTTTCGGTGGATAAATGATATTGTTCGGTAAATTATCTTTCGATAATTTCATGTCATACCTGTCGTACAGATTTCCGAAGATTAGGGCCCCTATCATGTAGCCAATAGAAAAGTCTGTGAACATCCACGAGGCTGTGTCGAGATCTTTCTTGATAATAAGACGAAGATCTGGAAATGTGGAACCAACAACGGCAATGTTCCAACCCTGTAAAAAACAGATATTCCATCTGTTTTCGATCATAATCTCGTAACTACAGCTTATCTTAAACTGTACTTACGATGCTTTGATAGTCCACCGTCGAAATATTCTATCGGTGTTCGATCAATAACTCGAAACTACAGCTTATTTTAAGCTATAGTTACAAGGTTTTTATAGTATCCGGTCGAAATATTCCATCCCAGTAACCATACATTCTCATAACTACAAGGCTGTATTCTTGTCGATAAAGTCCGGCGATGTCCCTGGAGCGATTCATGTTTGTTTCCAAACAAGTGGTGTCTCTATTAGGTCAAGCGTTACAAGCCCACTGGACAGGGTATCTATTGTAAAACTAATGTGATATATATAGATCCACGAGAAACCGTTATCGCCTAACGTTCTAATTTACTAATCGCGGCAATCAATCATATAACAAGTCAACCAATAAATTCACTCATTTAGACAAGAAATGAGTTTTGAACTCCGACATTGGCCACCATTTTTGTTAACCTTTTGGTTTGTTTGGCGACTTATACGTCGTAACTACAGCTTATTCAAACCGTAGTTACGACGTTTAGATCACCAACAAACAATTCTACCTTTTTTGTTGCATGCTACTGGTAATTAATTTTTGCAAAATAAGTACCATTTAAAATCGAATCGGGACTTATGTTGGAGTCGGTGGGCGTGGTCAACGTTGTGGGTGGTAAGTGGGTTGGGCTAGCGATTGGTCAATTGTCAGTTTGATGCTTTGCTATTCATCAATACGTATTGTGTTATTTATTTCTTTGGGTTAACGCATAACTTTCATGTAGAATGGATGCATTCATACTTGTTTTTTCAGTGTATTAACCCTTGTCATCCAGAACCCCCAATATTTCTGTTTTTGGCAGGAAATATAGACAAAGATCAGCCTGCACATAAGTACAGTCTGATCTTGGTCTACACCTCCGGCTTGTCCCCTTTCAGTCAGAGTTGTTCAACAAATCAATTTTCAAAACAAATATTGTCCATCTGTAAGACCATCAAGTGCAATCAGTCCTTTGATTCTAAAGCAATTCTGTATAGTATTTTAAATTCAGCATGACACAGGTTAAGGTCACGTCATGCGGAAAAGTTCAAGCTAAACATTCTGGAAATGTTTACTTTTGTGTTAATATTGCACACATTCGTGTAGATAATAGCCTGTTTTTGCATCCGGTTTGATGCACAGTCCGCCAATTGATCGCAAACTTGCAAGCCAGTTCGTCCGGTTTTATACCATTTTTTTAGAAGTCACTCGGTTTTGATTGTGTTCTTATTAATCCGTTCCCACACAGCCCCGCTTTTTTGTGAAAAGATGAAAATACTTTATGAAAACATTGTGAGGAAAGGATAAATTGCTTGTGACAAGCAATTTCTACTTTTCTCACTTTGTTTTCTTCCTGACATGGTTCTTATTTTTCATTTTTAACTAACTCTGTTTTATCGTATGCTACCACTTTTATTACGGCCAGTCTAGAATTTTGTCGTTTGTGAATGGGTTAGGAGACCGGACCATGATCGAGGTTGACCATAGGTTCACATTGCTATATTTTGATCTGTTCAATATTATTTTTCGACTTCATTTATTCAATAATTTGTATATTCGTTTGAAAATTAGATTGCGTCTTTAGGTTTTGCACCTTTTTTAATTATCCTGACACAACAACCGTATAAGGACAATAAGGTTATCTTTGTACTCAACTGATAAAACATTTCAAGAGCTTCAAGAAACTTAAACTGTGTCAAATTTAAGGTCTGAAATTCGTAATGTGCTCTTGACACTCTTAGTGGACGTAAACAATGAATGGCCAACTGTTTTACCTACACTTACCTGCAACTCTTTTAAAAAAAATGATTGATTGAATTTGGTTTAACGCTAATTTAAACAGTATTTCGGCCATATCGAAAGCACTTAATAATGGATTCCTGGTATTTCTCACACCAGTACTACCACTTCATCCTTTCCTAGCCTCCAGCTGCTATCCAAAATCTAGGTTTACACCCATTTGGTGAGAGACAAATGTCGGAAAGGAGGTGTGCCGCCGCCGGGGAAAGAACCCATGACATCCGAATAATTGAAGATTTGGAGTCTGATGCGCCTCCGATTGCGCTATGACGGCGGCTTTTTTCTAAAAGAAAGCAATTTTTAAAACAAGTAATAAAGATAAAAGTACTGTTAGTACTGCAGGTCAGTAAATTGACGGATTACGGGTCAGCCTTCTTAATCTGCTAGCCATGGCCACACTCCGACAAGATGCTCTACTTTGATATTAAACGACGTTAATTTAAATATTTATGGGCAGTTACATGTAATAACCAAAGGACCGAAAGTAGTGTAAGCCAGCAAAGCATTGTTTTAATCAGTAATCTTCTTTGTCAAATGTTATGATGATAAAGAAACGCGGTTAAGGTAACCAAGGGGTTAACGCATTCCCACACAATCCCTCCTTTTTACGACCCTTAAGAAAATAGTTGTGGAAACAATGTGGAAAGTGAAGAAATTGCTTGTTACCAGCAATTTATTTATTTTCCACATTGTTTTCTACCTAAAGAGATGATATTTTAGATTTTTTGACAATTTGAAATTGTCATTTGTAACTTCTTTGAAAACTTTTAAGTCGTTAAATCAACAAAACTTCTTCATGCCGAAGTTCAAATTGCATCACCGGTCTAAATGAATGAATTAATTGGTCGGTTGATTGTTTAATTGAAAGCAGCAACATGTCGATTGGGTTTGGAGAATTAACTTTTATTACGTTTGTAAATTCAAACACAAACACGCACACACACAATTTCAAAGACATGAGCTGCTATGAATAACATTGTGAAATAGGAGAAAATAATCATTTTCTTTTCTATCATTAATGCTACTTATTCTAAAGTTTCCTTTTACTGAAAATGTCACCTGCATTTCCTTTGATTTCGGGTCAGGCTTAAATACCGTCGTCTAGTATAACTCATTTATCAAACTTTCAGTTGTCATCTGCAATTCCCCTCAATTTGGACCAGTCTAAAATTTGGCCTTTGGTAATGGGTAACACCAATTTCAACAGCTATTTCAGTTATATCGCGGATCCTGGTGCGACTAACCGTGACTTCACGTCGTTACTCACACCAGCATAACCACAGTAATAGATTCACAAGCTGCCTCATCCATTCAGCAACATAACCAAACTTTGGCATGTTGTTGGGAGACAATTTAACCCTTTCCTGGTTAATCCCTGGTTTTTACGTCCCCGCGCTTTTTATAATTTAGAAAACATTGTGGAAACGGATAAATTGCTTGAAAGAAGCATTTTTCCCTTTTTCCGCAATATTTTCTTCCCTACTTAATGGTTATTTTCGAATATAATCAACTTTGAGTTTTCGTCTGCGAAACCTTTGACTTTGGACGGGTCTAAAATTTTGAAAAACAGGGTAGAATAGAGAGTATTAGAAAACTTCCCTGTAGCCAGAAGAACAAAACCCTGCACAATTGATTGAACGCTTGCCACGCCAACTGACCTTTGCCATTGCGGTTCGATTGGGATTTCAAACGGAGTTAAAATGATTGTTGGTTGGGACCTAAACGTCGTAATTACAGCCAAACCAATAAAAATGTTTATACTGAAATGTTACAGGTCAACATTCATTTCCGGTATAAATTGATAATATGATTGGTCGATCGATTTTTTTATTTCCTGCGGCGATCCGTCAATTCAACATGTGTGTTAACCCATTCCAACACAGCAAAATTTTAGACTGGTCCAAATCGAAAGAAGCTGCAGACGACAATTTCAAGTTGATGGAATTTTGAACTTTTTCGTCGTTTCGGATAGAAAACATTGTGGATAAGGAAGAAATTGCTTGATACAAGCAATTTCTTCATTTTCCACAATATTTTCAAAAGCTATTTTCTTGAGGGGCGTAAAAAGGAGGGATTGAGTTGGAATGTGTTAAACATTGACACAAGGCGACTTTGACTGCGACAATGTGCATTTAGAATATTAGCAAAAGTCTGTAGAAACGTTGACACTAGAACGCACAGAGAAGACGCTTATTAAACTCTGGGGTCTGGTCTCTGGCGTTTTTGAGTATGTGTGACATTGTTCGAAATGTTCAAATGATGTTTGCTGTTACAAAGTCGACCTTGAAATAATTAATTATGTTAATTAAATACCGACTCACCAAGGTTATATACATCCATACTACGTAGGCCGTGTTTAATAGGCGGAGTCTGAACACTGGATCCTCACGAACACGACCTATCAATCCTAACTTTGATGCCACTTGCTCATCCGACTTCGAACAATCCTGCACGTGCATGTCATTCTTAGTATTTACTTCCATTTTTGCCGCCTCACTAAAGATAAGTAAACGAAGCGAAAGGTGTTATACACCAAAATAATTAGTTTTACATGCTGAGGTTAATGGTCTAGGTAAATTGCAAAAAAGGATTACGTTGACGGCCATATACGGTTCGGCTGGCAATAACTAGAAATGCTTCATCTTTTTGTTGTTTGTCGTAGTGGAGCTAACCTAGGACTAACAAGCCTAGAACAATTGGTCAATCGATAGCCCCGCCAACTTACTCCGTTAGCCCCGCCCACCGACCTTAAGACAGGAAGTTCCGATTCGATTTCAAACGGCGTAATTTTGCAAAAATTACATAGCCAGCAGCATGTAACAGAAAATAAAATGATTGGTTGGCGACCTAAACGTCGTAACTACAGCTTGAAAAAGCTGTAGTTACAACGTTTAAGTCGCCAAACCAAATAAATTTTCACAAAAAAATGTCTGAGCCCAAGGCTCAATTACGTGCAAATGAATGATTTGATTGGTCGACTTGTTCCTTGATTGGCAGCCACGATTAGTCAATTAAGGAGCTTATATACTATCAATATTATTGACAATAGGATCGAGTCAATATATTGACTAATCTTCAATATCATTCACACACGGTAAGTGATAGTGTCGATACCGCTTATTGGCAATATAATGGATTCATTATATTGACCTATCTTAAACATCATTCACACATGGTAAGTGATAGTGTCGATACCGCTTATTGGCAATATAATGGATGCATTATATTGACCTATCTTAAACATCATTCACACATGGTAAGTGATAGTGTCGATACCGCTTATTGACAATAAGATGGAGTCAATATATTGATCAATCTTAAATACCATTCACACACGGTGATAAGTGATACTGTGAATGCCGCTTATTGACAGTATTATGGAGTCAATACATTGACCAAACTTAAATATCATTCACACACGGTGATAAGTGATAGTGTCGATATTGCTTATTGACAATATTATAGTCAATATATTGATTCATATTAAATATCATTCACCCGCCGTCAGTGATAGTGTCAATACCGCTTATTGACAATATTATAGAGTCAATATATTGATTCATATTAAATATCATTCACCCGCCGTCAGTGATAGTGTCAATACCACGTGATATGATTTCATACGATAAGATATGTACGTTTCAGTTTACGCCCATTCTCATCATACTTCGACAAAATTTCAACTGAATGAATTTTTTTAGTAAAACGCTATACGGTATAGCGGTAATATTCACCTCGGGATTTGTTTTATTAGTCTATAGCACAATGGCTTGTTACCCTCATCTATACCAAGTTATATACATGGATGTATGGGATCAACATGGAGTTATTACTTTACACTGAGATATTCCTAAGGCACAGACGCGATTCGAATCTTGGACCCTCCATCCTGAGTCTTACAACTAGACTACGGACTTTAAACCATTACCAGACGACAGAATTTTAGACTGATTCAAATTCAAAGGAGTTGCATGCGACACATTTTTGTTGACAAAATCACATAATTATTTGTCTTTTTGGGTAGAAAACATCGTGGATGATGAAGAAATTTGTTGTAACAAGTAATTTCTACATTTTCCAAAATGCTGTTCAAAGATTTTTCTTGAGGGGCGTAATAGCGTGATTGTGTAGGATTTGTTTGTTTGAATGGAGTTTTACGCCGCTTTTAACAATCTTTCAGTCATATCGCGGCGGCTGGAGCACCTAATAATGGATTCCTGGTATTTCTCACACCAGTACTACCATTACATCCTTTCCTAGCCTCCAGCTGCTATCCCACATAGGTCTACGATTATCGACCCATTAGTGAGAGACAAATAGTCGGAAAGGATGAGTGCCGCTGTCGGGAATCGAACCCGGGACCTCTAGATTGACAGTCCGACGCGCTAGCAACTGGATTGTGTAGGAATATGTTAATATACTGACATAGGGACGAGCTAAAATAACCAGCCAATCTTACCATCTCTTGACCTCTATTGTGAACTTAACCTTATCTTTGTTGTTATTCTATTTGGAAAAAAACACACGATCTTTTCAAACCGTTTTAAGGCTGTCGAGGGCAAAAGATCAACGCAGGATAACTGATAAACATATTGCCTGTGCACTACCAAAATATCTCAACTGCAACTGGAACAAACAAGATTACCAGGCTATTAATTCTTAACTATAATCAGCTTCCGAGTTATTCTGAAATTTAAATAATTTTTGTCTCAAGCATATTAAATCGAAAAAAAAACAACAAAAAAAACAGACTCTAAAGATTTATTTTTACGACATGTCGATAACATTTGATTAACAGTTTAAATACGTCAAAAGAGCACAACTATGCCCGATTTACTGACAGATATTAAGTGTACGGACCGAACACATTGTGAAAACAGTTTATAAAAACTCACTCAAACAGGCCACCATTTGGAGACTACGGTCGTCTTGTAGAGAGAGCAAGGTTAAACTTTATTTTGACATATTTAATGATTATTCACGAACACAATGCATTCAATTAAAATGTCACGGTCAAGGTGAAGTCAACTTACTCAAGTTGCTGAGAGGATTTAATAGGTTTTTAAAGTTCTAACCCATTACCAATGAAATACATTTTAGACTGGTCCAAATTGAGAGAAGTTTCAGGCAACGTGTACAGTTGATGATTTTTTTTTCTTTTGGCTGATAAACCATTGTGGATAACGAAAAAGTTGCTTGTAACAAATTAAACTACCCAAGATTCTGAGCGGGTTTTAATAGGATGTTTAAGAGCTTTAACCCATTACCTCGCAACACAATTTTACACTGGTCCAAATTGAAAGAAGTTGCAAAAAACTTTTTAGGTCAGTGAAGTTATATACTATTTCATTTTATTTTCTCGTCTTTTGGGAAAACAAACAGTTTCATCATTCTCCGCGATGTATTCCAAAACTCGTCTCTAGGGACGGAACGAAAGAGGGGGGGGGGGGGGGAGATGGGGGAGAGGAGGCGTCGAAAGTTGGACTGGGCTAAAGCATCCACATGACATATAAGTAATATACATGTAGTTTCAAGACCAATTAACGGCTGGTCGCTGTCAATCAAATCGTTCACTAAGACAGGAAGTACAGAGTTGACCTCCGGGATTCTTTTCGAACATTTCGTCGCTAGATAATTTCAATTACTAAATTACAGTTTATGGGGACTGTTTTAACGACCTTTAGGAGGTCCACTCACTATTTGTTAGTTTTTAACTCTCAGACCATATATATTACAACTAATGTTGTTCGAGGCTAAACTGTAATTTCAGAGGTCACTGGGCGTGGCCAGCAGTCGGTCAATTCATGTGACTATATAGGCTACCAAGCTTAAAAAGGCATGTTTCTGTGTTAACTAATGTTGATATGAAACTAATAGATCCGGTCTTAGTTCATCATGTCTGTTTCGACTGTATAAGAATAAATTCTGTAATTTTATATATTTTCCATATAAGTACCAACCAAACCATTCATTTAGACCAGAAGTGAACTTTGAACTCAAACATTAGCCGACATTTATACGAGACTTTTTTGTTGATTTGACGACATAAACATCGTAGCTACAGCTTGTTCCAGCTGTAGTTACGACGTTAAGGTTGCCAAGCAATAATTTTACTTTTTCTATTTGTTACTGGCCATAAAGTTTGCTGAAAAACGCCATTTAATATCAAAGTGGAACTTCCGGTCGTTGTCAGTGGGCGTGTCCATCCGATCCTTTTGGCTGGGCCAGCGGCGTCTTGTGAGCGTTACAAGCGGAGTCTCGTGAGCGGAGCCAGGGGAGTTTTGTGGGTGGGCCATTGGAGTCTTGTGGGCGGGACAAGTGGAGTCGTTAGGGCGGGGCAAGTGGCTTCTTAAGGGCGGGACAAGCGGAGTCTTGTCGGCTGAGCACCCCGAGTCATTTGGGCGAGGCCAGCGGAATCTTGTTGGCAGAGCAAGCAGAAGCTTGTGTGCAGAGCAAGCGGAGTATTGTGGGCAGAGCAAGCGGAGTATTCTGGGCGGCAACAGAAGAGTCTTGTGGGCGAGGCCATGGAAATTTTGTTAGCCATGCCATCGGAGTGTTGTTGGCGATGCCAGCGGAGTGTTATTTGCGGTGCCAGCGGAGTGTTATTTGCGGTGCCAGCGGAGTGTTGTGGGCGGTGCAAGCGGAGTGTTGTTGATGGTGCAAGCGGAGTGTTGTTGATGGTGCCAGCGGAGTGTTGTTGATGGTGCCAGCGGAGTGTTGTTGATGGTGCAAGGGGAGTGTTGTTGATGGTGCCAGCGGAGTGTTGTTGATGGTGCAAGCGGAGTGTTGTTGATGGTGCCAGCGGAGTGTTGTGGGTGGTGCAAGCAGAGTGTTTTTGGCGGTGCCAGCGAAATCGTTTTGGCAGGGGTCAGTGGAGTCTTTTTGGCAGGGCCAGTGGAGTTTTGTAGGCCGGTCCAGCGGAATCGTATAAGCGGGGCAAGCGGAGTATTGTTGGCGGAGTCAGTGATCCGTCTATTGGAGTTAGTGCAAAACCGTGTAGATTATCGCCATCGTCTAGCCGTTTTAGCGCTTTTATGATGTTATCAGTATTGTAAGTAAGTTTTTAGTTTATACTAAATTATTTTAGTTCGATTGTGACGAAAGCTATAAGCTTATAGAGTTACTCTTGAACACTCACGACTAAGATGTTTTCACGTCCCTGGAAGAGAGGCAATTTGCATTATACCACCGCTACCCACTTTACAGCTGTGTAGACTCAGGCTATCCAGTGTCTTGCCCACACTGGTGGCAGTGGGGCTCGAACCCATGACCTTTACATAACCAGTATAGCACCTTTACCACTTGGCCACATTGTTCCATTCACAGAAAGATATTTCCAAGTACCAAATCTTTTGCCTTTAACCCATTCCCACACAACCCCCTTTTTACGCCCCCAAGGAAAATACTCTTTAGAAACATTGTGGACATATAAGAAATTGCTTATTTCAAGCAATTTCTTCACTGTCCTCAATGTTTTCTATCCCAAAAGGCAAAAAACGTTAGAATTTCGTCGACCTGAAATTGTCGTCTGCATTGTTTGATATTGGAGCAGTTTAAATTTTCTCAAGTAGCAATGGGTTAAATCATATTTTCTATAGACGAACTGTGACGCTGACGTATTTTGATGATTTTATATCGTTAGAATAGACACGATGGCCCTGGTTCTCTCACCTGAGACAAACGATCAATTTCTGTCAACAGTCCAGTTATTAAGTTGAGAATTATAATAATAGTTTGGCTAATCTTTCTTTTTCCACATCCTATTCTTCATTATAAATGGGCTTTCTATGGCAGGAGGAAAACAACTTTTCTTCATTTTGCTTTCGTTGCCAAGCCAGTCAGAGATTTCGACGGGCTTAAGTCTTTTAGCTTTTTTGAAAGAAGATCGCCTTAGACACATTTTGCCACATTTGGTTCAAATTGGTCGGGCGGGCTCGTAGAAGATATCAATTGAAGACATGCTACTTTTTTCAATATAGACCCCTCTCGGACTGTGTAACTAGGCACCCAATTGTAATTATTTTAGCGATTTTGAAGAGGTCAATGCACTTGTAATTCATACAAAATATCAAGACTCTAAACTTACTTGGCCAAGGGGAAGGTTTATTTTCATTTCTTCCCTTTTTTTTATTTTCAATCGTGTTGTCTTGGCAAGAATAATTCTTTTTGTTATTGCTTTTCAGTCAAATCATTTATGCTATTTTGAGAGAGAACCATCCATTAGTGTTTCTTAGTTCATTCTTTAACCCATTCACACATGATAATATTTTAGACCATTCCTAATTCAAAGAAGTTGCAAACGACAATTTCAAGTTGGTGAAATTTTTAAAATCTTTGTCTTTTGGGGTAGAAAACATTGTGGATAATGAAGAAATTGCTTGTAACAAGCAATTTCTTCATTTTCCACAGTGTTTTCCAAAGCTTTCATATTGAGGAGCGTTTAAAAGCGTCATTGTGTGGGAATGGGTTAATTCTAAATAGGAACACCCCGGATCTCTTTCACTGTGGAGCAAAGGATACTGATTAAGGCAAATTTGAAAGAGGTCACATTTATTTTCGGGGGAAGGGTCTCCAAAGATTTTATCAGAGAAAGCACAATTCTCCGCCACTAGCATTCTAGCACCTAAATCGCGTCTAGAGTCCAGAGATCACCCTTTTGGACACATTGAGCAGAACAGCCACATCTCACTGGTTGTGTCCAGCCTCAAGCATTCCGACTGCCTTATTACGCTCATTTACTTGTAAATGCTGTCTTTGTGGTAGTATACCTTGATGTAAGTCACATACAAACGCAGTATTCACTTGATCAGTAAAATAGTGATGTATTTTGATTTATTGACCAACCGCTGGCCCCGCCAACTTACTGCTTAAGCAACGTCCATTGACTCCGATTGGAAGTCCCGCTTCGTTATTTTGCAAAAACTATAGTCAGTGGGATGAAACAAAATATTAGAACTGTTGGTTGGCGACCTAAACGTCGAAACTACAGCTTGAATATTTGTTTCACACAAATCCAGGGATTAGAACAAAAATAAGTTATGGCTCTATACATAGTATAGAGCCATACTATGTTTTTGCTCTAAGCCATCGAAATGTTGAAATCTTTATACCGGTCTAACTGAATAATTTGATTGGTCGATATATTCAGCCTCGATTGATCAATTGTTTGCGTCATATAACTATCCTAGGACAGAAAACTTTAGTCATGTATGAACAAAATTTATCAAGGAATTCACGTGCTAAATAACGTCGAATGGATATGTATTTAGTATTTTGTTAAACACCCCCAAACATAAATTAACAACCGGAAATTTCTTGGATCCCCAACTATATTATCCGGTATAATTGAACCATTGTCTCATTATCTCAAAAAATTATCTGAGGACAGATTTTTCATATAAAGTTACATTGATCTAAAAAAGTCAAAGGTTTAACTTTGGATCGGGAAAGACTTTTTCGATTTTTTTTCTTTTTTAAACATAATTTGTGTGCATTTTTTACTTTGGTTGTCACGCAAACACTGTGGCAGATTATATTTTTCTCATGCCAAGTTTTTAAGAGAACCATCTCGAGGAAATTCCAGACCTTTTGCCAGAAACTGTTCTTGTAGTTTTGGAGTTGTCGTTTGAGTTAGTTTCTGACTCCAATCTTTTTTGTCATCCGGTAATCGGTTAAGCATGACCTAAGGAACATTTCTGTGATGTTTTGTTGAAATCTGATTGTAAGTAAAGGAGTAGAAGATTTTTGTGTGTTTATAAATAGACTGACGGACATCAATTCATACTACAAACAGGTTGGAGCTACCTCCCTTTAAAGGTGATATTGCCCTTGACTGAATTGGGTTTAACACCACTTCTAACGGTGTTTCAGTCATACCCAGGCCACTGGAGCACCTAACTAGGGATTGCTGGTATTTCGTACACCCGTACTACCACTGTATCTATAGGTCAGCGCAAAACGGTTATAACTGCCTATAAAAATAAAGTGTGATTGTGTGGGAAAGGGATAAGATGAAATACCAAGATGCTATAAAAACAACATAAGTCTTTCCTAAGAATAGTTATCATATAATCTGATCGTATCACAAAATATGTCCTCTATTTAGAGAGAGTATCTGACCAACTAGATCTATCCTTTCCTTCAAAAGTGGATTAACATCCTGATTGTCTTTCTTTCGACCAATAAGGAAATGGTGCATAAAAAGTTTAAGTCCTTCATGAAGTTTTCGTAGCTTCACTAATGGCGCTATTCTAGAGAAAACTGCTTCCATCTTTTCCTGAGGATGTTCAATGAGAATGTCTGTAAGGATTTGTTTCAGGAGACGTACCATGGACTTCTGGACTGTTCCAAATTCAACAACCTGAAAAAAGTACTTTGTTTTAACAGTTTTACTTTAGAATTATCAGGTAATGCCATATCATGATGCAGCAAAGAAAAGCAACAGAGGAAGCAAACATTGCAGTAAAAGGAAAAATTAGTTTTTATAATATTTTTTACCCTATTTGATGCTCCTTTTCTCATTCAAACCCACATTGAATAGTTGTCTGTCATGTCTAAATTTGGACCAGTCTAAAGTTTTGTTGTCCAGTAATAAATCAACCCAATTACCACACAGCAAAATTTTAGGTTTGTCTAAATTCAAGGAAGTATTTGTCTTTTCGGGTAGAAACCAAGGTTGAAAATAAGAAAAATTGCTTCTTAGAAACAAAGTCTTCATTTTTCACAATGTTTTCCAAAAATATCTACATATTCAACATTGTTTTTCTTATATTTTTTTAAGGGGCAAATAAAGATGGTATTGTGTTTGAATGGATTAAACAAGCTTTATGATACTCTTCTCGGGAACTAACAAGTTTGAAAGTAACTCATTGCTGCAAAGCAATTTGTTGTTAACAGGAAAACATTCCATATGTACAACCTTAAAGGGTAAAGAGACCAAATCAGAGTTACTGCCGAGTCAAAGTGATATAAGATGTTTGGCAATGTCAGTCAATTGGAATGTTTTACAGTTTGTGTTGCATGATCTACATCACTTTTACATTAACATATTACCAAACAACAAAATTTTAGAATGCTTCAAGTTCAAAGGTGTTTCAGGTGACTGTTTCAATTTTCAGTTGATGAAAAAAAAATCCATTTAGGGAAAAAATATTGTGGATAATGAAGAAATTGCTTGAGATTCTGTTCCATTATGTAAGTTCAAGTCAAATGTTTTAATTTTGACCTTGAGTTGTTATTTGTAATTGAAGCAATTTATTCTTGCATCATGCTTATCCACAGCTTATGCTGATCAAAAAAAAAGAGAGAGGATAAACAGATAGATGGAAAACAATTTATTATATCCTTATAAATATAGATTCCACATAGACAAAAACGGACAAGTTAGAAAAAATTCTGTATCTGATAGTGTCAAATAGGGTACCATAAAAGGTAGTCTTAATTAATGTCATTCTCTTTATGTATATTATGTTATAATGCAAAAAATGTAATCAGATGGGTAAAGGAGAAGAAAAATATTTGTAGAAATACAGATATTTCTTGTAATTTAATTTAATAGACAAAAAAGGTTTAAATAAATGGTATATTATGTTGTGATAGCAATACATAATCCTGTGTTTGATTTTGCTGCCGAGGAAAATTTGATATTCCACTCGATCTTTGGTCGACTGAAATATAAAAAGTTTCCTAAGCAGCTCAAGTAAATGCAAGATGTTGTATTGTCATCATAACATGATATCTCCCTCAAGGACATCAGACTACTTACTTTAAGGATGGAGAGAGACAGTGATTTATTGATGAGAAGATGAGATAACAGCTTTCCAAAGTTCTGTCTGTTTGAGTCCGATAGCTCACTTATGGTCTTAAATCTGTCCCATATACTGAACTGGAAGGACATCTAAAAAGAAATAAAACACATGCCGTTGGAAAAGGAACTTGTGTTCCCTTGGCACAAACAATGATATTTTTTGAAAATTTATGACCAGTAACACACAACTAAAAAAGTAAAATGGTTGGTTGGCAACATAAACATCCCAACTACAGCTTATTCAAGCTATATTTGATATGTTTAAAATATCAATCTACAAAAATGCTTAATATGAATGTCAAAATTCAAAGATCACTTCTAGTGTAAATGAATCATTTTATTGGTCTATCTTTTTATTTTGTTTGAAGGTGACAATAAGACAATCAAAGCTTCCTTGGTAGATTTTTACTTTATAAATCTTCCTTTAGCTTAAGGATAAACTCATATTTTTCATACATTTAGCCCTGCTTTATCTCATCACAAGTAACTGAACATCATCTCAGCAGTACAGAGATAAAGATGATTCAAGTACAAAATGATGAACTTTTTAGAATTTCTTTTATGAAGAATTAATACAAAATCTCTTTATTTGCAAGAAATATAAGAACACTTTGTTTTATGTATGTAATCAATAAATCTTTTTTTTCTAGGAGACCAAAAACTATTTTCGCTCCTGGCTCTAACACTTGTGAAAATCAAAGTTTTGTTTCTCACTCTATGAAAGATAATCTGATCCAAAACTGAAACAAATAATCATTCTTTAACCATCGTCAATTTAAAAAAATCAGGGATTTAGAATTCCAACACATGTCTTGACCAAAATGGGTTTTCAAACTTGCAGACAAGTACATTTTTGAAGCCACTTGTTTGGGGACAAGTACAAACCGAGTAAATCTTGGAATGGTAATGGGTCCGAAATAGGTCCAAAGATAACATTTCATATATTTGAAAATTACCATGATGTTTATATTGAAAGGTTGAAAATATTTTGGTTTATGAAGAAAATGCTGGTTCCAGGATTTTCTTCATTAACAACAGTATTTTCATAAAATCTATCTCCTCACTTTTTAAGCCATCAAGTTCATTTTGATTCTGGACAAGAAGTATATCATGTCTCACTTGTCCAGAGACAAGATGAGAAAATCTGTTTTTCACATCACTGAAAAATCCTACCTGGTAAGACCGATGATGATCACAAAATTTTTGAGCAAGAAAAGCATAAAATGGGTTGTAAGTTTTCTCTTGTAGACAACAATCCAGGATGACAACAACAATCTCCTGCTGCTGACTGGACTTTAGTCCCATCCTTAATAACTTTTGGAAGGCATCAATGTAGTCCTGGAAACAGACAACAAAACTAACATTTTTTAAGACATCCACATGCAATCACCCCTAATGAGACCCCTCAAGAAAAAAAAATTGTCCGAAATGGAAGAAATTAACAACAAATCAAAATTTCATTAAACAAAAACTTGTGGAAAATGTAACAAATTGACAAAAGTTTCAAAATTTCATTGACTAAAAACATGTTGTCTGTAAATTCTTTGATTTGAACCAGTCTAAAATTGTGTCTTCTGGTAAAGGTTTTATATACATCTATAAAAAGAACATTCTATCATGTATTCACAACTACACCACGAATAAAGGCTTGATATCATTTACCTCCTTCCCACACAATGATGCTTTTTTACACCCCTCATGAAAATATCTGTGTAAAACAATGTGGAAAATGTTGAAATACGAGCAATTCCTTCATTATTTGCAATGTTTTCTACCCAAAATGACATATTTTTTTTTGCAAATTCAGTTATTTTTTTAAAAAAAAAATGTTATTTGTAACTTCTTTGACTTAAAACCAGTAAAAAATTATGTTGTCTGGTAATGAGTAAGCTAGTGTCTCATTTTCATAATTCTAAATTTAATATTATTCATTTTTTGATAGATCCTTACTTGATGATACTCTATGGCCGGTTATATTCTGTGGAAGGGAGGGGGAAAGTACAAGAAACAACAAAAAGAGATGTCAGTGGACAGCAAAGCTTGACTATTCTTGGCACTTGATAGGCACAGCAACTCAGAGTGGACAGGAAAAAATCCATTAAACTCTAGGCAAAAATCTATTAAACTCTAGAGTTATGAATAGACCTTCTTGCCAAGAGAGTTAAATTATGACATCAAACAAAATTGCATAAAATAAAAGTCAATAGTATTGAATTTTGGCTTAGAGAGTTGAATTATAACCAAAATTATGACATTAAACACATTTACAACAAGGTGCCAAATTGTCACAAGATACGCCCGTCACACTGCTTAATATTAACTGGGGGTTTGAATAGAACTGAGGTTATTTTGAATGAATATTTTTTGTCAAACAAAGTATGAAAAACAACAAAGAGCAATAACTCAAAATATACGCTAGGTAGAGTTATGGTTCTTGTACACTGCACTCCCACTTGGTGAGCTCTATCCATCCATGAAATTTCATGATTCTAGCTATTATACTTTTAGAGATATACTCCAGACAAGATTCAAGTATGATAAACAACAAAGGGCAATAACTCAAAAAATAGGCCAGGTAGAGTTATGGTTCTTATGCACTGCTATCCCCCTTGGTGAGATCTATACACCCATGAAGTTTCATGATCCTAGCTATAATACTTTTAGAGATATACTCCGACAAGATTCAAGTATGAAAAACAACAAAGGGCAATAACTAAAAAAATAGGCTAGGTAGAGTTATGGTTCTTGTACACTGCACTCCCACTTGGTGAGCTCTATCCATCCATGAAATTTCATGATTCTAGCTATTATACTTTTAGAGATATACTCCAGACAAGATTCAAGTATGAAAAACAACAAAGGGCAATAACTCAACGCTAGGTAGAGTTATGGTTCTTGTACACTGCACTCCCACTTGGTGAGCTCTATACATCCAATTAAATTTCATGATTCTAGCTATTATACTTTAAGAGATATACTACGGACAAGATTCAAGTATGAAAAACAACAAAGGGCAATAACTAAAAAAGTAGGCCAGGTAGAGTTATGGTTCTTATGCACTGCTATCCCCCTTGGTGAGATCTATACACCCATGAAGTTTCATGATCCTAGCTATAATACTTTTAGAGATATACTCCGACAAGATTCAAGTATGAAAAACAACAAAGGGCAATAACTAAAAAAATAGGCTAGGTAGAGTTATGGTTCTTGTACACTGCACTCCCACTTGGTGAGCTCTATCCATCCGTGAAATTTCATGATTCTAGCTATTATACTTTTAGAGATATACTCCGGACAAGATTCAAGTATGAAAAACAACAAAGGGCAATAACTCAACGCTAGGTAGAGTTATGGTTCTTGTACACTGCACTCCCACTTGGTGAGCTCTATACATCCAATTAAATTTCATGATTCTAGCTATTATACTTTAAGAGATATACTACGGACAAGATTCAAGTATGAAAAACAACAAAGGGCAATAACTAAAAAAATAGGCCAGGTAGAGTTATGGTTCTTGTGCACTGCACTCCCCCTTCGTGAGATCTATACACCCATGAAGTTTCATGATTCTAGATATTATACTTTTAGAGATATACTACGGACAAGATTCAAGTATGAAAAACAGCAAAGGGCAATAACTAAAAAAATAGGCCAGGTAGAGTTATGGTTCTTGTACACTGCACTCCTACTTGGTGAGCTCTATCCATCCATGAAATTTCATGATTCTAGCTATCATACTTTTAGAGATATACTCCGGACAAGATTCAAGTATAAAAAACAACAAAGGGCAATAATTAAAAAAAAAGGCCAGGTAGAGTTTTGGCTCTTGTGCACTGCACTCCCCCTTGGTGAGATCTATACACCCATGAAGTTTAATGATCCTAGCTATAATACTTTTAGAGTTATACTCCGGACAAGATTCAAGTATAAAAAACAACAAAGAGCAATAACTCAAAAAACAGGCCAGGTAGAGTTATGGTTCTTGTGCACTGCATTCCCCCTTGGTGAGATCTATACACCCATGAAGTTTCATGATCCTAGCTATTATACTTTAAGAGATATACTCCGGAGAAGAATCAAGTATGAAAAACAACAAAGGGCAATAACTCAAAAAATAGGCCAGGTAGAGTTATGGTTCTTGTACACTGCACTCCTACTTGGTGAGCTCTATCCATCCGTGAAATTTCATGATTCTAGCTATCATACTCTTAGAGATAAACTCCGGACAAGATTCAATTATGAAAAACAACAAAGGGCAATAACTCAAAAAATATGCCAGATAGAGTCATGGCTCTTGTGCACTGCACTCCCCCTTTGTGAGATCTATACACCCATGAAGTTTAATGATCCTAGCTATAATACTTTTAGAGATATACTCCAGACAAGATTCAAGTATGAAAAACAACAAAGGGCAATAACTCAAAAAATATGCCAGATAGAGTTATGGTTCTTGTGCACTGCACTCCCCCTTGGTGAGATCTATACACCCATGAAGTTTAATGATCCTAGCTATAATACTTTTAGAGATATACTCCGGACAAGATTCAAGTATAAAAAACAACAAAGGGCAATAACTCAAAAAATAGGCCAGGTACAGTTATTGTTCTTGTGCACTGCACTCCCCCTTGGTGAGATCTATACACCCATGAAGTTTCATGATCCTAGCTATTATTCTTTTAGAGATATACTCCGGACAAGATTCAAGTATAAAAAACAACAAAGGGCAATAACTAAAAAAATAGGCCAGGTAGAGTTATGGTTCTTGTACACTGCACTCCTACTTGGTGAGCTCTATCCATCCATGAAATTTCATGATTCTAGCTATTATACTTTTAGAGATATACTCCGGAGAAGAATCAAGTATGAAAAACAGCAAAGGGCAATAACTCAAAACATATGCCAGGTAGAGTTATGGCTCTTGTGCACTGCACTCCCCCTTGGTGAGATCTATACACCAATGAAGTTTAATGATCCTAGCTATAATACTTTTAGAGATATACTCCGGACAAGATTCAAGTATAAAAAACAACAAAGGGCAATAACTCAAAAAACAGGCCAGGTAGAGTTATGGCTCTTGTGCACTGCACTCCCCCTTGGTGAGATCTATACACCCATGAAGTTTAATGATCTTAGCTATAATACTTTTAGAGATATACTCCAGACAAGATTCAAGTATAAAAAACAACAAAGGGCAATAATTAAAAAAATAGGCCAGGTAGAGTTATGGTTCTTGTGCACTGCACTCCCCCTTGGTGAGATCTATACACCCATGAAGTTTCATGATCCTAGCTATTATAGTTTTAGAGATATACTCCAGACAAGATTCAAGTATGAAAAACAAGTATGAAAAACAACAAAGGGCAATAACTCAAAAAATAGGCCAGGTGGAGTTATGGTTCTTGTGCACTGCACTCCGTATTGATGAGAAGAATATAACTGCCAAGTTTAAATTCAATCTGACTTACAGTGACAGAGTTATGCTTCGGACAAAGAAGTGGACACCGCCGGACGCCTGGATGACCAGACAACCAGACGCCCGGACACCACGGGTGATCCCATAATACGTCCCGTCTTTGAGGGGCGTATAAAAATTCAAACCATAACCTTGCTTAGGAACAAAGATACAAAATCCTTTCATTTACAAATTAAACCAAGAACTTTCTGATAACAAGAGGCCCAGTGGGCCTTAACGGTCACCTGAGTAAAAGAGCACCAAGACAAGTGATTTTGTTTGAAAGAATTAGAAAAAGGTTTGGTTGAAATCCCCTCAGTAGTTCTTGAGAAGAAGATGAAAATGTTTAAAAGTTATCAAAAATGACCCCCTTTTGGTCCCCATTTTAGGCACCCCTGACCTCCAGCCTTTTAATTTTCACAAATCTGAGTAATCAGTACCCAATGATGCTTTTAACCAAGTAAGTTTGAAATTGGCTTAGTACTTCATCAGAAGAAGGTGAAAATGTGAATTTTTTAACATGATGAACTTTGACCTCTAGGTGTGGCCCCATACATGACCCCAGGGGCATGAATTTCACAATTTATAATATACCTGTCCTAGTTGTCATGCACACAAAATATTTAAGCTCTGGCATTAACGGTTTATTAGAAGAAGATTTTTAAAGAAGTACCAAAAATTACCCCTTTTTGGCCCCTATTTGGGCCCCTATGACCCCAGAACCCCTATTTTCACAAACTTGAATTGGCATCCCCCAATGATGCTTTCTACCAAGTTTGGTTGAAATCCGCCCAGTAGTTCTTGAGAAGAAGATGAAAATGTTGAAAAGTTAACGGATGACGCACAACGACAGACAAACGATGATTGCAATAGGTCACCATGACCATTCGGTCAGTTGACCTAAAAATCTAAAATTTCATTAACTTTAAATTTTTGTCGGCAACTCCTTTCAATTTGGCCCAGTCTAAAAATTTTCGCCTGGTAATGGGTTAAAAAATTAGATATGTGTTATAGACATGAATGCATCCACATAAGTGCTTGCCACATTACCTTTTGTTGTAACTTTGAACTTAAGAGTATCAAATTCAACTCATAGCATGACACGGATACTCATCAAGGAGAACAACTGTACAAAGATATTTTGAGATCCATCAATTAATGAAAAGATATGCTTTGGACAAGAATTACCCACACCCCACATGGATAGAGCCAACTCTATATGCCTGTTGCCATTACATGGAGGGGTACAAACAAAGATTCAACATCATGATAAATCTTTCAGTAGGTATTTTTTAGATGCATTAGGTTAACAAAAGGACCATGATGGTCCTATAACCCTCCCCTGAGTATGATGGTTCATGGCTTAATGATATAAACAAATAAACAAAGCCTTCTGTCTAATTATTTGGAGATTTTCATAATACGGTAATTCTTTGAAGTATTTTGGTAGAGGGCCAATGGCTGATAATATATACCAAATATAAATGCTCTAGGTCTATTCATTTTGGATAAGATGACTTTAAAAGATTTCCTTCATTATTCCTTTTTGTAAAATCCAGGATGGCCCCAAAAAGGGTTAGGTATTCTGTAGAGGGTCAATAGCTGATGATACATATCAAATATCAAAGCTCTAGGCCTTATGGTTTGCAAGAAGAAGATTTTCAAAGATTTCCCCGAATATTCCTTAGAAAAATCAGGGAAGGCACAGAAAAGGGCTTATTTTCAGAGTATGGTAATTCTTTGAAGTATTTAGGTAGAGGATCAATAGTTGATTATACTTACCATATATCAAAGCTCTAGGCCTATTTGTTTAGAAGAAGACAACTTTTTAAGATTTCCTTCTTTATTCCTTTGTAAAATCAGGGATTGCAGGGAAAAGGGCTAATTTTCAGAATACGGTAATTCTTTGAAGCATATTGGTATAGGTTCAAAAGATGATGATACGTATCAAATATCAAAGATCTAAGCGTTATGGTTTGGTAGAAAAAGATTTTCATAGATTTCCTTTTTTTCGTTTGAAGAATCAGGGATCGCACAGAAAAGGGATAATTTTCAGAATACTTTTGTTCTTAGAAGTATTTTGGTAGAGTGTCAATAGCTGATGATACATATCAAATATCAAAGCTCTAGGCTTATTTCTTTGGGAGAAGACGACTTTCAAAGATTTCCTTCTTTATTCCTTTGTAAAATCAGGGATGGCACAGAAAAGGGCTTATTTTCAGAGTACAGTAATTCTTTGAAGTATCTTTGGTAGAGGGTCAATAGGTGATGATATGCATCAAATATCAAAGCTCTAGGCCTTATGGTATATGAGGTGAAGATATTTTAATAACTGTTTACAGACGGACAGACCGACCGACAGACGGACGCTGGACAATTACCGATCACAATAGCTCACCTTGAGTAAATATCAGAGAAATGAATCTTTGTCCAGCAACTTGAATAATAACCTTTTTATACCTGCGCAAAGTTTCAATGAAAAAGATTGAGCGGTTAACCCTTTCCTGTTCAATCCCTGGCCCTTACCTCCCTGTGAATTATAATTGAAAAAATATTTCAGAAAAAGAAGAAATTGCTTTCACCAGTAATGTCCTCATTTTCCACAATATTTTTTACCCTACTAAAAGGTTATTTTTCAAATTAAATCCAAATCAAATTTTTGTCTGCAGAACCTTTGAATTTGGACAGGTCTAAAATTTTGCAAAATAGGAAAGGGTTGAATCTCTCTCACAGTACAGATATATCTAATATCTAATCCTGACTCAATAAAGTTTGAGATTTTTGTTTGTTTCAAAAATTTTCTTCTTCTGCAAGAAAAACAAATGATTGCTTTGGGAAAAGATTTAAACAAAAGGTTGACTTCATTAATCTGTTGCCAATCAATCTGGACTTTTACAGCCACAAGGAATAGTATTCAGAAAAACATTGTGAGATGAGGAGAAATTGCTTGAAATAAGCAATTTTCTTCTTTTCTCAAAATGTTTTTTACCCTATATGACACTTATTTCTTAAATCAAACACTTTTTGAATTGTCATCTTTCAATTTGGATGAGGCTAAAGTTTTGTTATCTGTTAAAGGATTAATATAACAAACAGTACCTCACTAGTCATGATGATATAAAAAATAGTTCTTCGTTTGTCCGTATTCATTCTTTGTTTCTTGGCAAGTGTCTGTAACTTGGCACTAATCTCTATACCATAGAGAATTGTAGAGGGGTCTTCAGAATTTTCTAAAAGAGAAAACAAAATAATTCTGAGAAATTTAAAATGGTAAAACCTTAATTATGGTTGTACCTGCTTAATAATAAAGTGAATTCTCGTTACATAAACATCATTCAATTCAAATAACTGCTTATGTCAAAGTAAATATGTGATTGTTAAGCCACAACCTGGTATCAAAATTTTCAAAATGTATCTGAAATTGCAAAATAAGAATTAAAATTGGTACAAAATATTGTTGCCTAAGGAGAAATTGCTTGTAGCAATGACCTTGGGCCATAATTTATACAATCTTGATAGAGGTACACCAGATGATGATACATACTAAATATCAATGTTCTTAAGGCCTTCCTGTTTGAAAGAAGAAGATTTTTGAAGTTTTGACTATATAAGCCTAAGTTAGTCCTGGAACGGGCTAATTTTAACCCTGGGATTATAATTTGTACACTATTGATAGAGGTCCAATAGATGATGCAACATACCAAATATCAGAGCTTTAGGTCTGTTAGTTTGGTAGAAAAAGATTTTCAAAGTTGCCCCCTTCTTGACATATTTTTTTGTGTACAAACTTGATAGTCCTTGCCCTAAAGACTCTAAAAACCAATGTGAATCCAATCGGACCTTTGATTAAAGACAAGAGGATTTTTTAAGAAGTATCCATTTTTGCCCCTTTATGGCCCTCTAAGGGGCCCCCAGAGAATATAACTCCATGACGGTACAAATCTGAAGTATATTCCAATGAGAATGCTTCCTGCCAAGTTTGGTTGAAATCCATCCAAGGGTTCTTAACCCATTCCCACATGGTGACGCTTTGGGCACCCCTCATGAAAAACGATCAGGAAAACATTGTGTAAACAAAAGAAATTGCTTGAAACAAGTAATTTCTTCCTTTTCCACAATGTTTTCTACCAAGAAATTTGAATAAAACTAAAATTTGATAAACTTTAAATTGACGTCTGCAACTCCTTTCAATTTGGACTAGTCTAAAATTTTGCCATCTGGTAATGGGTCAAGAAGTTGGAAATATAAAAAGTTATCACATGACGCACAGAGATGTGATGGATAAAACACAATCGTAATAGGTCACCATGACCTCCAGTCAGGTGACCTAAATTGTAGAATGGTTGAATAAGCTTGTTACAACATTAAGGTGCCCAAACCAACAAAAAATCTAACAAAATGGTGGCCATTATCAGAGTTCAAAACTCACTCTACCAAAAATGAATGAATCCATTGGCTGAATGATTATTTGATTCAGATCCACCATTAGTCAATAATACATTCTTACATTATTTTTAAGAAATCTAGAGCAAAATTGGTTTGTGGACGATCAGAAATCTCAGGCAAAACTGATATTTTTAAGTACAGTAATCCCGACATGTTTATGAAATTCAGTAATATACCATATAATTTACCTTTTAGGGGCTGTTTAGGGCCTTGTCCTTCCCAAGCTGATCCCACAATCCACCATTTCCCTTTATTCTCTGCATTAATCAGGTCTTGTAAAGTAACATGTAGTTGATTATCACCAAAATCACCACCTGAAACCGAATTTATAAAGTGAAACATTTGAAAACGTCAACAATGCTATACAATAGTTATGGTTTAGTTTGTTTATTTCAAAAGCTTCTACCTTTAACACTCATACAGTTGAGAAACCAATAACAAATTTTCTAAAATTTATTAAACCAACAAAATTGATTGACTGATGCTCTATAAACTAAAAAGATCTTTCCAGGGCTACTGTTTGATACGGTTTTAGGTGTCTACACATTGTACAGTATCACAATTAACCCTCCTTTTACTGACAGATACTCAGTCATATTGAACATTCTGACTTGTATCATACCTACCTCTTAAAAACCCTTTCATAGATCTCTGTAGATGCTGAAGGTGTTCCGGGTCATAGTTAGGTATCTTTCTCATGTTGTTGTTTCGTATGGCCATTAAAACATCCAACATGAATCTAACGCGGGATTGGTCCCTCATGGCAGTGACATCACTACTTGACGCTTTAGTCTGCACACTCATAATGTAATCTTTTAACCCTGTGGGGTCGTCTTTTCGTAGGGTAAACCCAATATCTGAAACAAAAGATTATAAGCATTTTGATGATTCAGTGCAAAAACATCTTAAATCTCTACATAAATATAGGCACTTACAACAGCTTTGCACTAACCCTGAAATTCTCTTTTGATAATCACATTTTCAAACCGAAGACATTTTAGGCATAAAACAAGGATGTAAGGGATTCCATCTATTTAAAACTGGCCATGCAGAACCAGGCATATTTCTGTTTCCGCAGAACTTGCTCACAAAGATCAGCCTACACATATGTTCAGTCTGATCTTGTTCAACTCCATTTATTAGTCCCAGTTCATCCCTTTAAGCCACAGCTGTATATGAAGCTGATTTTAGAAAAGACATATTGAACCACAATCCAGTATTCAAGCACTTTCAGTCCATTTATTTCAAGCAGTTCTAACAAAAGAAATCAATTCAGAATGTCAGTGGTGAAGCATGTTTTGTTAATGGCAGATTATGTCAGCAAAGTCAGCTATTTTAATTTTCTTTTTTTGACAGAAGATATTCATACATTCATGATTCACGGTGATTTTTAACGTATTCCAACACAATCCAACTTCTTGACACCCTCAGGAGAAAAGCTTTGAAAAATATTATAGAAAAAGAAGAAATTTCATGTTACAAGTAATTTCTTCATTATCCACAATTTTTCCTACCTCAAAAGAAAAAGAAGATAAAAAAGAAATTTCATCATCTTAAACTTGTTGCTTGTAACTTCATTAAAATTGGATATGTCTAAAATTTTGTCAAGTGGTATTGAATCAAACCAGAAACAAGGGCATGTTGTATTACGATGCAATACTAGAGTCCCCCACCGGATTAAAAAAAGTTTTTTTATAGTTAACCTTTTCGCTTTAATTTTGGGGAAGTGTAAAAGTGAAAGGTTTAAATAGAGGATAATTGTTTATTTCAGTGTAGGATCCATTTATCTTTGAGTAAACAACAAAAGCTATATTTTCAAGAGTGTAAGAGTGAAAATACGGCTTTTCTTGTTCATGAAATGAAAGATTTACTGATATTGCACCAAAAACATACAATAATGCCTTTTCTTTAATGCAAAAATAGGACGAAATGTGAAAATTTTGAGACAAATTTACTTAAAGCGCCTCATTTTGCACATGATTATTAGGCAACATCATCATGACGTCATTAAGATTTCTTTTTTGGGCTCCATTCAGATAAAGTGAAATGAACAAAAGCAGGGTATAAGATTTTGATAATTTCAATGCTTTGCAGTTGAAAATCTACTGTTATTTCTCAATAAACCACCGAAAAGCTTAAAGAAATTGAAGGCTTCTACAAAAGTGAAAATGGATTAGATAAAGATAGGATATACTTAGTCTCTTCAAAAACATGTGATGAGTGCAAAAGGACACAAGTAGTGATCAAATGAAATTGTCAAACTAAATTATGTTTAAGACATATCCCCTTATCATGGTTGTTAAAAATTGGGAATTTAAGAATTACAATAATCAAAGGGCAAAAAATAAAACTAGCTAAAAATTAGTCGTAGGAGAGAAATGGTTATTTATGATACAAAGTTTAAAACATCTAAGGGCAATAACTCAAAAAATAGGCATGGCAAGGGAATGATTCTTGTACATGACACTTTTCCACATTGTGATCTATAAGTGTATGAAGTTTCAAGGTCCTAGCACTTATGGTTTAGGAGATATGGTCCAGACAAAAACATTAAGGTAAAAACAACAAAGGGCAATTACTCAAAAAAAGGCAGGCTAGAGTTACCATTCTTGAACATGACACTTCTACACATTGTGATTTATAAGTGTATAAAGTTTCAAGGTCCTAGCACTTATGGTTGAGGAGATATGCTCAGGACAAAATGTTAAGGTAAAAATAACAAAGGGCAATAACTCAAAAGAAAGGCAAGCTTGAGTTACCATTCTTAAGCGTGAAATTTTTACACATTGTGATCTATAAGTGTATAAAGTTTCAAGTTCCTAGCACTTCCAGTTTAGGAGATATGCTCTGGACAAAAGTGTGTAAGATAGACGGATGGACAGATGGATGGAATCAAGCAAACCTATAGCCCCCCATCTGGTAACAGGTGGGGGACTAATAATCTATACTGACTTCTTCCTTAATTTTCTTTCTCCCAAAATACAGAGCTCTTGATAAGAATAATAACTGTTACTCGACTTTTTGACTTCAAATAATGTTTATATGAATTAGAATTATAACAGAATTTTCAACGATTGTTTTCATTAACCCATTACCAGACAAGAAAAATTTAGACTGGTGCTAATTCAAAGGAGATAGAGCCAACAATTTAAAGTTGATGAAATTTGAAAAATCTGTTTTTCTCTTCTGGCATAGAAAATTTTGTGGAAAATTAAAAATTTGCTTATAACAAGTAGTTTCTTCATTTTCGACATTGTTTTCCCAAGGCCTTTTTAAAGGAGCTTATAAAAGTGGGATTGTGTAGGTATGGGTTAACCCATTACCATACAGTGCAGCTTCTTGTTTGATGTCTTGACAGAACACGATCATGGAAAACTTTGTGGGAAAAGGAGAAATTGCTTGTGACAAGCAATTTTTCCTTTTCTCACAATGGTTTCTACACTTTTTAGCACTTTTTTTCCATTATTAGTGCAATTTGAATTGTTATCAGCAAATTCTTCCAATTTGGGACAGTCCATTGATTGAATGGGGTTTAACACCACTTTAAACAGTATTTCTGTCATATCGCAGCGGCTGGAGCACCTAACAATGGATTCCTGGTATTTCTCACATCAGTACTACCACTACATTCTTTCCTAGCCTCCAGCTGCTATCCCACTTAGGATTACGATTATCCACTCATTGGTGAGAGACAAAAGAATATCAAACCCATGACATCCCATGTTTGAAGATTAGGAGTCTGACGTGCTACCGACTGTGCTATGACAGCTGGTCCTGGGACAGTCCAATCTTGTGACAGTCCAATCTTGTTTCATATGGTAATTGATTAAAGACTAACACCTTCTGAATAGACTTATATAAATATTCTGAATGTCAAACTTACTTCTCATTGTTAGAAGAATCAGCTCAACATCTTTCTCTATAAACTGTTCCGTAAGTAGTTTCAGTAGGTCAAACATCAGAACACTGTGTACTACCTGAAAAAACAAGAGTTTTGCATGTGGATGCCAACAATTGGCAGTTCAAGTGCTTCATAGCTGGTAAAACTTCTAGGGGCATAATTCATCGAAAATACATTTAAGATTATCCCCTTATTGGTATCGGTTTCTCTTTTGATAGTGAACATATCTTCCGAGTTTCAAGTGAATGTATTCAGTGATACCAGAGATATAACATAATGCCAAAGTTTTCTGCCAATGACTATGACACTGACAAACAAAAACTTGGCTATGCCTCGGGTTTTCTCGAAAAACAGTCGTATTAAAAAAATATAAATACTGCAATGCAGAACTGCCTGATGATAACACAGGTAAAAAGCTCCCCAATATGACTTTTAATATCACAAGGGAATAGTAGCTCTCTTATAATTCTGAAAATAGTATACAGGAAAAATAAACCAGCTACACCATAATGTCTGACTATGAATGTAACATTCTTTTCAAATAAATTGGAAACCTTAAAGAAAAGATAAAAAAAAATTCTAAAATGTTTAACCTATAACCAGTCAAGAAAATTTTATTCCAGTCTAAATTTAAGGAAGTTGCAGACGACAATTTTAAGTTGATGAATACAGTGAAATCTTTATCTTTTGGGGTAGACAACAAAGTGGACAATGAAGAAATTGCTTGTAACAAGCAAATTCTTCATTTTCTACAATTTTTTCCAAAGCTTTTATATTGAGGGGTGTTTGACCCATTCCCACATGACAAAATTTAAGACTGGTCCTATTTCAAAAGGTTGCAATATAACAATTTAGAATTTATGAAATTTATGAAATTTTAGATTTTTTCAACTTTCTGTGAAGAAAACATTGTGTAAAATGAAGAAATGTTTTCCAAAGCTTTTATATTGAGGGGTGCTTAAAATGTCAATGTTTGGGAATGGGTTAATCCATATGCATGTATATCTTATTATTTATATAGAAGAAATATTTTTGGAAAAGCAATTTTACCTTTTTATCCATTGTTTCCTATCCTATTAGTTTTTTTTTTTAATTTTGGTTCTGTTCATTGTTTCCTGCAACTTATCAATGAGAAACAGTGTTAAATGATTTTGCCTGTGTAAAGCTATACGAACCTTGAAGTTATACAGATGTGACAAGAGTGTAACCACGTTATCTAATTCTTTTCCTACTGCTTGTTTTATATCTTTATGTAAGGTATCAAACTTCTTCACCAAACTTTGTAGAAAATGAGCTCCTAAATAAACAGGAGACGCATGAAATTATAAATTACACAATAATTCAAACTGAGCAGTAGCATGTAACAAAAAGTTAGAATTGTCTTGAATGAGCTGTAGTTACCATGATTAAGTAGCCAAATAAACAAAAATACTTCACATAAATGGTGGACACTATCAGAGCTCAAAATTACCTTCCAGTCTTAATAAATGATTTTACTGGTCTACTGATTAGTATCCATGATTGGTCAATTCTGATTGGCACACACACACTTTCCATTCAGATTTTTTAAGAACATTTCAATTATTCTAGCAATTTTTTAAAGGCATCAGCTAAGAAACAGTCCGGCCAAATTTGGTCCAGTTGTTTGGGAGAAAATTTTGTTAAACTTTGAAATGAGGATGAACACAATAACTCTCAAGGTGGACATTAATATTCGACCATTCTGAGCGCTAGATAGTAACAGCATTTCAAAGTCAGTATTGGGCATAATTCATCTAACTGATTGTCAGAAAAAAGAAAATCTTAACAAAAATGCCCAGGTCAAAAAGGATCAAATATCTGCTAAAATGAAGAACAAAGGTGTTGAATATTTGCTCAGGGGTTAATATTATGGTCACAGAGACATGTGCATTGTTTCAGAGTAATGGCAATAGTAGGAGCAATAGCATATATAGGAATAGAATTATAACACAGATATGTATGTTGCATGTGAATCTTAAACAAAAAATTTCCAAGTCAGAAAAGGGTCAAAATTCCTATAAAATAACACAAATATGTATGTCGCATGTAAATCTTAATAAAGAATCAAAATTCCTATAAAATTAATGTCAGACTAATCAACATTTTCCTGGGAGATATTATGTTCACAGAGCAGTTACATTAGTAGAAACAGAGATATGGGACTTGCATGTGAAACTTTAATCAAATGTCTATGTAGAAAAGGTGTCATAATTGCACTAATATGAATGTCAGATTAACATATCTTTGCCTAAAGGATGATATGATAATAATAAGGGCAAGTGAAGAATTTCAGATCAATTATAAGTAGAACCAGAGACATGAGACACGTAAGAAAAACTTTAAGCTAAGCATTACGCTGATACCTGGGTGACTGGAAAAGCCAGTGTATTCTTCAAATTTTCAAGCTAAAAATCATTCAACCAATCTCTTCTGTTCTATACCTACCCACTTCAGATCCAACATTCCCATGGAGAATAGCCACTAGCATCATCAGTTCCATGGACAACCGTTCTGGAGTCATCTCCTTGGTAACACAAAGGTCAAATACCAAGGTGACAAATGTTTCGTTTACATCGGCTCTACTGTTGGACAGATAAAGCTCTTCTATCTGGGTGCTAACAGATTGTAAGTTAGCTTCACTTGCTCTAAAAATAAATGTGCCCAAACTTGTGAAAAGTACCTCATTGCATTATAATGTGGTTTAGAAAATGTAAATTGAAATAAAACTACTACTTATATTCTATCGATTTTTAGAATAAAATAATCAATAAAATCCCTACTTTATTATCCACATGGAATTATATATAGGAAATGATTGCAATAAAGGAGCAAATTGCTTGTTACTAGCAAAATTTAAGTACAACATTTTTTCTACCAATATAGCACTTATTTTTCAATTGGAATGCAATTTGAAATGTAGTCTACAGCCTCTTTCAATTTGTACCAGACTTAAAAATTGTCTGATAATGTGTTAGCTAAAAACAAATATATGGTAATGCTTGACATGGATTTATTACATTAAAAGAACAGTGTTATGAATTTATGAAATAATAATCCTAGTATTACAACATTCAGACAATTATGTGATAAGTTTGACAAATGATATTGATGTACAATAAGGCAGGAAAGGTACCTTGCATTGAAAAAGTACTCAAGGTACATTGCCCTGTGAAAAAAAAATCTGAAATTTTCTTTTCTTTTAGTTAGATACACTACAAACTTCTTTTGATTTTGAAATCTAGATTTAGATTTTAGATTTTCAGAGTACAGTCAATCTTTGCCTCTATGAAATGGCAACTTCCATTAAGTGACTAAAAATCCCCTTTTCAAAATCAACAGCTATCATAAAGAACTGTTGTATCTACTACAACACATATCATAACTAATGTTGTTAGAACTCATTAGAATTGTCTCAGTGAGACTGTTTTAATGAATTCCAACAACCTTGGATTTATCAAGAATTCTGTAATAATTTAGGTATGCAATCAAATCAATCCTTCATATATTTAAAAAAATATGTTTTAACCCTTTCCTGTTTGGCAACATTTTGGACCTGTCCAAATTCAAAGGTTTTTCTGACAACAATTAAGAGTGGATTTCATTTGAAAATTAACCAGGCAGCAAGTTAGAAAATATTGTAGAAAAAGGAGAATTTCTTTATTCTACCATGTTTTCTCAATTATAAAATCACAGGGACCTAAAAACCAGGTATTGAACAGGAAAGGGTTTTTCTGGTCTTACTATTAGTGATATCTTGATACAAGATTCACTGTATAGAAGAAGTTCAGAGAGAAAGTAACAAAATCAAAAACTCACCTGTTCACTAATCCTTTCATCTGTTTCCTCAGTTTGTCCATATTCGCCTTTCTCTTTTCATCTGCCCCAGCAATCATTTGAGCCCTTTTAGCGGGTGGAATGTAGGCCCCTCTACCAGGGTCTGACCCTTTATTGTCTTTTACAATATTTCCTCTAGAGTCCCTGAGTCTACCATATATATCCTCTTGGAGATCATCAGTTCCTTCTATTTCCATGTCAGTTAAATCATCAAATTCATCTGTTTGTGGATTCAGAAACTCAAGTTCTTCCTCATTAAAATCCTCATTTGAATCACCACTTATCACACTACCTGAATCTGCATTATCACTACCATCAGAAGATGAAGCTTCTCTGTTCAACGTCTGTTCTTCAATTGCAGCAGCAAAAGAAACTTTCTTCTTTACTTTATCTGAAGTCTCAGTTTCTTCATCACCAGCACTGTATTCTGTTTTTTGTTTGATAATACTGGCAGAAATTTCAGCTTTCTTTTTAACTACTTTCTGAATCTTTTCTGCAAGTTCCTCCCATTTAGCCTTCTTCATCCCTTCTTCAGTATTATTTTCTGCTAATGCATCTAAAGCTTCATCCTTTGTTTCAATTTCTTCATGATCAAACTCATCATCATCATCATCTCCTGATTCCTCATCAAATCCTTCAATGTTAAGGTCATCTAAATCTGAACCAGATCCCAGATCATCATCTGCAAGATTCTTAGCCTTTATTTCCTCCTCTAAATCTAAAATTTAAATCAAACATCTTGACATACATATATACATGTAGTTAAATTTTTTTCTACAAAAAACAAGCGTTCTGACAGGCCGAAAAATTATTCAAAACTTCTTGAACAAAATTTTGATCATGAAGCTATTTGTATGCTTGCGCACAAAATAGTTCCTTAAAAATGTATCAAAATTTGTAAAAGAATTGAATTTTTTTTTTGCTTGACGTCATTCAATTATACGAACTGAACAGAATTTTTTTTGCTTTCATGGAGGTATGAAACAAAAAACTAATCACACTAATATGAGAAGCAGATTCATACAGATTCATTCATACCTCCATGGAAACAAAAAAATATTATATTCATCTCTTTAATTACCTTATTCTTGACTAGTATCTTTGACTGCCATGATGGCTAAGTGGTATAAGGTGCTTGACTTGTGATCTGAAGGTCACAGATTTGGGCCCCACTATCACCAGGGTGCATTCATGGGCAATATACTTAATAGCTAGCCCAAGTCTACCAATCTGCAAAATTGCCAAGCAGTTGGTTTAACCAATTCAACAGAACAACACCTTTTGACGCCTCTCAAGAAAGACCATTGAGAAAATATTGTGGAAAATGAAGAAATTGCTTGAAACAAGCAATTTCTTCATTTTCCCCAATGTTTTCTACCCAGAGAGTTGAAAAAATCTAAATTTTCATCAACTTGAAATTGTTGTCTGCAACTCCTTTCAAATTGGACCAGCCTAACATTTTGTCGAGTGGGAATGGATTAAGCTACTGCCTCTCTTTAAAGGACATGAATTAAAGCTTCTGTCACAATCAAACAAAAATAAATGAATATAAACTAAACCATCTTATATTACAAAGGGATTAAACAAGTAAAAAATAATGGTGAGACAACAGAAACAGACCTAATATCTTAATGAATTTATGTTAATAAATCAAAGTGTTTGTTATGTTCTTTAATCATTTATTGAAAATGACACAATATCAAGGCAATATTTCAATAAAAACATTTATTGGTTTGTTGTTATTTTAAACACCAAGAAAGGCTGGGAGACTACCAAAAAATTAGTTGAGACATCCAGTAAATATAGCTCAAATCAAACAGTTTATCATTTCAGATATTACAACGGTCTATCAGATAAACAAATATTATCATTAACAGTGTTTTCTACCCAAACAGACAAGACTTTTTAAATTCTATCAATAACAAATTATAGTCTGCAACCTCTTTTAAACCAGTCTATAATTTTGATTTCTCGTAATGTGATATTCACTAAAAATTGTTCAAGAATATTAGGTGATTATACATACCAGATTCTTCTCCAATGTTAGCCATCTCCTCTAACTTTTCTGAATCCACAACGTCCAATATATCTACCTTTAGTTAAGGATTTTTTACACAGACATTGAACATTTTAACAAGAGGCCCATGACGGCCTGAGACGTTCCACCGGCTATCAAGTTTTTGTTAAATAATTCGATATTTAAGGAAGTTAACCGCTGAAAGAAGAATGCAGAAAAAAACACAACAAATTGGACTTTATCCTCTTTATCATTTTAGCAACAACCCGTAAGGCCCCTTTCCCATGTTTCAGGACAGATCCACTTCATTTCCAAACAGAAGTTTCCTTGTGATCCTACTATCAAACTGTGAAATTTTCATCAGAATACAATAATAATTTATCACGTAAACAGGTTTGTTTTGAGTGAAATTCCACAAGGCCCCTTTTCCTTTGTTTTCTTATGGATCCATTTCAATTCCGAAAGGAACTTTACTTACAACCACACTATAGTCCTCTGTGAAATTTAAAGACAATCTGATAATAATTGTGAATATAATAACATCAACAATAATGTTTTTAATGACAATCTATAAGGCCCCTCTTCCTGTGTTTCCAAAGCCACAATTATTCCTTGCATCTTTGAAGAGAATCCAATTAGAACTGTGGATTGTATTGTGATAATAAAGATATTTCAATCAAGTTCTCATAAAGCCCCTTTTCCCATGATACTTTATTGTTTTTTAAATAATTCTGTGAAAGTTAAAAGTGAATCTGATGAAACATGGGGACTTCATTATGTTAACGACAATATTTAAAAAAAAAATCATATTGCCCCATTTTACATAATACTTCACGGATTGTACCCAATTCTGAAAAGAACCATCCTTGAAATGTACAATCATTCGCTGAAATTTTGAAGTGAATCTGGTGAAATCCAGAGAGATCATTGTATTAACTAGAATATTCAAGAAAGTTTTCCATAAGGCCCCTTTTCATGTGATTCTTGCTGTATCAGGTCCACAGTCAAAATCAACAATTGTAATGATGGTACAATCAATCTGTGTAATCTGTGAAATTTATTGTGTTAATAAGGATTTTATAATGACATTTTCATAGGGCCCTTTTTCCATGATACTTTACAGAACAAACCAAATTTCTGTAAAAGTTTAAAGAGAATCGATGAAAACAGTGGACTAAATTGTGTCAAATTGCCTCCGACATAAAAAGTAGTTCTTACGTAATTCAGGGATATTGCAAACTCTGCATGCAGGTATTTTAGCTTGAGCACGTCGCTCTTCAAGAAATTGCAGACGACAATTTAAAATTGTTGAAATTTCTACAATATTTATCTCTTTGGGTAGAAAAGAATGTGGAAAATGAAGAAATTGCTTGTAATAAACAATTTCTTTGTTTTCCACGTTGTTATCTTGAGAAGCGTAAAAAGGCGGGATTGTGTTGGAATTGGTTTACTTCTTGGTTTCTTTAGCCTTGTTCTTTATCATGATAACATTTGACAAAGAAGATTATTTGAACAAAACAATACTTTGCTAGCTTACAGTACTTTTCAGTACTTTGATTTGTGTCACTTAACAGATCAGACTCAATTAATAAAGGAACAATCCAAATGCTAGTACAATCATTCTATTAAAGTTTGAACAAAATACGATGTAAACTGTAGACTTTATTGTGGTGTAAGGATTTTCAAATTAAATTTGATAAGGCCTCTTTTCCTGTGATACTTGACGGGTCAGGTCAAATGTCAACATCGACAATCATTATTATTGTACAATTATTCTGCGAATGTTAAAAGAAAATTCGATGAAAGAACTGGACTTGGTAATAAGGATTTCTAAATGAAATTTTCATATGGCCCCTTTTCTTGTGTTTCTTGACAGTTCAAACTCCATTTCAAAAAGAATAATTTTTATGCCCTTACAATCATTCTGTGAAAGTTTCAATAAAATCTGATAAAAGCCGTGGGCTTCATTGTATTAACAGGGATTTAACAGGGACATTTTAAATTAATTTTCATACAGGCATTTTTCCCATGTAACTTGATGCATCTGACCAAATTCCGATTGGAACTATACTTACAAAGTATAATCATTTGAGTATGAAGACAAACAGATGAAATATGTGGAAATCTGTGGACCTTATAGTATTAAGATTTTGCTTAATGGTGAAGAGAATCCAATGAAAACTGTGGACTCTATCATGTAAATAAGGAAAATTTAACAGATGCATGGACAGACGGATGCCAGATGGGATAAAGCTATCGCTATAGCTCTGTTGGCCTACGGCCAATATAGGGCTAAAAATCTGTTAAATTTTTGGATAGAAATTATTAAATAACAAGCAATTGATTTTTTTTCACAATGTTTCCCAAAGCTTTTTCTTGAGGGGCATAGAAATGTAAAAATAATTGTGACATCATCAAAACATTAAAATTTTCCGTCACAAAGTTATTTCAGGTATGTCAAATATGTAAAAAAGAGGGAATAACGAACAATTCTGATCTTTAGTTACAAGGTACCCCTTCCCCTGTGTCTCAGTCAGACCTTCATATCATCTTTTTATATCAAAAACAGCCAACAAGGATACAATCCAACCCATCATTCAAGAAAGCTTGTGGAAGAGTTTTTGTTTTCCGTTTGTTGAGATGTAACTTTTTCTCTAGGTCCCGTATTTCCCTATCATCTCTCGCCTTCACAGCATCAAGTTCATCTGCTTCTTGTTGCAGTTTTTCTTCACTCTGTAGAAAAAGTCATTGGGCATTAGATTATTGCCTTAACTCATTACCACACGATTTTGCATTATTACACTTCAAAGAATTATAGCTAAGGAAAAATATGTGAGAAAGAGTTTCTTGGATTCTTTTCTCACAATGTTTTCTACCTAATATGACATTTATCTTTCAAGTTTAATCACCTTTGCTTTTTCATCTGCAACCTCTATCATTTTGGACCAGTCATATACTTTGAAGTTTGGGGATGGATTACATATAATAATAGGATTGTCTAACCTGTTGGAACTCAACCCTTTCTTGAACAAACAAGATGTGTTTGAATTAAAGATTACCTTGACCTTGTCAGATGAACTGGATATCAACAGGTGCCTTTTGATTTAGAGCTATCATCATGCCAAAATAAGTATTAAATCTTACATAGGTTTGAATGAATTGAAATTGCAAATTTTTTGGTTGAGTTTTACAAAAAGTTTTTTGGATAAAGGGTTATAATTTTGACCTTGAGTCGACCTTTGATTTACATTGTACATTATGACTCTTCTTAAATGATCATCTGATGAAACCTTCATACCAAGTATGAAACTTGCATTCTGTTTAAATGAGGGTTTAAAACCCCTTTTAAAAATATTTAAGTCGTTTCAAAACAGCTGACTACTACATCCTTTTCTTGCCACCAGCTGCTCATCACACTTTAATAGGATTATCCGCCCATTGTTGGGAGACAAATATTGCTATGTCCATGATTGAGAGTCAAACCCGCTACCAGCTGCACTATGGCTGCAGCATAGAAAGCAAGAGCACCGCCTACAGGTGCCTACGCTCAGCTGTTGGGTGCTGGATAGTGGACAAAATGCATCTAGGATTATCCCCCTTGATAGTATAGGTTGCTCATTTGATATAAGTGTGCCAAGTTTCAAGTGAATGCCTTTAGTAGAACCAGAGATATCACAAAAAATGCCAAAGTTTTTGCATGACAACACCATGGCTATAGCAATACCCCGGGTTTTCTCTGAAAACAGCCGAGCTAAAAATGGAAAATGTCAAATTTTTGGGTCAAGTTTGCAAAGATTGATAGACAACAGTAAAAAAATATGCCCCTTATCTCTTTATAAATTCAACTAAATGATCAAAAGTTAACATCAATTGCAAAGTGAGAATATAAGATTTGGAAAATAAATATTTTTTAAATGTTGGAAGTGTAAATCTTGAATACTAAATTGTTGGAAAATAGAAAAAAATTAAGGAAACATGACACTAAAAAGGAGGTAGCCATGAATTTTTTTTTCTACAATTACCCCTTCCAATATTTTCTAACAAAATAATTTGTAAACTTTGAAATAAAAAGAGGACCATGATGGTCCCAGACCGCTCACCTAAATTGTCTGCTGTTAAAAAATGCAACTAGAGACAAATAACTATGACCAGTTTCATGCAGATTGAGCCAAAACTGTGACTTCTAAATTGTAATTATGGCCCCTTTTCCTGTGTTTCCTATAGAAGCTTCCAATAATCTATAATTTTCCCCTTTATGACCTAAAAAATAACCTGACCAAGTTTCATGATGATTGAGCCAAAATTATGGTCTCCAGAAGGCCCCTTTTCCAGTGTTTTCAAAAACAACCCTCCCATAATCTATAGGGTTTATCCTCATGACCTAACAATTATTCTGACCAAGTTTCATGAAGATTGGGTCAAAACTGTGGCCTCTAGAGTGTAAACACTTCAACTGTTGACACCGCATGACGCAGGAGGGACGACGGATTCAATCATCACAAAAGCTCACCATGAGCACACCAGTCCTGTACTCAGGTGAGCTAAAAAAAGTAGTCATCACAGATCTTCAAAAACACTGAAAGGCAAGAAATTCTGAAAAAATGTGTAAACTTAGATGATAACAGAAGAAGAACCTTTTAATACGACTAATACATGTACAAAGAATTTTTTACCCTATTGCCACACAGTCTCATGTTTTGATGTACTAAAGAACATAAGATAAAGAAATTTGGTGGGAAAAGTGTATTTGCTTGTAACAAGCTAATTCTCCTTTCTCAATATTGTTTCTACACAATATGGCTTGTATTTTCAATTAAATATTACTTTGGATTGTTGTCTGCAATCCTTTTCTGTTTGGTCATTTTAGCCTGAAAATTTGATGCCTGGTAATAAGTTAAAACCTGATAATTTGCTACCATTAAACTTGAACCCAATACCCAACTAGAAAATTTCAGACTGGTCCAAATTGAAAGAAAATACAACTTAGGATTAAGTAAGAATTTTGTTATAATTTATGTATGTAATTGAGCAAATCCTTCACATCTTTCGCCAAAAAGCAACTTTTCTCCTAAGCTACCACTTTTTGGTTATCCCTTGAGTGGTCGCTTAATACAAGATTAAATGTATTCATATTTCCTTACTCATTTTGGTCCAATAATTTGTAACAAGAGGTAAATGTTTAACATCCTCTTTAATAACTGATAAATTATCTGATGATAATGTTTTACCCTTTCCCACACAATGACGCTTTTTGATGCCCCTAAAGACAAACAATTTGGAAAACCTTGTATAAATGGAGAAATTGCTTGTCATAATTTCCAGAAAGTTGACAAAATTTAAAATTTCATAAAATCTAAATTGTCGTCTGCAGCTCCATTCAACTTGGACTAGTCTAAAATTTTGCCGTCTGGTAATGGGTTGGCACTGACTACATAACAAGAGGGTCATTGGCCCTAAGGCGCTCACCTTAGACACAGATTCGGAATATCGAGCGCAGGGCAACTTTGAAGAGAGTCACCATTTGGTACCCAATATGTCATATGAAACCTTTAAGCTTGGTGAGAAATTATTAGTTACTATTAGTTAAGGTGTACTCAGGATGAGTAAAAAAATAAGGTTTCATTTCAACAATTTCTATGTAAACAGGGATTCTTAGATAGAATTCAAATATGACAAAAGGGGTATCAAATAAACAAATTTGCAAAAGTTTGCTTCCAGATTCTACATACCATATATCAATGTTCAAAAGTTTCTGGTTCTAGAGGAGAAGATCCCCAGGTACAAAAACAATATATGTATCAAATATGGTTATGCAAACTTGTATAATAATCCTAGGCTTAAAATTGAATTTGACTAATGAAAGAAAAAGAGACAATAGGGCCATTGGCCGTCTTGTTTGTTGTGCTATGCATCGTGACAAACTTTTATTCCACGTGAAAACTTTAATTGGTTTGTATTTCTCAAACCTGAGGATTATTTCCTATAAATAACTGTTGTCAAAGATTGTACAGAAAAACTACCCCTAAAATTAGAAAAAAAGGTAGTAAAATTTCCTATAATGATATTTTAATTGAAATAATTTTCCATAAGGATGGGTCATGCCTGATTTTAGCTCACTCTGGCACAAAGTGCTTAAGTTGAGCTTTTGTGATCTTAGTACCCGGTGTCAAAAGTCTGACACTCCTAGGACTCCGCCCCTTGGGACACGAGGTTAATGATTTCAACTATTTTGAAAGAGGTCAATATACTGATGCGTCATGCAAAATATTCAGGCTCTATAACCTCTGGGTTTAGCTATTTTGAAAGAGGTTAATATACCGATGTTTCATGCAATCATCAAGACTCTAGGGTCAGAAGGAGAATATTTAAAAGGATTTTTTTTTTCACTTTTGTTGCCATGATAACAAGAGTTTTCAACAGATTTAAATTCTTTTAGCTATTTCAAGAGAGGGCCACCTAAGAAACATTTCTGCCAAATTTTGGAGTGCTCAGGAGAGCTTAAAATTTGTGAGTCAAAACTTTCCTTGAAACCAAAAAGTTGCCCACAACCTAGGGCTAATATAAATAACCTGAAGTAGAGGACCATGAGGCACTGCAACAGTTGAAAGATCTAGGCCCTACATTCAAGGAGAAGATTTTCAAGAAGTTGCAAGAAATTCATTTTGGTTGCCATTGCCTTTGGTTTCCTTAACTACCAGAGTTATTCATGAATTCCTATCCTCTGAAGAATATGGAAGATCTTCACCCCAAGAGTAATTCCTCTAAAGTTCATTGAAATCTAATGGTTAGTTTAGGATATGAGGATTTTTAAATTTTTATTTAAGAGTACTCAGCAATGGCTTAAATGACTATCCTTGACGACGTCCAATATTTTCACCAACAAGAGGCCCATGAGGGCCTGAGACGCTCTACTGGTTATCAAGTTTTCCGTTAAAAAAATCTGATATTTAAGGAAGTTAATTGCTCAAAGAAGAATGCATAAAGAAAAAAAAAGGGGCTTTATCCCCTTTATCATTTTAAGCAACAATCCTCAAGGCCCCTTTTCCCATGTTTCATGACGGATCCACTCCATTTCCAAAAGAAAGTTACCTTATGACCCTACAATCATTCTGTGAATATTTCATCAGAATCTGACAATAATTGTGGACTTAATCACATAAACAGGATTGTTTTGAATGAAAATCAATAAGGCCCCTTTTCCTGTGTTTTCTGATGGATCAATTTCATTCCAAAAGGAACTTTCCTTACAACCCGACAATTGTCCTGTGAAATTTAAAAGACAACTTGATAATGATTGTGATCTTCATCACATACACAAGAATGTTTTGAATGGTAATCTGTAAGGCCCCTTTTCCTGTGTTTCAAATGCCACAATTATTCCATGCATCTTTGAAGAGAATCCAATAATACTGTTGACTTTATTGTGTTAACAAAGATATTAAATTCAAGTTCTCATAGGGCCCCTTTTCCCGTGATATTTTACTGTTGGTTTTATCATTCTATGAAAGTTAAAAGTGAATCCGATGAAATATTGGAAATTCATTATGTTTACTAGAATATTTAAAAAAAAATAAATCATATGGCCCCTTTTTACATGATACTTGATGGATTGTACCCAGTTCTGAAAAGAACCATCTAAGTATTTGTACAATCATTCTGTGAAATTTTAAAGTGAATCTGGTGAAATCAAGGGACATCATTGTGTTAACCAGAATATTTAAAAAAGTTTTTCATAAGGCCCCTTTTTATGTGACCCTTGCTATAGTCAGATCCACTGTCAAAATCAACAATTGGAATGATGGTACAATCAATCTGTTTAATCTGTGGAATTTATTGTGTTAATGAGTTTATAGTGAAATCTTCATAGGGCCCCTTTTCTCATGATACTTTACAGAACAAACCAAATTTCAAAAGGAACAATTCTAATGAAGGTAGAATCATTCTTTATAAGTTAAAGAGAATCAATGAAAACTGAATTGTGTCAAGAATTTTTGTAACTAAATTTTCATAAGGCCCCTTTTTCTGTGAAACTTAACAAATCAGACCCAATGTACAAAGGAACAATCCTAATGATAGTTTGAAGAAAATGATAAAGACTGAGGACTTTATTGTAATAATGATGTTTTGTAATAAAATTTTTATAAGGTCCCTTTTCTTGTGTCACTTAACCAATCAGACCTAATTTACAAAGGAACAATCCAAATGATGGTACAATCATTCTACTAAAGTTTGAAGAGATTCTGATAAAGACTGAGGGCATTGTTGTGTTTATGAGGATTTGGTAATACTTTTTCATACAGCCCCTTTTCCTATGATACTAGACAGATCAGGCCGAATTTGGAAAGAAACAATCCTTATGATGGTACAAACATTCTGTGAAAGCTCTGGACTTGGTAACAAGGATTTATAAATGAAATTTTCATAAGGCCCCTTTTCCTGTGCTTCTTGACAGTTCAAACCCTGTTTTGAAAAGAATGATAGTTATAACCTTCCAATCATTCAGTGAAAGTTTCAACAAAATCTGATCAAAGCTGTGGGCTTTATTGTGTTAACAGGGTCTTATTAATTGAATTTTCATAAAGCCCCTTTTCCCATGTTACTTGATGGATCTGAACCAATTCCAAAGGGAACTCTTCTTACAAAAGTATAATTATTCTGTTTGAATATAAAGACAACCCCATCTCATCTGTGGACTTACAAGCATTAATTAAGATTTTTTTAATTGAATTTTCCTAAGGCCCCTTTTCCTATGTTTCTCAATGGATCAGACCCAATTTGAAAGGAACAATCCTTATGATGGTACAATTATTATGTGAAAGTTTGAAGTCAATCAGGTGAAATCTAGGGCCATTACATGTTAACTAAGATTTTTTTTATTAAATTTTCATAGGGCACCTTTTCCCATGAAACTTGATGGATCAAACCTACTTCCGAAAGGAACAATCCATTTTATGTAATAATCATTCTGGGAATGTTTGAAGAGAATTTGTTGAAAACTATGGACTCTATTGTGTTTACGAGGACTTTTTCAATCCAGTTTTATTCGAGCCCCTTTTTCCCGTGGTCCTTGACTGATCATACCAAATTTTGAAAGGAACAATTCTTATGATGGTACAATCATTCTGTGAAAGTTTGAAGTCAATCAGATGAAAACTGTGGACTCAAGAGTGTTAACAAAGATCTTTGAATTAAATTTTGATAAGGCCCCTTTTCCAATGTTTCTAGAGGAATCATATCCGATTCCAAAAGGTACAATCCTTATGATGGTACAATCATTCTGTGAAAGTTTGAAGAGAATCCGTTGTAAATTGTTGGCTCTAGATTATTAATGAGAATTTTTTATTAAACATTTCATAAGGCCCCTTTTCCCTGTGTTTCTTGAATGATCATACCAAATTTCAAAAGGAATAATCCTTATGATAGTACAATTGTTCTGTGAAAGTTTGAAGGGAATCCGATGAAAACTATTGACTCCAGAGTGTTAACAAGAATTTTTTAATTAAATTTTCATAAGGCCCCTTTTCCCCTGTTTCATGACAGATCAGACCCATTTTCGAAAGGAACAATCCTTATGTTTGTACAATCATTTTGAGAAAGTTTGAAGAAAATCCGAAGAAAACTGTGGACTCTATCGCGTAAACGAGGATTTTTAATGGAATTTTTAATTGAATTTTCATAAGGCCCCTTTTCCCATGTTTCTTGACGGATCATACCCAATTTCGAAAGGAACGATCCTTATGTTGGTACAATCATTCTGTGAAAGTTTGAAGAGAATCCAATGGAAACTGTGGACTCTATCTCATAAACGAGGATTTTTTAATTAAATTTTCATAAGGCCCCTTTTCCCGTGTTTCTTGACGGATCAGACCAATTTTCGAAAGGAACGATCCTTATGTTTGTACAATCATTTTGAGAAAGTTTGAAGAGAATCCGAAGAAAACTGTGGACTCTATCGCGTAAACGAGGATTTTTAATGGAGCTTTTAATTGAATTGTCATAAGGCCCCTTTTCCCATGTTTCTTGACAGATCATACCCAATTTCGAAAGGAACGATCCTTATGTTGGTACAATCATTCTGTGAAAGTTTGAGGGAATCCAATGAAAACTGTGGACTCTATCGCGTAAACGAGGATTTTTAATGGAATTTTTAATTGAATTTTCATAAGGCCCCTTTTCCCGTGTTTCTTGACGGATCATACCCAATTTCGAAAGGAACGATCCTTATGTTGGTACAATCATTCTGTGAAAGTTTGAAGAGAATCCAATGGAAACTGTGGACTCTATCTCATAAACGAGGATTTTTTAATTAAATTTTCATAAGGCCTCTTTTCCCGTGTTTCTTGACGGATCAGACCAATTTTCGAAAGGAACGATCCTTATGTTGGTACAATCATTCTGAGAAAGTTTGAAGAGAATCCGATGAAAACTGTGGACTTTATCGCGTAAACAAGGAAAAGTTTAACGGATGGACGCCGGACGGACGGAAGGATGGGCGGACAGCCGCACGGACACCGGACGGGAAAAAGCCATGGCTTTAGCTCTAGTGGCCTTCGGCCAGTAGAGCTAAAAATAACAAAAATTGTTCTTTAAGACCTCTCAAAAATCTTATTTAAAGTTATTTTTCATCTTGTTGAAAAGGACATGCCTCTGATGATTACCAGGAAGTACATGAATATGTGAACAAGCAAACAAACACACCTACAAATATGTGTCTACATTCATTTAGAGAAACCACAAATGTCTCATTTAGACTCACTTCTCATTTTGAATATTTTAACCCATTCCAATTCAGTCACTCTCAGTCACTCATTTTTACACCCTTCCGGAAAAAACTTAGAGCAGCATCTTGGATAATGAAGAAATTGCTTTTAACAAGCAATTTCTTCCTTGTCCACAATGTTTACATCCCTAAAGACAATTTTTTTTAAAAATCCATCAATTTACAATTGTTGTTTGCATCTTCTTCCAATTAGGACCTGTCTAATATTTTATTATAGGGTAATGGGTTAATACTCTAAGGGTAATTTTGACATTTCTTGTGTATTATCTATTGGTGTCCACTCTTACTTGCATTTTAGTATTTATGTTAGTAAGGGTAATTCTCTATCTTTCAATTCAAATATTTAGCCCATTTGACTGTTATAGGATGGCCTAGATACTAAACTCATAGGCTCGTAGCCTCATCAAATGGTAATTTATGTAATTGAACATGTGGAAATTTACACTGTGATGAGGGTGCACAAATAATTCATGTAAAAGAAATTTTGACATCATTGCTGCACAAAAATATTTGGACTAGTTTTGTATCTTTACATTGCTGTGATTTCTTACTTGAGAAAACATTGTGGAAAAAAAAGAATTGGTAGTAACAAGCATTTTTTTCTTTTTCCACAGTATTTCCTACCCTGCTGAATGGGTATTTTTCATATTAAATCCACACCAATTTATGTTAGCAAAACCTCTGAATTTTGACTGGTCTAAAATTTTGTAAAACAGGAAAGGGTTAAATTTGCAATTCTGTCACATGTAAATCACATGCAAATCCTCATTTGCAAGGAGTGCTAATAACAGAATGATCTATTCTAAGCATGCAGCTTATAATAATATGTCACATACTTTATCTTTTACAAAGAAATTCTTAGTGCTTAACTCATTACCAGACCTCAACATTTCTGACTGATCCAAATTGAAAGACGTTGCAGACAATATTACAAATTACACTTGAATTGGAAAATGAATAGTGGTAGAAACATTGTCAGAAAAGGAGAAATTGCTTGTTTAAAGTGACTTATCCTTTCCTACAAAGTTTCCCATACTAATACTGCTAAAGGGTGTCAGAAAGCATTATTGTGTGGTAATGGGTTAAAAAGGACAACTATAGATACATTAAATAACTTTTCAGTGTTCTAGGGGAAAGAGTCACAATGGAATTCGTTTGGAATTTCTTCTTAACATTAAAAGTGTAACATGTTGCATGCAACCAGTGATGTAGTGATGTAATGATTTTAAACACTTCTTTAATGAATTGATCGATCAACTGAACAAGTCAAAAGTCTTGAAGATTTCATGTATATCAAGTGATAGAGGCATAGGGAAGTAAAGTTTATATAAAGTAATTATAGAAGGATAAAACATCTTGAAAATGTTCACGTATCACAGGACAGTCAACCCCGAGAGGGTAAAACTCATACAGAATGCTGATGAATCAAGGAGAAAAAGTTCAAAACAATTCTCATATTCAAAACTGGCAATAGTACCTTTTCTATTGTGTCTGTTTTTGAGTGAAGGAGTAGTGAGTTTTGTTATAAATGAATGGACACAGTCTTTTGTGCACCATCAGTACTTTGAAAATGACACAGGTACCATTAACTCTTCAGAGTGTGAAAACAAAAATAGTTCAGATCCTGTGTATATCAAGTACAAGAAGACTCAGCAGACAGCATCTAGATGGATGAATTATTACAAACTAGCAGAATATCTACCAACTATAATTGCTACATTCATCTTACCAAGCTATACAGATACATTTGGACGTAGGTTCTTGTTTATATTTGGATCCCTTGCATTCTTGATCAAGTGCAGCATTGTAACTGTTACTATACGATATTATGAAAGCCTGATTTACATGGTATTGGCTCATTTCATTGAAGGTATTTCTGGCACAAGTTTTGCCTTATTCAGTGTTTCATTTTCATACATAGCAGACTTCACTTCACCGGGAAAGAAACGTGTTCTTGGGATCGTTGGAATTGAGGGAGTGTTCATGATAGCAGCTGTAGCTGCGGGATTTTTATCAGGTTATCTTGTTGAAACTATACGACTTGGATTTTTCGTCACAATGGTCATTTGTTTAGGCCTAGCATTCACTGCTTTTATGCTAGCTGTGTTTTTATTACCAGAATCTCTACCTGTAGGCAGACGTACCCAGAGAAAAACATTCCTCAATATGGTCCAGCGAGTGACAGATTTCTATGTAAGCAAAGATTTCAAAGGACTGAGACTGTGTTTTCTTGTACTGTTATTATCGTTTGCTTTTGCAGGAATAACAGATGTGAACCGCTCCGCATTAGAGACACTTTTTCTACTTGGTCAGCCATTTTGTTGGGATCCAAGTAGGATCGGCAATTTCCAGCTTGTTCGACAAGCTTTGAGAGGAGTAGCTGGTCTTATAATCCTACATTTGCTTCAAAAATTGATGTCTAATGAGGTGATAGCTATGATTAGCACTATTTCTAACACAGCATCTTTCATAATGGAAGGATATGCCGATACTCAATTGAAAATTTATCTTGTTGCAGTCATTGGTATTGTCTCATTCCTCGTTATACCGATGGTACGAGGCTTAATGTCAGGTATCACGCCTCCAGATAAACAAGGCTCTATGTTTGCAAGCATTGCTGTAATTCAGGTGATAAGTGCTTTAACATCGGCCCTTACACAGAATTCTGTGTACTCTGCTACTGTCTCAATAATGAACGGATTTGTATTTCTAGTTATGGCCGGTCTATCAATGATAGACTTTATGCTTTTATTACTGTTCTGCTTCATAAAGCCATATAACATTTCAGAACACCAAAATGGGTTGCATCCATCTAGTAGTAATGTGTTTGATAAACCAATGACAAAATCTTAGAGATAATACTTATGATCGTAAAAACTTAGAGAAAATCTATCTCTGAGTTACTTTTACTTGATCCAAATTGTTAAGGAAATCCCTCTTGGTACATTATAATATTCTAACTTGATAGAATAGAACCCATAAATAGACTTGAAAGAAATTCATATGAATGCAAATCAATTAACATTAAAATCTTGGATGTAACAAGTAAAACAAAAGTACCATTATAAATTACATCCCTGCCTCTTTTAACCTATTCTCAGACAACAAAATTTTACACTGGTCAATATTAAAAGAAGTTGCACATGACAGTTTAAAGTTAGTGAAATTTTAGAAATTTTCAACTTTCTAGATGTGTTAAATTAGAAATTGCTTCTATCAATAGATTTCCTCATTTACCACAATGTTTTCCAAAGTAAGAAGGGGTGTCAGAAAGCATCATTGTGTGGGAATGGGTTAATGCAAAGTTTAGAATTGGACAGCCCTGAAAATCTACCAGAGTAGGTGTTAAAATTTTATTTGAATTGAATTAGGCTTAATGCCTTTTTTAACAGTATTTCAATCATATCATGGCAGAAGGAACATCTAACCTTGGATTACTGGTATTTCTAACAACAGTACTACCACTACATCCTTTCAGAGCCCCCAGCTGCTCATCCCAGATAGGTTTGCCATTATCCACCCATTGGTGGGAGACAAATGTTGAAAAGGATATTTGCCGCATCCCGGGAACCCTGGACCTAACGAGAGTCCAACACGCTTCTACTGAACTATGGCTATACCAGATTAAAATTGGAAAAAGTGCCTATTGATGCAATTTTTTCCTGATAGTTTGTTCACCCATTGATAATGAAATTCTTCTTAACCAACTCCTACACAATCCCACTTTTTTACACCCCTATGAAAAAAAAATGAGAAAAACATTGTTATGATATAAAGGAATAGCTTGTTAAAAGGAATTTATTCATTTTCAACCTTGTTTTCTACCCAAAAGGAAAGATATACTCAAAATTCTGTCAACTTGAAATTGCCATCTACAATTTCTTTGACTTTGGAACCACTCTAATTTTTTTTGTGTGTGGGAATGAGTTCATGTATTTATATGATTTCACTAAATGGAAGCAGGACTTTTTTAAAAAATCTGTTAATAAATAAATGACAATTCAATGGTTCAGTGCAAAATAGTTGTAACTGCCTAAAAATAAATATGACCAATTGAATTGTTTGTTTCAGTAAAAGATCAATTTATCTTTCATTGAAACAACAACAAAAAGTTTCATTTTCACGAGTGGCACAATTAAAAATGCAGGGGAATCCTGTCAATTGCAACACCAATTTGTCAGTCTTTTTGTTAACCAGAAGTTGATGTTACCAGAATCTTTATATCTTTATCTTATATCTAACATTTGAGCATAAAGTCATTTGTAATCAAACTGTAAATTGCTATAATCAGGGTTGCAATTCAGAGGATTTCACTGTATAGCCTTTGTTGTTCATGAAATGAAAGATCAATCTTACAGTAAAAACAAATGACATAAAATATGAAAATTTTGTCCAAAATCTCAGTCAGAGCATTGTTTTGTACATGAATTACATTGTAACATAATGACATTGTCAGTATCCTGGCCCATTGGATGATATTCAGTAATGGTTTTCAGTGAATTTATCAAGAAATCTAAAAAATCCACCTGAAACCATTAACCAATTCCAACACAAAGATGCTTTTTGACAGCCCTCAAGAAAAACTAATGTGCAACATTTTGTGCAGAATGAAAAAAGTGCTTGCAATAAGCAATTTCTTCATTTTACAAAACATTATCTACAAAGTAAATTGAAAAGATCCAAGACTTCATATATTTCAAATTGTTGTCTCCAACTCCTTTCAATTTCGACCAGTCTAAAATTTGTTGTCTAGTCATGGGTTAAAGAATATTAAATACTTAAGTGTCTGTTTCTTGTTAAAATTGTATTTAGCTTTAAATAACACCTGGTTTGAAATTCCAATGTATGTTGGCAAATTCTGTGTGATCTTATATCTTCTAATGTATTGAAAATTTCAAAATGGTATCAATTACATCATTTTATATTAAAAAAATACAATACAAGATGTGTTTATTAAACACAATATTCTGTAAAAGCTTTTTTTGTTTTTGTTTTGGAATTGTGACCTTGATAAGTAAGTTTGACCTTGATGAATGACCTGAATCTTTCAACCAACTGATGCTTATCAATGCAAGGAACCAACGTCCAAAATACAAGCAATGTATCTTCCTCAGTAATTGAATAACAGCAAAATGTAAAAATCCTGTTAAAATGTTAAAATCCTGTGTTTAGTTGACCTTAATATTCTGACCTTCAACTAGATGGACCTTGCCCTCTCTGATGCCTAGCAATGCATGGAACCTATGTCCCAAAACTGAGCCATAGTATCTTGATTTGTGTTTGATTAACAGCCCAATATTGGTGAAACAGTATGCCGCTGATCTTATCCCTGCGTAAAAATGGTGTTCATTGTCCATCTCAAATCATCTACTTTATTCTTTTCAAATTCATTTCAAATTGATTAACACTACTTTTTGTCACACCCATTACCAGATGACAAAATTTTAGATTAGTCCGAATTAAACGAAATTGTAGAAGGCCATTTCAAGTTCAAGAATTTTATGTAATTACTTTATTTTTTTGTCTTTCAGAAAGGAAACATCATTGAAAATGAATAGATTGCTTGTTATAACCACGCTCTCCATGTTCAATAATGTTTTCAAGAAGCATTTTACATTGTAATTGCAGCTCATTTAAGCTGTGGCTACAATTCATAGAAGGTCAATTAACAATGGGCCCCTACCGATATACAGAGTTGTCCTGAAAATTGCCTTTTAATTAACTCCCTTGACTTGACTGGGTAGTTCCGGTTTAAATTTGCTATGTAGAGTATATAAGGGCTGACACTAAATACTCCTATATTGCGTAGAATCAGATATTTTTTCAGAATTTGATACAGAGGAATGTTGAGTACTCTTAAAATACTCTTAGAATATGGAATTGTTGTGGTAGTTTATATTAACATTGACACGTTTTAATCGTTTTTCTCTCCCGACCTAGGAACCAATTTCATTCTCCTCCAGTTTTCATATTTTATTTCTCATTTTCGAAACAAAATTAGCAAAGGCGTCCTTTATAGGAAATCATTGCGTTTACTTTTTTAACTTGAAAAGACTTATTAAAACAAGGAAACCACACAACAACAACCAAGAATAACAATATTGCGAGAAAGAGTACTTTTTTACGATGATTTTCTCCCTATTTGAAAGATCAATTATTTTCTGTACACATGGCTATTAAAATTTCGTTCCTATCCTGTTTTGTTCTGAGATTTTTTTTCTGTAAAGGGTTAAATGGTAAATCAAATTTAAAAGTAACGATGTCCTCTCATAAACTGCTGTTTTAATCCAAGTAACTTACACGCTTTTGATCGGTATCTCTGATTGCCTAATAGACAACGGGTGGTATTTTGGATATACACTGGATATATCTCATAATGAAGGGCTATTTGCTTTTGATTTTCACCCGATATCCCCTTATTACAAGTAACAAAGGAAGTCGTTTGCTATTCCCTCTAATTCTAAGGAAATTATGAGTTTGTACATTTTAATTAGGATTATAAATGCAAGAGGTAAAGGAAATCTCTTCTAAAATGTTTCTCATTTAGAAAAATTTGGAGAAAATGTTTAAGTAAGAAAAATCTGGGAAAAAAAATGCTTAAGATCACTTTTTTACAACAAAAAGATGTGAATTTTTAGTATATATACATTGTATCATATATGTCATTGCATGATATATCTCAATATAGTAATAAGAATTGAGTAAATGGATAAACTCGTTAAAAAAAATGTAATACTTCTTACGGTCATCTCTTTTATATTCCGCTTTTTTTTATTTCTCACTTTTTCTCAAATACTTAAATACATGAAATGATATATAAAACAACAAATTAAAAAAAAAACATTCAGTAGGGTAGAAATACTGTTGGAAAGGAAAAAAATGCTTGCAACAAGTATATTCTTTTTCTACAATGCATTCTCAATTTGCATATTCTTTTTCTTCAATACATTCTCAATTTGAAAGCCATACTGACTTATAAACCACGGTTAACCAGAATAAATTTTACATGAAAAATATAAATTTGTGCACACATCTAATATCAGATGCTAAAGCTTGTGCAGGTTGATTGATTTAAATTGGTTTACCCATTCCCACACAATGACGCTTTTAGGCGCCCCTTAAGAAAAATGATTGGGAAAACATTGTGTAAAATGACATAATTGCTTGTAACAAGCAATTTCTTCATTTTGCCTAATGTTTTCTGCCCAAAAAGATGAAAATATCTACAAATTCATAAACTTAAAGTTGCCATGTGCAACGCCTTTAGATTTGGCACAGTCTAATATTTTGCCCTCCGGTTATCGGTTACATACTACTTTCAACATTAAATCTATCAGTTACTAAGCATTACTTATATTTCATCTGAGCAACCAGCTGCTCACCCTGCTTAGACCTTGTCAATGGCCAATTGGTAAGAAACGAATGATATATCTTGGGAGGGCCTACAGAGGCAACAATCATTTCCACAAGCCTTCAGACACTTTACAAAGCTTGTTGAGGATCATGCAGTGAAATTCTTGTTAAATTTATTTCATATTCATCAATGAAAAGGGTATTTGGTAAATTCCCATGGTCATGAAATGAAGACGTATGGAGACTTTCTTTGTAACAGTTCCTGTTTGTAAAATGACATATTTTATAAATTCAAAGCCCCGCTTGACATGTGAAAACTTTTTTGTAAAAGGAATCAACAGAATGTATTTCCGTGAGTATCATAGTATTTATTTCAATTAAAAAAGCTCTTTTTATGGTAATTCATATGTATATCCGGAATTAGGGTATATCCAAAAAATACACTTTCATATTGGCTCATTTACGATTATAAGCACGTAAAACATCACTTAGCTTTAAATACTAAGCTCAGCTGTTGAAATAAAGCAGTCTCTAGATCATCTAGGGTTTCAACACTGATGACACATAGTAAGAGCTGGAAAAAACCTGTTAATGTTTTCGATACCGATATCATCGATTTTTTCACCGGAACTACCCAAAGATTTAAGGGAGGTCACTCTAATATTAAAACTAAGTGGAGTAACTCTGAATATCGGTAGGGGCCCATTGACTCTTAGCCATCGGGTCTAGCAAATTAGTGTTTTCTTGTCACTCTAATGAGCCTGTTTGGGATCCATTTGAAGTGGGTACGGCTAATGATCAGTTACCAACAACAAAAACTTTCAAATACATGAAACACCGTCTCCTCAATATAAAGGCTCAAGATGCAAATGGTTATCAGTAAAGACTGACCTTTCTTTTCTCTAAATGTTTCTTTCTCTTCTTTTCTTTCTTCTGTTTCTTTTTCTGTTCTTTTTTTCTTCTCTTCTCTCTTTCTTTTTTCTCATCAATTGCTATTTCTTGCTTAGCTTTGATTAAATCTTCTCTTGTAGGAATCTGGAATGAAAAAGTTCCCCTTAGGAAAAATTCTATGGATCAAGACGCCATTTTAATAACCCTAATTTTGAGTGATGTACTAACAGGCATTTGAGCTTTTGAGGTCCATGAGATGCATACCTTATAATAAACAGGATTCTTAGCCTAAATTTCAGGAGTCCCTTAATACATTGTCAACCTACCCTTTATCATTTGTCCCCCCTTTTTTATTAATTTATGCTTAGAATCACTAGACAATTCTTTTGGTATTTATGACTATCTAGATTAATTTGTTAATACTCATCAATCTTAACCTTCTGCTATAATAACTTATAAACACACAGTATGACTTATTATGGAGGGTTTAAGCAAGTCTTTGAAAAATGGGGGTCCATTGACAACAGGGGTCCAAACATATCTATGCATATATGGACTCAAAAATCTGCGTCCTGTAAAACCCTGTTTTAATATGTACCATTTAACCCTTTCCCATACAAAATCAATCTTGGTTTTATGTCTGTATGTTTTTATACATGAGAAAACATTGTTGAAAAAGAAGAAATTTATTGTGTGAAGCAATTTCTTCATTTTCCACAATATTTTCTACCCTTCTGAAATACAGAATGATTATTTTTTAAGCAAAATCAACTTTAAATTGTTGTATTCAAAACCTTTGAATTTGGAAATGTCTAAATTTCAGCAATACAGGAAAGGGTTTAAATCATATACATTGAACACTAACCACATGTTTTTATAAGAGATTTACAAATTGGTTTCAAGAAAAGGTCTGTCAAGTTCATACTCATGATTTGCTCTAGTTGTTGTTTAGACCCCTTACAATGAAAAATGACCAATAGGTTTGCATAAGAAGGGAGTCATTGATTCCTCAATTTTAAAGGCTACCAAAAGCCCTGCCACCAACCATTTGCCTTTTGTTGTATGTTACAAACCATCCTGTATTTTTTAATTATATATGATGCACATTCACTTGCCTTTAACCCTTCCCTGTAAAACCAGGGCTTTACATTTATGTGATTGCATACTCAGAAAACATTGTGGAAAAAGGAGAAATTACTTGTAACAAGCAACTTCTCCTTTTCCCAGAATAATGTTCTACCACATAGAATGGTTTAATTTCAAAGTGCTTGCATTTTTAATTGTCATCTGCAACCACTTTCTATTTGGACAAGTCTAAGTTTTGAAAAACAGGAAAGGGTTAACCCATTAATTGGTGTAATAAAGTAAAAAAATATGTGCTATTCTTTTCCTATTAATAGGGAATTCCATCTTTTAATAAGAGGGCTATTGGCCCTAAAGCCCTCACCTGATTCAATGTCTATAGAAGTAAAATAGTGCAAGTGACCTTAGTTTAGCCAAAAGTGACCCACTATCAAATCTTGTCCAAGAAATAACAAACAAACTGTCTTACCAAGTTTCAAGGTATTTGTGCTAAATTGGAAAGAAGATTTCTTTATAATTAGTTCTTGTGACCTAGTATTTGACCCCATGTGACCTAATATCAAACTTGACAAAGATCAAATGTCAAACCAATTGACCTTTTAATGCAAAGCATCAGATGACTAAAAAGTCTGTATCCGTTAGACGCTTTCACAGAAAAACAACAACAACAATTTTACACTGCGGAGAGGATTTACTTTCGGTTTCATTTTTCGAAAGCCTTACAATTGAGTCCAGTCATATTAACTGACAAAAAGTCATCTGGTTATCATTCCCCTGAAATTTTGTTTATTTGGAAATAAGCCCTGCCCATTAAAGCCATATTTTTCATCCAATCAAAATTTTTTTTCATTATCTGGCATGAGGTCGTCCAAGGATCAATCCAGTCAAATTTGGTTGAAATCCATCCACTTGTTGCTGAGAAGAAGAATTTCAAAGATTTTACCATAAATGGAAATAGCCCCGCCCTATAAAGCCATGTTTTTTCATCGGATCACATTTCTTTGAAGAAATCTGATAGAGGTTCACCCAAAGATCATTTCTGTGAAATTTGGTTGAAATCCAATCACAAGTTTCTGAGAAGAAGATTTTCAAAGCTTTTACCATATATGGAAGTTAGCCCCGCCCATTAAAGCCATGTTTTCCATCCGATCAAAATTCTTTGGAGGAATCTGATAAAGGTTCACCCCAGGATCATTTCTGTGAAATTTGATTGAAATCCATCTACCGGTTTCAGAAAAGAAGATTTTGAAAGCCTTCACCATAAATGGAAATTATCCCTGCCCATTAAAGCCATGTTTTTCATCCGATCAATATTCTTTCAAGGAATCTTATAAAAGGTCTCCAAGGGTCATTTCTGTGGAATTTGATTGAAATCCATCCACCAGTCTCTGAGAAGAAGATTTTCATAGCTTTCACCATATATTTTGAAATTAGCCCCACCCATTAAAACCATGTTTTTCAGCCAATCAAAATTATTTCAATGAATCTGATAAAGGGTCACCTAAGGATCATTTCTGTGGAGTTTGGTTGAAATTTGGCAAAGGAGATTTTCAAAGCTTTCACCATATATGGAAATTAGCCTCGCCCATTAAAGCCATGTTTTTCAGCCAATCAAAAATCTTTGAAGGAATCTAATAGAGGATCACCCAAGGATCATTTCTGTGAAATTTGGTTGAAATCTGTTCAGTACTTTCTGAGGAGAAGATTTTGAAAGTAAAGTTTACAGATGGACGGATGCACGCATGCACGACGGACTCAAAGCCATGACAATAGCTCTCTGGCTTTCAGCCAGTGGAGCTAAAACCATTTAATATGCTCTATTGCGGGCATGTTTGATATTAAGAAATGAAAAGAAGAAGAGAAAGAGAGAGAGGGGGGAAGATCTACATTGGTGGACACACAGACAGAAACAAATACCGAATTTCAAAAACAGCATGCCTGCTTTGTTCTGATTTATTTTCATAATGTTTCAGTTTATACAATAAAACTTTGTAACAAGGAAACTTTTTAAAGAAATATATGCACTTTGCTGATTGGTTTCAACATGGCATATCTAGAGAACCATCTTTATCTTACAAAATGTGGTCAAAAGCATTTAAATCTTTTAAAAAAACATATAAATTTAGTCATTCATGTCAATCAGGATTATTGTCACCATGATCAGGCCTACCGTGTGAAGGGCAGGGTTTGCAATGAATGACGTGCCTTTGATTGAAGAATATTTGCAAATGTAACCAATCAGTGTGCTGGAAAAATTCGGAATGCTTATCATTTTTGTGTAGTGTCAATAGTTGTAAAAAAAACATTGATTTCCGGCACAAATAACTTAGAGTAATTTGTTGTATATCATAATTGATCAAAGTGATCATTTAATGTTTGTACCGAGAGTTTAACTATAACTCTATATTTTTTCCTGTCTTGTATGCGCTTATGTGTGTGGGGGGGGTGTAAAAATATTTTCAAAAAATCTTATTACATTGGAAATATTTCTGTTATCGCCAAATTTGATGTACGTTATGTTTCATATGGCCTAGATACCAGCCATTTTGAACTGAACTCGGTTACTTATACACAATAATATCATCAATATTACTCGCTACAACTAGTCTGCATATATCTGCTCACAGGTTGAAACTCTTACTTTTAACCAAACTTTGATTTTTACCTTTATTTTTGCTCATTCAATATAGCCAATTTATATAGGAATATAATAGGGATAATTTATCGACTCCCCGCAACCGATCAATTTATCTAGTCTCAGGTAAATATTGCATTTGACGAGATTTAATTTGTGAAAAATACCAGGAATCCAGTGTAAGGTGCTCCAACTGCCGCAAAATGACTGAAATACCGTTTAAAGAGGTGTTAAATGCCATTCAATCAATCAATCCTAGTGACCTATTCTTTTTACCCCATGTGACCAAAATTTCAATTGGGCCGAGGTAACAAGGAAATAAACATTCTGACCAAACATAATTTGATTTGAGCCTAAAATGTGGCCTCTAGAGTGCACATAAGATTATATGTTGGATTTATCCTAGTGACCTTGTTTTTGACCCCATAATACCCCAATATCAAACTTGACCAAGATATTATGCAGACAAACATTCTGACCAAATTTATCAAGACATTTGAGGTAAAAATGTGACCTCTGGAGTGCAAACAAGGTATTTCTAATATTTGACCTAGTGACCTAGTTTTTGAACCCCATATGACCCAAAAATGAACTTGTCCAAGGTTTCATGTAAACAAACATTCTGACCAAGTTTCAAGACATTAGAGCAAAAAATGTGGACAGTTGGCCCTGGGGCTCTCACCTGAGATAAAGGCTTTTTCTTTCAACAGTTTAATTTCATGTTAAGGTTAGGATTATGATACATATGGGCCATACTTTATACATACATAGACTGTGTACTTGGGGATCCAAAATTCAAAGGCTTGGTGGCAAATTTGAAAGAAGGAGAAAACTTTTTCCTCCCTCAGGATCCATTGGTTATAATTTTACTTTTTATTAGAAATAAGGAAGAAATCAGTGAATGATGCTTCATGATTATACCCCCCCCCCCCAGGACCCAAGGCTCATAATTTTTGCTATTTCGAAAAGGTCAATATACTGATGCTTCATGCAAAATATCAAGGCCAGGGCTTTTTTTCTAGAATTTGGGAAGAGGCTTTAGCCTGTTCGTTTTGGGGAATTTTTGCACAGTTTTCAGAAGAATTGGGAAACATAAGTTTAATAAAAGACAATTTCAGGATGCAATAATAAATAACTATATTTCAGGGTCTTATCAGTAATGAAATGACTAGAAACATTAAAACAAATTTTGAAGAAAATAAATCCATATTATATTGCAAAAATAAGCCTTAATTCTTGGAAATTTCTCTCCGCAAGTGGGAAAAAAAGAGCCTTTTTTTTTTTAATTGGGAAGTAGCCTTTCATAGGCCCCTGTTAAAGAACGAAAAAAAAAAGCCCTGAAGGCTCTACGCCTTCTGGGTCAGGAGGAGAAGATTTTTTAAGATAATTTTGAAATTTCACTTTTGTTGCCAAGGCAACAAGAGTTTTTACAGTTTTCAAGTCTTTTAGCTATTTGTTAGAGGGGACCACCTAAGGAACATTTATGCTAAATTTGGTTCAAATTGGCCCTGTGGTTTGGAAGGAGATGTTGTTTAAAGAAATTGTTGACGGCACACAAAAGGTGATCATAATAGCTCACCTGAGCACTTTGTGCTCAGGTGAGCTAGCAAGCAATATTTTGCATTGTACAAAATATTTTCCAAATCTTTCTTTTTCATTGGGGAAACAAAAATCATTATGGCTCAGGGCTTTATGATATAAACAAAATACCAAAGCCCTACTCTTAATTATTTTGGAGAATATATTTTAAAGATTTTCTCCTTTAATCCTAGGTATATTGAAGATCCTACCACATAGAACTAATTTCCAGAGTACAGTATTTCTTTGAAGTACACTGCAGATCCACTATAACGCTGTTGGCGGGGTCCAAGAAATGAAACAGCGGAAGAAGTGGAGTTATTATGCTATAACGCTCCCCCCCCTACACCCAATGTAACTGAAATGTTCAAACGTCGGAATCAAATTTCCTTTTTTAAAAAATGGTTTCACATGTCAAGCGGGGCTTTGAATTTTTAAGATATTTGTCATTTTACAAACGGAAACTGTTACAAAGAAGCTTTCCATACATCTTCATTTCATGACCATGGGGATTTACCAAATACCCTTTTCATTGATGAATATGAAATAAGTTTAATCAGAATTTCACTGTATGATCCTCAACAAGCTTTGTAAAGTGTATGGAGGCTTGTGGAAATGATTGTTGCCTCTGTAGGTCCTCCCAAGATATATCATTCGTTTCTTACCAATGGCAAGTAAGATATTACCAATCGGCAAATGATAAGGTCTAAGTAGAGTGAGCAGCTGGTGGCTCAGATGAAATGTCAGTTATGCTTAGTAACAGATTTAATGTTGAAAGTGGTGTTTAACCGATAACCGGAGGGCAAAATATTAGACTAAGCCAAATTTAAAGGAGTTGCACATGACAACTTTAAGTTTATGAATTTTTAGATATTTTCATCTTTCTTGGCAGAAAACATTCGGCAAAATGAAGAAATTGCTTGTCAATTATGTCAATTTGGACAATGTTTTCCCAATTATTTTTCTTAAGGGGCGCCTAAAAGCGTCATTGTGTGGGAATGGGTAAACCAATTTAATTCTATCAACCTGCACAAGCTTTAGAATCTGATATTAGATGTGTGCACAAATTTATATTTTTCATATAAAATTTATTCTGGTTAACCCTGAGAATGCATCGTAGAAAAAGAATATGCTTGTTGCAATTTTTTCCTTTTCCACAGTATTTCAACCCTGTTGAATATTTTTTTTTTTTTTTTGATTTATTGTTTTATATATCATTTCATGTATTTAAGTATTTGAGAAAAAGTGAGAAATAAAAAAGTGGAAATATAAAAGAGATGACCGTAAGAAGTGTTACAAAAATCAAACTGAGACAATCTTTTGAACATTTTAATCCATTTAGTTGATATCAAATTCTTATTACTATATTGAGATTTATCATGCAATGACATATATGATACAATGTTTATATACTAAGTATTCAAATCTTTTTGTTGTAAAAAAGTGATCTTTAAACATTTTTTTTTTTTCAGATTTTTCTTACTTAAACATTTTTTTCTAATTCTTTTCTAAATGAGAAACGTTTTAAAAAAGATTTCCTTTAACTCTTGCATTTATAATCCTAATTAAAATGTACAAACTCGTAATTTCCTTAGAATTAGAGGGAATATCAAACGACTTCCTTTGTTACTTGTAATTAGGGGATATCGTGTGAAAGTCAAAAGCAAAAAACCCTTCATTATGAGATATATCCAGTGTATATCCAAAATACCACCCGTGGTCTAAAACGCAATCAGAGATACCGATCAGAAGCTAGTAAGTTACTTGGATTAAAACAGCAGTTTATGAGAGGACATCGTTTACTTTTAAATTTGATTTACCATTTAACCCTTTACAAAAAAAAATCTCAGAACGAAAGAGGATACGAACGAAAATAATGGATCTTTCACATGTGGAGAAAATTGGCGTAAAAAGTACTCTTTATCGCAATATTGTTATTCTTGTTTGTTGTTGTGTGGTTTCCTTGTTTAAATAAGTCTTTTCAAGTGAAAAAAGTAAATGCAATGATTTCCTACAAAGGACGCCTTTGCTAATTTTGTTTCGAAAATGAGAAGTAAAATATGAAAACTGGACGAGAATGAAATTGGTTCCTAGGTCGGGAGAGAAAAACGATTTCATATTCTAAGAGTATTTAAGAGTGCTCAACATTCCTCTGTTTCAAATTCTGAAAAAATATCTGATTCTACGCAAAAAAGGAGCATTGAACTTCTGATAGTGTACTTAGTTAGGGATCCAAACACATCATTTTGCATATAATATTTGTACAGAAAGATAAAACATTAATCAATCTTTAGAACTAGATAAATTCCAAATAATATAAGTCAACCGACTCCCTTGTTAATTAGTCAAAAGAAGGACATCTGGACAGACATGTGAAAATCAAAGCAAATAGGTGATCGTTATGAGATATATCCAGATACCACATGTGGACTATTGCGTAATCAAATATACCAATTCAAAACGTGTAAGTTACTTGGATTAAAACAGGAGTTTATTGACGGACATCGATAATTCTTAAAATTAACTTACCATTTAAACCTTTGTAGATAAAAAAAAATCTCGGATCGAAATATGATACAGACGAAGTATTAAATCCTTTTGTATCAACAATAATGGATCGCTCAGATTTGGAAAAATTCCTTGTAAAATTACTTCTTTTATGGCAATACTTTTGTTCTCTTCGTTGTTGTTTTGTCTGTTTGCATGTTTTAATAGATATTCTTAAGCCAAGGAAATAAAAGTGACAAATCACCATGAAGGACACTTTTGCTAATTTTGTTTCGAAAATGAGAAGTAGAATATGAAAACTGGATGAAACTTGGACGGGAAGACTATTATAACGTGTCAACATAAATAAAAACTACCAAAACATTTTCATAATCTATAAGTATTACAAAAGTACTCAATATTCTTTAGTGTGAAATACCGAAAAAATAATTAATTCTCTCCAAAACAGGCGCTTTTAATCTCAGCCCTTATTTACTCTTTGTTGAAATTTAAACCGGAAATACCCAGTAGAATCAAGGGAGTTACTTAAAGGGCAATTTTTGGGAGAACTCCGTATATCGGTAGGGGCCCATTGAATTTAGTTTTTCACCGAGGTAAATATTTCCATCCTTAGACAAGGGGATAAAATCTAAATATCTAGCATAGCAACGTCTCCTTGGAGAACGACTAATTGTTGAACACCTGGGATTACTGAAACGTTGAGAAAATGTCAAGTGGATCCACCTTCGAACCCCTTTGGCGGCAATGGACTCGGTCTAATTTCTTAACCATTGTTAAAAATACGGTAACAATAAATCAACAAAGAACTCTATCTGAACCTTGTCATTTACGAATCAGGAATTTAAACTGAGCAGTTGCACTTATACAAAACTGGATTAAATTTTGTAGCGGCTAACTTTTAATCGTAAAAATGAAGGTCAAAAATTTTAAAAAAAATCCGTGACGGCGGAATGTCTAGTTTCATAACGACAAGAGTAAAAAATTCGGTCAGCACATGTCAACTCCGGAAACTCTCCTATAAATAGCTGAACATCTGGCAGCGCCGCCTTTGAACACCTTTTCTCCCTCAAAATAAACTGTACCAGAAAAACCTATACTTCATATTTGTCGACGAGCTTTTTGCCGTTTGTTTGATCATACAGAATGGGATTAAATTTTCGCATAATTGATAGAAATGCGGAAAAATAACAGTATTTTATTTAAATCTACTTATATTATCTATCCCGTTTTGGATGAGAATCTTATGATTTTGTGATATTTACAATTATAATTCACGTATTTTCTGCAACTACGACTGGTTGTTTTCAACGCACATTGTTGCGTTTTTTTCTTGAGGCCATTATCCTCTATGAGCTCCGGGTACCCACAAACTATGAAGTGAAATAAAAAGTAGGTTCAAGTCAATTTGTCTTATTTCACGGGACTGCAATACTTTCAAAACACCTCCTACAGGGGTCTGAAGAAAATTAAGAATGCCGAAGAGAGAAACAGTGTGATCTTTTAATCGCATCACCTTCAAGGTTAGCAACTGAAGGATATCGAGGTGCGTGCCTATTCTCTATTGGTTTAAAAAATATCAATGACCTATGTCATTGATAATCTCAATGTCAAACAGTTTGACAAAACAATCAAACCAATCTTATAAATTGAAAAACTATGCGTGTCATCAATCAAACAAAGCAATTACCTCTGAACTAATGCATTTATTGCCATGACCGTCCACTGTTAGGTGTTAAAAACTTACCTTGCTTTGGGTAATTATTGATTTTTATGTGCAACCCTTTTTCTTCGAGCGGGCCGAAGAGGGGATGAAAAAATTGGCGGCCAAATCAGCATTAACGTTGTATCTCAGCATCAGCAACCAAAAATTGCCCCCCCCATTTTGGGAGCCAAGCGTTATAATGGAGTCATCCCTGTGCCCGGTAGCGTTATAGAGGAGTTGCAGCGTATTTTGGTAGAGGGTCAGCAGATGATGATTTATACCAATTATCAAAGCTCTAGGCCTATCAAAGCTCTAGGCCTAATGGTTTGGAAGGAGAAGATTTTAAAATATATTCTTCTTTATTCCTTTCTAAAATCTTCGATTGCACAGAAAACAGCTTATTTTCAGAATACGGGAATTCTACAAAGTATTATGGTAAAGGGTCAATAGCTTTTGATACAGACCAAATATTAAAAGAACTATGCCTTATGGTTTGGATGAAGAAGATTTTCAAAGATTTCCTTCTATTTGTGATGCAAAATCAGGGATCACATAGAAACGGGCTAATTTTCAGAGTATTGTAATTCTTTGAAGCATTTTGGTACTAGGTCAATAGACATTGATATATTCAAAATATTAAAGTCATAGGCCTTATGGTTTGTTAAAGATTTTCCTCTTTATTTCTATGTAAATCAGCAATCACACAAAAAAGGGCTAATTTTCAGAGTATGGTAATTCTTTGAACTTTTTATGGTAGAGGGTCAATAGGCAATGATTTATACCAAATACCAATGTGGGAGAAGATTTTAAAAGATTTCCTTCTTTATTTCTATGTAAAATCTGGGATTGTACAAAAAAGGGCTATTTTTAAGAGTACAGTAATTCTCTGAAGTATTTTGGTAGAGGGACATTAGATGATGACTTATACCAAATACCAAAGCTCTAGGCCTCATGGTTTGGGAGAAGATTTTTGAAGATTTCCTTCTTTATTTCTTTCTAAAACCAGGGACCGCACAGAATAGGGCTAATTTTCAAGATACGGTAATTCTTTGCAGTATTTTAGTAGAGGGTCAGTAGATCATGATTGATACCAAATATCAAAGCTCTAAGATTTTTAAAGACAACCAAAGTTCTTCATCGATCTCCATTCTTTGAAATTTTTTTGAGAGAGCATAAAATAAGGATCATTTATAAATGTGAACCTTGGTTGAAATTCCATGGTAAGTTTAGGAGGAGAAGACTTTTTTGTAATTGTAAACGGATGGACGGACAGATGATGACTGATCACAGTAGCCTACCCAGAGCACTTAGTGCTTGGGTGAGCCAAAAATACAAATTTGCATAGAAGGCAATGATTGATTGATTTGGGTTTAAAGCCACTTTTAACAGTATTTCAGTCATAGCATGGTGGCTGAAGAACCTAACAATGGATTCCTGGTATTTCTCACACCATTACTACAACTACATCCTTTCCTAGCCTCCAGCTGCTACTCCACTTAGGTTTACGATTATCCACCCATTTGTGAGAGACAAATGTCAGAAAAGATATGTGCTGCCGGGACCAGTATTCATATTGAGAATATATTTTTAGGATAGCTTACAGCTTTTCCTTGGTGATATGCATCTTTTCGCATTTTCTTCAATAGTTTGGCTTCTTTGCGCTTGTCTTTACGACTCTGTCCAGTTTTTCTCACATTTTGCATAGAAAGCACAACCGATTCCCTTAGCAATGGATCGTTGAAAGGACCTTTGAGATCAACACGGAATTTTTTAGTGTCTAAATTATCACGACTATCCGGTCTCTTTCTTTTCCGCATGTTTTTGAAGGTGATTATAAACAGAATATACTATTAGAAAGATAATCCGTGTTTTCACATGGGGGCTGCCATGTTTTGTTGTTGTAGTTGTTGTTGTTTTTAATTATGGCCATGTTCGATTTTCGAATTGAAAAAAAAATACGAATACACTTATTCACTTATTCAACGATATACTTACATATAATTCGTGCAAAAAAAAAAGCAAGTGACAAATAAAATGTCAAGTTTACAAGAAAGTCCAGTGTCAAAATGACCCAATACTAAAACTTTATCTTACACACATACAATATATAAAGGAGTAAATAGCAAGTCGATTTCTTTATATTCAGTCGTACAACGGATGTGTTGGCAAAGGAATGGGGTATATCGAGGGTTAATTTGCTTAGTTTTGCGACGACTCGTAAAACTAGTTAATTGGCAAATAGCATAACAATATTTTGATTGGTTGATAATTTTGATGAGTTACCAAAAGAACATTTCTCGCGGGTTTAGTCACAGTTTTGTTTACTCAGTCACGTGGAAGTTTTGAGGTTTCTGGAGGAAAAAGCTCGCTTAGAAAAAATTCTTCACCGATTAAGACGAGAGAAGAAGTTACAGTCACTCCTGGACGAGGTAGAAAGGGCGCACAGAGACTTAACAGAGCGTTATACCGATCGTGCGCGTGAGAAAGACGATAGCGCCGACCAAAGGAGTAAGTGTCAAGAGAAGAAAACGGAAGAGAACAAACAAAACAATAAAGGTAACCCTTTATTTTCTATAAAACATTACGTCAGGATAAAGATTTGAAGTTGGCGGCTCGTCGTCAGTTGGCCAAGCTTCGATTGTGTGACTTAGATGAAGAATCAGACTCTAGTGGGGATGTTGGAGCTTCTGGTGACTCTTTGGCCTCAAGTGAAAAGAGGAAAGGTTCATGCAAGTCCGGAATAAACAGTAAATCACCAGATCAAGTCATTTGTCCTCACAGCTATCCTCATGCTTTTCTTAGATTTGAATACGTCAGTAATTCAATTGAAATTGAGAGTTTAAGTTTTAATCTTTTTATTTCCGGGGAATTGGAAATCATTTATCAGAAGGGTATTTCTAGCGAAAGAAAAGGAAGAATGGATCTTTTGAAAAGGATTATGTAGCTGAACACCTCATATGAATTTTCTGTTCTTAAATCACTGTATGCGGCTATATTAAGAGACATAGAGTTAGGTTATAGGAAATAGAATGATGATTTCTTATACACTGAGAATACAATTTTGTCTTCAGCTTCAATAAAGCTGAGACCCAAGACTGACTTCTCAATGGGTTCTAGCCCAAACTCAAATAAAATTGATGACAGAATGTGGTTTTGTGCCAAATATCAAAGAAACAAATGCCCTTTTAAAGATTCACATCCAATTACATTTAAAGGGAAAGTAAAATTTGCTAAACATGTGTGTGCCTCCTGTTGGCTAAAAGAAAAAGAGAACAAAACCATTCTGAGTGCTCTTCGGCTTGTCCGCACACAAGTTCATGACGTGGTCACTTTGGTAAAATCTGAACATTAAAAGAAAATAGCACAGTTGTTGATAGTTTTTTACCATCATAAATTTGTGTCTTTTGAAAAAATGTTATTTAAAATTTCACTGTAAAAAAATAATCTTATGAAGTTTGTCATAAATTGAAATAATTAATAGCAAAAATTCTTCAAAATTATTGACTATTCATAAAAAAGGTGATTGAATCTGGTTGCTTTAATTATTTAAAGTCTCGGATTCCAGTATATACAAAATTCAATACAGAATCCATGCAGAGAATGTTGCATGGATATAACGACCTCCAAGTTCTAGAATTATTAAAATTTGGTTTTCCTATAGGTGACTCCACTCTTCCAAATTTAGAAAATCTGAAAATTAGAAATGATTTCAAAAGTCATTCAGGGGCGGAATCTTATCCAGAACATATTGACAAATATTTACAGAAAAGGCTTCTCAAAGTGCAATTATAGGTCCTTTCCTCGACAATCCCTTTTAAAAGATTTTATTACTTCTCCTCTCAATTCAGTGCCTAAAACAAATCCTGGGGACAGAAGGGTAATTCTGGACTTAAGCTAGCCTAAAGATGGTGACAGCATTAATAAGTATCTGTTAAAAAGATTTCAATTCGGGGGAAAATTCAGTTAATTACCCCCAAAATTGATTATTTTGTGTCCTTGATTTTGAGCAAAGAACCAGGATACCTATTGTTAAAACTCGACCTAAGAAAGGCATACCGTCAAATAAGTATTTGTCCTTCAAACTACAGTCTTGTTGCTTTCAAATGGAATGGTCACATTTTCGCATTTTCGAGGGGGCTGAAAACATCGGCGTACATATGTCAAAGAGTTACCAATATCTTTTTCTTTATGGTGCTTAATATAGGGTTAGCAGTTCTAAACTATTTAGATGATTTCGGTTCGTTGGGGAAGAAGTGCCTTAAAAAGCTAATTTCGCCTTCCGTATAATGAGACAAATTTTCATATAAAGAGGCTTTTGATGAGGCATGTGAGCCCCCCCCCCCGAAAGCATGATTTTTCTCGGTGTTTTGTTCATCACCAAAACAATGACAATGTCAGTGACAAAGGAAAGACTGCACGAAATTATGCCTTTGATTAAAATGTGGTTAATTAAAGATTATTTTTCTATAAAAGAAATTCAAAAGCTGATAGGAAAGCTAAATTTCATAGGAGCCTGCGTTAGGTAAAGTAGGATCTTTGTAAATAAGATTTTAAATTGGCTGAGAGAATGTTACAATTATCCTGCTGAAGAGAAATTATTTATTCATGCGGATATCAAGAAGGACATAGAATGGTGGGATAAGTTGTTACCAATTTATAACGGTGTTTCATTGATAGATCGTGGAGCATGGTTGGAGGTGGATTCATTATTCAGCTCTGATAGTTGACTAACTGGACGCGGAGGGCTGTTTCCATGCCGAGTTCCCAAAATTTGTCTTAAATCAAAATCTGCATATCTGTGCTTTGGAATTGCTTGCAATTTTCGTTGATTTACATTTATGGAGTTCTTTCCTAAAGGGTAAGAGGATACAAGTATTTTGCGACAATCAAGCTACATGTATTGTGTTAAACACTGGTAAAGCCAAATGCCCTTTTCTACAAAAATGTTTGCGTGAAATATGTTATTGGGAAGCCATTCATGATATACACATTAGAGCTATTTTCTGAGAAGGCAGACTCAATTGAGTTTCCGATAGCCTTTCAAGATGGCATTTAGAAAAAAAAGCGTGAAGAGTATTTTCTTTCTAATTTCAAAAATACATCCCATTCGATTGAAGAAAAGATTTCGGAACATCTTTCCAAGTTCATTCATGCATGGTAGTATTTTCTTTCAGGTATTATTCTGCAAACTTTGAACAAAGAAGTGAACGAATCGACAATTTCAGCCTATGCAGTAGGCACACACAAAAAATTACAAGTTCAATGGGAATCATTTGTAATGTTTTGTTTGTACTTTAGTTTAATCTTTTTACCCGCTACAGTAAAGACATTAAAGTTGTATGCTCGGTTTTTTTCAAGATCTTTTAATTCTGTGCAAAGCGTACGTAATTATATTGCAGGAGTTAAAACTCTACATTGTTTAGTTGGATGCGATATTAGTCATTTTAATGATTTCACTTTACAGTAGACCAAAAGAGGTTTATCTAGGAAAAATCCTCTTGTAGTGAAAAGAGCTTAGTCAATTACTGTTGACATTTTGTTAAAAAAAATCAATGTTTAGATTTCTCTGACCAAGATGATTATGTGTATTGGTGCCTGGTTTTATTTGCATATTTTTAGTGGCTCGCAAGTCGAATTTGGTGCCTACTACTCAAAAAGGTTTAATCAACGGGAAATATTTGACACTGTGTATAACCGTTCAGTGAGCCAAATCGGAAGTGACACCGACTGTACGCTAAATATATCACTATTGAGACTAAACAGTTTAACGGGACTTCAGACTTCAAGACGGAGTAAACGCGGTTTTCTATAATAAATTGCGAAATGAGCGCAATTTTTATGTCTGTTTTACATTTTATTGTGGAACTGTGCCTCTATCCGCAAATCGGAATTAATCACAGGCAATCAGCGAGTTTTACTTTTTTTGTCCGAGGATGCGAATGATTTTTCTCCGGTAAAGTATGTTCTGACGCAGATTGCAAAGAGTTCCCCTGGTAAAATGACATTATTGTCTTTAGTAATGAAAACTCGAGCTCCGTTTGGTGAAAATGCCCTAAAGATTTAAATAACACCCTCGTGAAAAGAACCACCCTTCCTAGAGCAACTGTACGAACAGTGACCTATGCATGTTTCGTGTCTATACGATTAGCTCTGAAAGTGTATACGATTAGTTCCGAAAAAGATAGCCACATTAAGTGGTAAATTTTTCAGCTTTAAAATGAAAATGCTCGGTTGTTGTTGTTGTTTTTTGCAATGCTAACTTTTTTCGTCATATCCCTCTTGGGAGTGTAGACCCCCTCTTGGAAAAGTTTCTGGATCAGCACATGTTTAATACTAGGACTTATGTGAGGTGCGTCTAAGGTGAAAGAATTAGAGCAATATGAATCATGTAATTTTTGCAGACCCGAACGAACACAAAGACAACTGACGCACACTGATCACAATGTCCTGTTCGAGATGTGAAAATTATGCAGTGAAGTTGTCCAGGCTGCTCTGGCTGGCGGGATAAGCTGATAATCTGTACGACAGCCGTGCGAATAGTCTCATTCGGGCTGCACTTCATTTACACACACGGCCAATTGTGCGACCTAGAATGATATGCAAGGTTCAGCCGATATATCGTATGGATTATGCCACTAGTGGCGCACCTCTAAAGTGGCATAGTACATGTACTCTTCTTAAAGACCTAGTTTAAGGAATGTTGTGTATGTTGGACCCCTACTGATAAGCTAATTGCCTTATCTGTAAATCACACCAGGGGGTTAATCATCATGTATATTCCATTGATGACCATGGTCAAAATTTGTCAATATTATGGAATAGCTGCACCTTAGCTTTATGCAGGTGAGAATTTTATTTGATAGAAAACAAAATAAAGTTATTTTTTTAAATTTTATCTTACCATTTTTTTATGCTTTGATATTTCAAATCAATTTCAAATTACTGAATGAAAAGTGACTAAGTTGCAGATTGCTGAATGGAATGTAATTGGAAGAAATTTAAGCAGTTAAACAGTTCCTTCAATCATTGTGGTAAAGTAAGAATTTTGGTAAAAATACTCTGTTTTCCATTTTGATTTATCTCATGGCCTAGAATATTGAAGCATTTCCTGAATATTATAGCAGTTTTACAAACTAAAAATGTTTGATTCAATATAAGAGAAAAAGTGTTGAAATATTGAGACAAAAGGGGAAATCTGAAAATCAATGTTTTCTTCTCTTTTCTCAATGTTATTCCAGTTGCTATTTGTGATCTGTTATGATAACAAATGATTAATATTTTGTATTTATGCCCCGGTACTTTGAAAAGGTCTTAAAAATGCGGACTTATTATTCATTAACAGTTATAACCAAATAAAATTCAAAATTCATTTCAAGAGGCAAATTAACTACAAAGAAAGTGCAAATATATGCCACACTTATCCATGGTAATACAGCAGATTTAATCCCTTGTATACTGTTTATAGCTTCCTTATCAGATAATGTCGTTAAATTCTCAGCGGGTGGTTAATTGTATATCTCATTTTGGGGGGGGGGGGGGGTCAAATAAAGAAGGATTTAACTAGGCCCTTAAAGACTTATGTACAGGGAAAAAATGCTTATATCCCATATTAAGTTTCAAAATATTCAATTAAGCCCAAATTCTGAAACCTTTATTACTACAGTTATGCGTGCGATCGCAATCATTAGCTGACTAGTTCAATGACAAAAACTTTTGACATCAGTTCTTAGTTAGATCTATTGTGTGTTTTTTATATAAACATGCCCACGGTTGCGTTGCCAAGCATATCCCCCCCGTCATTCTAAAATATGGTATTGAGCTCCCTGGCAAACCGACGATGAACATGTAATAATCTCAAAGTCAAATGAATGAAGGCCTATTCACCAGGTAAGAGGACCGCATTAAAGACTGGTACTCGTGCGAAATATGTTGTCCTCCTGAAAAATAGCGATAATGATAAAAATAATAATAATCATTATTATTATTATTATTATTAGTAGTAGTAGTACTATAATTGTATGCGTAGCGCGGTTTACATCGACAAGCAGTTGACCATGCTCGTTTCCCTATTTGTATTTACATCCTTTCAGATGCTACGAAAGGAACATAATAAAAGTTCATATATACCCCTTAAAACAGTCAGATAGAATAGATAGAAGCTCTGGAAGACAAATAACCCCCACGAGTTAGCTCGTATAACGGTATTATTATGTGCATATATATTTACAAAGGTTAATAAGATCGGCATTTGGCATTGTTAGCCTGCTAACCCAAAGACTATCCAAATAAACAGGAAAACAGATGAAATCAGCTGTCGAGAACTATATATTCTAAACTGTCACTAATCGTACACATTTTTCTGCGACCTCTGTCACTACTGATACTGTACACATGTCACTAATTCGTACAGTCATTCGGAATACAGGGTTGCAATTCCTCGGTCGCACCCGGTTATATACAATGCATTGCTGAATAACATGGTATAGGTGTTCAAGAAATAAGATTTTACTATCCTCCTTCACAGGCTAATGCTCTCAGTTACTCTTAATGACTTTGGATTCGTCAGCCTGACGGATTACATTAAAGAAAAATGATTGATTCGTCGATTAAAGTGTGGATTTTACCAGAAAGTATACTCAATAACACAGAACGACACACAAACGAGAGACAAGTAATATATGCTCTTTCAAATACTCAAAACCGCGTTTAAATCCGTCTTATGGTCTAAAATTTACCTCGCTTGAGAAATTTCTACCCGTTAAACTGTGTAGTCTCACTAGTGATATACTTAGCATACAGTCGGTATCACTTCCTATTTGGCTCACTGTATGGTTATACACAGTGCTTATCTGTCCTTAAGAATTCAAAATATATCACTCACCAATTGTTTTAAACAAAATTAAGAGACTGTATTAGTTCTATTGACTTGAATCCTAATCAATTTTCCTAGCATTCTGTCAGGCGTGGTTTCACCACTTTTGCTTTCCAATCGAATATTCCGCCTGATTGCATTCAATTGTTAGGTGACAGGAAGTCCGATTGTTATAAAGATTATCTTGAATTATCGTGGAAGGACAAGTACAAAGCATTAAACAAAATGCTAAAGGGCTTATAGCTTGTGGGGAATAAATTTATTTAAGGTTTCTGAAGTACTAGTTTGCTTTCTTTTTCTTTCATCTATCTGAAAATTATTTTTGTCTCGTTATTACAGAGATCAAAGTATATATTTTATCGAATTCGATCGCTAAGTATGAGGATGGAATTAGACTCATGCAAGTGTTCCCATTTCCGGGTATTTACATTTCGCGCTTAGCCAGGCGGATAGAAAGATTGCGTAAGCTAGTGAAATCAGACTTTACTATCTTCCATGTAGGCACTAACGATGTTAATACTTTATCAGTGAATGAATTCATGAGTTCTTTTTCTAACTTAATTGCAGTCTTGAAAGGAATTTCTAAGACAAAAAATTATCATTTCAAGTATTCTTACTAGGCCATTAGATTATTCCAAAACAGGGGATAAAGTCAAACAAATTAATCTAGAATTAAGTTGTGCAAGTCCTTGAAAATCAAGTGTCAAAATTACCCACTACTAAAACTTTATCTTACACACACACAATATATAAAGGAGTAAATAGCAAGTCAATTTCTTTATATTCAGTCGTACAACGGATGTGTAGGCAAAGGTATGGGGTATATCGAGGGTTAATTTGCTTAGTTTTGCGACTCGTAAAAATAGTAAATTGGCAATAGCATAACAAGATTTTGATTGGTTGATAATTTTGATGGGTTATTAAATGCAGATTTCTCGCGGGTTAAGTCATAGATTTGTTTACTCAGTCACGTGGAAGTTTTGAATTATCCCGCCCATCCATTCCCTACATTGAGATATTTATTTCCTTTTTGTTTATGGTTGCTTGTATTGTGCAACAAGGATCAACAGTGAATTTAAACTGATTTCAGTCATGGAACAAATGAGTGCTTTGGATATAATCGTATTCCAGTTCGTAACTTCTAAGTATTTATCGCATTTGAGCGGATTTACAATTAGCCAGTGGCATCTTTTGTTCATTTGTTTATATATCGCATAACACATATCATGCAGCATGTTGTTGAAGGGTAGCCGCTGGCTCATTGTATGAGTTTAATACTTATCCTATTGCCTTATTTAAGGATTTGTGTTAAAGTTTAAGTTGAACTTATCTTTTAGGACTCATTTTATATTGGATTTTGAGACTGAGCAATTCCCTAATAAATCATCTATAGAGTTGTTCATTCTTGTTGTTAGTTAACGATTGCGAAACTGTTCTTTGTGTCTATACAATGTATAGAAAACAAGAACAGTGCTGAAATAAGCCTAAGATATTTTATTGTATCGTTAAAAAGTTATTTAAGAGATGAAAATAGTATCTTCTGTTTTCATGGAGGTATGAAACAAAAAACAAACAAACAAAGCTTATCTCACTATATGAAGGGATAAAGAGAATACAAACAAACAAAAAAATCACACTGTATGAATACGCCAAGGGGTTCACAAATAAATGAGATTGTTTTTTTTTTTTTTTTTGTTTGTGTGTTTTTTTCCGTTTCATGGCTACATGAAAACAAAATATATTGGAATATTTTTTATTGAACTCGGAAGGAAAATTATTAAGCAGCTTTTGTTCAGCCCGATACTGCAGTTAACTAATTTGAATATAATTGCTAGGCAGTGCAATACACAATGAATGAACTAATTTCATTGGTCGATTTATTTTTCTCACAGTTCGAAACGCTCTTCAGAGAAGAGAAGTCATCATTTTTTGGAAAAAATAAGTTGATGGAGTTAGTACTATTCGTTCTGAGAAATAATGCTCAGATAGCACTTTGTATCATAGGTGTTTGTGTTCTTTGTGCGTCGTTTTCTCCAAATCCAAGACCATTAAGCTAAGAAAAAATAAGTATTTTCATTTCATTAAGAAACAAAAAGCAAACAAAGCAAACATTTTACAAATTCTGATGCCTTTCCATGCAACTGTCAACTAGATCTGTCATACACCATCAGCACTTTATCACTCAAGTAGCACAGTTATCCCTTGACTTGGCATCAAAACTATAGGACACCTTCTTTGGTCACGAACAACATTAATATAGAATTTTTAGATCCTTGGTAGGTCAATTCAAAATGTTATCTACTATTAGCAAAGGGAATTTGAAATAAAGCACACCTTACATTGATTCTCTTGTTTCGTACGCTTACGTGGGTTCTTAAAATTAAGCGGGATTAGCATTTACAAATGACATAGAAGGATTTTCACATTTAATCAAAACAAAATTTGTACTTAACAAGCGCTAACACAAGCAATGGTCTAAATATTAACTTGTATTTCAACAAATCACAGGTAGCAGCACTAATACCCTCATAGCTATATAGAAAACGGGTGGGGTAGGCTATAAATACTTTTGATTATTTTCGGTGTCGGGTTAAAAGGCCAAGTGTCGGAAAGACCCGTACCTAAAAGACCCAGTCTAAAAAAGGCTAACTATTAAAAATGAAAAAAAAAAGCCATGTCCAAAAGGGCGTGCAAACTAATCAATTTTTAAACGCGATTAATGGCGGCGTTTTAGAAATTCAGTCGGTGATCTTTTTTTCCAATGCTTCCTTTAAATCAAGACTGAACATTCCGGGTAATAGACGCTTAAAATAGCTGCCAGTAAAGGATCACCTGAATTCCTTTGAATGTCTGGAATATCTTTTTCAGAGCAGGCCATAATGTTTTAAGCACTAGATTCCTTTAAAATTACGTTGAATTTTTAGAGTTATGAGTTAACCCATTCCTATACGATAAAATTTTAGACCAGTCTAAATTCAAAGAAGTTGCAGACAACAATTTTGAGTTGATGAAATCTTTAATATCTTTTGTCTTTTAGGATAGAAAACAATGAGAATGTATAAAAGCCCTTGGTACTAGCAATTTCTTCATTTTCCACAACGTTTTCCTATGTTTTAGATAGAGGGGGCGTTTAGAAGCGTCACTGTTTGATAATGGGTTAAGACATTTCCAACTTAGAGTAGAGGGAAAATTGAGGTTTAGGGTTCGGAAAAACCGTTGTAAGCTAGATATAAAGACGATTTGATTGGATTATTTACTTGCACGCGCGTAACCATAGAACTCTGTTCGCGAAGGAGTAAGAATTATGCAACAAACCGGAGCATCATGCTTGAGGTAAATTAGAACGAAGGGCTCCACTTCTGATTAGAAGAATGGAATTCAAGCAGAATTTTACGACTTTTATCAATGCGGCTTAGATTATAGTGAAAAAACAGGGAATTCGTCGAATCTATCATAACGTCCCCTCTCTCTCTGTCCCTCTCTCTCAGCGCGCTCTCTGTCTCCCTTTCTCCCTCCCCTTTTTCCCTTTTCCTCTTTGTCTTTCTCTGTCTCTCTTTATTTATTTTCTCTCTCACAAATATGTACAATAAAATCAGTTATCTATTAGATAGATGGAAAAGATAAAATCCAAAATTCGCTCCTGAGCTACTAATAATCTCGTAACTACGGTTTTTAAGCTGAAGTACGATTTTAATGCAATAGATATGTTTAGGTTTGTTATAACGAGGAAGAATCGATAACTTTTGTATTTATCAATAAACGATTTAAGCTGTGGGTATATCTGACTGAAGAAGGCCCTCTTTATGTATGTGTTAATTTACGGATTGAGAAAGCAAAGACTAATGATAGTTCCTTCTTTCCTTATACCCTCTCAAAAGATCGGGACATATTGTTCAACAGTTGTCCGTCTATTAAAAACTTAATTCATAGACACATTCAATATTTCTCAACGATATTAAAATCATATCTAGTATCTAGGTAACTTAGATACACGTTCACCTGCTGATGACAAGTTTAACCCATTCCCACTCAAATGGTTTTTAGACCAGTCAGATTTGAAAGATGTAGCAGACGACAATTTCAAGTTGATGGAAAACATTTGTCTATTGGGGTTGAAAGCATTTTTGGATAATAAGTAGAAATTGCTTGATACAAGCAAATTCTTCATTTCCCACAATGTTTTCCAAAGCTTTTTTTTCAAGAGGTGCGTAAAAAGCGGAATTGTGTGAGCATAGATTAAGGTCCGATTATTAAGGGCATCATACCGTCGGGCCACAGCCTTTTACTAAAATCTTTGTTCAACAATACTGTCTTCAAAAATTATACTTTTTAGGAGCTGAAAACAACGGATTGTCTATTGTATGGTAAAATTCCTTATAGCAATCTTATTCAATCAAATGCATATTGCTTTAAGGAATTATTTATAGGACTGACTCACATTGTGCTAGCCTAAAAGAAATGTATCTATTTTTTTCATAGAAATATACAGCTCCAAAAATGACGACATCAACAACATTTCTCAATTATTCAGTGGCGAGCGAATACAGTGCTGACAGCACTTTGCTTACATTTGGCATTATTTTGACTTTGATGTTTTCTTTTTTTTTTTTTTTAGTTTTAAACAGAGTTAGTATTTCTTGCTTAAAACCAATTACCAATGTGACTTTTTTTCAATAATTAAATCAGAGAATGGCAGTTTTATAGCTGTTGATTGAGTGTGTCAAAAGGTACTAGCATAAAGAAGTATGTATCATAAATATATTCATAAAGTACGGTTGCTTCTGCAAATTTTTTTCTGCTTTTCCAAAAAAAACCGTCATTATGGGAGTGTTTTGGGAAAGCAAGTTATTTTTTAATAACAATGTTATTAATTCTTTTCTACATTGTAGAGTATTATTGTTGTCCAGAAAAGGATTGTTTCGGCAAGGCCAAAAATTATGTTCAATTTTGATACATATTTTTGTAACATATATAGGTTAAATACAACCATATCGACTTACTACAACTTTGACATTTTAACACTGTGCCTCTGGCATTTTTTCATCCTGGCTCAATTTTTCGATATTTTGATACAAAATAAAAACAATAGTAATAATTAAAAAAACAAAACAAACAAACAAAAAAAAAAAAAAAAAAAAAAGGCATTTAAGATATGAGGACAACATGGCTTGTTTTCATGGAGGAATGAAACACAAAAAACTAATAATAATGTATGAATACACGAATTGGGTTCACAAATAAATGAAGTTGGTGCACAACTGATTCATACATAATTGTGATAAGTTTTTCTTCGTGTCGTACCTCCATGAAAACAGAAAAAAATCATTGCTGATAATCTTGTGACATCAAAAGAAAAAAGTTAGTGTTTAACAAATTTTGATACATTTTTTATGGAACTATTTAGAGCGCAAGTATATATAAAATTGTTGCGAGTTCAAAATTTTGTCATTGGAAGTATGAAAATGTTTCCCGGTTAATCAGAACACACGTTACTGATAGACGAATCTAGAAAATATAGCAAATATGAAATGAAATTTACAAACAAATAGGCGAAAATATTTATCCGAAAATTCTATTCAAATTTTGTAAGCTAAATTGAATTTTTAATTCCAAATGGATGCACAACAGTCAATTCTTAAATTTAATGAGTATGTCAACATGACTTTGAAAATTCTATCGATATGCTATGGTCGAATGATTTATATTCGGGTGTAAAAAACTATACTGTATATAACAATCCTATCTACGAATAGATAGAACTCGATTATCGTATTCCATTTGGAGTATTGAACGTTATAAAATCAAAAGTACCGGAAGTATTATAAATCCCGCAATTTTCCTAAATCTGATACGATGGCTTCAATGAATTCTCCTAGAATAAATGGATCAATGTTACAAGACTACGAGGGAAGGAATGTTTGTATCATTGGAATCGCCAAAAACGTACGTTACGCTCGATCGACCTTGATAGCGACATTCAGTTGAAAAGACATTGGATTTCGTGACTTAATTTCTGAACTTAACAAAGTAATCGAGAAAGAATCCGGGTCCGTTCGCCCTAAATCACGTTCGCCCTAATTACTTTTCGCCCTAATTCCCGTTCGCCCTCTATTTCTTGGACCCCACAAACAGCGTTATAGTGGAGCTGCAGTGTATTATATTTTATAAATCTTTTGAAAAATTACTAAACCAATTTAACAAACAATCAAAAAAAAATTAGAATGAACTATGACCCCTAGATTGTTGACATGTACCTTAGTTCGCGGATTGATACATTTGACCTTGCAGGGTTTTCATTAGTAACCAAAAGTCAAGAGTCTTGGCCCTTGGGCCAAAATTTTCAAGAGTCAAAATTGGAATCCCAAGTGTCAAAATGCCATATGTAAAAGCAAATAAGTAGAATTCAGTAGGATTAGAACTCTGAAAAGGGGTTTCATCATTAATTTCACAGGTGTCAAGTTGTGAAGTACCTGTTAAATGCATATCCATCACTCAAGAGTATTAACCCATTCCCACACAAGAAAAATTTATGACTGGTCCAAATTGAAAGAAGCTACAGGCGAACATTTCAGACTGATGGAATTTTTAAATTTTTTTTTTGTCTTTTCTGGTAGAAAACATTGTGGAAAATGAAGAAATCGTTTTTAACAAGCAATTTCTTCATTTTCAAACATGCTTTCAAAAGCTTTTCTTCTTGGGGGTGTTTAAAGGCGTCACTCAGTGGGAATGGTTTAATTACCAATCAAGCTTGGTGTTATCCTTGATGGGGGTGTATATTTACATAATCAATTAACCATTTCCCAATAATTTGGCACACTTATGAACAATGACGCATGACTGATAATTTTTGAGAGTCAATATGACACACAGTGACAAGTTTTTGAGAGTCAAATTTGCTTCTTTTTGAATTTCTGTGCGTCAAAAACCCAAGGTCTCGGGTCAAATGAAAACCTGCCTTGATCCACTTCCGGGCTGGTCATTGCGACTTTTCATGTGACTCCCGTTGGTGAATAAATTATATGAATGAAGTTAAATCTAGGTTGAAATTTTTCTAAAAGAAAACAATTGTGAGTTTTTCATGAACAGAACAAGGCAATAGTGAAATTAAATATTTTTGCACCTCCTCTGTTCAAAATTATAAAGTGCCAAAAGAATTCAGTTCTAATTAAAACGACTGACCTATTGAGATGTGCCATGCTTATGTAAACATTTTAGTTTAAAAAACAGTACCTTTTAACTTTCATTCAGATGTCCCAGATGTAAACAAATATGGCCGCGTGTCAAGGTTCTTTGTGAATTTAGGTACATTGACGATTTATACCAAATTCCCTGCATTTATCAAGATTGAATACAAGTTATGTCACAGTTAATCACAAGCCTCTATCAAGGTTTCAAGGGTGCCCATTCACATAATGCAGTATGTAATTCATGTACTATTACATATGTTTTATTATTTTAATGCCAAGACATTCATGAAGATACCACTGTTCCCACAACTTTTCTGAAATGGGGGTTTTGTAAACCCCCTACAACCCTCAATTTTGAAAACCTGGGGAATTAATGGAAAAGTTGGGGGTTCAATTTTCTAAAATGATTTTACAGTAATTAACCCTTTCCCACACATCAAAATTCTAGACCGGTCCAATTTGAAAGAAGATGCAGAAGACAATTTCAAGTGGATTGAATTTTAAATTTTCTTGTTTTCTTGGCTAGAAAACATTGTCGATAATGAAGCAGTTGCTTGATACAAGCGATTTCTGCATTTTCCACAATATTTTGCATAGCGTTTTTTATTGAGGGGTGTGAAAAGGAGGGCTTGTGTGGGAATGGATTAAACACATTTATGTCAGTATTTACCTATTTAGCATAGGTTTTTGGTGGACTTATAAAAAAGAATAAGTTTAATTAGCTTTTTATTTACATATTTCTTTATTTCTAAATCTACGACTGCCGCCAATTGTACTTCACTTTTAGCTCCACTGGCTGAAAGCCAAAGAGCTATTGTTATGGTGTTGCGTCCATCGTAGGTGCGTCCGTCCGTAAACTTTTTCTTTGAAAAACTTCTCCTCAGAAAGTACTGTATAGATTTCAACCAAATTTCACAGAAATGATCCTTGGGTGACCCTCTATCAGATTCCTTCGGATTAACACATGGCTAAAATGGGCAGGGCTAATTTTGGTATATGGTCAAAGCTTTGAAAACCTACTTTTCAGAAACCGGTGGATGGATTTCAACAAACTTTTATAGAAATGATCTTTTGGTGAACCTTCATCAGATTCCTTCAAAGAATTTTGATTGGGTGAAAAATAGGGCTTTAATGGGCGGGGCTAGTTTCCATATATGATAAAACCAGTGTGTCCTCTGAAAATTTTGACAGGGGGTTTTTGTACCTCTTGGTGGTCAAAGTTGGGGGTACAGAAAAAAAATTGGGGGTAAAAAAAAATAACACCAAATATAAACAGTTCCTCCATTTATTAAATCTTAATAATGCAGCATTTTCGTCAATTACAATAGTATCGGAAAAAATAGAGGGATCCGATTGTTTTTCCTTTCGTAAACGAAGAGGATCGTCATCACGAGATTTTCAGGCATGATACTGGGTTCATTTTGCGTATGTTCTTGGACGTTTTGGGTAAAAAATAGTACATTATTTTTGTTCATCTTACGTGATTTACGTACATTTCTACCTGATCAGACACCCTGTAGAAGCTTTGAAAATCTTCTTAGAACCTATCGGATGGATTTCAATCAAAATACACTGAAATGATCCCATAGTGAACCTCTATCAGATTCTTTCAAAGAATTTTGATCGGATGGAAAACATGGCTTAAATGGGCGGGGCTAATTTCCATATACTGTAACAGCTTTGAAGATCTTCTTCGAGGATTTATAATATAATTGCCAAGTCATTTTACGATTTCAGGCCAAAATACCTTGCCACATTACAACTTACTGATTGTGCAGGAAATGTTAAGAAATAGGCATTTTACTTGCTATAAGTAATTTCTTCTATTGCAACAATTCTCACAATACGTGGACGTCAACATATATTACGTCCAGAAAATATGTCCAAAAAGTCAGGCTCAGACATAATTAACTTCCGAGATTCAAGAAAAACATCCTGAATTCATCACTAGGACATTTTCTGAAGTCACAAGATTAAGGGATTGATTAACAAACTCTGGCCAAAAGTCGATAAAATACCCTCAGGTAAAATTGAATTCACAAGCAGTAAATAGAAATATCTCCATGACGACTGATGTAGACGGAAAATTACTTGGTGTGCAGGGTTTTCCATCACCCTCTCCTTCTTTGAATTTGGACCCCATTTTTCAGAAATGACCCCCTAAATAGCTAGACAGCCTTCTTTATCTTATTTGATAGGCGTCATATAGTGGCAAAATGACCCCCTGTTTTGAAAGTCAAGGGAAAACCCTGGATGTGTATAGCTGGATCACTAACCAAGCTGTTGCTGTATCTTAGACCATTTCTTTGGTAGTAACTGGATTGATAATGTGATGGGCCAAAATTGAGTAGGTATCAGACTAGATTTTGTCCGTCTAGTCTAGTTTTTGTAAACTAAGATTGGGCCTGGATGTGCTTAAAAAGTCAAGTCCCAGGCAGATACAGAACGGAGTGTCAAAAATGCTCACCTATTTTGCTTTCTAAACACATTTATAATACAAGGATTCTATTTCATAACTTGGCATGACAGCGGTAACTGAAAATTTCTATTGTTGGAATCAGGAACCAAACACCCGATAATTGGTGTAACAAGTTCAATTTTATACATGTTACTAGTCGGGAAATGAAAAACAACAACTTTAATTACGAGATTTTAGCAGAAACCGATGAAATTCAGTGTGTGGAGAATTATTACCCTTACCTTCCTGGTCAATTGGAATTGAATAATCCGTAAATTTCTACAGGTCCACAAATTGTGGTTCCCTTCAGTCCTCAAATATTAGGAAGCTAGATTTTTACCTGAGACATGTTTTATTTTAATGATAGTCGTCACCATTAATCAAATTGAATTTAGTTTTACACCAACGTAATTATTTCCTGCCTTAGACAAAAAGGACAAAATCTAAGTATCCCGCATAGCGACGTCTCCTTGAAGACTGGTGAGTTATTGAACACCGGGATTACTGAAGCATTGAGAAAATATCATGTGAATCGACCTTCGAGCTTCTTTCGTGGTAATGGACTTGGTCTAATTTCTTTACCATAAAAATAACTATGATAACAATAAATCAACAAAGATCTCTATCTGTACCTAGTAATTTATGAATCGGGAAATTACTCAGACCAGCTGCACGTATACAAAACTGGAATAAACTTTGTAGTGGGTAGCCTTTAACTGAATAAATGAAGGTCATAATAATCGAAAAAATCCGAGATGGCAGAATGTCTAGTTTCATAACGAAAAGAGTAAAAAATTGGGTTACCTAGTTCTCACAGGGTACGCTTCTGACACTCGGGAAACTCTCCCATAAATAGCTGAACATCACCTTTCCTCACCTTTTCTCCCTCATAATAAAATAAACTGTACTCCAAAAACCTTTACTTCATATTTGTTAACAGACTGAAGATGGGATTAAAAAATCGCAGTCAAATCAGTGTTAACATCGTATCTCAGCAGGGTTTTCCCTCGAAATTCAAAACTGGGGGTCATTTTGCGATATTATGACCCCTTTCAAAGGAGATAAAGAAGGCTGTTAAGAAATGTTGGGGGGTCATTCCTAAAAAATTAGGGTCCAAATTCAAAGAAACAGAGGGTCATGGAAAACACTGTCTTAGCATCAGTAACCCAAGATGGTTCCCCCCCCCCCCTTAAATTTTGGGAGCCAAGCGGATCACGCATTATAATGGAGTCAGCACTGTGCCGGGTAGCGTTATAAAGGAGTTACAGTGTATCTATTATGTGACCAGAGACGGTTTAAGGGTTGACTGACAAAAAGTTTATAAGCATTTTGAAATATTTGCCTTTTTTGTACAGAAGCTATTGTATCACACTGACCGATAAACAATAGCTGCCCAAGGGTCTAAACTCACCAAGTTTTTAGCTATAGCAATGGCGTTTTCCCCTCAAGTTGTCTATCCATTAACACTCTAAAGAGTCTATAGTTTTCATCAGTGGAATAAATGGAAAAAATCTTAACATTTATACTTGTTGTCAAAGGAAAATGATTCTTGGAATTAAGTCTTTCTCACAAGCTGTGATATGCATATGAATCATGTAATTTATACCTCCAATCAAAAGCAGAAAGATTTCAGAATCAGCATAAGGAATTTACCCATGAACTTGTGACCAAATTTTGGACTGGTCTAAATTGAAAATGTTGCAGACAACAATTTAAAGTTGGTAAAATGTAAAAAATTCTTTGCCTTTTATGGTAGAAAACACTGGACATTGAAGAAATTGCCTGTAAAAAGCAATTTCTTCATATTCTCAGTGATTTTTCACCCCCCCCCCTTTTTGGGGGGGGGGGGCAAAAGAAAAATTGCTGTGTGGGAAAGGATCAGTTTGTCTAACAACAGACAACTAAGATTTAAAATGACTTTTTTTTCAGATTGATAGTAATGGGACATCCTTTACGTTAACAACAAGTGACAATACAGATGTAAAGATAGTCATGGAGGAACCTGTAAGCCACCTCATTATATACCAATTGACTTTCCATATAAGATAATTAACCAATCACTGATCCCGCCCACTTACTACTTTGGCCATGCCCACTGACGTTAGCAGGAAGTTCTGCTTTGATTTTAAGCGTCATTATTCTGACAAATTTATGGCTAATAGCAATGCATGCAACAAAAAAGTAGAACAGTTGGTTTGTGACCTAAACATAACTGCAGCTTGAATAAGCTGTAGTTATGATATTTAAGTTGCCAAACCATCAAAAAGGTTAACAAATATGGCGGCCAATGTCGAAGTTTAAGATTCAATTCTGGGCTTAATGAATAATTTGATTGGTCAATTCATTCCTTGATTGACAGCCTAATTGGTTGATTCATTCCATATAGACAAGAACTTGACAGAAAAAATCTGTGTCAGACTTTTACTGATCTGATATAGATGTGGTTAGATGATGTCCTTTTCCTGGTAAAATGGCATCATGGTGAGAATAATGTAATTATAAATAATAAAGATATACATTTTAGACAAGTTTAGTAGGAATCTTACAATTTTTCTCAGTAAAAATTTGTAGGTAGATTTTAGATGGAATACTATCATGCAGTAGTAATACCAAACCTAGTACTTGATTCTTGTTGCATAGAAAAAGTTGATATTTCATGAGACCTACCTTAACCCTTTCCTGGTTTTTGAAATTTTAGACTGGTCCATATTGAAAGAGGATGCAGACAACAATGAAAATTTGATGCAATTCCAAATGAAACCATCCTATGTGGTAGAGAACATTGTGGGAAAAGGAGAAATTGCTTATTATAAGCAATTTCTCCTTTTTCCACAATGTTTTATCAAGTATAAATTCACAGTGACGTAAAATCAAAGGTTTATCAAGGAAAGGGTTAAGGCTTGAGAAATATCCAAATTTTCCTGAACACTGATGAAATCTAATCCAAGATTTGATATAACAAATATAACATAATTTTCCTCATTTAATACTTTTTGTTCATTAGATTTCCAGGAGCCTTTAAGTTAACATCAACAATGTGGCATCCCAGGGACTCGACAATGTCATAATGTCCTTTCTCTATCCTGTTAAAAAGCAAAAGCATTTATGCTGTCTACCATAATTTTGTACCCTGTAGGTTAGGTACTTTTCAAATCACACCAAAATTATTGAATGGGTTAACCCATTTCCAGACAACAAGAAACAACTTTAAAAAACAACTTTGAAAAATGCATTGAGATTAAAAATTAGCATTGAGATTAAAAATTTAGTAATTTTTAGGGTAGAAAATAGGGAAAAGAGAAACTGCTTGTTACAAGTGAATTCTGCTTTCCTCACAATGTATTCTACAGCTATCAAAAAGTTAAAAATCCAGGATTATATAGTGTCATGGTTTAACCCATTCCCACACAATTACTCTTTTTGAATGCCTTCTTAAAAAAAAAAAATTAATTGGGAAAACATTGGTTAAAAGGAAGAAATTGCTTGAACCAATCAATTTCTCCATTTTCCACAATGTTTTCAACCAAAAGTTAAAAACATCTAAAATATTGTAAACTTCAAATTGTCGTCCAAAACTCCGTAAAAACTTACAGTCTGGTAATGCCAATCATACAAAGTATTCCAGGCAGTAGGGAATTAGTTTAACCCATTCCAACACAAGCCCTCTTTTTTATGCCCCTCAAGAAAAAGGCTTTTGAAAACATGGTGGAAAATGAGTTTCAAGCAATTTCTTCATTATTCACAATGTTTTCTATCAGAAAAAATACAATATTCCATCAACTTGAAATTGTTGTCTGCAGCTTCTTTCAATTAGGACCCGTCTAAAATTTTGTTGTGTTGGAATGGGTTTAAACAATGTTTGGTTTATATGTTTGTATGTTTACAGTTGAATGAGTATGTGTCTGATCTGACAGAGGTACATGGTCCAGTTCGAGGAAAGACTGTTGTCTGTCACAACTATGTCACTTTTCCACAGGAGGCTTCAGAATCATTTGGTATGTACAGAGGGTTTTTGGGGGTAACATCCTTATAAAATGCAAAGTTCATCCATAATAGTCGACCAAACCCTATGTTGTGGGCACCCACTGGAATCTTCATTCATTTTAGAAATATCAATTACAAATGAAATAATTAAATTGGTCAGTAGTTGTAATGTTGGCCACTGATATCCTCTAATACTAATCTTAATTTCCTGTTTGTTGTTCTTTTAATGCAGGAGCCTATTGTTTACTGTTCTCCATCTGCAAAAGATTATCAAAAATCTTAGCCGCTGTCATAGCGCAGTAGGTAGCGCGTCGGACTGTCAATCTAGAGGTCCCAGGTACGATCCCCGACGGTGGCACTCATCCTTTCCGACTAATTGTCTCTCACCAATGGGTCGATAATCGTAGACCTATGTGGGAAGCAGCTGGAGGCTAGGAAAGGATGTAATGGTTGTACTGGTGTGAGAAATACCAGGATTCCATTGTTAGGTGCTCCAGCTGCCGCGATATAACTGAAAGATTGTAGAAAGCAACGTAAAACCCCATTCAAACAAACAAATAAAAAATCTTAACATTTACAATTACTTTAAGCCTATTCAACATACAATGCTCATACTTGGATAGATTAAAGATCTCAAAAATATGCATTTGCAGATACCATGGTCAATGTCATCTGACTTTTGCAAAACTTTACCAAAAACTCAACATTTCACAAACATATCTTGCTTTTTCCTAGGCTCAATGTTTCAGACCTGAACCTAATATTACGAGCTGTTTAAACAAAGTGACAAGTGCAGACTTTTCCCATGTCCCTAATACTCAGAATTGTAAGGTTGCTGGAGGTGTTTAGAAATGAATGATCTCCCTTTGAGGAAGTTACTGGGTTTTTATCACCACTAGCTGAAAGCCGGCAAGCTATTGTCATGGCGTTGTGTCCACCGTCAGTATGTGCATGCATCCGTCCATAAACTTTTACTTTAAAATTCTTTATCCTCAGATTTCAAATTTCACAGATATGATCCTTAGGTGACCCTTTATCAGATTCCTTGAAAGAATTTTGATCAGATGAAAAACATGGCTGTAATGGATGGGGCTTATTTCCACATATAGTGAAACCTTTAAATCTTCTTCTCAGAAACCAGTAAATGAATTTGAACTAATTTTTAAAAGAATGGTCATTGGGTGATCCTTTTTCAAATTTCTTCAAAGAATCAAATGAAAAACATGACTTAAATGGGTGAGGCTAAATTCCATATATGGTGAAAGCTTTGAAAATATTCTCAAAAACAAGTGTATTGATTTCAACAAAATTTCACTGGAATCATCCTAAGATGACCTTTAATCAGATTCCTACAAGTAATTTGATCCAATTAAAAACATGGCTTAAAAGGGCTAATTTCTATATGTTGTTAAACCTTAAAAAATTTTATTCTCAAAAACTAGTGGATGGACTTCAATCAAATTTTACTGGAATGATCCTGTGGTGACAATTTTAGCTCCACTGGCTGAAAGCAAGCGAGCTAATGGCATTTTGTCGGCCATGCGTACATCATGGGTGTGACCATCCATAAACTTTTACTTTAAAAATCTTCTCCTCAGCAAGTACTGATCAGAAATCAACCAATGTCATAGAAATGACCTTTAGGTGACCCTTTATTAGATTCCCTCAAAGAATTTTGACATGGCTTCAATGGGCGGGGCTAATTTCCATAAATAGTAAAACCTTTAAAAATCTCAGATTCCAAATGATGGATTTCAACCAAACTTTACAGTAATGAACATTAGGTGACCCTTTATTAGATTCCTTCAAAGAATTAAGATGAATAACATAGCTTTAATGTGTGGGGCTTATTTCCATTTATGGTGAAAACTTTGAAAATCTTTTTCAAAGAAACCAATGAAGGGATTTCAACCAAATTTAACAGGAATGATCGATGGTTGACCATTTATCAGATTCCTTCAAAGAATTTTGATAGGGCAGAAAACATGGCTTTAATGGGCGGGGCTAATTACTATATATGGTGAAAAGTTTGAAAATCTTCTCAGAAACCATTGGATGAATGAAACATTGGATTGATTTCATCCAAATTTCACTGGCATGATCCTTTGAAGACCCCTAATTTGATTGGCTGAAAATATTGCTTTAATGGATTGGGCTAGTTTCCATATATGGTAAACAGCGAAAACCTACAATCTTCTTACATTACAAATGATTGTAAGTTTTCAATAAAATTTCACAAAATTATCCTTTAGCGACTCTTTGTCAGATTCCTTCTTAAAATAAGGCTCAGATGAAAATAATGGCTTGGGGGGGGGGTGTCCTTATATGGTATAAAGTGAAATTTTGAAAATTGTATTCTTTCAAAGTACAGGATGGTTTTCAACTACTTTTCTCAGTAATGTTAAGCAAATTCAAGCCGGTTGAGCGAATCAGGCACTCAAGCGCTTCTGGTTTAGAAGTGACCTCCCTTTGAGGAAGTTATTGGGGTGTTTAGAAGTAAACTCCCCTTGAAGTGGTTGATGTGAGTTTGAACCTGGACTAGGCTAAAACTCTTTGATATTGTATTGAGTGACAATTGCTGTGCATGAATGTTGCCTTGAGTGACCACTTTTGGGCTGTACTTTTGGAGTTAGCTTAACAACAGTTTTATACTATATATTACTATATATTAACTTCACTATCAACCTAGCATCTCGTCATTCAGAAACAAACAACAAAATCCACTCTACAAGGTCAAATTCGAACATCACATTTATGTTTTTGAGTCAGTCATCTAACACTGATTTCTTAGTACATGATCTTGCATCTATTTTTCAGATATGAATATGTACAATGCAGCCGTTGAGTTTATGGCTAGAGCACCCCAGTTATATCAACAAGGGCTGAATAGTTCGTAACCTCGTGTGATAGACTGTTAGGCTACCATAATTGTAGATATATAATGGACGGTTATCAGAATGACATGTCTAGATCTACTTTAACCCTTGTCACGGAATATTCCTGTTTTGCAGGAGGTAAATAAGTGCAGTCTGATCTTTGTCTTTGCCACCTGCTTGTCCCTTTATAAGAGGGTTGTTTACAAAATTGAATTTTCAAAATAAATATAAACCTACAGATAGTGCTTTGACTACTTTCTTTTGGAAAGGGTTTTATTCAGCATGATAATGGGTTAAGTTGAAACCCTTGTCCTGGTAATCTGATATATAACTGTATTGCCAGGCAGCATAGACAATGATTAGCCTGCACTTACATACAGTCTAATCTTTGTCTATACCTGTATTTCATCAACTCAGGTTAAAGAACAAAAGTTAGGAGCTTTTTTTTCCTAGATATTTGAGCCGTCACACACAAATAAGATCATCTGGTTGTTCAATAAAGAAATTAGTTGAAAAAGAGATTGGATCCAACACAGATCAATTTGGGGTGATATTTGAAAGAATTAGGCATATCAAGGTAGATTGATTTTTTTTATTCAGAAAATCCACAATGTACAAAAGATTTTGATCCTTGTCAGCCTGCGCTTTCATCACCTTTAATATACGGTCAATGCTTTCTTTTTCATTTCCCAGATGGCCTCTTTTAGTGTGATACGTTCATAATTTCTTAATGGACCTATAGCTTTTGGTTTCGTGATTTGTATGAGTTTTTCTGGTGACTGATTACAGAAATTGTAAAAAAGCCTTAGAATTCAAACCAGTACCACAGCATACAATTGGAAAGCTACTACTAGATATTTAAAGATGTTCACTTGTGAAGAGCCCACTTGTGGAGGGTGTGACATACTCATAGTTGTGTTCATGTGTTTGTGTTCATGCCTGTGGTTTAATCCATTCCCACTCAATGATGCTTTTTGATGCTAACAATTACAAAAACAAATTGTAAATTTCTACTACTTTTTCTATTTACGAAGTTGAAAAAATCTAAAATTTCATATACTTTAACTCATTACCAGACGGCAAAATTTTAGATGACCCAAATTGAAGGAAGTTGCAGACAACAATTTAAAATTTATGAAATTTTGGATTATTTCTTCTTTCTGGGTAGAAAACATTGTGGAAAATCAAGAAAAGCTTTGAAAATATTAATGAAGAAATGATGACAGATCCTATATGTATCTCACAGCCATGTATAGAACAAGCACAATGGAGTTTTGGTATCTACGTTTGTAAAAATAGTCTCTTCAACCCATTCCCACACAACAAATCTTAGACTGGCCCAAATTGAAAGTTGTTGCAGACAACAAAGTTCATGAAATTTTAGTTTTTTATGCCTCTGCTTTGATAGATAGGAGGCATATTGTTATACTCGTGTCCGTCTGTCCCTCTGTCTGTCTGTCTGCAAAACTTAACCTGCCAACTAAACATTTTCCTATAACTTCAACCCTGATTAAGTTACAATGCTAATAATTTGATATGTAGATAGGTCTCAACAAGGCGCAACTGGGGAAGGTCATTTCATCAAGGTCAAGGTAAAAATTTCAACCCTTTTCCCTAAACAAAGAAAAAAAAACCAATAAAAATCACCCGTTTCTAAAGAATTCCTGTTTCGGGGGCATGGTGTTTCACGAACACATCTTGTTTCATTCAACTTTCTTGGTAGAAAAGATAGTGAAAAAAGAAGAAATAGTTTTTCACAATCGATTTATTCAGTTTTACTAATGTTTTGTAAAAAGCTTTTCATGAGAGGCGTCGAAAAGCGTCATTGACTGGGAATGGGTTAAGCTTTATTTCTGGAATATGAATGTTACTTTTGTTATATATACCTTTGATATTGCCACTGTACATAAGTTTTATAGCTAATAAATATGTATAAACTTAACATTGTTTCACTCATTGTTAACTCTCTCCCAGATAACTAAATTATTGACTGGTCCAAATTCAAAGGATTTGAAGATGACTGTTACAAAGTTTATATTATTTCACATATCCCTATCATTCTGGGAAGCAATTTCTTCATTATTCACATTGTTTCTACCCCAAAAGACAAAGATTCTAAAGTTTCCATCTAACAAGAGTTGTCGTTTGCAACTTCTTTGGATTTTGACTGGTCTAAAATTTTATCGTGTGGGAATGGGTTAATCTAGAGATGTTGCTTTTGACCCTGTGTTGTCTGAATTGTTGATGGTGTCTATACTGTCATTGTGAAAAAAAGACCTTTTGGTTAATCTGGTTATATAAAAGGAATTCATTTGAAACTTGGATTCTATGCCCTCTTTCAAAGGATCAACCCATACTATCAAAGACACCATTTTGTACCTTAGGGGCATAAATTTTTAGCTCCAACTATTGTCATGGTGTTGTGTCCGTCGTGCATCCGTAAACTTTTACTTTAATAATCTTCTCAGAAAGAACTGAACAGAATTCAACAAAATTTCACAGAGATGATCCTTGGGTGACCCTTTATCAGATTCTCTAATGGAAAACATGGCTTTAAATGGAAAACCAGGCTTATTTACATATATGGTGAAACCTTTAAAAATCTTGTCAGAAACGAATCAATAGGATTTCAACCAAATTTTACAGGAATGGTCATTGGGTGACCCTTTATCAGATTCCTTAAAAAAAATTTAAGATTGGATGAAAAACATGGCTTTAATGGCGGGGCTAATTTCCTTATATGATGTAATCTTTTAAAATCTTTTTCTAAAAATCTTCTTGTCAGAAACCAATGGATTGATTTCAACCAAATTTTACAGGAATGGTCAATGGATGACCGTCTATCAGATTCAAAGAATTAAGATTGGATGAAAAACATTGCTTTAATGGGCAGGGCATATTTATATATATTTTGAAATCCCTAAAAATCTTCTAAGAAATCAATTGATGGATTTCAACCAAATTTTACAGGAATGCTCATTTGGTGACCATTTATCAGATTTCTTTAAAGAATTAAGATGGGATGAAAATAATGGTTTACATGGGTGGGGCTAATTACCGTATATGGTGAAATCTTTTTCTCAGAAACCTATCAATGGATTACAACCAAATTTCTCTGGATTGATCCTATCAGAATCCTTCAAAGAGTTATGATAGGGCAGAAACATGGTTTTAATTGGGGGGGGAGGGGGGGAAGGGGGCTAATTTCCATATTTGGTGAAAGCTTTGAAAATCTTAGAAACCATTGGATGAATTTCAACCGAATTTCACTGGAATGATCCTTTGGTCGACCCCTTATTAGATTGCTAAAAAAACAATTGATTGGCTGTAAACATTGCTTTAATGGATTAGGATAATTTCCATATATGGTAAACAGTGAAAACATACAATCTTCTCAGATTACAAACAATTATAAGTATTCAACAAAAATTCACAAAATGAACCATTGGTGACTCTGTGTCAGATTTCTACATAAAATATGGCTCAGGCAAAAATTATGGCTTTTATAGGGGCTTGTGTCCATATATGGTATATAGTGAAATTTTGAAAATTGTATTCTTGCAAACTGCTGGATGGTTTTCAACCATATTTGTCAGGAATGATAAGCAAATTCAGGTGAATCAGGCTACAAAATCATCTAGACATAATGTTACATACCCAATTTGAATGCCCTAGACAATATAGTTAAGGAAGAGAAGACTTGAACTTGCTCTAATAGAGCGTTTTTCCAAACTTTTGAACCATGGCAACCATCATAGCGCAGTTGGTAGCATACCTGACTCCCAATCTTCAATCTTGGGATGTCATGGGTTTGATCCCTGGCGGTGGCAGATATCCTTTCCAACATTTGTCTCCACACCTATGTGTGGATAATCGTAAACCTAAGTGGGATAGCAGCTGGAGGCCAGGAAAGGATGTAATTGTAGTACCGGTGTGAGAAATACCAGGAATCCATTGCCAAGTGCTCCAGCCGCCGCAGTATGACTGAAGTACTGTTAAAAGAGACTTCAACCCTTTCCTGTTTTTGGAAATTTTAGACTGGTCCAAATTGAAAGAGTTTGCAAACAACAACGAAAATTTGATGCAGTTTGAAATGAAACAATCCTATGTGGTAGAAAATATTGTGGAAAAAAGAAATTGCTTGTTACAAGCAATTTCTCTTTTTTCCACAATGTTTTCTATGGTATAAAATCACAGCCACGTAAAATCACGTATTTGTACGGGAAAGGGTTAATCCCCATTCAATCAACCAACCTTGGAACCCAGGGGTGGGGCCACTTTTGACCTCGAGGTTATAGTTTTTAAAAGTATGGTAGAGAACCATATGATTATGCTTTATATGATATAAATGTCCTTGACCCTATAGTTTCTGAAAAAAGGTTTTCCAAAGACTTGCTAAAATTGTCCTTTTTCAAATGCCATGGCAACCAGAGTTTTTCGTGGAATCCAATTCTTTTGTAGAGCTTCACCCAAGGAACATCCCTGCAAAGCTTAATTTGCATGTTGGTTTTTAGGGAGAAGATTATTGAAGAAATTGTGGACTGTCGTACAGCAAATAACCAATCACATTAGCTCACCTCACTCTTTGTGTTCAGGTGGTCTAACACGATAGAACAAAATTTATCTGCCTTTCATCCGGGTATATTGTTTTTGTGTTGTAAATGTGTCAAGAGCAATATCTTCATAACCTATCAGCCTCCCCAGCTTAAGATGATCGAACTTGAAAGATTGCTGGCCAAAGGCAGTTCAAGTAAAGATATTAACTGATTACCACTCAATCCTTTCCTGATTTTCAAAATTTAAGTCTTGTATAAATTCAAATGTTTTGCAGACGACAATTTAAAGTTAATTTTGGTTGAGCCCGCTTGCGAAAATTTAAATAAAAAATCCTCATTAATAATCTGGAGTCAACAGTTTTCACCAATTTATATTCAATCTTTCACAGAATGATTGTACCATCATAAGGATTGTTTCTTTCAAAATTGGTATGATTTGTCAAGGACCACAGGAAAAAGGGAAAATTTGATTTAAAAAATCCTTGTAAACACAATAGAGTCCAGAGTTTTCACAAAATTCTCTTCAAACATTTACAGAATGATTATTACATTCAATGGATTGTTCCTTTCAGAAATGGGTTTGATCCATCAAGTTTCATGGGAAAAGGGGCGCCATGAAATTTAATAAAAAAAACTTAGTTAACACATCATGATTTCACCTGATCGACTTCAAACTGTCACAGAATGATTGTACCATTATAATGATTTTTCTTTCAAATTGGGTCTGATCTATTGAGGAACATAGGAAAAGGGGCCTTAGAAAAAAATAATTAGAGAAATCTCAAATAATTATACTTTTGTAATTTTAGTTCCCTTTGGAATTGGTTCAGATCCATCAAGTTACATGGAAAAAGGGGCTATATGAAAATTCAATTAAAAAATCCCTGTTCACACAATAAAGCACACAACTTTGATCAGATTTTGTTGAAACTTTTACAGAATGATTGTAAGGTCATAACGACCATTCTTTTCATAACAGGGTTTGAACTGTCAAGAAACGTGAGAAAAGGGCCTTATGAAAATTTTATTCAGGAATCCTTGTTACCAAGTCCAGAGCTTTCATCAGATTTTCTTCAAACATTCACAGAATAATTGTACAATAATAATTATTGTTGATGTTGACATTAGACCTGAACCGTCAAGTATCAGAGAAAAAGGAGCATTATGAAATTTAAAATCCTTTTACCACAATAAAGTAAAAAGTTTTCAGATTCTGTTTAAACTTTCACAGAATGATTGTTCCATCATCAGGATTCTTTCTTTTCAAATTAGGCCTACTCTGTCTAGTATCATGGGAAAAGGGGCCTTTTAAGAATAAACCTTCACATAAACATTGTACAATAATTTCGATTGTTGATGCTGACATGAGACCTGATCCTTCAAGTATCACAGGAAAAGAAGCCTTATCGAATTTCATTTTAAAATCGTTACAACACAATAAAGTCTGCAATTTTCATCAGATTCTGTTGAAACTTTCACAGAATGATTGTAAGGTCATAACGGTCATTCTTTTCATAACAGGGTTTTAACTGTAAAGAAACATCAGAAAAGGGGCCTTATGAAAATTTTGTTTAGAAATCCTTGTTACCAAGTCCAGAGCTTTCATCAGATTTTCTTCAAACATTCACAAGATAATTGTTCTATAATAATGATTGTTGATGTTGACATTAGACCTGAACCGTCAAGTATCAGAGAAAAAGGAGCATTATGAAATTTGAATTTAAAATCCTTTTACCACAATAAAGTCAACAGTTTTCAGATTCTGTTTAAATTTTCACAGAATGATTATTCCATCATGAGGATTCTTTCTTTTCAAATTAGGCCTGGTCTGTCTAGTATCATGGGAAAAAGGGGCCTTTTGAGAATAAACCTTCACATAATCATTGCACAATAATTATGATAGTTGATGCTGACATGAGACCTGATCCTTCAAGGAGCCTTATCAATTTTTTTTTTAAATCTTTACACCAAGATAAAGTCTGCAGTTTTCATCAGATTCAGTTCAAACTTTCACAGAATGTTTGTATCATCATTAGGACTGTTTCTATCCAAATTGGGCCTGATTTGTCTTGCATCATAGGGAAGGGGCTGTATGAAAAATTATTACCAAATCTTCATTACACAAGAATGTCCTCAGTCTTTTCAGAATCTCTTCAACCTTTAATAGAATGATTGTGCCATCATTTGGATTGTTCCTTTGTAAATTGGGTTTGATTGGTTAAGTGACACAAGAAAAGGGGCCTTATGAAAATTTTATTACAAAAACATCATTTTCACAATAAAGTCCTCAGTCTTTATCATTTTCTTCAAACTATCTATAATTAGGATTGTTCCTTTATACATTGGGTCTGATTTGTTAAGTTTCATGAGAAAAGGGGCCTTATGAAAATTTTAATACCAAAAATTCTAGAAACAATTCAGTGCACTGTTTTCAATGATTCTCTTTAACTTTTAAAGAATGATTGTACCTTCATTAGAATTGTTCCTTTTGAAATTTGGTTTGTTCTGTAAAGTATCATGGGAAAAGGGCCCCTATGAAGATTTCACTTTAAAACTCATTAACACAATACATTCCACAGATTACACAGATTGATTGTACCATCATTAAAATTATTGATTTTGACAGAGGATCTGATTATGGCAAGTGTCACATAAAAAGGGGCCTTATGAAAAACTTTCTTAAATATTCTAGTTAACACAATGATGTCCCTTGATTCCACCGGATTCAATTCAAAATTTCACAGAATGATTGTGCAATCTCTTAAATGGTTCTATTCAGAACTGGACATAACATATCTTTGTTAACACAATAAAGTCAACATTTTTATCTGATTCTCTTCAAAGATGCATGGAATAATTGTGGCTTTTGAAACACAGGAAACGGGACCTTATAGATTATAATTCAAAACATTCTTGTGTATGTTATGAAGATCACAATCATTATCAAATTGTCTTTTAAATTTCACAGGACAGTTGTAGGGTTGCGAGGAAAGTTCCTTTTGGAATGAAATTAATCCATCAGAAAACACAGGAAAAGGGGCCTTATGGATTTTCATCTTGTGTATGTGATAAAGTCCACAACTATTGTCAGATTCTGATGAAAATTTCACAGGATGATTGTAGGGTCATGTAGAAACTTCCTTTGGAAATGGTGTGGATCCGATGTGAAACACAGGAAACACGGGAAAGGGGGCCTTGAGGATTGTTGAAGGGTTAAAGTCATAATGAATTTTTCTTCAACCCATTCCCACACAACAAAATTTTAGACTGGTCCAAATTGAAATGAGTTGCAGATGACAATTCAAATTGGATGAAATTTTAGATTTCTTCAACTTTCTGGGTAAAAAACATGGTGTTAAATGAAGAAATTACTTGTAACAAGCAATTTCTTCATCTACACAATCTGTTTTCCCAATTGTTTTTAGCTCCACTGGCTGAAAGCCAGAGAACTATTGTCATGGCCTTGTGTCTGTGCGTGCGTCTGTTACTTTGAAAATCTTCTCCACAGAAAGTACTTAACAGATTTCAACCAAATTTCACAGAAATGATCCTTTGGTGAGCTTTTATCAGATTCCTTCAAAGAATTTTGATTGGATGAAAAACATGGCTTTAATTGGCGTGGCTAATTTCCATATATGGTGAAAGCTTTGAAAATCTTCTCAGAAACCGTAGGATGGATTTCAACCAAATTTCACAGAAATGATCCTTGGGTGAACCTTTATCAGATTCCTTCAAAGAATTTTGATCGGATGAAAAACATAGCTTTAATGGGTGTGGCTAGTTGCCATATATGATGAAAGCTTTGAAAATCTTCTTCTCAGAAACCTGAGGATGGATTTCAACCTAATTTAATAGAAATGATTTTATCAGATTCCTTCAAAGAATTTTTATTGGATGAATAACAGGGCTCTAATGGGCAGGGCCAATTTCCATATATGGTAAAAGCTTTGAAATTCTTCTTCTCTGAAACCAGTGGATGGATTTCAACCAGATTTCACAGAAATGATCCTATGGTAAACCTCTTTCAGATTCCTTCGAGGAATTTTGATTGGATGAAAAACATGGCTTTGATGGGTGGGGCTATTTTCATATATGGTAAAAGCTTTAAATTTCTTCATCTCTGAAACCAGTGGATGGATTTGAAATAAACTTGACTTGATTGATCCTTGGGTGACCTTTTATCTTATTGTTAAAAAGAATTTTGATTGGATGAAAAATAAGGCTTTAATGGGCAGGCCTTATTTCATTACATGGTATATACTGAAAACTTTGTAGATTTCTCAGAAACCTGTTGATGGATTTCAACCAAATTTCTGGGGAATGATAACCAGATGACTGTTTGTCATATTCCTTCATGTAGTTTTGATTGGTGTAAAAACATGGCTATTATGGTAGTGGGTCATGTCCATATATGGTATACAGTGAAAACTTTATGTAATGACTTTTACATTACTAAACTTGACTTTTGTAAAAACAATTAAAATTTTGAAGTGGTTCTCTATTCCAATGATCGAGATTTATTTTAATTATATTCAGTTTATCTTAAATTCATGAAAAAATTGCTTGATCAGTACATTCATGCCTGTGGAGCCATACAGGCGCTCAAGCGCCTCTAGTTCTTGAGGGGCGTCCAAAAGTGTCATTGAGTGGAAATGGGTTAAGCAATTAACTTCCTTAATATCAGATTTATATAACGGAAAACTTGATAACCTGTAGAGCGTCTCAGGCCCTAATGGGCCTTTTGTTTTTCATCTAATTTTATTTTTGATGTTGTCTGCAACTTCTTTCAATCTGGACCAGTCTCAAATTTTGTCATCTGTTAATTGGTTAACCAATATACTATACATGTACCGAAGTATTTTTGCCATGAACTTAACTGGTTCATATGAATTTATCTCGGTTTGATTGCAACTTTTGGTAAGGGAATGGTACCACCTATTTACTCCTAAAGTGTAATTAAAGATTGATTCATGTGATGCCAACCACAGCTACCTATTTCTACAGCCAGATAGAATGTCATGGCAAGAGTTCCTAATCAACGGTTGATCTAATAGACTATCAAATATTAGACCATTACCATACAACATAATATAAGATTGGTCAAACTTGAATTGCTCTGTAGACGAGATTTCAGAGAGTGTTTACCCATTTCCTATACAATTCCGGGTTTTTACTTCCCTGTGATTTTATACTTGAGAAAACAGTAGCAAGCAACTTCTCCTTTTCACATAATACTTTCTAATTGCTCTAACTTTTAATTGTCATCTGCAATTTCTTTCAAATTGAACAAAACTAAAACTTTGAACAAGAGGGCCATTGGGCGGTGTTTATTGCTCACCTAAGATGATCAAAATTTGAGCTTGTCCTAAATTTCAGAGACAATAATTTTGATCAAATATCAAGGTATTAAGCCTCAGAAAAGCTTCTAGTGCGCAAACACAGTAATCAGAGATTTGACCTAGTGACCTGCTTTTTGAACCCATGTGACCCAATATCAAACTTAAGATATTATAAAGACAAAATATCTGACCCGATATCAATCAAAGATGTGACCTCTATAGAAACACATAAGTTTTTTTTTTAAGATTTCACCAAGCGGCCTATTATATGACCCCCACATGACCCGAAATAGAACCTGATAGAGATGTTAAAAAGACAAACTTTCTGACCAAATATCAAGAAATTTGAGGCTAAAATATGCCGTACAGTACATACAAGATCTTTTTAAACGTTTTAAGGTATGACCCAATATAGAAGTTGACTGAGATATCAAAAAGAAAAACTTTCTGACCAAATATCCAGACATTTAAAGCAAACATGTGATCTCTTCCAGTGCAAACAAGGTTTTTCAAAAAGTTGACCTAGTTTTTGACCACATATTAGACTTATCCAAGGTTTTGTGGAGACAAACATTCTGACCAAGTTTCAAGACATCTGAGGCAAAATTGTGGCCTGTAGAGTGCAAACAAGATGTTGACACACGACAGATGCGGTACACAGGTAGATCACAAAAGCTCACAATGGATTTCTACAGAAATGGACTAAGGATAAATAAAAGATAAAAGTATTCTCTTTTTTTCCATTTATTTACAAACTGACAAAGTTATATATGGTTACAAATAATATATTATGAATATAAATTTGGTATTTGCTTTCTCCCTGTATATAGCTGTTAAGTGAAAAATTGTAAGAAATTATTGTAAATACAGTTTACAATGCACTGTAGGTACAACCCCAAAGAAAACTGATGATGCAGAGTTAATCCATTCCCAAATTACAAAATTTTAGACTGGTACAGAATTGAAAGAAGTTGCAGACGACAATTTGCAGTTGATGGAATTTGAAAGATCTTTGTGTTTTGAGGTAGAAATCAAAAGCATCATTGTGTGGAAATGGGTTAATCCATACTAAAATAACAAAATTTCTGACTGGTCCACATTGAAAGAAGATGCAGACCACAATTTCAACTTTGCAATATTCAAAAATAAAATTCTTCAAATTTTAGGTAAAAAAAATTGTAGAAAATAGTAAGTGGGTGGGGCTAGAGATTGGTCAATTAGTTCATATGAATTCAAATCCAAAAGACTAATACCCATTCTTACATCATCGACCTATTACCACAAGAAAATTTTTTTTAGACTGATCCATAGAGAAAGTGGAGACGATAATTTTAAGCTGATGAAATTTTAATCCTTGACTTGCTGAATAAAATTCTTATTTGGAAATGCATTAACCCAGTCCCACACAACAAAATTTTAGACTGGTCAAAATTGAAAGAAATTGCAGACAACAATTTCAAGTTGATGCAATTTTAAAACAATTTCTTTGTTCTACACATTTTTTTAGGGACATCAAAAAGCATGATTGCATGGGAATGGGTTGAGGTAAACTTGTACTAAACCCCTACTCATATATTTTAGAGAAAAGAATTTAAAAAGACCACATGTTAAGTATGATAATAAATGTATAAACAAACAACACACAACACAACCTTATAGATATATACCGGTATATATAGATATCTTACCAAACTTTGTAAAGCTTCTCGGGACATGTCTAGTCTACAGAAAATATAACAAGGTAAGATGATGCTTGCACATTTATACATGTGTATGAATTTGAGTGAATTTGCTGAGATGTACAAGTTGACCGGATGTAATATAGTAGTATTGTATTCCATCAACCCATTGCCACACGACAAAAATATAGACTGATAGAAGTTGCAAACAATAATTTCTAGTTGATGGGATCTTTGACTTTTGGGGTAGAAAACATTGTGGATAATGAAGAAAATTGCTTGTAACAAGCAATTTCTTCTTTTTTCTTAAGATTTTTTTGTGTGAGGTGCATTAAAGGTGTGATTGTGTGGTAATTGATTACCCATTACCACACATTCCCACATTTTTAAATACTGAACAATACACATTTTCAAAACCTTTTGAGAAATTGAGAAATTGCTTATAACAATAAGCCCAGTTTTCTACCCTATTTCAACATAGTTTTAATTTTGAAGCATTTTGAATCGTCCTCTGAACAACTTCTTTCTGTTTGGACCAGTCAAATAGGTTTTTGTCTGGTTTTGTGTTAACATGGGGTTGTTTCAAAAACAATATGAATTGTCATGTACATAAAATATGGAAACTATGTAACAGTCATAATCATTTGATGACAAAACAATTATAAAAGATAGGGAATGATAGCTTTTCTGCCCTTCGGCAATGCCTCAAACTTCTTTCTGTACCATTGCTGACGGCCTAAAGCGCGCACAATCTGACTGATGGTTACATAGGAAACGCATGTCCACCAACCAACGTGTCCAAATCCAAGAGTGAGGCCTGAAATTATTGAGAAAAGTTTGAATGACTTCAACGTACCATTGACACTTGTTATCTCAAAATAGAAAATCTCAATTTCCAGATAAATCAACATCATATTTAACCTTTGTCATTCTCAACCAGGAATATTCCTGCTGTGGCAGGAGGTAAAGACTAACATCAACCTGCACATATGTGCAGTCTGATCTTAGTCTAAACCACCTGTGTGGCATTTTAATTTGTATATAGAACTGATTAAAAAAATAAAGACCCACAATATCTTGGCATTCCTGTGCCTTTAGCCCTTTTATTTTAATACATTTCTCAATAAGGATTTTACTTAGCATGACAAGGCTTAAGTCCCAACTTTATCCCTTCTTTATTTCATATAAAACTGAATGTTTTATTGGTGTGCAGGAAAGACAGTTAAGTTCTCACCTATTGTAGAATTGAAGAAAATCTCGGACAAAAGTTGAGGTGATGAAACAACTTCAAACATTCCACCTTTGGGCATCTTGTGGTCTTCACTCACAATATGACCTGAAATTAGAGACTGATATTTAACCCTTTCCTGTACAAACCAAGGATTTTATGTTTCTGTGATTTTCTACTTGAAAAAAAGATTGTTGTGGTAAAAGGAGAAATTGTTTGCAACAATTTTCCCTTTTCTCACAATATTTTCTACTCCATAGAATCATTTCCTTTCACATTGCATTCAATTTTCATTGTCGTCTGCAAGTCCTCTTTCTATGTGGACCAGCCTAAAATCTCAAAAAATGGGAAAGGGCTAAATTACTGACAATCCATATAGTCTATAAAACCCCACTTATAACGATAGTGCTAGGTACATTAAATTGCTTCAGTGTTTATTCAAGACATTTTTCAAAGATCCCCCATAGTTACAACATTACTAAGGGATTTTTAATACAACAAGCGTAAAATACTAAACATTTCTCAGTTGTGCAGATTTTGTACTGAAATCCCCCACATTTTTATACATATTTTGTTATGGCCCCAGTTGTCTGTCCGCCTGTCTGTCCGTCTGCTAGCAATTTTTTGTTTGCCGACTCCTCCTGAACTATCAATGGAAATAAGCTGATACTTAGCACAATTACTCACTCTAGTTGTGCATAAGGCCTTTGAAATTCAATTTGCTCCAGTCATTCTTGAGTTATCTTGAAATATCTGCCCTTGAATTGAATGAAAATCACTGTTTATTGTCAGCACATCTTGTCCGACATTATCTATTGCATTGAGCTGAAATTCCCCACAGGTCTAGTTGTGCATAAGACCTTGGAAATTCAAATTGCTCCAGTTTCTTTTTTTTTGAGTTATCTTGAACTATCTGCCCTCGAATTGTAAGAAAAAACCCTTTTTTTCTTGTGAGCTCACTTTCTCCTACATTTTGAATAGGAATGAACTGAAACTTGCCACAGTGACTCTGTATGATGTCTAGTTGTGCTTAGGACTAAAATGTGTTTGTATGTCAAGTTGTTCCTGAATAATCTGCCCTTTACTTAACAATATAGCTTAAAATTACAGTGTTTTTTTTTCTAAATTCTATTGGATTGAAGTGAATCTTGCCTCATTGTATCTCTGATATTTAGTTGAGCATAAGACTTCAGAAATTTAAAATGCTCAGATCTTTCTTGAATTATCTTCCCTTGAATTGATTGAAATTCACTATATTTCTTTTGAGTGCAACTCCTCTTACACTTTGAATTGGAATGAACTGGAACTTGCCAAAATGACTCTGTATGGTGTATAGTTGTGCATAAAATCAAAATTCTAATATAGGCTCAAAGGGTCATATTATGTTATGGCCCCTGTCATCTGTCTGTCTGTTTGCAATTTTTTGTGTGCGCAACTCCCTCTGAAAAACCTAAACTGAAACATTGTAATAGTTTATTTGTCAAGATCAGTTTTTCAAGGTCATATTTTTGTTGCTTGTGGTGAGTACTTTCTGTTGAAACTGTTTCAAGGGTCATTGGTCAAGATCATTTTTTATGTCAATTGTGTTCAAATTATAGAATTTAACCATTGTACATAATATTTCCTTTCATCCAATAAATATTGCTACAACCAGAGGTAGTTTTCTCACATGCCAGGCTAGGACTCTGAAATTTATAGCAGACCAGGAGAGCGGCATAGATGCCAACCTGAAACCCTTAACTTCTCTCGTATTACCAGTTAGTCGCCCTAACCACTTGACAAAGCAGGTCTACAAATTACAGAAACTGCAAACATTTTTGAAATGTGAAGAAATTGTAAAAAAAGTAACAATAAGGGTCAAAAACATTGTGAGAAATGAGAAATTGCTTGCTATAAGCTTTTATTCCTTTTCTCAAAATATTTTCCACAACATAGAGAGCAAGACAGAGGGAGAAACACTTACCAGCCCTATTTCTCCTAAACTTGGCCAGTTGGTACTGCAGTTTGCTGTCATTATACCAGAGGAAAGTAAACAAACCCACACCTACAACATGGCGCCAGCTGATCAGGTGCCAGTCAAACCAACCTGAAATAGGTCGATACAAATCATAAACTAAAATGTCATCCAGGGGCAACATTTTGAGCCTGCCAAATATTTGACCTTAAGCTGTGACCCTGATCTTGGAGCTATGCAAAGATTTGTTTCAAATGGCACATCCGTTCATGATGGAGAACAATAATGGTGCCATATAATTTCAAAATCCACTCATATATTCAGGATATATGCGTTTGACAATTTCAGTTTGAAAATTTTACCATTAAGTGTGACCTTTACCTTGGAGCTATCCAAAAATTTGTTTCAAATGGCAAATCTACTCATGGCAGAGAACAACTGTACCAGATTATTTTGAAATTCATCCAAAGTTGTAGGAGATATACTCTGACTTGAGGTTGTGACAAGAAAGTCCTGGTGACTGCTAGAGGGCTCTTTAAGAAATAAGTATTTTGTCCTATGTAAAAAGAGCATTATATTTGAAATTTCAAACTAGATTTCAAGGTAACATATCTTTTCCCTCTTGCATGAAAACTGAATCTATTATAAGCAGCCGTTTGATGATTTTATTTTCCTTTTGAGGTAAAAAAATTGTGAACAATGAGGAAATTGCTTGTAACAAGCACTTTCTTCATTTTTCATCATTGTTTTCTACAGCTTAACCTCATTCCCCCAGTCCGGCTTTTGACAACAATCCAGACAAAGGTCCAGGAAAACAATATGAACAAGAGGAACATGATAGTCCTATTTCGCCCACCTGAATATGTGAGTTCCAAGTTTTAAAGTTGTACTTCTAATTCTCTATGACATATTTGGGAAGCAATGTTTAAAAAAAGATTGGGCAAAAATTATCAGGGTCCTAAGAGTTCCAAAAATGCCACTGGTCCTGCAGGACAAGTAAAATGAAAAACTTTTTTGTCTCGGATTGACTATCACTAGTCCTGCAATAAGCCTATGGATCATACAAAAGAAAAGCATAGTTTTGTAATAAAATATTTCGTTTTTCAGTACTTTAATTTTTTTTCTTCAATCTGACTAAGTCTTTTCAGAGCGCGGATGAAATATACCTGCAAAATTTACGACGCCAAAATAACTTTTTATTCAACCTTGAATACAGTGAAACAATATTTTGGTATGCATACAACATCACAACTTTTTTCCTGTATATTTCAAAGAACGTGATTTAATGAGACAAAATACACAAAAAATATAAACAAAATGTGTGAAATTTGTTGTTATATATGAATGTTAATTTTCATACTGGTATCTTTTTTATTGATTAATTTCAAGGTGATCTGATGCCTGATCATATCATGCGAAAATTTGAATTGATGGAAAAACAAATCAGAATTAATGGAAAAAGTGTATGATCATTTATATATTGTTGCAAACTTTTATCACCAAATTTGCGTAATGCAGTTTTTCAGGTATGTCTTTTTAATTTCATCCTGAAGTGAATTATTCAATGTGTTAATTTTCACTTACTCAGTCTCCAAATTTTCACTTTTCCTCCAGGGTTTCTTACTCGTAAATACAACAGGATTTTTGGACTCTGATTGTGGCCACTAGAGTGCTAACAAAAAATGACTTTAAGGGACCTTTTCCCATGTTTTCCAATGGAACATTCCCATTTTGGATAGGATTCATCCTTGTTACCTACCAAGTTTCACGAAGATTAAACCAAAATTGTGGCCCCTAGAGTGCTTACAAGGGTATTATTATTAAAGCCCCTTTTCCTATATTTTCAAATGGAATGTTTCCATTTTAATTGGAGTTCATCTTTGTGACTGGACAAAGTTTCTGACCATGTTTCATAAAGATTAGGCTAAAATATTTGCTCCAGGACTGTAACAACACAATCGTCATTAAGGTCCCTTTTACCATGTTTTCCAACAGGACATTCCGATTTTGATAGGATTCATCCGTGTGAGCAGACAGCATTCTTACTAAGTTTCATGAAGATTGGGCCACAATTGTGGCCCGAGAAGGTTAACAAGGAATAGTTGACGACTGACGACAGACAACCGACATTCAAAAAAGCTTGGCTTGAGCATGATGTACTTTAATGAGCTAAAAATGCAGAGATTGCTACAAGCAATTTCTACAATCTCATCATTGTTTTCTACTATGAAAGGCAGAGGTGTTCTATCAACATGGAATTGGACCTGTTTGGATTTTTTTTCTGGCTAAGGGTTAATGTTCAAAAGAACAAAAAGTTCTTAGGTAAAGAACAATCAAATGAAAACAATGACTATGTCCTTTCAGTTATTTGATGAAATCACATTTGAAGACTTCTATCTTTCCCCCCCAGACAGAATCCCCACCATGTTATCTCGCCCATAACTGATTTGATCAACAGCGTAATTGTCAATTCGGACAAATTATACAAAGGACAGTTTTAGGAGCATCACCCTCCGATATTTCAAAAGATTTTAAATGAATACAGATTTCTGTGTAGATTTTTAAAAAATCTCAATAATTCACTGAAAAGCAATAAAGACAATACCTGTGCCACTTCCATCGAAAGCTGGTGCCTCAGATATCAGTGTTAAACCAGCCAACAATGAGTACAGATTGGGAGCCAGCCAATCCAGAAATCCTTGTGTCAAATGTGTGCTGAATACATTCACGTAGATGCTTTGGTACAGACGGATAAATGTGTGGGACAACAACAAACCTCCTCCTATCATAACAGACAATTTATCTGAAAATAAGATAATAACACAGTATGAAGAGGCTAAACTTTCTACTGTTTAGTGCTGGATAAAATTTTACTGGCCTGAATGTATGGATTAAACAAACAGTTATTTTAGGATTCAATACTAGAGGTACTTGATTTGCCCCAGTGGCCTGAATTTACTTACAATAATGCTCAATTAGTTGTTTTTTTTTAGAATAGGAGGCAACTCCTATTGAAGGAAGAAAAGAATTACATATTTTGCAATATACTTTAAGGGAGACAACTTTCTTTTATGCAACAAAATTCATATTCTTAAGTCAAGTGATATCAATGATTTCCCTTGCAACACAGTAATATTAATCTACTGGTTCCTGAATAGATTTTCAAAGCTTTCACCATATATGGAAATCAGCACTGTCTATAAAAGCCATGTTTTTCAAGCAATCAAAATTCCTTTTAGGAATCTAACAGAGATTCAGCCAAGGATCATTCCTGTAAAAGTTGGTTGAAACCTGATTTCTGAGAAAATGATTTTCCAAGCTTTCACCATTTATGGAAAATTAGCCCCACCCATAAAAGCAATGCTTTTCATCTTATCAAAATCCCTTGAAGGAATCTGATAATGGGTCACCCATGAATCATTCCTGTGGTTTTGGATGAACAATCATCAAAGAAGTGACATTATCACAATACTTACCAGTTGACGGTTGAGTGGGAAGAGAAGCCTGGTCTAGAATCCATTGTAGCCAGCCAAAGTTTGTATTACCAAATATATAACAGTTACACACAGCTATGTAGATGGCACCATTCAAGCCGAGGGCAATAAAAAGTCTTCTTACAGGCCTGAAATAGAGAGGAAACATTTATAAAACAGCCCAGCACATGGAGATGCCAATGATCGGCAGCAGGCACTTAAATTTTAACTTAAGAAGAGATGTAAGAAAATGTCAAAGTTTTTTGACAAGATGCACTTGCAAGATGACCTTCTTGACAAATGACCTTGAACAACAGAAAGATCTGGTCACAAGTAATAGACTTGTGAAATATGAGTCTCCTAAGTACAATGAAAGTAGAGATGTAGAATCAATGTTTTTCAATAACAATGCAGATAGGGCTAATTGATGAATAGTTTCAAAGGACATGTTTGTATCATACTTTGAAAAGGGATAAACATTTAAAAACATGGTAATTTCACGATGATTTTAGCTGCAAAACTTGCAAGACCTAATTCCTATGGCAGATGGTTTTCTTTAGGTGTCTCAAATTCTTCAGCATGGAATGTCTTGTCCAACTTCAGCTTTTTTTTAGAGTAATTGTCCAAAGAAAAGTGAACCTTAACCCATTCCCACTCAGTGACGCTCAAGAAAGACAATCAGGAAAACATTGTGGAAAATGAAGAAATTACTTTCAACAAACAATGTTTTCCAGCCAGAAAGTTTAAAATACCTATAATTTCATAAACTTTAAATTGTCGTTTGCAACTCTTTTCGATTTGAACCAGTCTTAAATTTTGTCGACTGGTAATGGGTTAAAGCAGTAAAGGGTTCACAGGAATCAAGGAAAAACTCATAAAAACTCATTAAACCATAAAAATGGCAGGACTGCGTTGTAATGGGTTCACTACAGCTTAACCCTTTCACGTTTTTTGACTTGTCCAAATTGAAAGAGTTTGGAGATAACAATCAAAATTGGATGCTATTTGAAATATAACCATCCTATTTGGTAGAAAATATTGTGGTAAAAGGAGTATTTGCTTGTTACAAGCGATTTCTTCTTTTTGCAAAATGTTCTCTTAAGAATAAAATCAAAGTGGCGTAAAATCCCAGGTTTGTACAGGAAATGATTAATCAACCTATGGTTATGAGGGTTAAGCAGCCATAAAAATACACTTTAACCCTTTCCTGCACAATCCCTGGTTCTTATGTCTCTGTTATTTTCATGCCCGGTAATCTCGGGCTCCATCTCTTTTTGGAGAACAGTACAAAAAGGAGACAATGATACTTCCGATATGGAGCCAAGGACTGGAACAGAACAGAAAAGGTAAGAAAAACAGTGCACCTTACGTACAATTTGATCTCCTATTAAGCTATTATGCATATTCCCAAAACTCCAAGAGTTTCATACCACACTTAAATGATTATATTATCTGTTTTCGGTGATTGATTTCAAAAATAATTCCTTTTGTGAATAGAAATTTGAATCAAAGATTGGACATCGTACCCGATCAAACACGAAAATGCGTGTTGAAATTGTTCAAATCCATGTTATCAACAGTTCTTGAAGATTTAAGTGGGGATGAAAGTGAAATGAATGAGAACGTATTGATATAAAATAATGTTAGCACAAAGAACTGCGTTTTCCTACCCCTTTTAGGAATTTTCTTAGATGAGAAGGAGACCAGGATGCAGTGCAGGAGACAAGATTCAGAGGGAGAGGTGATGAATATACAAATTTACTGTAAAAGTTCTAATAGAACCCCATACTCTTATGTAACCCTAGCCTTGGGACCTCAAAACTGACACTTTTTGTATGATTTTCTGAAAACTTATAGCCTGTAATAAACCCCAATCCCAAACAAATCAATGCCACAGTGAATTCAATAGAGGGCTAATATAACTGTTCTCAACCAAATGTTCCATTTTTGTGATGGTTCAAAGCTTTGATAATTGATATGCTTTAAGGTTTTTCTTTAAACTTAGAGGGTGCTCTTTCCTAGATTATGTCAAAATGTCAAAAACTTCACTGCTACAGTTAATAACAGCGTGAAATTGACAATTTTTGGATGATTTGGGAATGATTTCGGAATGAAATTGAATGAGTGGGATGAGCGAGTTTGAATGAAATTAAAGGGATGTAATCCAAGATCTCTAATTTTGTCCAAATTGGACGAAATTTGCGATTTTTGTTACCTCCCTTTATTAAAATATACGTGATTTTGTGTTTGTGTGTCTTTACGAACCAATCAGACGCTTTAAAACCCACAGCAGCCAATAAAAATTGCGGAAAATTGTTATAGATTTGAATCAAATGCTGCTCATGTTAGATGGTTTTTAAATGTTTTTGAAGTATTTTGAGCGTTTTTAATGGTTTGAGTGAGTATTGGAATGAATGATTGGAGCGCTATGTGAGTGATTTTGAATGGTTTTGATCGCTTCGAATGTCAATTTCAAGATGTTACTAACTGTATACTATGTATACTGTAAATTCCGTCAGCTGCGTCAGTTATAAAGACTTTTGAAATTATGTTCTTTGATTGGCAAATTCACTTCATGTGTGATCTCAAATTTAACACAAGTCAGCAGAAAATAGACCAGTGTGTAGCAGAGTTGTGACTGAAAGTAATTAGCTCAAAGCCCGGATTCTGTATTAATTTATTGGTGAGTTGTGTAACTCGATTCTTGAGACTTTGGTATAAATATGGCTGTTCTAGATAGTCTGAGAGACACATTTACATTATAAAAGGGAAAGAAAGTGTTCTATAATATTCATAAAGTTACATAAGAGTATGGGGTTCTATTAGATGTTTTATAGTACATGGGTATATGCATCACCTCTCCCACTGAATCTTGTTTCCTGCACCACATCCTGGTCTCCTTCTCAATTAAGAAATCCATGAAAGGGGTACAAAAACGCAGTTCTTTGATGTAACATTTTTTTATATCATCCCATTATCATTCATTTTACATTGCCACTTAAATCTTTTAGAACTGTTGATAACATGGATTTGAACAATTTCAACACACATTTTTGTGTTTGATCGGGTACGATGTCCAAACTTTGATTCAAGTTTCTATTCACAAACGGAATTATTTTTTAAATCTATCACCACAAATTGGTAATATGATAATTTCTATTTGGTATTAAACTCTGGATGTTTTGGGAAAATGCATAATAGGTAAATAGGAGATCAAATTGTACGTGAGGTGAACTGTTTTTCTTACCTTTTTTGTTCAGTTCCAGTCCTTGGCTCCATATTGGAAGTATCATTGTCTCCTTTTGTACTGTTCTCCAAAAAGAGATGGAGCCCGAGATTACCAGGCGTGATTTTATACTTTAAAAAACATAGAGGGAAAAGAAGAAAATGCTTGTGACAAGCAATTTCTTCTTTTCCAACAATATTTTCTACCCTGTAGATTGGTTACTTTTTTTAATGCACTATTTTTAGCTCCACTGGCTGAAAGCCAGAGAGCTATTGTCATGGCGTTGTGTCTGTTGTGCATCTTTCTGTCTGTCCATTCGTCAAGTCGTCCGTCCGTCCAATAACTTTTACCTAGAAAATCTTCTCCTAAGAAAGTACTTAACAAATTTCAACAAAATATGATACAAATGATCCATGGGTGACCCTCTATCAGAATCCTTCAAAGAATTTTTATTCAATGAAAAACATGGCTTTAATTGGCGGGGCTATTTTCCATATTTGGTGAAAGCTTTGAAAATCTTCTTCTCAGAAACTGGTGAATGAATTTTAACCAAATTTCACAGAAATGATCCTTTGATGAACCTTTATCAGATTCCTTCAAAATATTTTGATCGGATGAAAAACATGGCTTTCATGGGCGGTGCTAATTTCAATATATGGTAAAAGCCTTGAAAATCTTCTTCTTAGAACCAAGTGAATGGATTTCAATCAAATTTCACTGGAATGATCCTATGGTGAACATCTATCAAATTCCTTCAAAGAATTTTGATCCGATGAAAAACATTGCTTTAATGGTCGGAGCTACTTTCCATATATGGTAAAAGCTTTGAAAATCTTCTTCTTAACTCTTGTCATGCTGTATAAATTACCTTACTTAATTGCTGTCAAATCAAAGGGCTGATAGAACTTTTTGTTAGAAAAATCAATATTTCTTTAGAAAAAAAATTCATAAACAACTCTGGCAGGAAAAGGACAAGCAGGGGCTGTAGACTAAGATCAGCCTGCACATAAGTGCAGTCTGATCTTAGTCTACACCTCCTGCCAAAACTGGAATATTCCAGGTTCAGCATGACAAGGGTTAAAACATAGTGGATGGATTTCAACCAAATTTCACAGAAAGGATCCTATGGTGAACCTTTATCAGATTCCTTCAAAGAATTTTGATCTGATGAAAAACATGGCTTTAATGGGCGGGGCTACAGGGCTCTTCAGAGTGGGCAACTCGGGCGAAGAAGTCGCCTGGTTTCATAAACTTTGACTGAGTTGCTGATCAAAGCGAAGTCAAAGTCGCCTGGAAAATACCGGAAGTAGCCTGGTTATGATAAGCGATAATCGCATTTTGCCTAGAGGCTATCAAATCAGGGGACAGTAAATCATATTAAACAAATGCTAATTGGAAGCCCTTTGATTGAAAATCAAGCGTGTATCAATAGACTTGCACCTCGGCTGATTGGATGGTTGCAAGCCTTGTGAACTGCCGGAATTATAGGAACTTTTTGATATCAAACCCTTTTCTTTCTGAAGATTCAATTGTTTTAGTGGCACATTATATTTATCTTTTCAATATACAAGATTTGTTGAGTACTTTCAAGCAGCAAGAATAATGGCGGATTTTATTACGAACGTCTTGTCATTTGCTTTATTTTAAAATTAATTCATTAAAGAAATAAAATCTCGGTGATAAAAACTGTTTTTCCCATAAAAAGATATAGAAAAAAATCATTTTTCAATTGAAATCCTTGGACTCTAGTTATCTACTTTGATTTAACAAATATAGAAAAACTAAGACAAACAATCTACAGCTTCTACGATCTTTCAAAAGTAACATTTTTATGATTTCATCCAGAAATTAAATTTCAATTATCTTATTTTGGTAATTAATCCATTCAACGATATATAGTCCTAAACACTAGAACAAATGGTTCCATGCTAACACAGTTTCAAATTTAAACCTCTACACAGTCTGTGATTTATGTACTCAGCTGTTAATTATCTTTACCCTTTACTTACAATAACTCAGTCAAAATGAAACCTTTTTAAATCTATTATTTACAAGCTTTTTATCCATTTATTGTTACATACGGGTGAAGTTGATAGACTTTAACTCATTACAACACAATCACACTTTTTTGATTTTTGAAGATTTTAAATATTTAAATGGAAAACTTGCAAGAAAAAGAGGAAGTGTTTGTAGCAAGTAATTTCTCCTTTTCCAACAATATTTTACCTTATCTGGTATTTATTTTCTGTTTTGAGCATATTCTGATTTGAAACGTGTAATGCAACTTTCTTTTCAATCTGGAAATTGTGACTTCTGGTAATGAATTAAATAAGTTAGTAATAATAATAATACTTTCTTATTTTCTGCTTTAAATTAAACTCTGATCATTTTTGTAAGTTCTGACCACCTTTACTCCAGGGCCTTTGCAAGCAAATGTCGCCAAATGCGAAAAATTCAAGCTAAGTGGCGATTAAAAGTCGAATCTGGCAAAAATGCTGGCGATAAGAAAAGTCCGTGTAAGAAAAACCGATTTTCATATAAAGTACCATCCATGCACCAAAAGTCTGTATCAGACTGCAATCAAAACAGATTATCCTGTTGAATTTCAATAAACATGCAAGTCAGTCTATAAACAAGGTGTGACAAAGACTTATCGAATGTAAAACCTACGATACAGGTGACAATATCTGACAATGATTGAAAAGACAGAGTATGTTACATAAATTAAATTAAAAAAAAAAAAAAAATCAGAAAATCTTACTTTAGTGGTTTTAAAATAAATACATGTCCCACAAAATAATCGAAAATTGACTACAAATGAGCGATTCCCGTGCACAAATCGGAGTCCAAATTTTACTCTAGGGAAGTTGTGCAATGTGGGGAACCCTCTCAAGGCTGTCTCGTCGGTCTCTTTGACGTACGTCACAACCCTACGCTCCTGTAAAGTAGAATGGTCAGACCCAACATTTTTATGACGTCAGCTGTGTTTTTGCAACAACAGAGGAATATTTTAGGTTAACTGGTTGACAGAAAAACACAATTAATTTGATCTCTGTTAAAGTTAATCACCGGTCTTAAAAACACTTTGGATAAAAAATTTTGGAAAAGAAATTTACAACAAAAACTAACATCATGTGACCTCCATTTCACTGTATAAAATTGATCGATTTGACGATTGATAGGGTTCAAAACAGTAACAGAAAAACTTGTTTGGGATTCTCTATGGGTGTGTGGGGTACTGTTAGCTGTGATATCGTAGCCCTCTCTCTGATATTCTGTTCCCCATGTGGGTGGGATACAAAATTTTAGTGAAACCCGGAAATTGCTTGAAAAATTATGGCTTGTCTGATTGAATTTAAATGGACAAGATAGATTACACATTCAGTTAAGATTTTTTTTTGCGTGTGTGTATGTTGGATCTTTCTTTTTTTTTCTCTTTTTTGCAGTCAATACTCTACGAGCTCAGCGGATTTCAGTGGTATGAATTGCGGGAAAAAAAATTGGCTTCTCATTTGGCCCCTTGGCGATGGATTTGGCTCCGTTTTTTTCAATTTGGCGAAAGTGATGGCGAAAAGAAAAATCAGCTCAGGGAAGGCCCTGATACTCCCTTTTCGAATTATCGATTATTATAACTTTTGATAATTGAGATTATAACATCATCTATATATAAAAAATCCAAGAAAATAATTTCAAAATCAGATTCATATATTCTCAAACCTGAAGAAAGAAGATAAAAATATTAGTTCATAGGAATAAGATCTCCGTAATAAGGACTGGAAGAAAGGATGAAGAATGCTTTAATATTAACTGCATACTATATGAAAAAAAATATGCAGCTGCTTGGTTGTAAAGCTTTTTTTTTATTTTCCTATAGAAATAAGAATTATGTGCAAAAATTTGCTTTTTAACGTGATCCACTTCTCCTGAAAGTCTCAACACTTCTCTATATTTTGAAAAACTTCTCCCAATTCTCAGAATAGGGAGAAGTCACTTCTCCCCAAATTCTGAGAGTCTGCAGAGCCATGGGCTATTCCAAATATGGTTAATGCTTTGAAATTCTTCTCAGAAACCAGTGATTGATTTCAACCAAATTTGACTGGATCGACCCATAGGATATTATATCAGATTATAAAAAAGAATTTTGATTGGATGAAAAATATGGCTTTAACCAATTCCAACACAGTGGAATTTTAGACCGGTCCAAATTGAAGGGAGCTGCAGACGACAATTTCAAGTTGATTGAATTTTAAATTTTTTCGTCTTTTTGGATATAAAACATTGTGGATAATGAAGAAATTGCTTGATCCAAGCAATTTCTTCATTTTCCACAATGTTTTCCAAAGCTTTTTTGTTGAGGGGCGTAAAAAAGAGGGATCGAGTGGGAATTGGTTAATGGGCAGGGCTAATTTCCATATAAGGTATATACTGAAAACTTTGAAATTTCTCAGACAAATGTTGATGAATTTCAACCAAATTTCACGTGAATGATAACCAGATGACTGTTTGTCAGATTCCTTCATATAATTCTGATTAGTTAAAAAATGGCTTTTATGGTGGTGGGTTATGTCCATATATGGTATACAAAGAAAGTCTTACATAATGAATTTTGACTTGACTGTAAAATCAATGAAGAACTATTTCAAAGATTTCAATAATTCAGATTCATTTTCTTATATTCATTTTATTTCAAATTCATGACAAAATTGGCTTAATCAGTACATTCATGCCTCTTGTCTGCAACTTCTCTCAAATTGGACAGGTATAAAATTTTGAAAAACAGGAAAGGGTAAAAACTATGCATACCTTGTTTCAAATATAATAAAGTATATATACCTTTTAGTGAAGCGTAAGATCCCTTTCTGCCCATCAAAATCCCTGTCAGCCCCTGAGCCTGCTACAGCCTGGTACAGTCCCTTCATCATGTAAGCCCCAGACAGGGATGTCCAGATGATTCCAAAACTGGACAGCTGGCCAAGTGGATATGGATAACTGGCCATGTTTCAGCCTTGAATAGGTTCCACTCTAACACAGTCTATCTAAAATAATTGAATCGTAATATTAATACCCTTGTCATGCTGAACCCGGAATATTACGGTTTTAGCAGGAGGTATAGACAAACATCAGACTGCACCTCCTGTCTGTCCTTTTGAAATCAGAGTTGTTTATGAAATCAATTTTCAAAAGAAGTATTGACAAGTGAACAACAAGTACTACCAGTGATTTCAGCCCTTTGATTTTTATACGATTCAAAAAAGTATTTTTTATTCAGCATGACAAGGGTTAATATTAAGTCTGACTGTCTGTCAAGCAAAGCCTATAATGCAGAGACCTAAATTATTCCAGCACTACCCAGTAACACATTTTGTGGTCCCTGTGAAATAATACTATGAAAAAACAGAGTGGGAAAAAGAGAAATGGTTTGTAACAAGCCATTTCTGCTTTTTCCACTATATTTTCTACCACATTCAGTCATTATTATTAAAAAAATTACACACACTTTGAAATGGAGTCTGCCACTTCTTTGAATTTGGACTAGTCAAAAATTTTGTTGCTTGGGAATAGGTTAAGTTGAGTAGGTCTTAGACCTGCTGACTGCAAAATCTGCCTTCCTCAATCCCATCCAACCACAATTCCTATGCTACAGAAGGCACCAACAGACCAGTCATCCCAGTTCTTTTGGCCAAAAATATGTTGATCTAAATTAACACTTAACACTTCGCTGTTTTTCACAATTTTAGACCTCTCTAAATTCAAAAGTTTTACACATGACAATTCAAAGTTGATTTTATTTGAAAAATAATCATTCTGTAGGGTAGAAAATACAGGTATTGAATAGGAAAGGGTTAAGCAAGGTTAAATTGGTCATTGACATTGTCATAATAATATTCAAACTAGCTCTATTTACACCAGATTAACCCTTTCCTGTAAAATCTCTTGTGTTCAAAATTAGAAGATTTTAAACAAGGGAAAACATTTAGTAAAAAGTAATAAATCGTCTTTTTCCACAATTTTTTCAACACTAAAAGCTGTTTACTTCTCTGTTTACAGGTAGTTTAATTTGTTGACGACAACTTTTCTCAATTTAGACCAGTCTACAATTTTTTTTGTCGTCTGGTAAAGTATCAAAAGGTTAATCACACTATACATTCACTATTGTGTTATGAATTTTTTTTTTTTTATCTAACACCAGCAGCCTTGATATCTGCCAATTCAGTGATCTTGCTTTACATGATCAAATGATTTTAGACTGGTCCCAAATTCTAAGAAGTTGCTGATGACAGTTTTCACCCTTTCACGTACAGCCCCTTGTTTTTACGTCCCTGTTATTTTATACTTGAGAAAATTTGAGAAAATAAGAAATTGCTTGTAACAAGCAATTTCTTCTTTTCCCACACTTTTTCTATATTCTAGGTTGACTACTTTTCAAATTGCACAAACTTTTAAATGTAGTCTGCAACTTATTTTAAATTGGAATCAGACTAAAATTTAGAAAAAGGAAAAGGGTTAAGTTGATAAAATTTTAAAAATCTTTGTAATTTTGGATAGAAAAAGTGGATTGTAAATGAAGAGATTGCTTGTATTCATTTTCTACAATAATTTCCTCAGCTTGAGGGGTGTAAAAAAGTAGCATTGTGTGAAAATGGGTCAAAGATTTTTTTTTATATAAATCATTAACATCTCTGCATCCAAATAAAAAAAATCCCAATCTCTTTTCAATAAACAGAAGAATCCCAAAACATTCCTTGGAAAATTCTAATCTCTACCTTGTATTTACAGAATTTACCTACAAAAAAGTCTTTGTGGCCAAAATTATTGGGATTAGAAATTGTCAGAAAAAAACAGGGATAGACGAAAATGCCTGTTCAACATTTTTTCCTTTTCTCATCATATCTACCTATGTTCCCATATTTATTATTAAAATCTATGGTTGTTCAGTGGTTGAAAGCTAATACACATAAATATATTTTTGTTCAGGAAGGATTAGATTTAAGGAGACTTGCATGTTTGTCCCTAATGAATCTAATCCAATTACTGAAAGTAGACCATCCCTTCACAGTAGACTATTACCTCAATGATTCCCCTCACTCAATGATTCCCAAAATCTTGTTACCATTAGTTTACCTCAGAACAGGAATATTTTACCTGTTGCTGCATAACCAAATCGTAAAAGTATATAGATTTGTACAAATTCAAACACATGTGGGCAAAGTGTTGAAATGAATGAAACTTAACCCTTTCCTGTTCAATGCCTGTTTTACGCTGGTGTGATTTTACACTTGAGAAAATATTATGAAAAAAAAAGAATTGGCTTGTGACAAGTAAATTCTCCTTATTCAACAATGTTTCCACCGCACAGGATGGCTTCATTTCAAATTGCATCCAATTTTCAATGTATGTGCAACCTCCTTCAATTTCTAAAATTTTTAAAAACGGGAAAGGATTAACCCACTCAAGTGCCACTCAATGACACTTTTTGATGCCCCTCAAGAAAAAGAATTTGGAAAACATTGTGGAAAATGCTACAAGCAATTTCAATATTACCCAAAACGTTTCCTACCCCACAGGTAAAAATACAACAAAATATCACAAGCTTTAAAGTGTCTGCAACTTCTTTTAATTTGGACAAGTCTAAAATTTTGCCATCTGGTAACAGGTGAAGTCATTACATGATTCCTTCTTGTGCCACACAGTTTTCAGAAGAAGTACAAGGAGTATAAGGAGTAGCTTCTACAATAGCAAGTTAGACTTAGATACCAAAAGGCGTTTTTTTTTTTTCAAAATATTTGGCTAGCATCACATAATGATAAAATAAAAGAGCTGGTTGACTACTTAAATGTAGTAACATAGTTTCTCAAAGCGTCATTTTGCACTTGATTTACATAGCAACCTGATGACACAATCACCACTTTGGTCCCGCTGAGGTGACAGGACTTTGTAGCAACTTGAAACAAATGAAAGCCCGGTAAAATCTTCAAAACAATGAGTTTACCATTAACATCATTCCACCGTTTTTTAGAATTTTTTTTTTAAATATCAAGTTTTAATCCATTGAAAAATCTGGTTAATCCAGAGGAAAGACTTAAATGATTCCCAAAGTCTTCAAATCCCAGTGAAGTAGTAGTATAACCCCAAATGATTCCCAAAGTCTTCAAATCCCAGAGAAGCAGTGGTATAACCCCAAATGATTCCCAAAGTCTTCAAATCCCAGAGAAGCAGTGGTATAACCCCAAATGATTCCCAAAGTCTTCAAATCCCAGAGAAGCAGTGGTATAACCCTAAATGATTCCCAAAGTCTTCAAATCCCAGTGAAGCAGTGGTATAACCAATTATCAGACAGCAACATTTTAGACTGATCCAAATTGAAAGTAGTTGAAGGCGACAATTTAAAATTTGTGATATTTTACATTTTTTCAACTTTCTGAGTAGAACACATTGAGTTAAATGAAGAAATTGCTTGTAACAAGCAATTTCTTCATTTCACGTAATGTTTTCCAAAGCTTCTCTTCTTAAGCGTGTCTAAAGGGGTCACTGTGTCGGAATAGGTTAAACACACTACTAGCCATACGATAGCTTGGAAGACTAGGGGTGGTAAGTTAATGTTGTCAAGGAGCATGCATACCCAAATGACAATGGGGCTGGAACCTGCGAACCCTAGTAGACAACCCAAGCACCTTTACAAGTAGACAATCCAGGCAGTCATAATTATGCAGTGTTTTCCATGACCCCCAGTTTCTTTGAATTTGGACCCTCAATTTTTAGGAATGACCCCCAAAAATTCTTAGCAGCCTTCTTTATTTCCTTTGAAAGGGGTCATAGTATGGCTAAATGACCCCCAGTTTTGAAAGTTGAGGGAAAACCCTGATTATGCACTTAAGCTTGTAACATTAATATATATATACATGTATATTACTTTATAAGTGTACTCAAAGTATTCTTTCAACTGATATTGTAACAATCTCATACCTATTAATTACAAGAGTGACTCAGTATTTTTTCAAATATAGATTCAGCATATTATCTAATAAACCCATATATTAAGCCTTGTCATGCTGAATAAATTACCTTACTGAAATACTGTCAAATCAAAGGGCTGAAAGCACTGATAGAACTTGTTGTTCAAAAATCAATAATTCTTTTAGAAATCAACTTCATAAACAACTCTGGCAGGAAAAGTACAAGCAGGACGTGTAGACTAAGATCAGCCTGCACATAAGTGCAGTCTGATCTTAGTCTACAAATCCTGCCAAAACCAGAATATTCCGGGTTCAGCATGACAAGGGTTAAATATGTACATATAAGTGTTATGCTAGTACAGATTTTCCTCAATTGCACCTGAACAAGTAAGACAAGACTAATGAACTTGTCAAAAATTGAAATGAACATGTCCACAAAAAAGTGAAAAGATAATTGTTTAGAAAACATTGATGTTAATCATGAAGGAAAGGCTGGCACCATTCATTTTCTTCTGTAACAAGAGCCATGTCCGACATGGCCATCCCCCTCCGTAAAAGCTTGATAGTAAACTGAAGCCAGTTTGATTTAGGCCTCTTGTGCTCTGCATTTCTTGTCAATGAGTTCCATTATAGTTATCATACTTTCATAGATATTCTCTAGACAAAATCTTAAGTCTTAAAAACAACAAAGGGCAATAACTCCAAAATTATACAAGCAAGAGTTGTGGGTCTTGTGCACTGCACTTCTCCTTAACGAGATCTATCCACCTAAAAAGATTCAAGTTAATAGCTATCATACTTTCAGAGATATGCTCCTGACAAAATCTTAGTCAGTAAAAGAACAAAGGGCAATAACTCCAAAATTATGCAAGCATGAGTTGTGGTTCTTGTGCACTGCACTTCTTCTGAATGAGATCTATCCACCTATGAGATTTCAAGTTGATAGCATTTATACTTTAGGAGATGTGCTCTGGACAAGCTTAATGACGGACAGAGGCAATTACTATATCCACTTCGCCGAAACGGCAGAGGATAACAATATTTTCTACCTTGGATATAATATATACATGTAATTCAAAATTATGGTATAGTATATTGGCTAGTAGTGTGTTTAACCTATACCAACACAGTGACCCCTTTAGACACGCTTAAGAAGAGAGGAGAAGCTTTGGAAAACATTTCGTGAAACTTATGTTGTAACAATATCATCCCCAGTAACCCATTCCCACGCCCATGTTTTTTTGCACCCACGGAAAAAAGCTTTGTTATAAGTAATTTCTTCATTATGCACAATGTTTTCTACCACAAAGGCAAAAAATCGAAAAACTCATCAATTGAAATTTTTGTCTGCAACATCCTAGAATTTGATCCAGTTTAAAATGTTGTCATCTGTTAATGGGTATGTAACAAGTACAACTCAACATTTTTTCATATAGTTTAACCATTATCTAACAAAACCCTACTGATTTACAAGAGATTTACTCATAAAGCTGGTCTATCTATATCCAGTTTATTACTTTAACCTCAAATCTTCAACAAAACGCAGGTAAAAATGAGGTAACACTTTCCCCTTGGCTAATTTTAACCCTTGTCCTGCTGCAGTAAGCATGATCAATAGATCCAGATCAAACTGTATGCATTTAGTTGCAGACAGAATAAACCTTATAGGTACTCATCAGAATATTGTCTCCACATACTGATTTCAATCAATACCAATAACATAAGGGTTTAAAATGAAACAACAGATTCAATTTATCATCAACCCTTTTTATATATCATCAGATTTGTAACTACCGCTTATTCAAGGATGTAGTTACGAGGATTCAGAAGAGCACCCCTGCTATAAGTATATGCAGGCTCTTGATCTTTGCTGCATGCAAATGCAAGAATTTTTCTGGTTCTGTAGGATGAGGGTTAACTCATTACCACATGGTAAAATTTTAGACAGGTCACATTTCAAAGAAGTTGCAGGTAATTGTATAAAATTGGAGGAAATTGAAAAATTGTGGTCTTTTATGGGCAGAAAAAAATTGTGGGAAATGAAGAAATTGCAAACTACAAGCAATTTCTTCATTTTCCACAAAGATTTCAAAACATTTTCTTGAGGGGCATCAAAAGGGGGGCTTGTGAGGAAATGGGTTAACCTTTTGCTATACTGTCACTGGTTTTACAAAACCAATGTTTTTAAATTGGTGGCCAATCAATATAAGTGAAATCTTGTAAATTTGGTTTAAACCTATTTATTTACTATTAATTGGGAAACAAGTTTTTCCAACTTAGATTAATCCCTCTTGATTCTGCTTCCTGGAGAATGCACCAGTACTCTCACTGATTATGTTGGCCAGTAACAAAACTAAGATTAATAGTGGCTAATGGGAAATAAACTCAGGACTTCTTGATCAGGAAGCTGACCCTCTATGGTACCTCTGGACCATGTATACCACACAGAAAATCTAATAAATATGAAATGTATTAACCCTTGTCATGCTGTATAAATTACCTTACCGAATTGCTGTCAAATCAAAGGGCTGAGAGTACTGATAGATATTTTTGTTAAAAAATCAATATTTCTTTTAGAAATCAACCTCATAAACAACTCGAGAAGGAAAAGTATGAGCAGAAGGTGTAGACTAAGATCAGCCTGCACAAAGGTGCAGTCTGATCTTAGTCTACTACTCCTGTCAAAACCAGAATATTCCGGGTTCAGCATGACAAGGGTTAAGTCTGTACAGTTTACAATGACTTAAAATAGGCTGACAATGTAAGGATAAAAAGATTTTCTGAATCTATAGTGGTAATAGATAAATTTCACTGTTTTGTCTTTTTTTTTCTTTTTCTTTTTTTTTTATCAAAATACACTCTGATTAACCTCTGCCAGGTTGTATCTCTTCACAAACATTTTGCAATTATTTTAGGGAGCTCCAAGATGGACTTTTATTGTCTTATGAGGATAACCTATTAACCATTACCACACACTCCTGCTGTTTGGTGTCCTGAAGATATATCTATCAATTGAGGCTTGTGGGGAAATAAGGTATTGCAAGTTACAAGCAATTTTTCCTTTTTTCAAATGTTTTCAAACCTGTTTGGCATTTCTGGTGATCCCAATCTTTGCTGTCTGGTAATGTATTAAGAAAACAATGTAGTAACAGAGGTTATTGCTTGTATGCCAGCTAGGGCTGCACATAAATCCAAGTTGATCTTTGTCTATAGTGAATTATCAGCCACTGCCAGTATATTATTCCTGGACCAGCTAAGAAGAGTTAAAGCATAACCCTTTCCCTTTTTTTTGAAATTTTAGATAATGGTCCAAATTGAAAGAGGCTGCAGACGACACTGTAAATTGGATGTAATTTGAAATGAAACCAACGTTTGTTGTAGAAAATATTGTGGGAAGAGGAGAAATTGCTTGTTACAAGTAGTTTCTTCTTTTTCCAAAATGTTTTCTCAAATATGAAATCAGTGATGTAAAATCTCTGGTTTGTACAGGAAAGGGTTAAATAGAAACAAGAACACCACATTCTGGTAGTATGTAATACTTGATAACAAGAGAGATTGAAGGTAATTCAATGCCCCTGTAACATTCATTTTCTTAAACATGACTTTGATAATTGATTGACTAAAGGTACCTATACATAATATAGTTATTGGGTGTACAAAATGTCGTAACTACAGCTTCAATAAAGATGTAGCTACAACATTTTGCATGCCCAGCAGCAATGTATACCAAGATTGAGCACTGCATCACAGGCATTAAGCGGTGAATTAACAGATTATTCATTTCTAGTCACTGTGATAGACAGATTAAGAAATATTCTCCAATCTTTGAAAGAGGATCGGGCATAAATAGCGGCATAACTCTGACAAAAATGCATTTGGATTAACCTCCCTTTGAAGAATAAACCACTAATTGAACTGATAATTCAAGATACAAAAGTTTTTGCATTAAGATACATAAAACACAAGTATGAGATCTAATTTTATCTACAACCAAAAAATATCTTCTCCAAGAACCTAAAATGAAGGTTAAATTAATGATATTTTTTACCTGACAATCAACTATATAACCTGAGGGCATGTTAATAATTTGTATAATTGCATCCGAAAATCCATCATTTCAGGCAAATGAGTTTTATTCCACTCTTCACTTCATATTCAGAATCAATGCTGATGGGAATAAGAATGATTGAATTGGGTTTTAATGCCACTTAACCCATTCCCATACAAAGACGCTTTTGGATGCCCCTCAAGAAAAACAATTGGGAAAACATTGTGTAAAATGAAGAAATTGCTTGTAACAAGCAATTTCTTCATTATACACAATGTTTTCTACCCTGAGAGTGGAAAAATATAAAATTTCATAAGCTTGAAGTTGTCGTCTGCTCCTCCTTTCAATTTGGACTGGTCTAAAATGTCATCTGGTAATGGGTTAACAGTACTTCAGTCATATTGTGGCAGTTGGATCACCTCATTGTATATTGCTGGTATTTCTCACACCAGTACTTCCACTACTCCCTCTCTGAGCCTCCAGCTACTCACCCCACTTAGGTTTACAATTATCCACCCATTGGTTGGAAACAAATGTTAGAAGGGACTATTTGCCGCCACAAGGGATCATACCCAGGACCTCATACTTAAGAGTCCTTCATGCTCCCAAATATGGCATGGCTGTGGCTAGATAAGAATGAGGGGGAAATGGAAGACGTCATGTAAAGTGTGTTCTTTGAAACATATTGAAACATCTTCACCAATTACCAGATGACAAAATTTTAGACTATTCCAAACTGAAAAATGTTGCAGACAACAATTTTAAAAGTATCTGTCACATACATTGTGGGATGCAAAGGAACTGCTTTTTAAAATCAATTTCTTCATTTCCTACAAAGTATTCCTACACATATTTCTTGAGACGTGTGACTTGTCAAAAAGAAGAAATGTGTGGGAATGGGATAAAAACATATTCTTTCAACCTAGTTAAAGTTAACCTGTTGTTATTTAGACTAACTCATTAACATGTAATCCTGCCCTTCTAAGCCCAACTTGAAAAAAAAAAAAAAACTTTGGAAAACATTGAGGAAAATGAAGAAATTGCTTGTTATAAGCAATTCCTTCATTAGCCATAATGTTTTCTACAAAAACAAGCAAACAAAAGAATCAGATGCATTAAGTTCTATTTTACTGGAGAAATATTGAAGGCTCCTGACAGAATCCCTAGCCTGAGAATGCTGGGGTCACTTTAAATTTTCAGGGATCTGCGGGATCCCGGGACACTGTAAGTGTCGACCCCTGAGACCAGAAATCTTGGTCATTTGTGATACTTTTCTCTTACAATGTAATTTATGATGTAATTCATATTTAAGGGTGTGTTATCAGTTAAGTATCGAATGGCTAACCATTGCCTCCTATTGTGATGGTCACATTTTTTAATGTTGTGCCTATTAACCCTTTCCTGTTCAAATCCTGGTTTTTACGTCCCTGTGATTATGTAACTGAGAAAATATTGTAGAAAAAGAAGAAATTCCTTGTAACAAGCAATTTCTTTTTTCTCGACAACATTTTCTTCCCTCCTAAATTGGATGGTTATAGAATTTTGCAGAAATGATCGAGAAAGGGTTAAAGCAGTTAATCACTTTTCTTCTGACATCTAAGATAATCCTAGTATGAAAATCCCTTCATCTAGAATCAAAACCTTGCACCATTTCATCTCTAGAGAAGATTTACTGGCTGAAATATTGACTTATAATCCATTTTAAGATGTTAAGAAAATGCTTCAAAACTAATAAATACTGTGTGCTTTAAATAAAAGCAGCTTGCAGTTTTTTGTCACAATGTACATACAATTGTAAAATCATGGATGTTTAACAGTACAAAGTGTCTAAGGCTTTCAAAATCCAGTACTTGTGATGAAAGTAATGAGCTCACTTTGTCAATCAGTGACATAAACATTGTAACTGCAGCTTATTCAATTTATCGCAAATTGATAACCTCACCTTGTCTACATTAGTCTTCATAGAGGACAAGCAACTAAATGGTCTGCCTTATCTTTTTTTTTTTACCACATTAACATGTCATTCAGATTTACATCATGGAAACTTTTTTCCAACAAAAAAATTTATATACTAGTTGGTAAAATCTATTTCCCTGGTTGTGGCAAATGTCCTTTTCGCCATTTGATCAACACCATTGGGTGGATAATTGTAATTTTCCTAAGTGGGGTGAGCAGCTGGAGGCTCTGAAAGCATGTAGTGGTAGTATTAGTGCAATAAATACCAGGAATTGGTGGTTTGGTGCTACATCCGCCGCAGTATAACTGAAATAATGTTAATAGTCAGGGGTGTGGAAATACGGGTTTTGTCCACTTGTCCCTGTACAAGTAAAATGCAATTTTCAACTTGTCCGGGGTCAGAATGAACTTGTCCAAATATATGAGAATAGATATTTTTTTGAAAAAACATTGTTTTTACAGAAGAAAATGCTGAGTTCAGCATTTTCTTCATTAAAACAATGTTTTACCCTTAGATACAAATATTATGCTAATCAATCTCTAATATCTATTAGGACTTTTAGGTACTTTTCCAAGTTTGCCCTGATATTTACTTGTCCATGGACAAGTAGCCTTAAAGAATTTACTTGTCCGCAGGAAGAAAAGCCCACGTCGGACAAGTCGGGCATGGGAATTCCACACCCCTGATAGTGGCATTAAAGTTTAAACCTAATTGAAACAAACAAATCAAAATAGGCTATTTGATATTGTTTAAACCTATTTATTTTCATTGATTGGGAAACAAGTTCTTCCAACTTAGATTAATCCTTCTCGATTCTGCTTCCTGGAAAATATACCAGTACTCGCGCTGAAAGTGTGGGCCAATGACAGAACCAAGATAGATAGCCACTCCCGGGGAATCGAACTCAAGACCTCTTGATCGAGAAGCCGATGCTCTACCTCTCAACCATGTACACCACTATATTTGATATATTTGATATAAAGGTTGCTTTAAATTTTCACATTTAAACCATCAAGCTTGACATGTCATGGTCCAAAAATTATAATGTTTTGTAAATGTTAAGAGTCTAATAATTTAGATATATATATCAAAAGTTTTGTAATAATTCCTTGAAAGCCTTATGAAAAATTACAAGAATTTATCTCAGAACAGTTTTGTACCCCTCTTGTTTATTGGTTTTTTTGTGTTTTTTCCTCACATTTTCAACCTTTCATCATAATTTCTAGATCACTGTTTGTAAGTATTTTCTGATTCAAGATGCTGTCCATGTTGTCCTACACTATCACATCAAAGTTAGTGCATAAAGGTCAAGTATAACAAATAGCAAAGCATTAACCCATTCCCACACAGGGACACTTTTTGACACCCCTCAAGGAAAACCATTAAGAAAATATTGTGTAAAATGAAGAAATTGCTTGTAACAAGCAATTTCTTCATTTAACACAATGTTTTCTACCCAGAAAGTTGAATAAATCTAAAATTTCATAAGCTTTTAATTGTTGTCTGCAATTCCTTTCAATTTGGACCAGTCTAAAATTCTGTCGTGTGGGAATGGGTTAAGCAAAGATTGTTAAAATTGTGAATTTGAAAATTTGGAAAAAATTGGCTATCTAACCCATTCCCACTGTCACACAATCACTCCCATCAAGTAAAAAAGTGTTGAAGAGTATTGTCAAAAAACTTTCTTGTAACAAGCAATTTCTGCAATGTTCACAATCTTTTCTACACCAAAAGACAAAGAATTTTAAAATTCCATCAACTTAAAATTGTCATTCATGACTTCTTTCAGTTTTGATCAGTCTAAATAGTTGTAGAATAGGAAAATGAACAATCCAATGGTAAGTTTGAACTCCCTTTTCAGAAATCCTAGATCAATCATTTAAACCAGGTATGGGGATGAATGACATGGTCTAGGAAACTTGCACATTGAGCTCATAGATACACCATCTATGAAGTGTATGTTGGACACCTAAAAGCCAATAAAAGAGAACTGATGGGAAACCTGGTGTAGGTTTAACCCATTCCCACACAAGCCCTCCTTTTTACGCCCCTCAAGAAAAAAGCTTTGGAAAACATTGAGGAAAATGAAGAATTTGCTCGTATCAAGCAATTTCTTCATTATCCTCATTGCTTTCTACCTAAAATGATGACAAAATTTAAAAATTCCATCAACATGAAATTGTCATCTGCAGCTTCTTTCAATTTGGACCAGTCTAAGATTTTGCCGCCTGGTAATGGGTTAAGAAGCAATCAAACTGAAGAAGGAATGTCTCTAAACCTACAAGACTTGGTAAAGAATGGAAGAATTATTGATACTAATTCAGGAAGCAAAGTACATGTATGCATACAATGAGGCCAAGTCTGGAGCAGGGAAGACAGGCTTGCTAAAGAATCCACTAATTATGTATAGAATCAACAGCAACTTTGCCGCAAACAGCTGGTCAGAGATAACCAGGATGTTCTTAACAAAGATGATAAGATGGAAGTTTCAGTTGAGCATATCTTTAGGTTGCTAGATGTCAAGTTCTTGTGGCCTTGTGATCTACAGCTCAAGATTGCATCAATAAAAGGATCCTCTTTCCCAGGTAGTCAATCTACCAATCAAATTATTCATTTAGACAGAAGTGAACATCAAACTTTGACATTGGCTGACATTAATGTGACATTTTTTGCTGATTTTTTTACTTAATCTAATCTCACACAATTCTGCTTTCTGATGCCTCTGATAAAATCTTTGGTAAACAAAGTGGAAAATGAAAAAAATTGTAACAAAAAATTCTCCATGTAACATCATGTTTTCTATCCTAAATCATGACAATTTTTTAAAAATTCTCCAACTTAAAATTGTTGGGTGGTAAAGCAAGAGGCCTTTTAGGCCTTATATGCTGAGATGAAGAAATCAGCCAGGAAATCAGATGGAAATCATAATTTTGAGGCATTTAGCTTTAGCAGGAAAAGTTTCAGCTAAGGTATCACGCCAGTGGACTGAGAAGAGTTATATCCTAAATTAATGCAGGAGTAAAGATGCTGTGCTGACAGAAGTATTTACTGAGGTCTAAAAGCTACTGACCAAGAAGTAAGACTTGAACATCTTCATTTGCAGGATGGTGGGACATGAACACATCAGTGTCTGAGACATGTTGGTTAATACTAAATAAGGGCTTTACAACTCAAATGCTTTAAAAGGTATAAATGTAAAAGTCCAATTTTCAAGTCAAATCCCTCTCCCTCCCAAAAAAAGGGTTAGAATTTAGATATAAATCCATGTAATACCCCTTGTGATGTCTTAGTATAAGGTAGATAACTTGTGTTTTTGGTTTCCGATCTTCAACCATGAGTTTTCTCTCATATACGAGTCTTATAACTATTCTTTACGGAAAGGTGATTCGCACACACACTCGCGCCCTGAAACCATGTGGAAGAAACACAAGAATTGTAATTTATGTTTTGTATGGCCAAGGTGGCACTCACTGTAAGTATTTATCAAGAAAATGATGCATAAAAGGTCCAATTGTAGTATTATACACTGTCAAGTTTAGTCAAGGTCAGAAAAGGTGTATTTTGTATGTTTAAAGTTTGATCAAAGTATGCACAGTATTACGCACACTTGCATCTTGGGTAAAAAATTGGTTTTAAGCGTACTGCATCGCTTTACATCCTTACTTAGGTAAGAATTTCAAGTCGGTCTGTTGTTTAGTATTGATGATATAAGTCATATAGTTGTCATCAAGGTTCTTTGGTACTTTTTGCCATTGTTCAGCAGGGCTCCCCCTGGGAAATTTTATTCTTGCGCCAATGAAATCGCCAATTGCAAAAATTTGGGGCCACTTGGTGCTAATTGGGGACAAAAGTGGAGCCAGTATGAATAAGTGAATGAAAGAAAACTACTGTATTGAAAACAAATAACCTGTTATCTATAATATATTATATTGAATAAATGTGGAAAGGGTTAATAGGTAAAAAATGAGAGGATTGTCATTTGATAATAAAATTCCAAGAACACCTAGAGCTATGCTGGACGACAGGTCAAATGTTTGGTAACCCACAGTACTTTGATTATTAATGTCCGCAGTACTTTGATTACTGATGTCCGATATTTCTCATTTCTCGGAAATTCACTTGACTTTGATACTAAAATCATCAATAGATAAGCAAAATGTTGTCTATGGTTTTTATTCGGCACTCTAATGAATCTCAAAAAGTGATCGAGGAATAAATATCGTCATTTTTTTAGCCCAAGCGATGTGAATTTCCACCATCTTGGTTTTCATGATGGTTCCCGACTGGCTTCGGAAAATCCCAATAACTCGAGTGATGTTAGAATCAATTAGGTCAGCGATGCGTAACTAATCTGTCTTGATTGACACAGATGTGCAATGGATATTGATGGTCGCGTGTCTCCCAAACAAATTAGCGGATGTGTGAATGATAAAGTTGCGCGTCGGAAATCGTTTAAATGGACTCAACATCCCTTTGCCTTATTTTGAAAGTTGTCGCCAGTAAAATCGCCAATTCGCCGATTTTGGGGCCAGAATTTTTATTTTGTCGCATTTGGCCCCATTGGCGATCGGCAGCGGGAGCCCTGGTTCAGTGATGTCAAATATTTCTCTTTCCACAATGTTCGAATACCGTACATTGTTGTTGATAGTCAGCAACCTGTTTGCAATCATTCTATATGTAATCTAGACTTCCGAGTTTTAATCATGATTATAGACAATGCTTACTCAGATCCGGTTGCTCAGAGGTGCAGCCTGATCTGGGTCTACACTGTTTTTTTGACATTTACTCAGCTATTTCAAGGTTTATCTAATTACAGTGGCTTAGAGAAAGAATTAAGCATACTTGATCCGAGATTTGAACTTTATTAACATATTTCATGTGTTCTAAATATTTAGAATCAATTTTAGAATAAGAATTAGAACAGCATTTAGACTCGAGGTCAAAGCTCAATATTTTACTGCAAACGCATTACATATTCCTCTTTATTTCATTAATTCATATGTATTTCTATCAATACACATGTCTTAGTGTGATCCACCGTGACATCACATTGAACGAAATACATGTGATAGCTAGGAATTTATGCATTCAACGTGATCCACTGGAGTGTGTATTCTAGCATGATTAGTAATGTTGGTGTTTTAACTACAGTTTAACATTGGCATTGCGAATATTGATCGATACTTAGCTCAGCTTCCTTTTACAATTGCTTATTAACCTTGTTTGTTTAATTTCAGTTTTTTACCATCACTATGAATCTTGTCCAGATTGAATAAAGCCTACAAATCAAAGTGACTTGATGTGGTTATGCTATCTGCCGAGCCCTAAGGCGGAATAGTAAAAAAAAGTGACACCAACAGGCCAATCAAGATGTCTGACCCCGAAACACAAGACAAGCGGCTAAGGACTTTCTCAGAAAAGGGAAAACAAGTGTATGAGACCAACGTAACAAAGTTATCTCAACAAGTAACAGTCCAATGGGATGGAATTCAAGATGTTGTTACTGACTTTGAAAGTTATAAAGGTGATGTTAAATCTCTCAAATCATTAGAGATAACATTCAAATCAAAAGTTGAACTATTCAACAAGAACTATGACATTTTCCTTACATACCTTAAACGGGAAAATACAGTAGAATCTCTAAAAGAAGCAGAACACTGGGAGACGTTTTACAGCCGATGTAAATCTATAATAAAAAACATGGAAGAATCTTTCACAAACACTTTACTAACTTTACTAGAAACAGTGAGCAACTCAAATAGAGAAAGTGTCGCCTCGTCAAAAGCAAGACAAAAAGCTGAACTTTGTCAAACTAAGCTGAAATTCAAAGAGCAAGAAGCAGAGATACTACAAAGAAAGGCGTTCTTACAAGAGCAGACTGCTAAAGCCAATGCTGAAGCAGAGTGCAAACAGAAAGTTCTAGAAATAAGTTTGGATCTCATCCAAGCAGAAAAGGAAAACGCTGAAGCCCAAGCTGAAGCAAAAGCCTATGATGATGAATTCGATCAACAGAATTTCAGTGTTGTAGATAAAAAAGAATTCACAAGTCAATATGTGGAAAATCTCAACATGGCCGAAACCAAAAATCACCAAAACCAAACTCCAGATGACACACAGAAAATCCAGACAGACAATCCTGAGAGACTCAACCATCAAACGCCAACATTTAGACCGATGTTGAACTCTTCAAGCCAATTAAATGATTCATCAAACTTTCTGATAAAAAAAGATATAAAGCTGAATAGATTTAGCGCCTTCAATGACAAACCAGAGTTTTTTGTTGCATGGCGCGCCACCTTTAAGAGTATTGTGTCTGAGTTAGATTTGAATGCAAATGAAGAGTTAGATTTACTTGTAAATATCTTGGTCCAGAGTCCAAAAGGTTTGCTGAAAGCATTAAGTCTGCTAATATTCTTAATCCCATGAAAGGTCTACAGGATTTGTGGTATCGATTAGAAAATAAGTATGGAAAACCAGAGGTCATAGAGAATATTTTGAAGAAAAAGTTAGCGAATTTCCCCAGAATTCAAAAAGATTATACAGTAATGTATGATCTTCTTGACTTGCTGTGTGAAATTCAATCTTTGAGAGAACAGAGATATTTTTGTGATTTGTTAGCATACTTTGATTCTTCATCGGGAATCACTCCTATAGTCAATAAGCTACCCTACGGAGTTCAAGATAAATGGGCATTTCATGCATTGAAGTATAAAAGGCAACATGACGTCGCTTATCCCCCTTTTCATGTTTTCATCGAATTTTTTGGGGATATTTGTGAAACAAAGAATGATCCTTCATTGCAATATGAAAATAGTTTGCCTAATAATAGTAAAGAAAACAAATCCAAACATCATGTTTTCAGTCGAAAACAAGATGTAGGGATTGAAAATGAACAAAAGGATATAAAGGTATGCCCTCTGCACAAAACTGAACATTTGTTGAATGATTGCAGGACATTTCAGAAAAAACATATTGAAGAACGCAAGGCATTTCTCCGTGACAACAAGATATGTTTTAGATGTTGTGATTCCACAGAGCACATTTCAAAGAACTGCCGAGCTGATTTGAAATGTTCTCATTGTGGAAAGAAGCATGCCTCTGCAATGCACATCGATGGTTATCTAGCACGTAATAGAACCCCTCATGGCGGGGAGCACTCCATGAATGTGTACTGCATTGTGTAATGATGAATTTGTTGGAAAGTCATGTAGTAAGACTATTCTAGTAGATGTTTACCTGAAAGGACAACCAGAAACGTCAAAGCGTGTATATGCCATCATTGACGATCAAAGTAACAAATCATTGGGGGCAAGTTCTCTTTTTGATTCACTAGGTATTCAAGGTGATTACACACAATATTTGTTATCGTCTTGTTCAGGTCGCATTTCTTCTTCAGGAAGAGTTTCTCGTGATTTATGTGTCAAATCAGTTAATGATACTACAGAGGTTTGTATTTCAACTGTCTTAGAGTGTGATGACTTACCTAATGAGACCTCTGAAATACCTACCCCTGATGTAGCTAGAGCATATAAACATTTGAATGGTATTGTTCATGAAATTCCCGAGTTAGACTCCAATTGTAAGATAGAACTTCTTATAGGTAGGGATATTCCAGAGGCCCACCATGTTCTAGAACAGGTCACAGGTGAAAAAGGTTCACCTTTTGCACAGCATTTGCCCTTGGGGTGGGTAATAATAGGTGAGATATGTCTTGGTCTCGTCCACACCCCACAAGTGACTGTACACAAAATTAATATCTTGCCTAATGGGAGGTCAACATATTTACTACCTTGTACGAATAATTTTCTAGTCAAAGAGAACCCTTTATCCTTTAAAGGTGACTCGCTGTTTTTGAAAACAAGTCATGATGAGAAGATTGGTCTATCAGTTGAGGATAAACAATTCTTAGATCTGATGGACAAATCCATGACCAGAGATAGTGAAGGCTTTTGGACAGCTCCATTACCTTTCAAAGATGAATCACAAGCATTTAACTTACCTAACAATAAGTCACAAGCATGGCATAGAGCTATGAATCTTGATGCAAGTTTAAAGAAAAATCCCATTAAGAGACAACATTTTGTTGCATTTATGGACAAACTATTTAAGAATGGTGCTGCCAAAGTTAGTCAAACTGAATCAAATAACTGTTTCTATTTGCCATTATTTGGAGTGTATCACCCTAAAAAACCAGATAGTCTTAGGGGAGTCTTTGATTCCTCAGCAGTGTATGAAGGTGTTTCTCTGAACAAGCTCTTAATGACTGGTCCTGATCTTACTAATAGTCTGATTGGTATTTTGTTGCGGTTTCGTGAAGATGCTGTAGCTGTCACTGGAGATATAGAACAGATGTTCTATAGATTTCGTGTAAGTGAAGACCATCAAAAATATCTGAAATTCCTGTGGTATAGGAATAATGATCCAAACGACAAACTTATAGAATATCAGATGTGTGTGCATGTATTTGGGAATTGTGCTTCACCTGCTGTTGCTACATATGGGCTTAACAAATCTGTTGAAATGCAGATGACGACATCAAAGAATTGGTGAAGTCAGACTTTTATGTGGACGATGCCCTCACTTCAAAGCCAAGTACAACAGAAGTGATTGATCTTATGAAAAGGACAGTCTGCACTACGCTCCGGTGGAAATTTGCGATTACACAAGATTGCCTCCAACAGCTCCGACGTGATGAGAGCCTTTCCAAGTGAGGATTTAGGCAGTGACCTTAAAGCACTTGATTTTGACTCTGAAGACTTACCTATGCAACGAAGCTTGGGTATATATTGGGACTTGCAGAAAGACTGTTTCCTCTTTAAGACTACTCTTGACAACAAACCATTCACAAGAAGAGGTCTACTCTCTATGGTGAACAGCATATTCGATCCATTGGGATTCATTTCTCCATTGACAGTTTCTGGGAAAATACTACTAAGGGAAGCTACCCCTCCAGGTGTTGACTGGGACGAACCATTGTCAATGGAGAGCCAAGTGAAATGGAATGAATGGAGACGGACCATTGAACAGTCAGAAGCTATAAACATTTCGCGGATGATGACCAGTCTATCATTCAGTGAAGCAAACAAGATTGCTGTTTATGTATTTTCAGATGCGTCCGAAAAAGCTGTTGCTGCAGTTTCGTACATAAAAATGTGGGACATAAATGACAATAGCCATGTAGGATTTCTATCGAGCAAAGCAAAACTAGCCCCTCAAAGAGGCCATACAATCCCGCGCCTTGAACTGTGTGCTGCGGTACTTGCTACTGAGTTAGCAGAAATCATCTCCACCCAATTGAAAATACCACTAGACTTGTTTTCATACTTCACTGATAGCAAAGTGGTTCTTGGATACATATGCACTCTAACTAGGAGATTTTTTACATATGTCAGTAACAGAGTTCAGAAGATTCTGAGAGTATCTAAACCCAATCAATGGAATCACATATCCTCGGACAAGAATCCTGCTGATATTGCTACAAGGCCTGTAACTGATCGTATCTTTTTCAATAGTGACCTGTGGTTTACCGGACCTAAATTTCTATATGAAGAGAGATCACATGATAGGGAAGAACCATTCCCATTGGTTAGTCCCAACAATGACAAAGAGATTAGACAAGAAAAGTCTGTGTGTACTCTGAAGACATCAGTAGAGATTTCCTCTGGTCTTGGCTGTGAGCGATTTAAGCGATTTTCAAGTTGGAATTCTTTGACTTGTGCAATTACGCGCCTCAAGCTTTTTGTACGCAATAGATCAAGTGCTCAAAATGACTGTGAAACCAATTTGAAAGACACCAAAATATTTCTTTTGAAAGAAGTGCAGAAGGACATATATGCAAATGAATTATCTTCTCTGCTAGGGAATAGACCAATCGCTAAGAACAGTACTTTATTGAAACTTGCTCCATTATTGGACAACGAAAACCTAATACGTGTAGGTGGAAGACTAGGCTCTACAAATGAAAGTGTTTTGTCTCAAGATATCCATCCTATTATCCTCCAAAAAACCATCATATAAGCTTCCTTCTTATCAGATATTACCATGAAGAGGTGAAACATCAAGGACGTATACTAACTGAAGGAGCTCTAAGAAAAGCTGGGTTTTGGATAATAGGCGCAAAACGTATGATTTCATCACTCATTCATGAGTGTTTTATCTGTCGACGTCTTCGTCGTGGTACCGAGACTCAAAAGATGGCTGACCTACCAGCAGAAAGAATCACACCTGGTCCAGCCTTTACTTCAGTTGGAGTAGATACATTTGGTCCATGGGAGATAACTACCCGAAAGACCAGAGGTGGATCCGCCAAGAGCAAAAGATGGGCTGTACTATTCACTTGCTTGACCTCTAGAGCTGTACACATTGAGATGATTGAAGACATGTCAAGTTCGAGCTTCATAAATGCCTTTCGAAGGTTTCAGTCGATTCGTGGACCAGTGAAATGTGTTCGTTCAGACCGAGGAACTAACTTCATTGGTGCAACAGATGACTTGAATAGTGACACAATTAAAGTTGAAGAAGGTCCCTTTAAAAGCTATTTGGACAAAAATAGGATTCAGTGGATTTTTAACGTACCTCATTCATTTCATATGGGAGGTGTCTGGGAAAGGGTCATAGGAATGACAAGGAGAATATTGGACTCTATTTTATACCAAACGAAACACCAGCCACTTACCCAGGAAACTCTTGGTACTTTTATGGCAGAAGTGTGTGCTATATTGAATGACCGACCTTTAGGACAAATTTCAACTGATCCTTCTTCTCCGTGTATACTGAGGCCTTCAATGCTTTTGACAGGAAAATCGGACATATTGACCCCAATCGGTAGTAATTTAGGTAATAAGGATGCTTATCGTGCCATGTGGAAGAGAGTTCAGTTAATGTCAGATGAATTTTGGAAAATGTGGCGAAGAGACTATGTACATTTGTTGAACATTTGAAAGAAATGGCATTATAGAAATTCAAATCTCAAAATAGGGGATGTTGTCCTTCTCAGGGATTCTTCAGAACACCGTAATAATTGGCCCTTGGGGGTGATAAATAATGTTTTTCCTATTCAGGATGAAACTGTGCGCAAAGTTGAAATTCGCACAATCAAAGAAGGCAAGCAAGCACTATATTTACGCCCAGTAAATGAGGTTGTCCTTCTCTTGCACTAGTTGTATATCAAGAACAGCATTGATCACTTTATTTATTTACATGATGCTTTAAATTTTGATTTGTCTGAAAGGGTAAACATTTGCTAGCTTTAATTGTTCATGCAGTATTACATGTATCTTAAACAAGTTAAGTTTAAATTTGTCTTATCTTCAGATAAGCCAAGATGATTTGTATAATTTCAATTGATGTACTTTTGCATCATGTAGTCAATTTGAAATGGTGGTATCTTACAAATACCAGACGGGGAGTGTGATGTCTTAGTATAAGGTAGATAACTTGTGTTTTTGGTTTCCGAACTTCAACTATGAGTTTTCTCTCATATACGAGTCTTATAACTATTCTTTACGGAAAGGTGATTCGCACACACACTCGCGCCCTGAAACCATGTGGAAGAAACACAAGAAACCGAATTGTAATTTATGTTTTGTATGGCCAAGGTGGCATTCACTGTAAGTATTTATCAAGAAAATGATGCATAAAAGGTCCAATTATAGTATTATACACTGTCAAGTTTAGTCAAGGTCAGAAAAGGTGTATTTTGTATGTTTAAAGTTTGATCAAAGTATGCACAGTATTACGCACACTTGCATCTTGGGTAAAAAATTGGTTTTAAGCGTACTGCATCGCTTTACATCCTTACTTAGGTAAGAATTTCAAGTCGGTCTGTTGTTTAGTATTGATAATATAAGTCATATAGTTGTCATCAAGGTTCTTTGGTACTCTTTGCCATTGTTCAGTGATGTCAAATATTTCTCTTTCCACAATGTTTGAATACCGTACATTGTTGTTGATAGTCAGCAACCTGTTTGCAATCATTCTATATGTAATCTAGACTTCCGAGTTTTAATCATGATTATAGACAATGCTTACTCAGATCCGGTTGCTCAGAGGTGCAGCCTGATCTGGGTCTACACTGTTTTTTTGACATTTACTCAGCTATTTCAAGGTTTATCTAATTACAGTGGCTTAGAGAAAGAATAAAGCATACTTGATCCGAGATTTGAACTTTATTAACATATTTCATGTGTTCTAAATATTTAGAATCAATTTTAGAATAAGAATTAGAACAGCATTTAGACTCGAGGTCAAAGCTCAATATTTTACTGCAAACGCATTACATATTCCTCTTTATTTCATTAATTCATATGTATTTCTATCAATACACATGTCTTAGTGTGATCCACCGTGACATCACATTGAACGAAATACATGTGATAGCTAGGAATTTATGCATTCAACGTGATCCACTGGAGTGTGTATTCTAGCATGATTAGTAATGTTGGTGTTTTAACTACAGTTTAACATTGGCATTGCGAATATTGATCGATACTTAGCTCAGCTTCCTTTTACAATTGCTTATTAACCTTGTTTGTTTAATTTCAGTTTTTTACCATCACTATGAATCTTGTCCAGATTGAATAAAGCCTACAAATCAAAGTGACTTGATGTGGTTATGCTATCTGCCGAGCCCTAAGGCGGAATACCCCTGATTTTAGACTTTTGACTCTCATTTAACCCTTTCCCGTTTTTCAAAATTTTAGACTAATCAAATTTGAAAGAAGTTGCAGGCAATTATCAAAAGTGGGTGCAATTTGAAAAGTAACAAACCTACAGGTTAGAAAACATAATGGGAAAAGAAGAAATTGCTTGTGACAAGCAATTTCTTCATTTCCCAATTTTTTTCTCAAGTATACATTCACAGGGATGTGAAAACATGGGATTGTACGGGAAAGGGTTAATGTCTACATTCATTCCAAATATGAACATTAAAACAGTTCTAAATAAACAGGGATTTCTTTAATTTATAAGGATAAACCTGTAGATAAATGGTCAGGATGAGGGTTAAAAAAAAACCTTTGTCTTGCAACAAGCATTTCCCACACTGTTTGAATTACTTATTTGACCAATAAAACACAAGGATTGTTTGGGAAAGGGTTGGAACACCACAACTGAACATATCATTTTAAGGGCAATTGTTTGTAAACCAGTAACATAAAATCTTATCCCCAAGGAGTACCACAAACCTAAATGTCTAAAATGTACTGGATTTATATTTTTCATTTATCTTCATGCATTTTACAGCAAAAATAAAGTTGATAACCTCTTATTCAGACAGGGAAGTGAATTCAAGCATCAAATTGGCCTAATGCAAAGGGCAGAACTGTCTCCTTTTCACACGATATTGAACTCGTACGATTTTAAATTTGCAATAAGGCAGAAAATCTATGTACACTTTTCTTATCGATGCATGATAATGACCTTGTCATCTGGCATGTTGGATGTGATCTACCTGAACTTAATATGAGTACATCGTGGAGATAAACAAGCTAGGCAAGTTTAGACATGCTCATCCTCGGTTAACCCATTGTAAACTAAAATTGTCAAAACCCAAGTTAAATCGTAATGTCTACTTACGCCTCCAAAGCTGCGATCGGTTATCCGTTTGTTACCTGCGATAACACACTATGTCGGTGTTTCGCTTGTATGATTGAGATCATCTGACAACCAGTGTAAAATACAAAATTAGTGAAACGAAACGAACAAAATAGACAGATAATGTTTCAGTTAAAGATTTCAAAGGGAGGCTACTAACATTGGGTCGGCAAACCTCGGTAATATTCGGATATTTCCGATATCATTGTGGCGGGAAAGGCACGAACATTGGCTTTTATGGTCAATTGCCTCATTTTCTACATTGTTTACTCAGATTTCTGAAACGCTTGAAATGTTCGTCTTCAACCTTTTTTTTTTTTTAATTTTGACTGCCCTAGATTTTTTTTATTTTATTTTGTGCCAGATGAAGGGTTGAATAATCACATTTCATTATTTGTTCACTTCTCGACCTATATGGGATTATATTCTAAATCAACAAAACGAAAACAAACACTATTTATCCTCGGTGTAGATTTCTCGGCATTAAATACGCATTCTAAGAAGAGAAATCGTGTAAAAATTTAAGGTATCCTTGGGGTTATTCAAGTTGATTGTTAGGCTACACTTCGTCCCGGTCTCCCCTACACGAGGAGTAGATGCGATACTCCAAATCAACCTTTTTGTAAAGCACCGCTACTACAATCCCAGAGTTTCTAAGTTTCCTAGCATACCTTTTAACCCTTTTCTGCTTTAAAAATTTTAGACATGTCCAAATTCAAAGGTTTTGCAGACGAAAATCTGAAGTGGATTTAATTTGAAAAATAACCAGTTAGTAGAGCAGAAAATATTCACGGTAGAAAAAGAAGAAATTTCTTGTTTTAAAATGGTCAAAATTAGGTGGAAAACGCAATCGTAAAAAAAAAATAATAATAACATCAACAGAAAAGAGAAAGAGCCTTTAATAAGCGATTCGCTACACCAACAACGTTTCATGAAGCAGTCTTTCTTCATTACGTCGAATAGACATTCGTGTATGTCATTCAAGTAATATATCGACCAATCAAATCATTCATTCAGCCTGGAATCGAAATTTAAACTCGAACATTGACCGCCATACATGTGAAACATTTCTGTTGTTTGGCGACTTAAAACGTTGTAACTACAACTTGTTAAAGCGTAGTTACGACGTTTATGTCGTCAACTAACCATTTTTCTTTTTCTTAGATACTACTGGCAACAAATTTTACAAAATAACGCCGTTTAAAATCGAAGCGGGACTTTCTGTTGGAGTCAGTAAGGCCTAAGGAGAAAGTGGACAGGGTCAGCGATTGGTCAATTACTAGATTGTGTAGTAATAGAGGAAAGTTTGGTTGGATAGAATAGCACTTGAATTCTACTGGAAGACGATACCTTAATTCATTGATCTCTAACATCACCCACTCATTCCAGATAGTTTAGCGACAGAGATATCAAACGGTGTTATATTGAAAAATACACGGCTGGTAGGCATTAAACCATTCCGACGCTATCCATTCTTTACGACCCAAGAACAAATGTTTGGAAACATTGTGGAAAAATGAAGAAATTGCTTGTATCAAGCAATTTATTCATTATTGTCAATGCTTTCTACCCAAAAAGACGAAAGTTCAATCAAATTAAAATTGTCGTCTAAAGCTTCTTTTAACTTGGACCAGTCTGAATTCTTGTTGTATTGGAATGGGTTAAACGAAAAAGCAAATCGTGAAATTTTTATGATTACACTTGAATAGATATTTGTTTCTTTTCTTTCTCAGACAAGAAAAAATATCAAATTTTGCATAACTCTGAGCCCATGGTGAGCTTTTAGTAAAAACGGTTCTAGAAATCTAGAAAGATAATGTTACATAAAACACTCTACGCTCACTCACACGAGCGCGCGCTCGAGCGCAGGGGTGGAGTCACTCAATGGTCCCAGGCACGCACATTAGTCGGCTTTTGTTCCCTAAGACTTCTTCGTGCTTCGGGATTCGAAGAGAAAACGATAAATGATCAGCGTAACGTTTGTTGGCTACCAAACTACAGTTTAAAATAAGAGTGAAAATTCCTGTCATTAACAGGGGCAATACAGGCATGTACTCTAAGCCCTGTAAAATAAATTGAACTCATTTCGACTTGAATGCATAACTAATTTCAAAATTCTTTCATATTGAATTAATATAGGTTAAATTAATTTTCCTAAATGATGGCAGATTGATTTATGACCCCACTTCCAATGACAAAGTAATAAATTCATTGTACGGACCAACCTTGCATTATAAGGACAAGTGACTTTTATGAGTGCATTGCCATGATTACAAGGTTTCTCAAAATGTAAACAAGTTCTCATGAATTAACGAATGGCGACTTTCCAAAAAATCGATTGACCAATCAAAAAATCATTCAGACCGAAAATGAACGCTTAACTCGGTCATATGCGTTGAGCATTTTTGTTGGTTTTGCAAAACAAAAGCCGCCGTCATAGCGCAGTTGGTAGCGCGTCGGACTGTCAATGTATAAGTCCCGGGTTCGATCCCCGACGGCGGCACTCATCCTTACCGACTATTTGTCTATCACCAATGGGTCGATAATCGTAGACCTATGTGCGATAGCAGCTGGAGGCTAGGAAAGGATGTAATGGTAGTACTGGTGTGAGAAATACCAGGATTCCATTGTTAGGTGCTCCAGCCGCCGCGATATAACTGAAAGATTGTTGAAAGCGGCGTAAAACCCCATTCAAACAAACAAACAAAGGCAAATCAAACCAGTGATAGTTATCTCATGCAAAACTTTTCTCAATTCATTATATTCTTGAAGTAAGTGTTGCTTTAATAAATCTTTGTTTGTGCTGTTTTAACTTCTTTTCTTTTCATTCTTTAAAATACAAAACCACAAAATAAACCGTATCCTAGTTTGTGTGTTGCAGTCGTCCACTTTTGACATGTTTATTGAAATAATCAAAGTACTGAAAGTGCTGTAAGCTAGCAGAGCATAGGTTTGTTAAGTAATTTTCTTTGCTAAAGGTTATCATTATAAATAGACGCGGTTAAAGTAACTCAGGAGTTAATCAATTATAACATGACAGAATCTTAGACTGGTTCAAATTGAAAGAAATTGCAGACGACAAAGCTTTTTTTCTTGAGATTCTTACAAAGCGTAATGGAGTCGGAATGGGTTAAAAAGCATTCTTTGGAAAGAGTTCTCTACAATTTGAAAAGAGTTTGCAATATTTCTGAAAAACATAAAAACTACTTTTTATGTAGTAGGCATTCAATGGATTTAGTGGTTTAATCTCCAGTGGCAGTTTGCACTCGTTGAACTTTGAGAAGACCTTATTTTGTCTGTTAACTTAAGCTATGAAAGCTGACGCTTTGCTTGCTAAAAATTTTTGGGAAATCAGCTAATTACTATAGTAGCAATGGATCTTACAGAAAACAATCATTCTTGTGATCTCAAGTATAGCATAGGGAAAATAAAAAGAAAATGAACGTTATGTGAACAAGATATAATTCTGTTATACATGTTGGTTTGTGTGTTGCAGCCATCCACTTTTGACATGTCCATTGAAATATTCAAAGTACTGAAAGTGCTGTTAGCAAGCAAAAACGCATAATTTTGTTAAGTAATCTTCTTTGCTTAAGATTATCATTATAAATAAACGAGGTTAAGCAATTATAACATGACAAAATCTTAGACTGGTTCAAATTGAAAGAAATTGCAGACGACAATTTCAGGTTTTACTAGTAGAAAGGGATTTTACAGAAAAACAATCTTTCAAATGCGATGTGATCTCAAGTATAGCATAGGGATAACAAAACGAAAATGAACGTTATGTATACAATGCATAATTCTGTTATACATGTTGGTTTGAAACAAATCGTCGGTTAGGGATCGGAACATCGTTCCTACAGCTCATTAACTTGGGCTGTAGTTACAAGGTTTGGGTCGCCAACCAAAAGGGGAAGGGGGAAAAGAAACAGAATTACGTAAACCTTGGTCAGGGGTTCGATCTGGATCCATGTATAGAAGTCACGACCACTTACAACTACACCAACAGTTCACAATGGGATTAGATTTGTTATTCGTCATAGCGCTTTGTCGTTATATATTTATACATGTAACAAGCGATTTATCCTTTTCTCACAATGTTTTCTACCTTTAGGTAATTATTTTCCAATTTAGCACAATTTGAAATATCGTCTTAAACTTCTTTCAATTTGGATAGGTCTAAAATTGTGTCGGTTTGGAATTTGTTAAGCTGCAATGACGATGCTTTCGTCGGTCAATGACAACAAATAGCTAGCAAAAATTCATTCTTTATGAATAATAATAAAAAAAAAAAAAAAAAAATACTGGCGATAGCAGGAAACCCGTTCTGCAAAAATTACGTTTGCATTTGATCACCATTTTCACGAAGAAATATTCAACAAACGAAATACGCTAATAAACTGTAAAATATGACAGCGTAGCATAAAAAAAGAAAATGTACTTAAACAATGAGTGCTATTTTGGGAGAGTTGACACCTTCGATCTAGCCTTTTTATTTATTTTTCATTTCTTCTTGATTCGTAGCAATAGTGTCAAACAAATTTTTGGTTAATATTAATTCACCACCTCGAGGAAGAAATAGAAAGCTTGGCTGTATTGTTCTAAACCTTTTCATGGGAATTGACAGATCGCGTCTACCAAAAAACATGATAGGCGAATCAAATCATACAGTTAGACCGGAGGTGAACTTTGAACTCTAACATTGGTTCGACATTCATGTGAAGCGTTTTTGTAAGCTTGCCGACTTATTTAAGCTGCAGTTACGGCGTTTACTTCGACAATTAACCATTTTACTTTTTTGTTATATATTTCTGATCGTCCATGTTGTAAAATAACCCCCGGAACTTCCTGTTTGAGCTCAATGTGCGGAGCCTCCGATCCCTGAATTGGTTTACGACAGAGAACATTTTGTTTGTAAAGAAATGAATAACCTGGGATATCGGATACGAGAATTTCAGTTATTCTTTCGAATATAATTTAACCTGTTACTAGACGAGAAAAATTGAGACTAGCCTAAATTATGAGGAGTTGCAGGTGGTATTTCAAATTCCACTCGAATTGGAAAATAAGTTCCAAATACACACAAACACATACACACACATATACAAAAACACATACACACACTGATCTTCGATCCAGAGAAAGTGTTGTAGAATTCCATACCTGATTAATAGGTACTTAAGATTTTTTCGGCAGGACCCCATCCTAGGATTCCATTATCTAATAATCTACAAGCCTGAATTATTTGCTGAACCAAACTTCTAAAAAGGCACGAAAGCCGAATATGAGTTCATGGTGTAAATAGATCTTCTACACAAAATTTCATAACAGACGGGCACATTTTACACAAATTCGGCAACTTTCAACAGTTTATTGTTATTATTTTATTCTGCTTTTATTATTATTATTATTATTTTTCATACATCCTTGAATAAAATTTTGAGCACGCATTTCACATGATTGCGCACAAAGTAGATCCATATAATTTTACTCATAACTAGTAAAATGTTTTCTTCGTTTTGCTTGGTCGCATTAAATTATAAGAATTTACGCACATATTTTTTGGGGTTCATTAAGGTATAAATCTAAAAACTTTATCACACTAATGTATCACTCCGCTTTGTGCATTCAATACAATGTGATTTAATTTTTAGGATCATACCTCCTCTATGAAAACAAAAAAATATTCTCTTCAATTTTTGATATTCGGACAAAACTTTTAACGTTTCAAAATTTGAGAACTCTGTAGAAGAGTAGCTGAAATCACAGCTTGAAACAACAACAACAACAAACAAACAAACAACAACATACACGCAAATAAACTAATGGTTGTGAAAAAGTAAATGAAAGTGATCAACTAAACTTTTATTCATTTATCTATTGCAATATTGCTTATGAAACCCTTTTTTTCTCCCAATTAAGGACCAAAAACGGACTATTTTCCATCAAAAGAAACGATAAGAAAAAAGTTGTAAAGGCTAGGCACCATCATTTCTCTGTTTACAGCAATGCTTGCATATTAACTATTGTAAAAATCCATGATTTATGACCCTGGATGGGTTAACCGTAATTAAAATAGAGGGCGAGGGTCATAATATTGAGTTATTTTAGTTTTTGTGAACATTTAAAAATCGAGTTTATTTGATGACACGTTAGAAGTTTGGTATAGTAAATTTTCTCAGAGAATTACAAAATTATTACCGCATATTTATCAATCTATCCTAAATTCCTCTGATGAACTCTAATCATTATTTTGTTTTAGTTTTCAGATAATAAGTGCGAGAGATGAGTGCAGAAGCTTTTGGAAGAGTCTATATCCGAACAGGAAATCAAAACAAACGGATCTCTAGCAAAGCCCACTGAACTCGAACAGGAAGTTCCATTACAATATTAAACGACGTTGTATGTAATCTAAGGTCAGTAACACGAAATAAAAAAAGTAAAATGGTTATTTGGCGACCTAAGCACGTTTAATTCGACAAATCAACAGAACTGCTTCTCATAAATGTTGGCCAATGTTGGAGTTCAAAGTTCACTTCAAGTCTGAATGAATGAATTGATTGGTTGATACTTGATTGTTTCGTCGATTCACAATCACGATCTATAAATGGCTTCGCACTAAAATAATTTTCTAACCCATCGCCTGACGAAGATATTTTAGAATGGTCCAATTTCAGAGAAGATGCTGACAAACAATTTTAAGTCGATAACATATTTAAAGTCTGTAATTTTGGATAGGAAACAATGTGGATACCGATGAATATTTTTTATAATCAATTTCTTTATTTTCCCTGATGTTTCCAAAGCTTTTTTCTTGAGGGGCGTAGCAATAATCAGACAATTTGATGTCATTATAACTTTAAAATGTAACTTAAATTCGACAGGTTGTCCTGGTTAGATGATCAAATAAATATTAAAATAGAATAGAATGAAAACATAATAAACACACGACTTTCATCAACAAACTATAATTCGTAAAACTTTATATCAAAGATAACATTGCATTTCATTGAAACAATGAATATTTCACAGTCAAGTAAGTACATGTATATCCAAATCTTCCTAGGAACGTTCAACAATAACAACCCATAAATTATATGTAAACAGAAAGAGAAAAAATAAGCATAATAACAAAACCAAAATGAATATATATAGAAAAATAGCACAATTGTCACTGACATAAAGGATTAAAAACAGTGAATAGGTAAGTTAACTTAAAATATAAACATAAAAGAAAACAAAGTAAATATCTTAGAACTTATAAATTAACAAGACTAAAAACACAATAAAACTAATGTCACAAACTTAATTCAGAGTAACATAAAAATGATTAGATAAAAAAGGAAGATATAAACAACCAAAGACAATCACGTCAAAAGAAATTAGCTTACACAATTAAAATAATATTCCATAATAATTAAAATATACATGGAAAATGTAAACACTGTGTATAAGAAATGGAGCTAGAAGAACTTTTTGTGGTTTTGAAAATGTTTGATTGGACTGAAGTGTGTCATTTTGACCTTATGTCGTATAGTTTTTAGCTTTGGTCATTTTTAAAGGAGCTAATTATTACCCATTGTAAAACTAGTCTACAAGCGGTCATATTTAGACCACTCTCTTTGTCAGAAATTTCCGTAAGAAATATACAAAGTGTCTGTATTTGTCTTTTGCTTTTATTCATTTATTGTTTTATTTATATATCCTTGATTTGCTGTTATTAGGTTAAGTTATATATATATGTGTGTGTTTGTATGTATTTGAGTGTTTGGTTTATAACATTATCATTGTTGCTATTAGCGCGAATCTTCACGCATGTCTTTATGTATGTGAGGCGCTTTAATTATCAAAGTATTTTGTATGGATTTCAGGGCGAAGAAAATCTAATCAAATGAAGTCGAAACCACGGTTTCTGGACGACCATAGTTTCACCTCTTAAAGTCAATTGAATGATCACTGTTCGACTGAGATTTCAAGCGATTTGATTGGTCTACAATTTTTTATGACATCCGGAGTCCGCCAATTTGATGTGGGTAGAAAACGAAAAGAAAAAGGCTCTGAACATTAATTAGCTGGTAAAGAACCGATTTTGAATTTGAAGTCGAAATTCTCATTTTTATTTCGTGACGAAAATGAGGGTAAGGGAAGAGGAGACAAAACGAGGGAAGAGTTTGGGAGAGGGAAGGGTGCGAGGAGATGAGGGGAGAAGAGATAGAGAGGAGGTAGGAAAGAGGGGAGGAGGGGCGAGGTGAGCTGGGGAGAGCGAGGGGAGGAAATGAGGCGAGAAAGGAGAGATAGAATGAACGACAATGAGACAAGAGGAGAGGGAGAATTTAGAGAAGAATGAAAGAGAAAGGAAGGAGGTGAGAGTCTGGAAGCGGAAGGAATATGTGAGGAGAGGCACGGAAAGGGAAAATATAAGGCAAAATGTAGAGGTGAATGAAAGAAGAGAACTTGAAAGAGGGGTAAAAAAATGGGAAAGGACGAGAGAGAAAGGTGAAAAAAGTCAAAGATAGACAGAAGTAGGTAAAAGGAAACGGGAATGATATAGAGAAAAAACTATCAATTTTAAGGTGTGTTTGTGAAACACTAATACCGTTACAATAAATTTTCTTGGATACATCATAGATAAATGATATAAATCTTGTAGTCAGCATATTTTTTGTATGTGAAAACTACTTTTATAACAAAGAAAGGTAATGAAAATAAATACTTTTGAAAATATGAAATCATAGGATCATAAAATCAGGATAAATATTAAGTTACAATTATTTATCTTAACACATGCAAATACTAGGGTCAAACAACAACAAAGGAAACATTTCTTGAGTGCGAGTTATCCTATAGGCCCAGTATCGTATTTGATATTGGGAAAAAAGTGATAATAAAATATCAACATTGGGCCTGCTACTTGCAAATCAATAGACCTTTTCACGCAAAGCGTAAGATGGCTAAAAAGTCTGTATCCTTAGACGCTTTCAAAGAAAGACAACACAAACACCAATTTTCAACTGCGGGGAGGATTTACTTCCGGTTTTGTTTTTCGAAAGCCTTGTAACGGTTCCAGGGGAGGTAATTTGCAGTGAATATGCAAATTAGGGAACTGTCAAATAGTCAAGTGACTATTTGGAGTTATATATAGACAAGGTCGACCCATTAAGGGTTGAGGATCCTTTTCTCTGAATGGATAGGCTTTGTCTACTAGCTCGGAACGTTACATTGGTGGCAGCGGTGGGATGATGACAACTGCCATACCGGAGTTGCCTTACCCACGGATCTCCCAGGCCAAGACTCGGGACGAGTCTTCTCGGAGGGGAGAGTAGTGTAACGGTTCCAGGGGAGGTAATTTGCAGTGAATATGCAAATTAGGGAACTGTCAAATAGTCAAGTGACTATTTGGAGTTATATATAGACAAGGTCGACCCATTTAGGGTTGAGGATCCTTTTCTCTGAATGGATAGGCTTTGTCTACTAGCTCGGAATGTTACAGCCTTATAAATTGCCTCCAATCATTTCAACTTCCTTTTTTCGAATTTTTACAATGAAAAGCACCGGGCTAAATGATGTAGATAAAAGTGTTGGAAATGTAACATCTGTTCGTTACAATATTTTTTCTCCGTTGTCCAAGAAATGTTCTTCGGAAGCATTTAAAGTACCCTATTTTATCGGCCTTAAGGAATAAATGACGGGTGTTTCGTTTCATGATCTATCAGTTTAAACATATTTTGTTGCCATAACTTGAACACATGAACATGAATATAATATACACATAATTATTATTATTATTTTGCAAAAGGGTCTGGCCACAAGTTCTTGCAACTTAGATTCGACCATTCCCTTTCGTAAACATACACAAAGTAATGCCTTGAAATTATAATCAAATGTAAAACAATAAAAGAAGAATGCTAATGTTTATCAGAGGCAATTATGTTCCGATCATGAGGTTAGTCTTATGCAATGACTGTAAAATCATATCATGATCTATTTTTCACCACATGCTATAAATTGTATGATAACCCAGTATATAGTATAAGTTGAACCAAGTTAAATTTGTCTTATCAAATCATGAATTTGACTAATTAAATGTAAGAATGTTTATCGAATTCCTTGTGACATGTTGCCGGTTACTTAATAACCACATATGTATCGTGATATACCTAAGGGGACCCTTTACATCAAGGCTGTTAATAGATCATTCTTTTAATCAGCTCTCTCGTATCATTATCTTTGCACTAAATCATTTTTCGTACTTTTCTTCGTACTATTAACATCGTCATCACCAATACGATCTAAGTCATTCATTCATCGCCAAAACAATGCTCCCTGTTTTTGCATTACAGTATATTCTTTTTTAATCATTGTATGGCTTTTTTTAGAAGAAAAGTGGACTTTTTAATATCAAGAAAACGGTTCCTTCTTTGCCTCCACATTTCTATTGTTACAGTTATGCAAATGTTAAAAAAAACCTGACATGCTGTAGTGCGGACATGTTTGATATTAAGAAATGAAAAGGGGAAAGCGAGAGAGAGAGAGAGAGAGAGAGAGAGAGAACTTGTAAAACCGTACTACTGGGGACATTTACCGTCCACAAACCCACGTTGTTGGGACTCGGTTCAGGTGTGGGGACATTGTAAAGTCCCCGGAATTACATAGCCTTTTTTTGAGCCTACTGGTCCTGAAACATATCTATTTTTAGTTTCAGACATGACCCCACAATGATGTGAGAGAGGCAATTTTCTCTCATTTATAGCCGTGATTTTTCTTTTTCCGTTTTACTGTATCGGAGGCAGGAAACCAGACTATCTTTTATGCAATAGAAACTGGGAACCATAGTATTACCTTCCGAGTTCCGGTTTCGTTTCCGGTTATTTCGAGCGGGAAGGTCCGAAGCAGACATGGGTAGGTAGTTCCTTGAATATTTGTGCAGTGTATTACGTGTTTATTTCTATAGCTATAAGTAACAACATTTGCAATGAATTCATTACGGAAAAATCGAAAAGAAGCCAACACTGAAACAGAACAAACAAAAAACAGCCAAAGACTGAGTACAGTCGAGTCCGGTAATTCTGCCCTTCAACGAACGCGGCCTGTTAATTTTTGACTCAGAACAAGCATATAAAAATGTACGATTTCCAAATCGAATGAATTATGTTAAAGACCATTTAAGTGCATCGATGAAATTTTCAAATCATCCGAGTATGTTGTTTACCTCTAATATTGAATATTCTTGACCTGTAGCCAACATTCCCACTCTCGGCAAACCAACAAAACAGAAAAAGGTTTTACATAATTGGCCGCTTAAAGTAGCCCAAACTAATGTTAAACCAATTATGAATTAAAAGATTTCATAGATATTCCTCATTTCTCGGCCTTGAAAACAGTTCTTGATTTGTACTGCCAATGGTTACTGGACATGTGCACAGTCGCTCAATTGGTAGGGTAAAAAATTTCAAGGCTCAAAATGAACACTTATTACGGAATATTTTCAAAGCTTATGCTGACAGTTTTGTTTGCATTGTATAGATGATAGTCAGGTCTATTCAGAATTGTAATTAACAATTGAGATAAATTAGGTCATCAGTTTTTATTCTAGGCAGTGGGATTGGGGACTCCCCCACTTTTTTAAAAGATCACCCAAATTTCCAATTATGGTGGGAGATTTTTTCCTATGAACAAAGAGTATGAAATACCAAACATTCTCAATTGTGTCGATTTTCGGCTGAAATCCCCCACATTTTTAAAATCCTAGAATAAACACTGGGACATGAGGTGATGCAGCTGCAGCACCTATTCCCCATTCAATTTTTGGACCTCAAAAGTAGTTCTCAGTTTCTACTGCACATGATTACTGGACATATGCACCAGAGTTGAATCTAGTACGTGGGATTGGAAAAATCATGCATTGTCTAACCTATTGGCTCTATCAAAATAAATTTATGGGCCACACTTCATGCACACTATCTAATTATGGCGCAAAATATAAGAATCTGTGTGTGTAAAAATTACTGGAGCCTGAAGACCTGTAATTTTGACACTTTAACCTGTAGACTGTAGTAAGAATTTACAAAAGTTGTGTATTCATGCCGATGTCAGAATTACTGCTATATTTAGAATATTTAATGTTTAAAATGCGGAGGCTAATATTGCAACAAGACTATGCAATACCTGATGTCATGAATCAAATCATGTGTGAAGAAGCCTGAAGGTCATTGAACATGTCAAACCAACTTAAATTAACAGTTTCATGAAGAAAAAGAAAGAGGGATGATCGAAATACATAGTACTTCAGACGACGGTTTTACGAATGAACAAGAATCGTCATGATAAAAATACTGGTTGCTTTTTAGTCTTCTTTAGTGCAGAGAATACACTGCAATTCTTGGCCAATGTGCATGTGCTCTGAAAGTAAGCTAACAACATGGCTGCCACAAAAAGACAAAATAATCACAAGAAAATGCAATCAATGGTCATTCTGCGTGATTATTACTTCAATTAACAACTAATGTGACTGAATTTTCACCACTGATAATTGATCACTACTATAGAAATGCAAAATGGATTACATGTACCGTATTATTACAACGCAAACATCCTGCGGTATGTCACTGTGTGATTTGTCAGATATTATTAATTATCATAGAGCAAGTTACTTGTTTTCTTTCATAATTGCTATTTCAAATAGGTAGATGCAGTAAATGACTTGTGAAATATTGATTAGGTGTAAAAAAATGTTATGTTTCAAGTAACTAGAGCAATCATTCAAATTAAGCCCAACCTGATTATTCCATTTCAAGCGAGCTGAACAGAGCAAAATGAGCATTAGAAGTTAAGCGAAGGCCCAACAAACATGGACATTATTAATAATTTCCAAAATCTAGGTGTGTGGTAGTTGGTACCTTTTTATGGAAAAATATGATGTCAATTGCTACTAATGCTGACTCTTCAGATTCTCTGGAAACTTTTTAAGTAATTAGATAATAAAATTTCAGGTCGTCAAAAAAGAATAAACCACACCAAAGAAGCAGAGAAATGGATTGCCAGCGAGAAGGACCCCCCAGGATTTAAGATTCTGCTTTTTCCAAACAAAGGTAAATATTTTTTCAATATGATTAGCTAACTTGAGCACAATGTTCTTATGATGGGCTGTTAGAAGAGGGCAACACCAGAAGGTTTCACGGATAGAATATAGTTTCAGTTGTAGTAGAGTTCAATTGACCACCTGTGTTCCAGGTCACAGGTTGTGAGGGTTGACTTGGTGCTTAAAATATCCGTTTAGATAGACTTGATTGACATTGTGCAGTTCATTCAAGCATTTGAAAGTGTGTCTTGAATCATGAGCTGACCCATCCCTGAATATATGCTAAATTTATAACACGGACATGCCTGTAAATTATGCAACATGTGCACATAGACAAATGATAAACAAAAGGTAAACATACTATATGACATCATATGTGTAATGATGTGACGTCATATGTTCTACATGTTGTTTATGGTTACAATTTTGTATTTTTCTGTTCACAAAGTCACTTTAGAGCCCTCTGTAGACTTTAAAACAAATCATATGAATCTAATAAAAGTATAGATGAATCGGCAAGAGCTTTTAGTATAAATACTTATACATATTTAACTGCAAAATCACCCCAAGTTTGTTTTAAAACATTTTAAACAGAGCTTGCAACGAAAATTGCGATTTTTCCATGCTTAACCCCAAAATAAAGGATGTTGCAGAATTTTCCCAGTAACCTGACTTCATGGAAACCGATATTAGATGACGCGCTTGAAGTGTGGAAAGTTTTATCAAAATCGTTAAGACGGTCCTCAAAAAGTCCTGAAAAACAGCCAAAATCATAAACTCTGTCGCCTTAAACATTTCGTTTCCAAAAATAACCAAAGATCAATCTTCAGTGATTTCCGGAAACTACATTCTGCAGTGCTCTCAAAAAGGACCAATTTCTGGAATTTTAAAAATTTCAAGTTTCAATTTCAGGAAGTTTTCAAAATCAAGAGTTTTTTTTCACCCTTGACCCCCCCCCCCCAAAAAAAAGATGAAATGATACATAAAGCCTACAGTACATTCTTTCCCATGCTTTACTTATAGTCCCTAAATTCTATGTCACATTGATTGGAACTAGAGAAAACAATGTGGTAAAAGAAGTGTTTCTTGAGAAATTTGTTTCTTGCATAAAATTCCCCTTTTCCCACAATATTCCCGCCCCTTACAAACTATTATTTTCCAAATTTGGTGGGTACATTTGGTTATTGTTATTTACAAATCTCTCAGGATTTGAAAATTTCTGATTTGTAGAAAGTCAGAAAACACACGCAGGGTTTTCGTTTGACCCGAGACCTCGGGTTTTGACGCACAGAAATTCAAAAAGAAGCAAATTTGACGCTCGAAAATTTGTCACTGTGCGTCATTTTGACTCTCGAAAATTAGCAGCCATGCGTCAAGGGTCATCATAAGTGTGCCAAAATTATTGGAAAATGGTTAATTGATTATGAAAATATACACCCTATCAAGGATAACACCAAGCTTGATTGGTAATTAACACTCTCGAGTGATGGACATGCATCTGCGATCGTAATTGACAGGTACTTGACACCTGTGAAATTAATTAGGAAACCCATTTTCAGAGTTTAATCATACTGAAATTTACTTATTTGATTTTTCTTTTATAAAAAGCTCACAAAATATAATCAAGAAGCAAAATGAAACCAAAGAAAATGTTGTCCAAGAAATGTAATTGGTTTTCGTGCATAAAATCGGCATTTCTTTTTATGAAAAAAAAAAGAAATAATTTGATCCTCTTGAGATTTTCTAAAACTGATTCAAACTAATGATATATTTATATAAATACTGAAGATTCCCTAAAATTTATCTTATATTGAAAATAGAATATTGACAGATTGGAGAAATGTTGTAATCTGAGCAGAGTTTATTCTAAGAGTTTATTCTAAGGCAGCCATTGCTAAAAAAATATAAACTCTTTTAAAGCAACATTGCCAAAAAATATAAACTCTTTTAAAGCACCATTGCTAAAAAAAGGTATAAACTTTTTTCCTAAATTACTTTGGGAAGGGGGGGGGGGGCATATCACATTTTGACTCTTGGGACATTAATTTTGACTCTTGGAAATTTTGGCCCAAGGGTCAATGACTCTTGACTTTTGGGGACTAATGAAAACCCTGACACTGTTTGAAACATTTTGGGTACGAAAAATTCATGACTGGATTATTCCCAGACCGTCTCCGGTAACATTGTAGATATCCAAGTAAATATGTAACGAATAACAGTTACGTAAATAAAAGCAACAGTACAATTGACATGAAACTCTTAGCAGAGTTGCATCTTTTAAGAAATTCTTGTTTCGTTTGTACTTTACAGACAACGCGTGTGACGTCATTAAAAAGGGACCTAACTCTATCGAGTTCAATCAGTAACTTCGATGTTTCTAGGAAGGACGTTACCAAATAGAACCCCCTTGTCATCGTCATAGATGTATTTAGAATGCAAATTTGACACTCCGTTCTGTATCGGCCGCGAACTTGAAGATGGGACATGACGTTTTGGGTGAATTTCAGCCCTGAACTCAGTTTACATAAATTCGACCGAACGGTGATATTTGACGAAATCTAGTCCGATGTCCTCAGGCCTGCTTGAAATTTGCCCGGCACGTAATTAATCGAGTGACTTCCAAAGAAATGGTCCAAGATGCTGCGACCGCTCGGTTACCGGAACGGTTGTAATCGAGTGTGCTCTATGTAAATTTCCATCCACATCGGTCGTCATGGAGACATTTCGATAAACTCCTTGTGGATTCAATTTTACCTGAGGGTTCCCTTAGCTCAAATTTCCGAAAATAGTGCGGATTTCCACAACCATTCCACAGAAAAATTTTACGCATAAATTGCGTAGTATTCGGACACCGAATTCTGCGTTTTAAAGTCATTTTTAGAAAAATGAACAGACTAAAGGTCATGCGTAAAAACTATGCGGAAAGCAGAGTATTCGGATGTTTCCGCTTTTGAAGATTTGCATTTGCGTAAAAATATTTGCAAAGAGAATTGCGGAATTAGAAAGCGGAGTATTCGGACGTTTCCATATTTTAATATCCCCATTTGCTTAAAAATGTATGCATTTGGAAATGCTGAAATAGAATGCGATCAGTGGATATTTTGACATGGAAATTCGCATTTGCGAATTTAATTCGGAATCTAAAGTACAGAAACTATAGTCAACAAATGATTGCAAAGGCTCAACATGAATTTTTTTGTGCTGGTATGTTAACTGGAGTGGTTTTAGCATTGGATTTTTTAAACAGGCCTGTACATGACATTTCCAACAATTTAACAAGTGCGTACTTTGAAGTCTCACATCTGCCTGTACATCCACACAGTCTAATCAGTCTTCACTACACAATCAATAGATGACAGTCTATGGATCTATAGCCAATGTTCACAATTCCAGATTATTTCAATGCATTTTGTTCACAATTACTGATTACTTTTTATGCACTATGTGCTTGTCCAGGCTGCTCAAGGGCGTCGTCATAGCACAGTTGGTAGCACGTCGGACTGTCAATCTAGAGGTCCCGGGTTCGATCCCCGACGGCGGCACTCATCCTTTCTGACTATTTGTCTCTCACCAATGGGTCGATAATCGTAGACCTATTTGGAATAGTAGCTGGAGGCTAGGAAAGGACGTAATGGTAGTACTGGTGTGAGAAATACCAGGAATCCATTGTAGGGTGCTTCAGCCGCCGCTTTATAACTGAAAGATTGTTGAAAGTGGCATAAAACCCCATTCAAATCAAACCTATGTCTATCATGTACTCATGAAATAGTTAAAATGTCAGGCACAGGCTAAAATGCTTAACAAAAACATAGTAGGCAACAGACAAATGCAGGGCTACAGAGAGAGGGTATTATGGATTTCATATAGAATCAAAAAAGTAAGTCACAAAAGGGGCAAAATTCTCAAATATACATCTAGAGTTATCTCCTTGATAGTCTGGATAGCTCTTTTGATGGTAAACACACATTCCAAGTTTCAAGAAGATATCTACACTAACAACAGAGATATGACCAAGGTTTAAGTTTGCAAACGACAATGCCTACACCAACGATGCAAAGGTGATGCCAATAGCCCAACCTTTGATCCAAAACAGTCAAGCTAAAAATGTATGAATGCTGACTTTAAATTTCTTTTTCCACAAATTTCCAAGTTTTGGGCTATTTAAGGCAATCAGAATCAAGTTGGTGAATGATGATACACTAGGAAGCAGGCAATAGAGGCTAAGTTCAGACTCTGTGTCTGTGCAGGCTGATCTTGGTCTTTACTGTCTGTCAAAGGTTTATGTACTGCATGAATATGTTGTCAATAGCATGAGAATGGTAGCAAAAAAGGCATGACCAAAATTTGAGTCGAGATAGTGAAAAGTCATTACCAACCCCGAGATTTTATGTCTGACTAATTATGACCCTATATGTCTAACATATCATGGAGACACAAACTTGACTGCACATATTACCGTTAATTGTTTAAGATTTTAAAGATGAGAAGATATTTTACAGCATAAGCATACTATCAGTGGCTTAAAGCAAATGCCATTTTGAGAGGTCATCAAAAAACTATTGTAAATGCTGATATATATTAAGGCACTTACAGTAGTTTTGCTCTAATACTACAGTGTTTCCGCCAGAGCGCGTTTTCTGCGTTTTTGACGCAAATAAATTGTTGACGAGGCAACAAAATTCACCAAGTGCGTTTTTTGTGACGCAACCAAAATTGACTTTAAAATACAAATTTTGTATGATGTATTTGATGGCAATGAATGATCTTTGAGCTATACTGTACAAAAAAGTTCTTTCTACTAGCAGGGAACGATTTAAATTGAATTTTTGCAGAAATCCGTCAACCCTGTTGTTGTTGTTCCATTTATACGGGTGGTTTATTTTCTGGCTTCCGGAGCCCAGAATAATTGTATTTTGAATGGCCCTGTAAACAAACAATTATAGGGATTATATTTTTTTCCCTTTTTAATTAACTCATTTTAATGGAAGCAATCCTTTTGAATTAGAATTCAAGTCGTGTTAAATCTAACATTAAAACTGCGCCACCAATCCTTTCTTTCTACTTATAATCGTCCGACTCAACATTTTTGTCTGGATAAACTGGATGCTTTTGTAAACAGACAACGAAACTAGGTAATTATGGCAGACAAAAAAAAAAGGCTAGCAGTTTTTTTTGCTGTCCTCAAATCTAATGTCCTAGCACTAGTAAAGACTCGTCAAATGTAATTATGATTTGTTTATTTCTTTTTTTCCAAGTAACTTGATCATTCTATCCCTAGATACTCCTTCCTAAAAATTGTTTGAAAGTTTGATTTTACAAAGTTTCCTTTAAAAAGTGACCCTCTGAAATTCTAAATGACCCCAGAAATGAAGGCAGGGGGTCACAAATGACCCTCAGATAGTCGATCCAGTGGCAGAAACACTGATTAATACCTTTATTTTCATAAGAACTGCAAAAAATCACCATCTTGGAACTTTATGAAATGAATATTTGAAAAAGAGATTTGATTTAACTGAGGTCATTTATGTCATAATTTTTTGCAAATGTGCTCTATTTTATCTAAAGAAGGCTATTAACAAAAAAGAAATATTAAAATTTCTAAGTTATTTTATTCCGCATAAACAAAAAGTTTAAGTCCAAATTTTCGCAAGGTAAAAACTTGTTAAATGTCTAAGCTCCATTTTACGCATCTTATCCACAGTACAAAAAAACTAAGTTCCATTTTTCCACATGTCTTACACAGGCAAGAAAACAAGAGATCCATTTTTCCGCGTTCTTTCAGTTTTTTTTTTAAAAAAAATATCCACATTTTGTGGAGCCACTTTTGCGAAATATCTTCAGAAATTTCCTATTTCCGCAGAATTTCCACACTTATTCCGAACTTTGTCCGCAACTTCAGTTTGAACGTGGAAATTATTTTGTTTGTCAAACCCTTTATATTGTAACTTCAGAAAACGTCCGAGTCATGAGTTCAGGACGTTTTCCTAGAATCTTGTACGTTAATTTACGTCCGGGTCTGATTTTCCGGACGTTTTTTCTGATTTACCGGACGTAATATACGTCGACGTCCCCTTATTGAGAGCACTGATTCTATATGATGGCCTGTCGTCCATCTTAGACAATCTCTGTAGAACTTGGGAGAGTTCTGAAGTCCTGAAAAACAGCTAAAATCATAAACTTTGTGGCCTTAAACATTTCTATCCAAAAATAACCAAAGATCAATCTTTGATTGTGATTTCTGGAAACTACATTCTTTATGGTGGCCCGTCGTCCATCTAAGCCAATTTCTGTAGAAATTGGGAGAGTTGCTTCTCCCAAAATTAAAAGGCAATGTGCTAGATCTCAATACAAAATGAAACCCAAAAAAATTCTGTTATGGGGACACATGAGAAATCTGTGTTGTTGGGACACAGGAAGTGACAAACAGGAAGTGCTTTTTCAAAATGGACTCTTCAATGATTGTTATTTATGTTTTACTTGGAATTCTGATCTTACTCCTTATTTTGGTTGCTGCTGAGATACTAGTAGCATATAGATTGATGTACAGATTTTTGATTATATGGGACAGGTTTTATGGTTACCATTGGTTATTTGGAGATCAATAGGTGAGAGGTAATTTGATACACTGTTAACTTTTCCACATGTACAATCAGTTTTTCCTTTAAACAATTTTGGACTTAATATACTTAACAATCCTTTACCCTTTGAAATTTGAGTTGAGCTCAAAATCAACATCAGCAAAGAGTGTTTATATAGAAATGAATGACTGAATTTAGAAAGCAAAAATTTAACAAAATGTTATGGGGACATATGCACATGGCATTGGAAAAGAATAACAGGAAGCACATGGCACATCATGGATTCAGAACTTCCATCCTTATTTTTGATAAGAAAAGAAGATATTGATATTTTGTTTTCCTCCTTAGCATCATTTGAAAGGTCATGTATTCATGTGGTTTTGTACTGCAATGGGTATTGCCTTTTGTTCCATAGTTTGTCATTGTGGAAACTTTGTGTAGAGTTATTAGATGAAAAGCAAATTTTTTATCAAAGGATATAGAACTTATTGGTAAGTCATTATGAGGGCTTATTTAAATATACTCAACAACAAAAATAACTTGTCACTAAATTTTTTAGTTATAACTTTTTCAATAACCTAAAGTATGGATTAATGATTTTAGCAAAATAAATACTAACCAATTGTTGATTTCTGACAAAAAGATGAAACTGTTTACATGCACATCGAAGAGTGAAAATTTTGCAGAGATGGCACCCCAAAAAAATCAAAATTTGGAAATCAGAGACAATTTTTATCGCTCATTAAAAGTCAACAACATGTGAGTTCATATGCGGTGTTGTTCTGACACGCAGATTTTTGTCAATTTTTTCTTCCTCCTCTGACATCTGAAAATTCCTCTAGGAGCCAGGAAATCCCCCTGGAATAAACTGTCTACATGTAAACAGAACAAAAATTGTTGTAGTTCAATACTAAAAGTGCAAATACAGGGTTTTCCCTGGATCTTGTAAAGAAGGACTCCTTTGGACCCTTATCTATGATGTTTGAGTACCATGGGATGCACAGAAATTATTTTTAAGAGTCCTTAACTCAATTTTGAGAGTCTAGGACGCAATATCCTACATGTGATCTTGTTTTACATTTTTTGGATGCAACAGATCAGCGAGAGTAAACACCAAAACCCATGAAATTCTGCTCCCTATAGGTGTCTGATATTCACAGAAAAAAAAGAGTTGAAACGTTTATTTACACTAATGTAGGGTAATATTGCGTCGTCTAAAGCTGTGCAGCTATATTACGTCGTATATCTCTTCACCTAAATTATGGTGCACGTAAGCGCTTATGACATCCCTGTACTTTGAAAATTGACTTTTTGATTTCAATGTTCTATCAATTAATATTCCTTACACTTATCAACATAATTTGGTTCAATTCTGATGTTATAATTATCAAGAAATTCGCTTAAATCTAAAGCTAGCTGACCTTACAAAAATTTTGGATTGCTTCCTCAGTTATTGTGCATCTTGAAGAAAACTGTCCTTGACTAGTGAAGAGATGCAAAATAGTCATTTTACCTTTGTGGTATGCAACCTCTGTTTAAATCAGCTTATTCCATCAATTCATTGTGGAGTCATGCCTGGTTCAGATTTAGCTTACGCAAGGCTTAAAATAGCCTTCGTGTTGACACTTGAAAAAAAAATCCTGATGTCGAATATGTTGCATGTGTTTTGGTCTTAGTTTAAGTGTGCAATATGATTTTATTTTGTCCTTGCGGCACTGGTTAGGTGGCGCCAAAAGCAAAACATCCTGTGAAAAAATAGGTCACCTGAGCTCTGTGAGGCTCTATAAAGCTCATGCATGACAATAGAGGTATGCAGGATAATTGAGATTTTACTATAAACCAAGAAAATGGCCGCTAAACCCTAGAGCAAAACAACATGCTTTTTCATATTTAAAAATTCTTTCATTCAGTCATTTCAAACACAAAGTTTGTGGTTTAATTTCAAAATAAATAGATTTCCAAATTTTAATCAGTGTTTTTCTTTTCAATTCTAACAGTTTTATGGGCATTAAAGTTAGGTTTTTTTACGGAACTGCGCAGGGTTAGCAGACAAAAATGCTTTGATAAAACACGACGGTGCCTCAGTTCATCACCAGGTTATGTAAATTTAGTAATGTTTTCTTCTAGATAGAATGTGTTTGTCTCCCACCAATGGGTCGATAATTGTAGACCTGTGTGGAATAGCAGCTGGAGGCTAGGAAAGGATGTGATGGCGGTACTGGTGTGAGAAATACCAGGAATCCATTGTTAGTTGCTCCAGCAGCTGCGATATAACTGAAAGATTGTTGAAAGCGGCGTAAAACCCTCTTTAAACAAATCAAATCTAGATAGAATGTCTTTATTATAGCCAAAATGGTAAATGAGTTCAATGGTGCATTGATTTTTGTGTACATGCAATATATTTACACAAATTTTGTACTTGACATTCTAAAGTGGGCAGGATTACAGCGCTGTAATTCTTACAAACGATAATTTCTCCCATTGTGTCAATGAGTAATCAAGTAAGTTATATTGACACAAAAGATTCAAGCTTTTAAACTTGTGAAAAGACTTTGTCGACCAGCATAAAACCAGATCAGCCTGGGAGTAACTTGAGGCTGATCAGGTTTTCATGCTGTTCGCTACTTATCAGTCATTTTGTAATGAGCCTAAACCAAGAAAATTGACATCATTGTTCAATGGGTATTTTCTTTAAAATGAAAAATGAATAATGCTTTTTTAACAGTACATCAATCACTATTTGCCTAACTAAATTAAAGTTAATTTTCTAATTATGCAATGGGTTAGTCTGTTTTAAATATTTTTTTCAATTTTTAGTTACAAATTATACTTGGTCTGGTAACTGTTTGTTTTTCTTCTTCATTTACATTGAGATTATTGTGTAATTTGACAAAATAGATAAATAAATATTAAAAAAAAAAGATTTCCCCTAATGAAGGCCATGTCTATGTCCGTCAGCTAAAAAAAGCCCTGCATTATAGCCTATGATATGATGACCCAAATCTGCTTACCGTAGATCACTTTAAATTCACAAGATCCTTTATAAATAAACATTTCACATATGCCAAATACATTCACATAATTATTTTTCAGGGAGAGGAATAGTTACAATGCTGCCGAGGAATGCGGGAGACTTTCTCTTGCAATATGCTGGTGAAGTAATTCCAGCTGCTGAGGGTGAGATACGTGAGCAGGTTTCTACTGGGTTTAGGTTCTTTTACTCCTCAGCTGGAAAACAGTTGTGGTAAGTAACTTACTTACTGAACCCTTTCCAAAATAATCCTGTGTTTTAACGACTACACAGCAACAATGTTTTCTACCCCATAAGAGTATAGGTAGATTAAATTCATTTATGTTTTTTAATTTGTCATCTGCAAATCCTTTCAATTGAGGAAAGTTCAGATGAAAACTATATGATAGTGAGTCCAGTCAACCCATTTATGAATTAAAACTAAATTCTATTAAAAGAAATAAAAAATTCGGGACTTGATGTAGTTTTTAGGGCACTATTCTGGTTCTGGACCTGGAAAAATGGTTGTCCTGAACAAGTGTGAATGTATTTTTTTTAAAGTTTTTCATAAAAACCCTTTGACTTTTAAATAGTAACTTGAGCTGTTTGATACAAGTGATCAGAATTGTTTTCTGGCATTGAATCCCCTTTACAAAAAGTTAATTTGTTTAATAGCATAGATGCCTCAGAAGAAACAGGTCGCTTGGGGCGGTTGGTTAATCATGGAAAAAAGCAGGAAAGAAATGCTAAAATGAAGGAGCTCCATGGACAGCTTTGTCTATTTGCAATAAGGTATGTTTATTTTTCTTTGGTGAAATCTTAATGGTAATACTAGCACTTGCTGACTATTGAAACATTAACAAATTTTCCAGAGCTGTACAAGCTAAGAAATGTCCACCAAAAGCTGCAAAGTCTGGTGAGCATTTCAGGGCTCTCTTGTTCAGAAAGGAGAAAAAACACTATTTCAGGAGGATAATGGTTCTGAATTTTGGTCCCACACAAATAAACGCTTTAAAAAACAGAAACAGCCTTTTAGCACAACTGAGCACAAAGAGCTAAAGGTGACCTTTAAATCTTTTGGTATACCAATGATTCTGTTCTTTGCCATCAACATTTGCCTTGCCAATATGATAGAAGTCACATTTTTCATCTAATCTTTTCAAAACTCATACAGTTTATTTTATTGTTACACTACATTGGTCATGTGTAGAACTTTTAATTCTGTTGCACCAATTTTTAGCTCTACTTCCCAAAGGTCAGAAGAGCTATAGCAATTCTGGTTTTCATGTCCACCATCTGTCTGTCCGTCTGTCCGTCTGTCCATAAACTATTGCATGTTATCGCTCTAGAGTCCACATTTTTTATCCAATTGTCTTCAAACTTGGTCAGAATGATTGGACCATCACAAGGATCTTTCCTTGGGCTGCAACCATTTCATTTGTGACCAATGCAATACTCACAAGAACTGAAAACCATCCAGGAATCAAGCTCACGGAGTTAAGAGGCCAAGCTCTAAAAGCCGAAGGCACAACCAGTCTTCTATTCCACTTAAAGGGTATACAGTCCCACATTTAAAACACCCTTAATGTTTGGGGACTTTACTGCTCTCTCTCCGTCCCCATAATGAATTAATTATATCTCAATTGATCTCTTTTGTCCCCTTTAAGTTTGGAGACTTTACTACTCTCTTTCTGTCCCCACAACAGATATATATCTCAATTGATCTCTTTTGTCCACTTAATGTTTGGGGACTTTACTGCTCTCTCTTCGTCCCTACAACGGATTTATTATATCTCAATTGATCTCTTTTGTCCCCTTAATGTTCGGGGTCTTTACTGCTCTCTCTTCGTGCCAACAACTGATGTAATATTTATCTCAATTGATCTCTTTTGTCCCCTTAATGTTCAGCAACCTTCTTGCCTTGGTCATTTATAAGCTGCCGCTGCAACACCTTTGAATAGTGCTGCGTCCATTTTATTTGTGACCAATGCGAGAACTGAAAAACATCCGGGAATCAAACTCATGGGGTTAAGAGGCCATGCTCTACAAGCATAACATAGGACAAGCCTTCTATTCCACTTAAGGTTTACAGCCCCTTAAAAACACTTTCTGGCCATACAAAATGCATCAAATTAGACACACTTGTAAATACACTTCACATAAGTCAATTCACCGTGCAGGATTTCAAGATTATGGTTCAAGAAGAAAATAATTTACAAATATTATTCTACTCTATATTCATATACAAGGGAGGTAATTTTGAATATTTTGTCAAATATTTCCATAAGTATGCATTAATTTAAAATTCTTAACCGTACAAAATGCTTATGTTTATATTTGGAATGGAAATGTAACACAGTTTAGGAATAACTGGCACTTGTCAAATTAAGCCTCTGGCTCTTTGGTGCTAATGATGGGTTGCACATCTTAAGATAACTGGTCAAATCAATTTGTTCATGCAAGTTTCATTTCAGTTTTTTTTTCAAATCAGCAGAGAAGCCTTTTGAATGTTCAAGTTCGATCTTGGGTAGAGATTTGGATAATATGTCACCGTGCTTGTTTTTTGTAAAATGGCCATTTCCGTGACAACCTTTTGACCAAAAATGGTTGAAATACCCATCATAGTATCATCGAAATCCGACCAACGGTTGCTGTCCCCACAACGGAATAATTATATCCTAATTCATCTCTTTTGTGCCCTTAATGTTCTGGGACTTTACTGCTCTCTCTCTCCATCCCCACAAGATTTATTACTGTTAGATTTATCTCTTTTGTTCCCTGAATGTTCTTGGACTTAATTGCTCTCTCTTTCCCTCCCCACAGTGGACTTATCTCTTTTGTCCCCTTAATGTACAGTGACTTAACTGCTCTCTCTGTCCCCAAGAGTGAAAACGAACAAATTGTAAGGGGACTTACATTCAACGATCCTAATAGTTCAACACGATGGCTTTGTGGTCAAGTAAACAAGAGGACAAAGATGGTCCTAGATCATTCACCTGACTACCTTCGGAAGAGATGAAGGGGCTAAAGTGAAATTGGGCATTCATTTAAAGTTGAAGGGGACATAACTCTGGACTTAATATCTGGCTCAAAATCACACTCATCTGAGAATTTAAGACAATATAAATCGGGTCTAAATTTGATGATGATTGCTTCATAAATGAATTAAGGCGCTAGAGTGTAAACAAAGTGAAATATTGCATTTTCTTCTTTCAAATTCAAGGGGACTTACTGACTTGATCAGGCTGAAAATTGAACTCATCCAAGACAATAGGCTAAAAAAGTTTACTTCACAAATTGGTCCGATCCGTCAAGTGTCATGGGAAAAGGAGCCTAATTAAAATTTAATCAGAAAATCCTCGTTAACGCTCTTAAGTCCACAGTTTTCATCCGATTGTCTTCAAACTTGCTCAGAATGATTGTACCATCACAAGGATGGTACCTTTGGAATGTTATTAACCCTTGTCATGCTGGACCCGGAATATTTCTTCCTTCTTAGACAGGAGGTATAGACAAAGATCAGCCTGTTTATATGTGAAGTCTGATCTTTGTCTAAATCACCTGCCTGCCTTGTTTAACAAAGTATGTGAAGACTTAAATTTCAAGAGAAATATGGGCAAATGATTTCTTTTTTCAAAAAACTTCTTCACTTTGATTTGAGTGTAATTTTGCAAAGATTTTTATTCAGTCTGACAAGGGTTAAAATCTATACTAGGTCATAAAAGATAGTAAACGTAAGTAGTACCATACGCTGATAAGTTTATTAATAAGTATTTGCTTACTGAACTCAGGTTGGTCAGATCTACTTCTGCACATTTTTGTCAGGAACAATGAGTCACAGTAACTTAGTATATCAGATAGTGTCTAATGTCTAATTTTTTTCTTGCTTATATATCAGATAAGCTGTTTGTGGTAGGAAATTGCCAGGTGCCCCGGTTAAAAGTCACGCTTACAGGTTATATGTGATCATATGTAAAAAGTAGTGTCTGATGCATTATTTCGTAATAGATTTGTTCAAAATAACTTGCACAGAATCCATGTGTAGAGAGCAATATCCAAGTTCCAGGTTCAATATCAAGGTCAAACTTGATAGCTTATCATATCAGCAGGTGGTGGAGACACACATGCTTTCATTCCGAAAGCTAAGTCTAGTTTATATGTACCGTAATTGTTAATATTTATGTTAATATTCCATATGCAGGGGTGTGGAAATATCATTTTTCTCTACTTATCTTTGGACAAGCAGTCTAATAAAATCTACATGTGAGAAATTTAAATTTATTTGTCCTTATAAGACATCTTGGGGGATTTTAATTTGTCTCTTGACAAATGTCACAGTATTTGCCCCTTGTCCGTAGCCTAAAATATATGAGTTGGACAAGTTGTGAATGGGATTTCCACACCCCTGATATCTTTAATTCATGTAATTTATAGATGTGCAACTTATCTTTAATACATAGGGATATTGAAGTTGGAGAGGAAGTAACATATGACTATGGTTTGAAAGAGTTACCATGGGAAAAGGTAATTGTCTTTTTTATTAATTGACTTTTGTTTGACCTGTACCTCATCATACGAATAAAAACATAATAATCAACAGTTAGAGATTTAGAGCTAATGCTTTATTTTGATTAACTGGCCAAAATATGAACTTGCCTTTGTACTACTCTGGTTAGGACAAACTGGGTTTGCTATGTGTGTATAACAAACTTCTGGTAAAGCAAACAATTTTTTTGCGTCCCATCTAGTTTGTAGTATGATATCTAAATTAAATGTTTCTATGATTTGTATTTAAGACATTCTATCTTTTAAACGTTGTTTTTCTAATCCTGATACACTTATCCTTTTTACAGTTAACAACAGAAGGTATATTAAATTAAAGAGTTCAATCCACAGTTTTATGTTTATGTTTATAGTTTTTAGCTCCACTGGCCAAAGGCCACTGGGGCTATTGTCATGGCGCTGTGTCCGTCATGCATCCATCCGTCAGTCTGTCGCTGCATCCAGTCGAAACTTTTTCTTTAAAAATCTTCTCCTCAGAAACTACTGGATGAATTTCAACCAAATTTCACAGAAATGATCCTTGGGTGACCCTCTTTCAAAGTTGTTCAAAGAATTTTGATCAAATGAAAAACATGGCTCTAATGGGCGTGGCTAATTTCCATATAAGGTAAAAGTGCCTTTTCTTAGAACCTAATCCATGGATATCAACCAAATTTTTCCCTTGGGTGACCCTTTATTAGGTTACAAAAAATATTGTGATGGGATGGAAAATATGTCTTTTATGGGCGGAGGTCATTTCTCTAAATGTTCTATAGTGGAAACTTTGAATATCATTTTCTCAGAACCTAACCAATGGATATCAACTAAATTTTACTGGAATGATCCTTGGGTGGTACTGTATCAGACTACAAAAATTATTTTGATTGGAAGAAAAATACATCTTTTATCGGCGGAGGTCATTTCTCTATATGTTGTATAGTGGAGACTTTGAATATCATTTTCTTAGAACCTAAATGATATCAACCAAATTTCACTGGGATGTTCCTTGGGTGACTGTTTACCAGACTGGACAAAATTATTTTGATCGGATGAAAAATATGTCTTTTATTGGCGGAGCTCATATATATTGGAAATTTTGATAATCATTTTAACAGAACCTAAATAATGGATATCAATCGAATTTCACTTGAAGAAGTTTATAGTGGAAACTTTGAAAATCATTTTTCAGAACCTAATTGATGGATATCAACCAAATTTTACTTGTTGTATTAAAAGCATTTTCAATCTCTGATAATCACTATCATTTAAGATTCAGGCCTGTGGAGCAAATCAGGCGCTCAGCTAGTTAAAGAACAAGTTGTGTTACAAAAACCCTGATTGAAAGCTGTTTGCTTTATGTTAGCATTTTTAGTTCACCTTATCACGAAGTGCTCAAGGGAAACTATTGTGATAACTCTGTGTACGTCGTCCGTTGTGCATTGTCCATCGACAATTTTCAAACATCTTCTACTATACCACTGGTCCAATTTCTATGAAACTTCACAGGAATGTTTTTCGGATCCAGTTCTTTCAGACTTGTACACAGAATTTGATTCTGTCCAAAAATCTGGTTGCCATGGCAACAAAAAGGGGAAAAGCAGCTTAAATTTAAAAATGCTGTAAGTCAGTAACCACAAGACCTAGGATTACCAAATTTGGTATATAGTATCACCTAATGGACTTCTACTAATTATCAAACAGGTTTTTCTCAAGGGTTTAATTTGCCCTCGCCCTGGAGGTCACAAGTTGAACATAGGCTTATATAGTGAAAAATTGTCTGAAATTTTCAAATATCTTCTCCTCTGGAACTACTTGGTCAATTCTCACCAAACTTGGCAGGAATGTTCCTTGGGTGACCCTCTTCAAGATTTGCATTTGAAAATTGATTCTGTCCTAAATTCTTGTTGCCAACTCAACTAAAAGGGATCACAAGTTGAACATAGGCTTATATAGGGGGTTAATTTTTACCAAGCATTGCAGGAATGTTCCTTGGGTGACCCTCTTTCAGATTTGCATTTGAAATTTGATTCCATCAAAAACTCTGATTGCCAGAGCAACTTAAAGGGGGAAAAGCAGCTAAAAATTAAAAATGCTATATGTCAGCAACCACAAGACCTAGGATTACCAAATTTGGTATATAGTATCATCTAATGGACCTCCACCAAATATCGAACCTGTTTTTCTCCAGGGTCACATTCGCCCTCGCCCCAGGAGTCACATGTTGAACATAGGCTCATATAATGAAAAATTCTCTGAAATTTTCAAACATCTCTGGAAATACTGGGTCAATTCTCACCAAACTTGGCAGGAATATTCCTTGAGTGAACCTCTTTCAGATTTGCATATGAAATTTGATTCTGTCCAAAACAGGCTAATATGGTAACTAAAAGGGGGAAAGCAGCTAAAATTATAAAACGCTATTAGTCAGTTACCACAAGACCTAGGATTACCAAATTTGGTATGTAGTATCATCCAATGGACCTCTACCAAACATGTAACGTTTTATTCTCCAGGGTCAAATTTGCCCTCACCCCAGGAGTCACAAGTTGAAAATTGGCCCATATAGTGAAAATTTTGTTTGGAGTTTTCAAACATCTTCTCATACTAAACTACAGAGCCAAATAAACATGGCTAATATGTTCCTTAGGTGATGTTTTCTAAGATTTGGGCACAGAATTTGATTTGTTAAAAAGATTTAGTTCAATGACAACAAACAGCTGAATTTTAAATATGTTTTAATTTTGTTTGTCCTACACTCAGGTGAACGATTTAGGACCGCCACGATCCTCTTGTTATTATGACTAAATTAATTTATTGGGAAAGGGGGTGGGGGGATCCATTTGTACGTCACCAATAATTATCTATTTTATACCCCTGCATCGATAAGATCGGGGGCATATTGTTTTACCGGTTTCCATCTGTCTGTCTGCCTGTCCATCTGTCCGTCTGTCTGTCTGCAAAACTTACCTGCCAACTAAACATTTTCCTATAACTTCAACCCTATTTAAGTTACAATGCTAATATTTGGTATGTAGATAGGTCTCAACAAGGCGTAACTGGGGGAGGTCATTTCTTCAAGGTCAAGGTCAAAATTTTAACCCTTTTCCTGTTTCTAAAGAATTCCTGTTTTGGGGGCATAGTGTTTCACAAACACATCTTGTTAAATACTAAATTCATTCATTTGATGATATTTGTCTAAAATATTCTCATTTCATTTCCAACAATCCTGAAAACCGTTATGAATGTCATAATTTGTGAGAATCGTGAGATATTTTGACAATTGAGGAATTTCAATAAAAATCAAGAATTCCATTCCAATGAACTTTTTATACGCCGGAAGGGTCATATCATGTTATGGCCCCGGTCGTCCTTCAGTCTGTTCGTCCGTTAGCAATTTTTTGTGTGCGCAACTCCTCCTAAACTATCAATGGGAATGAGCTGAAACTTGGGACAATTACTCCCCATGATGTCTAGTTGTGCATAAGACCTTTGAAATTCAAATTGCTCCAGTCATTCTTGAGTTATCTTGAATTATCTTCCCTTGAATTGAATAAAAATCACTGTTTATTAACACTCCTTCTAAACTATCAATGGGAATGAGCTGAAACTTGGCACAATTACTCCCCATGATGTCTAGTTGTGCATTAGACCTTTGAAATTCAAATCGCACTAGTCCATCCTTAGTTAGCTTGAATAATCTGCCCTTGAATTGAAGGAAAAACCCCTTTATTTCTTGAGAGCTTTATTTCTCCTACATTTTGAATGGGAATGAACTGAAACTTGCCACAATGACTCTGTATGATTTCTAGTTGTGCTTAGGACTATAATTTGTTTGATATGTCAAGTTGTTACTGAATTATCTGCCCTTTACTTAACAATATAGCTTAAAATTACAGGTTTTTTTTTTTGTGTGTGTGTGCACAACTCCTAAAAATTCTATTGGATTGAACTGAATCTTGTCATAATGTATCTCTGATATTTAGTTGAGCATAAGACTCACTTCAGAAATTCAAAAAGCTTGGGTCTTTCTTGAATTATCTGCCCTGGAATTGATTGAATTCAAATGTCAAGGTCATTTTGAGCTCTGAAAAACATAAACTGAACCATTATGATTTATTTGTCAAGATCAGTTTTCAAGGTCATATTTTTATTACTTGTGGTGATTACTTTTTGTTGAAACTTGTTTCAAGGTCATTGGTCAAGGTCATTTTTTTATGTCAATTGTATTCAAATTATAGAATTTAACTATTGTACATAATGTTGACTGATAAGTTATTATGAAGCTGTCTTGTATCTCAAGTGTAAACAGTATTATTCAGGTGATAAGATCTTTTTTTTTGTACAAAAATCATTAGCTATCATTCAAGCTCAGGTTACTGAAAAGCCAATTTTACTGACAAGCCCCTTCGGGCGTTTATGCGCAGCTCTGCGAAGCTCTTGTTATCTTAGTCTGTTGGTAGTCCGGTAGCCTTCTTGCTGAAAATATCACTGAAAAAACACTAAACAACCTTTTTAATTGGTCACTTTGATTTCTTCTTATATTTTTCTCTATAATGAAAACAAGAATCTGCAAAAGGTTCATTACATTCATTTATTAATACATATCTAAACATACTTTAGAAATTTGCTTCATAGACAATTGTAATAATTGAGATATCAACAGTTTGAATCAAACACCCTGAAACAAAAATAACTACAGACAATATCCTCCTACAACTTTATGATGAACTACCACAAACTCTCCAAGGAATTGATTATTAATGTGTAGACAAATTTCACTCTTTAGTGCTCCTGGCATGTCAAATGAGTAATGTTTTTTGTCTATATCACATTTTGGATATTCACTTATAAAACTAATGGCTAGTGTTTACACAATTAACAACATGTGCACTAGCCTCCAGCACCAGAAAAGCAAAATGTGTCTTATTGTCAAGGTTTAATTAACTGTTGTTTTTGTACCATGATTTTTTAGATGTTTCATTTGCGAGCCACAAGCTGGTATTAAGATCCAACTGTTTCTGTCTGATATATTTTGGCGAGTCATGTTACTAAAATAAAAGTATTTTTGACCTAATAATTAGGTTCAGCCAAATTCCAGATTTCTTTTATTTATTCCATGTAAACAAGAAATTTTAAGATTATACTTGGCTTATCTTATCAATTAGGTATTTGCTTATACTTGATAATTTTTACAGACAGTTAATTTTCAAGTGATTTTTGTCACTATAAATTCCTGGTTTTGTTGGCTAAAATGCCCAATTCTTATCTTTTGTGTGTTGAAGCAAAAGTCTCTATTGAGGTCAACTGGTAGTTGGCGCCAGCAGCATTAATGTTGTGTAAAGAAAAAAACAATGGCTATAACTTTAATGATTCTTTTCATTTTTATAAAAAAATTGTCCATGGGACAAGGCCTTTCAATGACATTCCCTTATTTGAACTTGGAAAAGGAAAAAAAGTGAAAATCTGAATATTTAATTTTTAGCTCACCTGAGCATAAAATTTCGATTTCCGTCACCACTGGGCAATTTTTTAGGTACTTCTATTTATACCATCTTAACCCTTTCCTGGATAAACCCGGGATTTTACGTCACTGTGATTTTATACTTGAGAAAACATTGTTGAAAAAGGAGAAGTTGCTTATAAAAAGCAATTTCTCCTTTTCCCACAATGTTTTCTACCACATAAAATGGTTTTATTTGGAATTGCATCCAATATTCATTGTCGTCTGCATCTTCTTTCAATTTGTACCAGTCTAAAATTTCAAAAACCAGGAAAGGGTTAAACAGTGTTGCATCCAGACCACTCAACAGAGAGAATCCTCCGGGGTTGTCATTATGTCAAAAGTTAACATCATCTGAGATATAGAATAATGTATATTCATGTCGCTGACATCATTTAATCGACTACCTGCACTTACCATCATTACGGATTTAATTTAACAAAAAATGGGTATAGTAGGCATGGTGTTCAGTCATTCGTCGATCTTAGACATAGTCTGAAGTGAAACTAGACATTCCGCCGTCTCGGATTTTTTCGATTTTTATAACCTGCATTCTTACTATTCTAAAAGTTACCAGCTACGAAGTTTAATCCAGTTTTGTTCATTTGCATCTGTTCGGTGTTGATTCCCGATTCGTAAAATAGAGTTCTTTGATTTTTTGAGTTGATTAATTGTTATCGTAATTTTAACAATGGTAAAGAAATTTGACCAAGCCCATTGGCGCAAAACAGGTTCAAAGGTTGATCCATGTGACATTTTCTCAACGCGTCAGGTGTTCAACAACTTGTCAATCTCCAAGGAGACGTTGCTATGCAAGATACTTAGATTTTATCCCTTTTGTCGAAGGATGGTAATATTGACGTCGGTGTAAAGCTACATTCAATTTGATTAGTTCCAAAAACTATCAATAATAATATAACATGTCTCGAGTTACAATTCTAGCTTTTTAATATTGGCGCGAACGGAAAGAGAACCACTATTTGTAGACCTGTAGAAATTTACGGATTATTCAATTCCGATAGGCCGGTAAGGTAAGGGTAAGGGTAGAATTTATTAATTCTCCGCAAGCTGGATTTCGTTTTTTCTGCTAAAATCTCGTAACTATAGTTGTTATCTTTAGAAATATTGGAGGGTGATGCTCCTTAAACTATCCTTTGTATATTTTGTCCGAATTGGACAATTACACTGTTGATCAAGTCAGTTATTGGCGAGAAAACATGGTTTGGATTCTGCCGGGGGGGGAAGATAGAAGTCTTCTAAAATGTGATTTCATAATAGGGAAAAGTTAACAGACAAATCAGAGAATGACTTCAACTATCATACAAATTGTTAATATACAGTCTTGACTGCATTTGAGGCTGTTCAGGCCTTTGATTTGAAACTTAGCAGGAATGTTACTAAGGTGAAGCTATTTCAGATTTGCATACATGTTTTGATTTCATCAAAAACTCTGGTTGCCGCGGCATAAAATAGGGTGAAAGGATCCAAAATTTTAAATCGCTCTAAGTCAGTAAAACATAGGGCCTAGGCTTACCAAATTTGGTATGCAGGTTCATCTGATGGGCCTCTACAAAATATGAAACATTTTCTTTTTTTCCTCTAGGGTCAGATTCGACCTTGCGCCAGGGGTAGCAAGTTTAACGTAAGCTCAAATAGAGTGATACAGCAAATAACTTTACAAACATCTTTTCCGACTATACTGCTCGGCCAATTTTCACAAAACCTGGTGGAAATGTTCCTTGTATGAAGCTCTTTCAGATTTGCATACAGAATTCAAATCAGTCAAAAAATCTGGTTGCCATGGCATCAAAGAGAGGGAAAGGAGTCACAATTTAAAATCACTGAAGCAGTAACAGTAGGACCTAGGCTTACCAAATTTGGTTTTTACAGCTTCATCTCATGGACCTCAACAAGTTATCAAACATTTTTTCCCTATGGTAAAATTTGACCTCGCCACAGGGCTCCCAAGTTTAACAAAGGCTCATCTAGGCTTATGTAGCAAATGAATTTACAAACATCTTCTTTGACTTAACCACTATTGCAATTTTCACTAAACTTGGCAGAAATGTTTCTTTGGTGAATATCTTTCAGATTTGCATATAGAATTCAACTCTAACAATAACACAAATGATCATTTATGTTCTCTATCTTTTGCTAAGAATAAGAAAATTCCTAAGTATTGATGTACGTAAACTTTATTTCAATGCCTACATTTTGCCCCATTTAGATTACTGCTGCACTATATGGGGAAATTGCAATAAAAATCTTCTTGATGAAATTGTCAAATTTCAAAAACGTGCAGCTCGCATCATTCTTGACCATCCAGTAGATACTCCATCAGAAATATTATTCAAAAATCTAGGATGGATGAAATTTACTGATAGAGTAGACTACAAAAAAGCTATACTTATCTTTAAAGCTTTAAAAAAGGATTTGGCTCCAAAGTATATTAAAGCAAAATGTATCAAACAATCATTTAAGCATAATTTTAAGCTAAGATCATCTGACAATGATAATTTAAAAGTACCCAAACCTAACCTTGAAATGTTCAGAAAATCATTCAATTATTCAGGCCCTAAAATTTGGAATGAAATTCCAGTTTCAGTGAGGAACTCAGACAGTGTAAAGTGTTTTAAGTCAGGTTATTTACAGTGGAAATTTCCAGATGGTCAAATCTAAAATTAGTCTCTGGGGAAAAGAGGAATTTATTACTTCTCTGATTTCATTTTACATTTTACAATTTTGTACTGTTTAAATTTCATAATCACTTATTGCTATTACTAGATATTCACAGCCTGTATCCCTTGATATTTATAACAAGCTTATATTGTGATCATAGAGTCTTAAATTTTGTTTCATCAAGGGAAACATAATAGCTGAAAGAGAAAAGTTAACTTATAAGACTGAAGCATTGTTGGAAAAGATGAATATTCTACGCAGCTGAACCAAATTAGCTGACTTGTATTGCAGTCAGTGTGGACCACACAAAAATCTAGTTATCTTTTCAAGAGTTAAACTCTGAATGATTTTGTTTTGACTAAATTATGTACATTGTTGCTTTGTGATGTTTCTTGTATGTGTTAATATTGTAGATTGTATACCGATATGTAAGAGGCCCACATGGAAGATTGGGCAACCAAATGTGTAGCCTCTGTAAATAAAGACGTTATTATTATTATTATTATTATTATTATTATTATAGTTTATTGAAAGCATTGCATGTCATTTGACGGTTCAACTCATATTACACTGTCTGTGTACGCAATGGCTTTCGGATGAAATGAAGGTATGTGTAATTTATTCTCTGTGAACATTGGAAAAGTAAGATCCTAAGCCAATGGAACTGTGCTTTTCCATCCTTCAACAGTTTCTGAGACAGTTTGGCCATTGTGTTTCTATTAAGTTTAACCTGACAGGGCTACTAGTTGCAAAATAAGTGCAATGATACCATTAACAAATTAAGAATTTCCTGTGGTGCGTCTTTCTCCGAACTCTTAAAAAGTTTAAATAAACTAGGTGTTTAATTATCTAGTTTTCTTTCACACACTCGCCCCTGTTTTGAAGCCATTTTAAATAAACAATATACAGGCCAAGTTAGAATATGGATCATGTTGGATAAAAAACTAGGTCAGTATGTCAAATGTTCAGAATGGTTAAATCAACAATATCTAGGCCAAATTCAAATATTGGTAAGGTTGGGTCAAAAACTAGGTCAGTAGGTCAAATCCTAGAAAATCCTACTTTACATTCTAGAGACCACATATGTGACCTTATTTCAATTAAACTTGGTCAGAATCTTTAATTTGGGTCATGTTGGGTTGAAAACTAGGTCAGTAGTTCAAATCTTAGGAAATCCTCAAGGGCATAGTTTTGGCCTAATTTCAATGAAACTTTGTCAGAATGTTTATATTGAGTATATCTAGGCCAAGTTTGAATAATTGTCACATTGAGTAAAAATTAGGTCAGTAGGTCAAGTCTCAGAAAATCCCTGTTTTCATTCCAGAGGTCATGATTTTTCCCAATTTCCATGAAACATGGTCAGAATGTTTATATTGACAAAAATTAGGACAAGTACAAATAAGGATCACATCAGGTCCAACAGAAGGTCAGTAGGTCAAATCTTCCTAAAATCCTTGTTTACACTCTAGAGACTTAAGTTTTTATCTAATTTCATTGAAACTGAGTCATAATGTTAATATTGACAATGTCTAGGTCAAGTTTGAATATGTGTCACATTGTTCATAATAAATAGGGTAACTCAGGTGAGCGTTTTAGGGCCTTCTGGGCCCTCTTGTTTAGTTCACCTGACCAAGAAGTTGTTGTGGTGAAGTATTAGGATCGTTAAATGACCATCGTCTGTTCCTAGTTGTTCATAAGTAGTTTGTTTACACTCTAGCACATTCATTTCTTAAGCAGCCTCCGAGCAGTCTCAACTAAACTTGGAACAATGTACATTGGCGTAATGTCTCAATGTGGTCAGCAAGTCACAGTTATTTCCCCTTGAATTCTAAAAAATGAAATATTTCCTTTTGTTTACACTCAAGTACCTTCATTTCTGGAGTAATCTTAATAAACTGGTCACAATGTATGTTGGCATAATGTTTCATATGAGTATGATTTTGAGACAGATCGGGTCAGTAAGTCTAGAGTTATGTCCCCTTGAATTCAAAATAATGCAATATGTCATTTTGTTTACACTCTAGCCACAGGGGAAGTCAAGAAGGAGGAAAAGAAGGCTGTCATGAAACCTGAAGGCAAGAAACCTGAGTTAGTGCTGAAGATCAAGGCTCAAACTGTGAGTACAATTGTGTGAGTCATGCATTTTCTTATTTTTCAGGCACACCTTTTAAGCAGCCATTTACAGCCTACAGGGGTGAACTAGGCTGTATGCACTTACACATGTGTACACTTACATCATAAAACATGATGTGTACACTGACAGTGATGTATGTGGATTTGGAATAAATTACAATCAACTTTATCTATGGCATCCATTGAAATGAATATAATCAATACTCACTAGCCATTATAATATACGTCATACATTGCCTTGATTGAGGAGCAGACTCACTCCTAACACGAGAGAAACAAAAGCATGGCTTTTTAACATTAACTGGATGCTTAGTTGAAAAGGGGGAAATATAATAATTCTATGTCACAGCTGCAAGATGGAAGCAATAATGTTATGGCTGCCTAAAGATTTTGAATTTAGTAAAATCTGTCATTCGCAGCCACCGAAATGAAGTACAAATATTGCTGCTACTTAAGGCGGCGTTCCAACTATCATTATTAGGATCACGATTGAAATAGTGTGAAAACAATGGGAATCATGTTGATCGCAATTGAACATCTCGGGACTCGTGACAGTGATAGACAATTTTTATTGTGTCAAAAAGTTTCACAGCCCAAATGACTTATTTAATTGGGATAATTGTATCAGGTCTGGTCGTAACAGATCGCATCTAAGCGTAACAAATCCTGTTCCATATTTGTGGCCGTCGTGCAGAAAGAAATCAAAGCGTCCTAAGCTTTGAGCTTATAAGGATTGTGAAAAAAAAAGCCATTATATTATAATACACATTTTTATTGTGACAAACAAAATTTTCAAGGCTGAAGGCTGTGTGTGTTATTACTTCTCACCTTTGCTTCAAGTGAAAAAAGGGTCAGTGACATGCAAAGATGCAGTTTCGAACTACTCAAACAACAAAATAATCTTTCTTCTCTAAATATTTTTCATTCAATGAAACAAGTGGATTTCGTTGTTATACGCAGTTAACTCACAAAGATTAGCTATTTATGGTGATGCCATCTAAAAATAGACCTCACTTTAGGAGGCCATAAGTGATTATATTGTGATAGATAATGAACTTTACCCTAGACCTCGGCCACAGGCAATTATTTCACAATCCAATTTTTGTCTTATAGACTATAATATAAGACACATAAATCACTACCAGAAGTCATTTCATTAATTTTATTTTGTTTTGTATCGATTAAATAAAATTGTGATTCAATTTTTTGGATAGCTTCAATTTCAAGGTCACAGCTCAAACAGAAAACAAGTATTCTGATATATTTTGTCGTTTGCTTAAATTATGTTTGTCAACAATTTTCCTTGTTGATAATTTTCATTTTCAAATATTTTCAACCAATGGAAATCCATAGATTTATATAATTGTGGTATCAAAATTCATGATTCATGGTGGTTTTTGAAAAAATGAACTAATCTGAAAGATTAAACAACTGTTACTTCATAATATCCAGCCGATTTTACCCATTCTGGTATCAACAGAAACGAAATTTATTAAGAAACATGATTTAATGAATGGCAATGTTTTAAGCCTCGTAAGAACAAAAAAAAATATCATTTAATTGACTACTGGTAATGTTTTTGATGAGCAGAAGTTTGATACCTTGTCTTATATGATACACTATATGACAAAACTTGGATCATGAAACATTTGCCTGTGACCTAGGCGCACGGATTGAGATCTTAATTTCAATATACAGTAGAACCTCACTAATTCGAAAGTCACTGGTTTGTAGGTATGTGTTTGTTCGTATACTTTACACGGTCCTGATCTTTTTCCTTCTTTAACTTTATAAGACAACTCTGTCTAATTCAAACGTCAGTGGATTGTGGTCATTTCAAGTCGAAAGTATGATTATAGCACAAACCCCTAGGTTTAATTTGTAGGTGTGATCCTATCATTGACTAACAAAGTATCACAAATCACCACTTGCCATGATTTTCACACCTGTTGATCTGTTTATATGCAATCTGTTATAATATACCTTTAATTAAAAGGGTCTGCTTGGTTTTTATGTGGGTAATTAATCGAATAAATGTTCCCATAAATATATCGCCGAAAATTTATTTTGAATTGCCTCACCCCCATTATCAGTGTCATTGGTCATTTAGAAACTCTAACCATTTTATTTTAATCTGCAGTTGCTTTCTTCACTAACATCGGTCCTTCATTTCGTGATTTGATAAAAGAAAACTCTCAATGATTTGATCCAATGCATTGCAAAGGGAAATCACTCTGATGGTGGAAGAAATATGTTACAAGCACCTTGTTTAAAAATGCTCATTTAAACACGGAGATAAAATCATACAACTACAAGATTAGTTATTTTCAATTTATGTTTTCCTCAATTGATAATAAATCCTCAATTTATAAAATAACCAATTTAAAATCAATTCCTGATTCGGGGACAGAACAAGACCGTGTCTGATTCCGAGTACCTCAAACAGCTGACAACTTGCCCTCCTATTTGTTCATACTACACTTAGTCAGTATAAATTTCCTCTGTCCAAAATACTGTACCAAAATCAATCTAAAGCTCAGTTGGTAGAGCGCCTGATCCACGATCAGAAGGTCCCTGGCTCTATTCCTGGCCGGGGCGAACTTCTTTCTGGTGAAATTTCACCATTCACTTCTGTTTCAAGTGGGAACACAGTCAGTGGCGTGGACAGAAGTGTGCGAGTATTAGTTAGCCAGGAAAGCACTGCTGATCACTGTGATATGACTGAAAGATTGTTAAAACCGCGTTTGAACACAATACAAACAAACAAACAAATTGAAAATCTCCAAACACACTCGGCTTACAGGAAGTCAAAGTTAACCATAATTTTTAGATGTAGAAAATATATATCAATTGTACTACACCAAGGGAGTGATTTGTATACATTGAATTAGAGAAGACCTGTGAGTGAGTTCCATGGATTTGCAACCAGCAGAATCAATTATTAAGGAATTCATTTTAAACGATAGACAAATTGTCAATTTCAGTGACATACTAAAAATAGAACTTTATTTTTGGAGGTCAGCCCCAGTCTCTGTCTCTCTATCTCTCATTCTATCTGCCAAAATAGGCCGGAAGGAAGCGATGGTTCTTGTCGAATGAAAGGGAAATCACTTGCGTCCGATGCAATTTTGGTCTACTTTGCTTTCAATTTTTTGGGTTTGTAGGGAAAAATACAAACGCAGAGTTTCTTGTTTATTGTGCTAATAATTTTCAATGCACATACGTAATGGCATTTTTGTTTCTACGTTTATTTATTTTTCTGTACGTTCATGCTGGTGTTGGTGAAAGGTTTGTATGTGAACCAACGTAATTGTATGTGAATTACATACTGCAGTACGTGAATGGGCACGCTGATCATTGTAATTTTACAGCCAGATGAGCTTGCAAAATTAAAGGGAAAATGTCTTGTCGTAAACCAAACTTGTTCATGAATCACCAAAAAAAATGACTGTTCATAACAGATCATATCAGATCTTTGAGGCGGCTTTAACAATAATATGCGACTAGAGCAATTATGGTGATGGTACGACAGTGGGAAAGTCGCTTAATCTATGTTAGTTGCCAAAAAAAGATGGAATACAGAACAAACTGACTATTTTGAAGCTTGCTTTACCTACTTTAAAATAAATGGTTGTGTTTTTCAGCTTGAAGAAGGAGACCAAGCGGACTTTAATTGTGAAGTGATAGGTGAGCCCAAACCTGAGATCAAATGGTTCCATAATGGTCAGGAACTCAAACAGGAGGGCCGATATCTTGTTGCAGAGGAGGAAACAGTCTATCATCTCAAGATTACAGACATTGTGCCGGAAGATGTCGGAGGCTATATGGTGGTAGCTGAAAACAGTTTCGGGAAAGCCATCTGCATAGCACAACTCCAAGTCATTGGTGAATAAAAGCTACATACATTTTAATACCTTTATACCACTGTATTTTGGGGTCTCAGAAATGAAAATAGTGATTGTAGAAGTTGTTCTTAATTCATATAGACAACTCCTAATTAAATTATAAGGCTATCTTTGGTGTCTTATAAATGAGAATGGTTATATAAGAGTTGAGATTGGTGAGTAAAAGATGTTGTTGTAGTGATAAACATTTATCAGGAATGTTTTATTTAATGCTTTCTGGTGGATTGCCTACAGTAGGAATAACAGTTGATTATATCCTGACATTTTCACTGTATTCAGTGAAATTATCATGAGATGGTATCAAACTTTTTGAAGCATCAATTGTGCCTAGAGCTATACAGGAACATCATAAGAACACAACATTTTGCTGCTGTATTTCCCTTGTTGGGTATAAGCAATAGAATTATATGTAGGTTAAAAGCATTCATTAAACAGAAAATTAGTTTGTTTTTGTGAAAAAACGTTAAATATTTTCATTTGTTAACATACAAACAATGTATTTTAACTTGTGCCTTTGTTACTTGTGAAATTGCCAATTTTAAAGTTTTTATGTTCACAATTTGAAAATATTAATTCATCTTACACAAAAACAAACAATAACCCTGTCTGTTATGCTTTTTCACCATTTTGCCCTTGCTGTGAGGAATATAAAGTAGAAAGCCAAGAAAAGCTATTACAACGTATTATGTATTTGGTATATTATATTATTTATATTATTGTTTTCCTTTAATTTTTTTTGCAGAAAAACCTAAGGAAGAGGTCAAGAAACTTGAGGCTCCTACGTTTGTGATGGAAATACAGAAAGTCGAGAAATCTGTCAATGAGAAAGCAAATTTCTATTGCAAGGCAAAAGGTAACCCTAAACCAAAAATCCTCTGGTACAAAGAGGATAAACAGATTACAAAAGAAGACACCAGATTTACCATTGAGTATGGTGACGATGACTCGTCATTGCTTATCATTGACGTGCTTCCAGAACACAATGGGAAATACATGGCTGAGGCTAAAAACAAAGTGGGACAAACAACCTGCAAAGCTGAACTCTTCGTCCATGGTATGATTCCAAAAGATTATAAGAATGATTGTTTATAATTGATTATTTAATTTTTTTGCACAAAATAAATGTAAAATGTTTATGAAATCATAAAATGAATCAAATTTGTATCCTAAAATAAGATATGCAACATTTTTTAGCTCTACTAGCCAAAGTCCAGAAGGGCTTATGGGATGGCATGTTGTCCGTCCCGCGTAAACTTTTTCCTGTGAACACCATAGAGACTTCATTCTTTGTCCAATCTTTACCAAACTCACACAGTGTATTGATATCAATGAGACCTTGGTTCTGAAAATGGGTAAAAGTGGTTTATTGGGCCAAGAGTTATCTGCCCTTGAAATTCAAAAAATGCCATTTTTGGCCTTGTGAACACCAGAGCCTTTATTCTTTTACCTATTTTTACCAAATTCAGACAATGTTTTTATATACGAGGGTTGTCCCAAAAAAGTGGGATTTTTAGCTATCAAAAGAATGTTTAATCTACAAAATATTGAACTCATATGCTTGCGCGGTAAAGGTAGACGGCGCACGTCGTTTTACAAAATAGCCAACAATCTAATGAGGGATATATTAAAATACAAAAATAATGGAATGAAACATATATCTGCATGTAACGCATGAAACAGAGGGCAAATGTTGACATTTCCATGCATGTGGCATCATTAATATTGAGGTTGTAAGGAAATATTTGAAAGCATCAGCTTGTAAAATGGCGACGCCGACACTATCTGCTGCGCAAAAATTGGCCATTAAATACTGCGTCCAGCCAGGACCAACCCTAATGAAATAAAACCACAGAAGAAGTGTACGGAACGTCTTGGAATTGCCTCTCGCACACTCTTGTTCAAATGTCATAAGCGTTTTCACTAGAGAATCAGTTTCAAAATACTACTTTACTCAACTAATTTAGTGTAACATGATTTTACACATTACCTGGATTTTTATTGCATTTTCTGGGAATTTAATAAGGATTCATCTAAATAAATTAGACCTGTAACTTATTCAACACCAATTTTGAACAGTAATTGTTCAAGAATGTATATGACAAAGAGGTAGATAACCACAGAAACTGTATTAAACACCAGGCTATGTACTGCAAACAAGAATAGCAATATGCAATCAACGTTAAAAACCAATGACGTTTTGATACCGTGCACCGACACGCACTCACCAGTTAGCTACTTTTCTGCATAACTTATTTGATTTTGGAGATAAACATGTTGAATTTTGCCCCCAAGTAGCATAAAACAGGGCTCCAGAAATTTGGAAATTTAAATCGGTCCGGGAAAATGCCCCCCCCCGGCAAAAACGACCCCCCCCTCCGCCGACAAAACGAATACCCCCGCCTTTTTTCACCTTTCCCGTACGTAAAAGGGTTCATCATTCATTCAGTAGTTGTCTTCTTTTTCAAATATGATGATTATAATCTTCAACGTGTGGAAGATAGATGAAATCAACTGACAGATCCTACTTTCATTTTGTTTTTGAAAATTCGGCTGTGAATAAATTGCAATTCCGGCAAAGTACGGCAGTCCACGAAATTCCAATATATTGTAAAATTAGATAGACAAATAAATTACATTATTAAAATTTCCGGGTTTTACAGAATATATCCGTGATGTACACTCCCACCCCCCCGTTACCGCCGATTTAATTATAGTATTGAGATACTTTTTCATTTTCATAAGCTAGTTATCCAAAGTTCTGTTAATTGAACACAGTCATGTCGATTTTCTTTCAACACGAGCCTCTGTTGATGGAAAAACAGGGTCAGTCCATTCTACCCAATGGAATCGCAGAGTCGTGACGTACATCAAAAAGACCGACGAGACAAACTCGAGTGGGTCGCCCAGGTGTTGCACTATTTTCCTAGAGTAGAATTTGTGCACAAATCTCGGTCATTTATTTATTGTAGTTGATTTCCGATTTATTATTCGGACATTTTCCACCCCTGAAGTAAGATTTAATTTTATTGACGGAACTAGCGATATTATTAAGCTTTCGTTTTCGTTTATATTTGAATTATCTGTATTCTGCAGATTTCCAATTATTGTTTGAATTCTATCGGCTATGCTTCTCACCGTGTAGGAAAAACTATAAAACATATATTAACGGTGTGACTTTTTTTACAAATTCCAAACCCAGTTTCACACGTTTTCTGGTGATAAATTAAATTCATAAAAGCTTTGTGCTGAGCTATTCCGGATTATTTACGAACGGCAACTGAAGCCCTATCATGTCTCGATTTATATACGCATCCCATGTTATAGTAAAAGAAATTAGTTTCACGAGTAACGGCAATTTAATTCAACGCAGTATTAGATGTCCATTTTGATAAGACTTCAAACGTGTGTAAGTCAAACCGAATCTCTATTGCAATTGTTTACAAAACTCGATACCCGAAGTTCGGTCAAGCGTGAAACTGCAAATTAGGTCCACGTGCAGAAGGGCATTTGACTGGCCGGCAGGTAAACCAATTATCGATTTTTGGCACTTGTTTATCTCTTAATTTGCAGGTAACGTGTGAAACCCTTCGATTATTTTGGTTTCAAGTGAATTTGAGCGATGGTGGGCGAGTTTATCAATATTTCAACGTGAAATTTGATTAAAATTTCGGACCGATTTTGGTGTAATTTTTGGGATTTCAATCGGTCTGGCAATTCAAAATTCGGTCCAGACCGGCAATGTATCGGATTTCCGGAGCCCTTGCATAAAATATTAAGAAATAACATGTAGAATTTTTTCAATATACGTTAATTATTTCTCGAAATAAAAACACAATCCCACTATTTCTGGGACAACCCTCGTACATAAGACCTTGGTTCCTTTCAAAAATCAGCAAAATTAGGTTATCAGGTCCCTTGACTTTTATACCAAATCTTTACGCAATTCTCACTATATGTGTATATACCTGAGACCTCGGTTCCCTTTGAAAATAAGCATAATTGGGTTGTGGGCTGAAGAGTTAAGTGCCCTTACATTTCCAAAAAATGTTAATTTTGACCTTGTGAACATCATTGAGACTTCATTTTACCTCCATTCTTTATCAAAGTCTCACTATTTATTGTTATTTATAAGACCTTTGTCTTATCAGGTTGTTGCTTTAAGAGCTATGTGCCCTTGAATTTTCAAAAATGGCATTTTTGGCTTTGTAAACACCATAAAGCAAGTAGAGTGACTCAGGCCCTCTTGGGCCTCTTGTTTAAATATTTGATGGAAAATGCTCTATTTGGATTGTTTCTTTCAAAATTTGGTACGATCAGTCAAGGACCACTTGAAAAGGGGGCCTTTTGAAAATTTGATTTAAAAAAATCCTCGTAAACACAATAGAGTCAACAGTTTTCATCGGATTCTTTTTAAACATTCACAGAATGAGAATTACATTAAATGGATTGTTCCTTTGGGAAGTGGGTTTGATCCATCAAGTTTCTTGGGCAAAGGGGCCAAATGAAAATTTAATAAAAAAATCTTAGTTAACACATCATGGTCCTAGATTTCCCCTGATTGACTTCAAACTTTCACAGAACGATTGTACCATCATAAGGATTGTTCCTTTCAAATTGAGTCTGATCCATCGAGAAACATAGGAAAAGCTTGGACCTAAGAAAAATTCAATTAAAAAGATCTTAATGCTTTTAAGTCCACAGATTTCATGGGGTTGTCTTTATACTCAAACAGAATGTTAATGCTTTGTAAGTATAGTTCCCTTTGGAATTGGTTCAGATCCATCAAATAACATGGAAAAGGGGCTATATGAAAATTTGATTAAAAAATCCCTGTTAACACAATGAAGCCCACAGATTTTATCAGATTTTTTCTAAACTTGCACAGAATGATTGTAAGGTCATAACAATCATTCTTTTCATAACAGGGTTTGGACTGTGAAGAAACAGGGGAAAAGGAGCCTTATGAAAATTTCATTTATAAATCCTTGCTACCAAGTCCAGAGCTTTAATTGGATTTTCTTCAAACATTCACTGAATAATTGTACAATAATAATGATTATTGATGTTGACATTAGACCTGATCCATCAAGTATCACAGAAAAAGGAGCATTATGAAATTTAATTTTAAAATCCTTGTACCATAATGAAGTCAACAGTTTTCATCAGATTCTGTTTAAACTTTCATAGAATGATTGTTCCATCAGATACATCATTTTACCAAGTATTTTATTAATTTGACATGCTTGTATTTTTGCTTGGAATTGTTTAGGTATAACAAATACATTTATTTTCAGAAAAAGAAAAAAAGTATGCCCCTGAAATCATCAAATCTCCCTCAGAGGTTGTTACCAGGGAACACCAAAGAGCCCAATTCTTGATCAAGGTCATTGGACACCCCAGTCCCACAGGTATGAAAAAAGTTATCTTTAACCTCTTTAGTCTTATGATCTTTAGGCCTTTGGCTTGAATATGAAAATAAAAGCCAATGATAATGATTATCAATACTGTTAGCATACACAGAATGTTTGCAACAACTAAAACCACAAGTTCTGAGATTTTTCTACTGACATCTGATGCTATGTATAATTAATAACACATACAAGGAAGCCTTGACAAGAATATGGGCACTTTTTGCCAGCTGTTGTATGACCAGAGAGTTAAGAAAGTTGCATTTAAATCAAGCAGATAACAATATCTTTATTTTTGGACATGCCTTTACTAGACTAGGCTCTGGAGTGTCTTGGCCAAGGACAATCTCATGAAGCTAGGTGGCTCTGGTTGGGATCAAACCAATAACAATTAGTCTACATAGATCACAAGTCCACCACTCTAACCACTGAATCCTACAACACCTCGAGCAAACAACAAATTAAATCTAAAATATAAACCAACCAGGAAATTAATTTCTAGCTTTACTGTGCTTGTGGGATGGTGAGTTTTCCGTTCTCCATCCGTCTGTCTGACATTAACTTTTGCCTTTTAAACACCATAGAGCCTTTTTTACATCCACTCTTTACCAAACTCACACAATCTATTGATATCTATAAGACCTTGGTTCCTTTTTAAAATGGGTGAAATCGGGCGATTTGACTCCGAGTTACCTTGAATTTAAGAAGAAAATGCATTGTTTGCCTTGTGAACATCATAGAGCCTTCATGTTACATCCAATCTTTACCAAACTCAAACAGTTTATTGATTTCCAAAAGACCTTGGTTCCTTTCAAAAAAGGGTGAAATCAGGCAATTTGACTCAGAGTTACATTCCCTTGAATTTGAAAAAAATGGCATTTTTATACGTCCGTTTGAAAAATGGGACGTATTATGGTATGGCGATGTCAGTCAATACGTCTACAACAATCACTCAACAGGCATGTTTTGCATTGTTTGCGATGCTTTTGTTGACCTTGTGAACACCATAAGAGTCTTCATTTACAAAAATTGGCAAAACCGGGCCATTGAATAACCTGCCCTTGACTTTGAAAATAATGGCATTCTTGGCCTTGTTAATACCATAGAGCCTTCATTTTAGGTCCAATTATAACTATACCAACACAGTCAATTGATTTTCATAAAGTCCTTGGTTCCTTTTTGAATTGGACAAATTGAGCGATTGGACCGAAAGTTACCAACCCTTGAATTTGAAAAAATGGCATTTTTGGCCTTTTGAACTCCATAGAGCAATGAAACCGCTGTATTTAAATGCCAGTAGAGCGACTTGGGCCCTCATTTGCCTCTTGTTTACACTCATTGAAAACTGTTTTATATTGTCATAGTTACCTGGACAAAAGAAAATGTTGCCTTGACAGATGTTGACCTTTATCACTTGGAGAGCAATGAAAATACATACTGTTTGGAGGTCAAGGACACTACAATAGAAGATACTGGTGTCTACACATGTGTGGCTGAGAATGAGGTTGGCAAGGCAACCTGTGACATTCCTCTGGAGGTCATAGGTAAGTACAAAGCTTGTGGTGGATGTCTTAGGGCTTTGCAAGTTACCTAACAACCAAAAGCTTTTTGGTGCAGACATGTTACCCTGGAAATGGCTTCTACCTACATGTTCCTTTTTAGCTCTCCAGAGCACAACATGCTCAAGGTGAGCTTTTGCAATCAATGAATGTCTGTCATCCCTCATCAATCATCCGACATCGACAATTTTCTTGTTTACACTCTAGAGGCCACAAATATGGTCCAATCTTCATAAAACTTGGTCAGAATGTTTGTAGGGTCACAAGGGTGAACCCTATTGAAAATGGGAAGGATCCATGTGATATCACAGTAAAAGGTGCCTTAATGATAGTTTCTAGCTCTACTGGCCAAAGGCCACTAGAGCTATTGTGATGGCTTTTGCCTGTCCAGCGTCCATCCGTCCGGCGTCCGTCCATTAAACTTTTTGTTGTTAACACTCTAGAGTCCACAGTTTTCTTCATATTCTCTTAAAACTTTCACAGAATTATTGTACTATCATAAGGATTGTTCTTTTCATAATTGGGTATGATCCTTCAAGAAACACAGGAAAAGGGGATTTTGGAAAATTTGATAAAAAATCCTCGTTAATAATCTAGAGGCAACAGTTTTCATCGGATTCTCTTCAAACTTTCACAGAATGATTGCACCATCACAAGGATTATTCCTTTAAAATTTGGTATGATCAGTCAAGAAACATTGGAAAAGAGGCCTAATTAAAATTTAATTAAAAATCCTTGTTAACACTCTTAAGTCTACAGTTTTCATCGGATTCTCTTCAAACTTTCACAGAATAATTGTACCATCATAAGGATTGTTTCTTTCAAAATTTGGTACGATCAGTCAAGGACCACTTGAAAAGGGGGCCTTTTGAAAATTTGATTTAAAAAAATCCTCGTAAACACAATAGAGTCAACAGTTTTCATCGGATTCTTTTTAAACATTCACAGAATGAGAATTACATTAAATGGATTGTTCCTTTGGGAAGTGGGTTTGATCCATCAAGTTTCTTGGGCAAAGGGGCCCAATGAAAATTTAATAAAAAAAATCTTACTTAACACATCATGGCCCTAGATTTCACCTGATTGACTTCAAACTTTCACAGAACGATTGTACCATCATAAGGAATGTTCCTTTCAAATTGAGTCTGATCCATCGAGAAACATAGGAAAAGCTTGGACCTAAGAAAAATTCAATTAAAAAGATCTTAATGCTTTTAAGTCCACAGATTTCATGGGGTTGTCTTTATACGCAAACAGAATGTTAATGCTTTGTAAGTATAGTTCCCTTTGGAATTGGTTCAGATCCATCAAATAACATGGAAAAAGGGGCTATATGAAAATTTGATTAAAAAATCCCTGTTAACACAATGAAGCCCACAGATTTTATCAGATTTTTTCTAAACTTGCACAGAATGATTGTAAGGTCATAACAATCATTCTTTTCATAACAGGGTTTGGACTGTGAAGAAACAGGGGAAAAGGAGCCTTATGAAAATTTCATTTATAAATCCTTGCTACCAAGTCCAGAGCTTTAATTGGATTTCCTTCAAACATTCACTGAATAATTGTACAATAATAATGATTATTGATGTTGACATTAGACCTGATCCATCAAGTATCACAGAAAAAGGAGCATTATGAAATTTAATTTTAAAATCCTTGTACCACAATAAAGTCAACAGTTTTCATCAGATTCTGTTTAAACTTTCATAGAATGATTGTTCCATCAGATACATCATTTTACCAAGTATTTTATTAATTTGACATGCTTGTATTTTTGCTTGGAATTGTTTAGGTATAACAAATACATTTATTTTCAGAAAAAGAAAAAAAGTATGCCCCTGAAATCATCAAATCTCCCTCAGAGGTTGTTACCAGGGAACACCAAAGAGCCCAATTCTTGATCAAGGTCATTGGACACCCCAGTCCCACAGGTATGAAAAAAGTTATCTTTAACCTCTTTAGGCCATGATCTTTAGGCCTTTGGCTTGAATATGAAAATAAAAGCCAATGATAATGATTATCAATACTGTTAGCATACACAGAATGTTTGCAACAACTAAAACCACAAGTTCTGAGATTTTTCTACTGACATCTGATGCTATGTATAATTAATAACACATACAAGGAAGCCTTGACAAGAATATGGGCACTTTTTGCCAGCTGTTGTATGACCAGAGAGTGAAGAAAGTTGCATTTAAATCAAGCAGATAACAATATCTTTATTTTTGGACATGCCTTTACTAGACTAGGCTCTGGAGTGTCTTGGCCAAGGACAATCTCATGAAGCTAGGTGGCTCTGGTTGGGATCAAACCAATAACAATTAGTCTACATAGATCACAAGTCCACCACTCTAGCCACTGAATCCTACAACACCTCGAGCAAACAACAGATTAAATCTAAAATATAAACCAACCAGGAAATTAATTTCTAGCTTTACTGTGCTTGTGGGATGGTGAGTTTTCCGTTCTCCATCCGTCTGTCTGACATTAACTTTTGCCTTTTAAACACCATAGAGCCTTTTTTACATCCACTCTTTACCAAACTCACACAATCTATTGATATCTATAAGACCTTGGTTCCTTTTTAAAATGGGTGAAATCGGGCGATTCGACTCCGAGTTACCTTGAATTTAAGAAGAAAATGCATTGTTTGCCTTGTGAACATCATAGAGCCTTCATGTTACATCCAATCTTTACCAAACTCAAACAGTTTATTGATTTCCAAAAGACCTTGGTTCCTTTCAAAAAAGGGTGAAATCAGGCAATTTGACTCAGAGTTACATTCCCTTGAATTTGAAAAAAATGGCATTTTTATACGTCCGTTTGAAAAATGGGACGTATTATGGTATGGCGATGTCAGTCATTACGTCTACAACAATCACTCAACAGGCATGTTTTGCATTGTTTGCGATGCTTTTGTTGACCTTGTGAACACCATAAGAGTCTTCATTTACAAAAATTGGCAAAACCGGGCCATTGAATAACCTGCCCTTGACTTTGAAAATAATGGCATTCTTGGCCTTGTTAATACCATAGAGCCTTCATTTTAGGTCCAATTATAACTATACCAACACAGTCAATTGATTTTCATAAAGTCCTTGGTTCCTTTTTGAATTGGACAAATTGAGCGATTGGACCGAAAGTTACCAACCCTTGAATTTGAAAAAATGGCATTTTTGGCCTTTTGAACTCCATAGAGCAATGAAACCGCTGTATTTAAATGCCAGTAGAGCGACTTGGGCCCTCATTTGCCTCTTGTTTACACTCATTGAAAACTGTTTTATATTGTCATAGTTACCTGGACAAAAGAAAATGTTGCCTTGACAGATGTTGACCTTTATCACTTGGAGAGCAATGAAAATACATACTGTTTGGAGGTCAAGGACACTACAATAGAAGATACTGGTGTCTACACATGTGTGGCTGAGAATGAGGTTGGCAAGGCAACCTGTGACATTCCTCTGGAGGTCATAGGTAAGTACAAAGCTTGTGGTGGATGTCTTAGGGCTTTGCAAGTTACCTAACAACCAAGAGCTTTTTGGTGCAGACATGTTACCCTGGAAATGGCTTCTACCTACATGTTCCTTTTTAGCTCTCCAGAGCACAACATGCTCAAGGTGAGCTTTTGCAATCAATGAATGTCTGTCATCCCTCATCAATCATCCGACATCGACAATTTTCTTGTTTACACTCTAGAGGCCACAAATATGGTCCAATCTTCATAAAACTTGGTCAGAATGTTTGTAGGGTCACAAGGGTGAACCCTATTGAAAATGGGAAGGATCCATGTGATATCACAGTAAAAGGTGCCTTAATGATAGTTTCTAGCTCTACTGGCCAAAGGCCACTAGAGCTATTGTGATGGCTTTTGCACGTCCGACGTCCGTCCGGCGTCCGTCCATTAAACTTTTTGTTGTTAACACTCTAGAGTCCACAGTTTTCTTCATATTCTCTTAAAACTTTCACAGAATTATTGTACTATCATAAGGATTGTTCTTTTCATAATTGGGTATGATCCTTCAAGAAACACAAGAAAAGGGGATTTTGGAAATTTTGATGAAAAATTCTCGTTAATAATCTAGAGGCAACAGTTTTCATCAGATTCTCTTCAAACTTTCACAGAATGATTGCACCATCACAAGGATTATTCCTTTAAAATTTGGTAAGATCAGTCAAGAAACATTGGAAAAGAGGCCTAATTAAAATTTAATTAAAAATCCTTGTTAACACTCTTAAGTCTACAGTTTTCATCGGATTCTCTTCAAACTTTCACAGAATAATTGTACCATCATAAGGATTGTTTCTTTCAAAATTTGGTACGATCAGTCAAGGACCACTTGAAAAGGGGGCCTTTTGAAAATTTGATTTAAAAAAATCCTCGTAAACACTATAGAGTCAACAGTTTTCATCGGATTCTTTTTAAACATTCACAGAATGAGAATTACATTAAATGGATTGTTCCTTTGGGAAGTGGGTTTGATCCATCAAGTTTCTTGGGCAAAGGGGCCCAATGAAAATTTAATAAAAAAATCTTACTTAACACATCATGGCCCTAGATTTCACCTGATTGACTTCAAACTTTCACAGAACGATTGTACCATCATAAGGATTGTTCCTTTCAAATTGAGTCTGATCTATCGAGAAACATAGGAAAAGCTTGGACCTAAGAAAAATCAATTAAAAAGATCTTAATGCTTTTAAGTCCACAGATTTCATGGGGTTGTCTTTATACGCAAACAGAATGTTAATGCTTTGTAAGTATAGTTCCCTTTGGAATTGGTTCAGATCCATCAAATAACATGGAAAAAGGGGCTATATGAAAATTTGATTAAAAAATCCCTGTTAACACAATGAAGCCCACAGATTTTATCAGATTTTTTCTAAACTTGCACAGAATGATTGTAAGGTCATAACAATCATTCTTTTCATAACAGGGTTTGGACTGTGAAGAAACAGGGGAAAAGGAGCCTTATGAAAATTTCATTTATAAATCCTTGCTACCAAGTCCAGAGCTTTAATTGGATTTCCTTCAAACATTCACTGAATAATTGTACAATAATAATGATTATTGATGTTGACATTAGACCTGATCCATCAAGTATCACAGAAAAAGGAGCATTATGAAATTTAATTTTAAAATCCTTGTACCACAATAAAGTCAACAGTTTTCATCAGATTCTGTTTAAACTTTCATAGAACGATTGTTCCATCATGAGGATTCTTTCTTTTCAAATTAGGCCTGATCTGTCTAGTATCATGGGAAAAGGGGCCCTTTGAGAATTTTATCTATAATCCTTGTAACCAAGTCCAGAGCTTTCACTTGATTTTCTTCAAACTTTCACAGAATCATTGTGCAATAATTACAATTGTTGATGCTGTCATGAGACCTGATCCTTCAAGTATCACAGGAAAAGGAGCCTTATGAAAATTTCATTTTAAAATCTTTACACCAAAATAAAGTCCGCAGTTTTCAATGTATTCTGTTCAAACTTTAATAGAATATTTGTACTATCATTAGGATTGTTTCTTTCCAAATTGGGCCTGATCTGTCTAGTATCGTAGGAAAAGGAGCTGTATGAAAAATTATTACCAAATCTTCATTAACACAAGAATGTCCCCAGACTGTATCAGAATCTCTTCAAACTTTAATAGAATGATTGTACCATCATTTTGATTGTTCCTTTGTAAATTGGGTCTGATTTGTTAAGTGACCCAAGAAAAGGGGCCTTATTGAAATTTTATTACAAAAACATCATTATCACAATAAAGTCCTCAGTCTTTATCATTTTCTTCAAACTATCTATCATCAGGATTGTTCCTTTGTACATCGGGTCTTATTTGTTAACTTTCACAAGAAAAGGGGCCTTATGAAAATTTTATTACAAAAAATTCTTGACACAATTCAGTCCACTGTTTTCATTGATTCTCTTAAACTTTTGTAGAGTGATTGTACCTTCATTTTGTTCCTTTTGAAATTTGGTTTGTTCTGTAAAGTATCATGGGAAAAGGGGCCCTATGAAGATTTCACTATAAACTCATTAACACAATAAATTCCACAGATTACACAAATTGATTGTACCATCATTACAATTGTTGATTTTGACAGTGGATCTGATTGTGGCAAGTGTCACATAAAAAGGGGCCTTATGAAAAACTTTCTTAAATATTCTAGTTAACACAATGATGTCCCTTGATTTTACCGGATTCATTTCAAAATTTCACAGAATGATTGTACAATCACTTATATGGTTCTTTTCAGAACTGGGTACAATCAATCAAGTATCATCTAAAAAGGGGCCTTATGAATTTTTTTTTAAATATTCTAGTAAACATAATGAAGTCTCCATAATTCATCAGATTCACTTTTAGCTTTCACAGAATGATAAAACTAACAGTAAAATATCACAGGAAAAGGGGCTTTGAGAACTTGATTTTAATATCTTTGTTAACACAATAAAGTCAACACTTTTATTGGATTCTCTTCAAAGATGCATGGAATAATTGTGGCATTCAAAACACAGGAAAAGGGGCCTTACAGATGATCATTCAAAATATTCTTGTGTATGTGATGAAGATCACAATCATTATCAAATTGTCTTTTAAATTTCACAGGACAATTGTAGGCTTGTAAGGAAAGTTCCTTTTTGAATGAAATTGATCCATCAGAAAACTCAGAAAAAGGGGCCTTATGGATTTTCATTCAAAACAATCCTGTTTATGTGATAAAGTCCACAATTAATGTCAGATTCTGATGAAAATTTCACAGGATGATTGTAGGGTCGTAAGGTATCTTCCTTTTGGAAATGGAGTGGATCCGTCATAAAACGCGGGATAAGGGTCCTTGAGGATTGTTGCTCAAAATAATTAAGGGGATAAAGTCCTGTTTTTTTGCTTTATGCATTCTTCTTTGAGTAATAAACTTCCTTAAATATCAGATTTCTTTAACAGAAGACTTGGTAGTAGGGCGTCTCAGGCCCTCATGGGCCTCTTGTCTTGTTTACACTCTAGAGGCCACAAATATTGCCATTTTTTCATGAACCTTGGTCAGAAAGTTTGTCAGGTCACAAGGATGAACTCTATCGAAAATAGGATGGATCAGTTTGATATCACGGTAAAAAGGGCCTTAATGACAATTTTCTTGTTTACACTCTAGAGGCCCAAATATGGCCCAATCTTCATGAAACTTGGTCAGAATATTTGTCAGGTCACAAGGATTAATCCTATTGAATTCGGGAAGGATCCATGCAATATAATGGGAAAAGGGACCTTAATGACAATTTTCTTGTTTACACTCTAGAGGCCACAAATATGGCCCAATCTTCATGAAACTTGGTTAGAATGTTTGTCAGGTCACAAGGATGAACCCTCTTTAAACTGGGGAGGATCTATGTCGTATCACAGGAAAAGGGGCCTTAATGACATTTTTCATGTTAAACTCTAGAGGCCACGAATTTGGCCCAATCTTCATGAAATTTGGTCTGAGTTTCTTGTCAGGTCACAAGGATGAACCCTATTTAAATTGGGAAGGATCCATCTTATATCATTGGAAAAGGGGCCTTAATGACAGTTTTCTTGTTTACCCTCTAGAGGCCACAAATATGGCCCAATCTTCATGAAACTTGGTCAGAATGTTTGTCTGGTCACAAGGATGAGCCTTTTTGAATTTGGTAAGGATCCATGCAATATCATAGGATCCATGCAATATCACAGGAAAAGGGCCTCTTGTTTATACTCTCTGAGCCCCAATTTTGGTTCAGTCTTTACAAAACTTGATCAGCATGTCTGTTTAGTCACAATGGTGAATGCTTTTTAATTGTATTATTTCATTAGAAACCAAGGTAAAGGGGTCTTAATGACATCTTTTTATTTCTGCTCAAGGGGCCACAATTTTGTTTGTATGTTTGTCTGTTCAAAAGGATGCACCCTTTATGAAACTTGTTTAGAAAAGGCTAAAATAATTATTCTTGTATTCTACGTCAGGCATCGATGACTGTTGGGATGGAGAAGTGGGTCCTGATGACATGGTGCTGAGTGTTGTGAATATTGATGAAGTTGTGTCAGATTCGGAATGTTCTGATGTAGTCCCAGAGCAGGTATTCTATTTCATAATTATCTCAACATGACAATCTAAGCCTGTCTCTTAAGACAAAAAAATGGCTTGGTATTATGGTCTCATAAGTCTGCAGTGGCATTTGCGCATATAAATTTGACAATAATTTTGCTGTTTGTTTAAAAGGCCATGCATGATAATGCGACCTGGTCACAAGGATGAGCCTTTTTGAATTTGGTAAGGATTCATAAGTCTCATAAGTCTGCAGTGGCATTTGCACATATAAATTTGACAATAATTTTGCTGGTTGTTAAAAAGGCCATGCATGATAATGCGGTTACCTTATAGTAATCATTTGTTCTGCCTGTCTGATGCAATAACTCAAACAGGTTTTGACCGAATGTTTCAATATTGCACCGAAATTTACCTTTCATAGTAACCAAAACACATAAAACTTTTGGGCCAGGTACATTTAAGGTCAAGGACACAAAATTCAAATTGGCCTCTGCCTTGCAAAAGTGTAGACATGTGAAATGAAGTAACCAAGACATGTGTACTTTTTGGGTCTGGAACCTTTAAGGCCAAGGTCATAAAGTTCAAAATGGCTGAAAAAATGTCCGCCACCTTGCAGAAGTTTGTGGAGCAAACTTCTTTCAAAGTTTTTGAGGATTCTGTTTTAGTAAGTCAAAGTTTCTGTAAGGAAACATTGTTATTGTTGAATTGACAAGTGCTATAACAATAATATTTGACACATTTTCGGGCTTATGGTCCTACATTTTTATACGCCCGAAGGGTCGTATTATGTTATGGGCCCGGTCGTCCGTCCGTATGTCTGTCCATCAGTCTGTTAGCAATTTTTGTGGCGCAAATCCTCCTAAACTATCAATGGGAATGAGCTGAAACTTGGCACAATTACTCCCCATGATGTCTAGTTGTGCATAAGACCTTTGCAATTCAAATTGCTCCAGTCATTCTTGAGTTATCTTGAATTATCTGCCCTTGAATTGAACAAAAATCACTTTTTATTGTGTTAAACATCTCCTTCTAAACTATCAATGGGAATGAGCTGAAACTTGGCACAATTACTTCCTATCATGTCTAGTTGTGTATAAGACCTTTGAAATTCAAATTGCTCTAGTGATTTTTATACGCCCATCGAAGATGGGACGTATTATGGGATCACCCGTGGCGTCCGGGTGTCGGGGCAGTGTCCACTTCTTTGTCCAGAGCATAACTCTGTCACCGTAAGTCCGATTGACTTTAAACTTGGCAGATGTATTCTTTTCATCAATACGGAGTGCAGTGCTCAATAACCATAACTCTACCTGGCCTATTTTTTGAGTAATTGCCCTTTGTTGTTTTTCATACTTGAATCTTGTCCGGAGTATATCTCTTAAAGTATTATAGCTAGGATCATGAAACTTCATGGGTGTATAGATCTCACAAAGGGGGAGTGCAGTGCACAAGAACAATAACTCTACCTGGCCTATTTTTTGAGTGATTGCCCTTTGTTGTTTTTCATACTTGAATCTTGTCTTGAGTATATCTCTAAAAGTAAAATAGCTAGAATCATGAAATTTCATGGATGGATAGAGCTCACCAAGTGGGAATGCAGTGTACAAGAACCATAACTCTACCTAGCCTATTTTTTTTAGTTATTGCCCTTTGTTGTTTTCATACTTGAATCTTGTCAGGAGTATATCTCTAAAAGTATTATAGCCAGGATCATGAAACTTCATGGGTGTATAAATCTCACCAAGGGGGAGTGCAGTGCACAAGAACCATAACTCTACCTAGCCTATTTTTTGAGTTATTGCCCTTTGTTGTTTTTCATACTTGAATCTTGTCTGGAGTATATCTCTAAAAGCATAATATCTAGAATCATGAAATTACATGGATGGATAGAGCTCACCAAGTGGGAGTGCAGTGTACAAGAACCATAACTCTACCTAGCCTATTTTTTGAGTTATTGCCCTTTGTTGTTTTTCATACTTGAATCTTGTCTGGAGTATATCTCTAAAAGCATAATAGCTAGAATCATGAAATTTCATGGATGGATAGAGCTTACCAAGTGGGAGTGCAGTGTACAAGAACCATAACTCTACCTAGCCTATTTTTTGAGTTATTGCCCTTTGTTGTTTTTCATACTTGAATCTTGTCTGGATTATATCTCTAAAAGTATTATATTTAGGATCATGAAACTTCATGGGTGTATAGATCTCACTAAGGGGGAGTGTAGTGCACAAGAACCATAACTCTACCTAGCCTATTTTTTGAGTTATTGCCCTTTGTTGTTTTTCATACTTTGTTTGACAAAAAATATTCATTCGAAATAACCTCAGTTCTATTCAAACCCCCAGTTAATATTTAGCAGTGTGATGGGCGTATCTTGTGACAATTTGGCACCTTGTTGAGTTATCTTGAATTATCTGCCCTTAAATTGACTGAAAATCACTGTTTATTGTGTCCAACTCCATCTAAACTATCAATTGGAATGAGCTAAAACTTGGCACAATTACTCCATATGATGTCTAGGTTTGCATTAGACTTTTGAAATTCAAATCGCTCCAGTCCATCTTGAGTTATCTTGAATAATCTGCCCTTGAATTGAACATAAAAAACCTTTATTTCTTGTGAGCTTTATTTCTCCTACATTTTGAATGGGAATGAACTGAAACTTGCAACAATGACTCTGTATGATTTCTAGTTGTGCTTAGGACTAAAATTTATTTGATATGTCAAGTTGTTACTGAATTAGTTGCCCTTTACTTAACAATATAGCTTAAAATTACAGGGTTTTTTTTGTGTGTGTGTGTTCACAACTTCTAAAAAATCTATTAGATTGAACTGAATCTTGTCATAATTTATCTCTGATATTTAGTTGAGCATAAGACTTACTTCAGAAAATCAAAAAGCTTTGGTCTTTCTTGAATTATCTGCCCTGGAATTGATTGAATTCAAATGTCAAGGTCATTTTGAGCTCTGAAAAACCTAAACTGAACCATTGTTATTTATTTGTCAAGATCAGTTTTTCAAGGTCATATTTTTATTGCTTGTTGTGATTACTTTCTGTTGAAACTTGTTTCAAGGTCATTTTTTTATGTCAATTGTATTCAAATTATAAAATTTAACTAGTGTACATAATGTTGGATGATAAGTTATTATGAAGCTGTCTTGTTTCTCAAGTTTAAACAGTATCATTCAGGTGATAAGATCTTTTTTTTCACAAAAATCATTAGCTATCATTCAAGTTCAGGTTACTGAAAACCCAAGGTTACTGACCAGCCCCTTCGGGTGTATATGTGCTGTTCTGTGAAGCTCTTGTTTAATGTGTTGTATGAGAGTTATGTTGTCAGAAACACTTTTGTTTTGTCAGATTTTTAATAAAGGGTCATCATAACTGTGTCTATTTTTCAAAGGGCCCAATATGGATACCAGATGTTGATACATGTATGAAGCCTGATTCCACTACAGAGAATTACAGTACAGGCCAATCAAAGGATGTTAAACTTCAAGGCAAGAACAAATGTATAATTAAAGAAAAAAACAAAAAAAACCCCAAAGAATAATTTGTTATTGAACTACCAGTTAAAAGTTTAGGCTTTTCTTTTAAAGAATTACAATGTATTTGTATAAGTCCTGTACCAGTGTTTCACCAGAGGGCACTATAGGTTTGCCCTCTTTGTCCATCAGTCAGTTATTCTGTCAGAAAAAAATATTGATCCTGCTATACTTAAAACTATTTAGCTAGTCATGAATCTGGTCTGCTATTAAATCAACATGGAGACATAATGCACATCTTTTTATGCCCTGCATCGATTGGGGGCATATTGTTTTACTGGTGTCTGTCTGTCTGCTAAACCAGCCAACTAAACATTTTTCTATAACTATTACTATGCTAATATTTGGTGTGCCGCTAGGTCTCAACAAGGTGCATTTTTGTTTTGTTTTTGTATGAATGGGGTTTTACGCCGCTTTCAACACTCTTTCAGTTATATCGCAGCGGCTGGAGTACCTAACAATGGATTCCTAGTATTTCTCACACCAGAACAGCCATCACATTCTTTCCTAGCCTCCTGCTGCTATCTCGCATAATCTATGATTATCGACCCATTAGTGAGAGACAAATAGTCGGAAAGGATGAGTGCTGCTGTCGGGGATCAAACCCGGGACCTCTAGATTGACAGTCCAACGCTCTACCAACTGCCCTATGACTGTGGCTTCACTCAACAAGGTGCAACTGGGAAAGTTCATTTCATTAAGGTCAAGGTAAAAATTTAACCCTCAACCCTAAAACTTAACTCAAAAACTTAACCTGCCAAGTTAACCTGCCAACTAAACATTTTTCTATAACTGCAACCCTATGGAATTACAATGCCATTATTCGGTATGCAGCTAGGTCTTAACAAGGCGCAACTTGGGAAGTTCATTTTATCAAAGTCAAGGTCAAAATTTTAACCCTCAAACCTAAAACTTACCTCAGAACTTCACCTGCCAACTAAACATTTTCCTGTAACTTCAACCTTATTTAAGTTACGGTGCTTATATTTTGTATGCAGCTAGATCTTATCTATGTTCAACTGGGGAAGTTCATTTCATCAAGATCAAGGTCAAAATTTAACCCTTTACCCTTAAACTTAATCTGACAACTTAACCTGCAAACTAAACATTTTCCTATAACTTCAAGCCTATTTAAGTTACAATGCTGATATTTGGAATGCAGCTAGGCCCCAACAAGGTGCAGCTTGGGAAGTTCATTTCATCAAGGTCAAGGTCAAAATTTTAACCCTTAACCCTAAAAGTTAACCTGCCAACATAAGCTGCGAACTAAACATTTTACTTTAACCTCAACCCTATTTGAGTTACAATGCTAATATTTGGTTTGCAGCTAGGTCTCAACAAGGTCAAACTGGTGAAGTTTGTTTCATCAAGGTCTAGGTCAAAATTTTGACCCTTAGTCCTAAAACTTAACTCAAAAACTTAACCTGCCAACTAATTGCATGAAGGTTCCTCTTAGCAAAACACACCATTCAATGTCTAGGTCACAGTCATCTGTTCAAGTTTAATTATCAAGGTCAATTTCTTCTAAAAATTGCTGTTCCAGAGGCATTAGTGTTTTACTAACACATCTTGTTGTTATTTTTTATGTCCCCGCATCCCCAGATCAGGGGCATTTTTTTTTACCAGTGTCCGTCTGACTGTCTGTCCATCCGCCTGTCTGTCTGTCTGCAAAAGTTAACCTGCAAATTTTCGTATAACTACAACCCTGATTAAGTTACGATGCCAACTAAACATTTTCCTATAACTTCATTCCTAATCATGTTACAATGCTAATATTTGATATGTAGATATATTAAGGTCAAGGTCACAATTTTAACCCTTTCCCTAAAATGTTACTCAAAAACTTAACCTGCCAACTAAACATTTTCCTATAACTTCATCCCTTATTAAGTTACAATGCTAATATTTGGTATGTAGACAGGTCTCCACAAGGTGCAACTGGGGAAGGTCATTTCATCATGGTCAAAATTTTAACCCTTTTCCCTAAAATGTTACTCAAAAACATAACCTGCCAACTAAACATTTTCCTATAACTTCATCCCTAATTAAGTTACAATGCTAATATTTGGTATGTAGATAGGTTTCAACAAGGCGCAACTGGGGAAGGTCATTTCATCAAGGTCAAAATTTTAACCCATTTCCCTTAAAAAAAAACAAAAAAAAAACCACAATAAAAATCACCCTTTTCTAAAGAATTCCTGTTTTGGGGGCTTGGTGTTTCACAAACACATCTTGTTTTTGTCAAAAATTGTTGCTATTGCTGTTTCTAAAATGTTGGTGGCTATGGTAACCATATTGATAAACTTTTTCATAACTTTGATGTCAAATGGTAGTTTATGGTGTATGGCTCGTTGCAAAAGGAATGTATGCACATGATAAGATTTTATTGCTATCTAAATTATTGATTAATTATCTATCCAAGGCAACAACAAAAAATGAATAACAGGGTGATCCACCAATAGGGAAATTAAATTGCACAGCAAATTCTCAAAGGCTTGTGAACCCTTAAAAAATCAGGCCATGCTTATTTGTAAAGTTGTGTGTATCTTACATAATTTTAAAATTCAGTTGTTGCACCTTGTAAGCTCATGAGCAGAAGCCAGGATCTAGTTAATTTAACAGCTATTTTTATGTAACAGAGATCTATGTTAACCCATTCCCACTCAATCCCTCCTTTTTACGCCCCTCAACAAAAAAGCTTTGGAAAACATTGTGGAAAATGAAGAAATTGCTTGGATCAAGCAATTTCTTCATTATCCACAATGTTTTCTATCCACAAAGACGAAAAAATTAAAAATTCCATCAACTTGAAATTGTCATCTGTAGCTCCTTTCAATTTGGACCAGTCTAAAATTGTACTGTGTTGGAATGGGTTAAATAGTTTTGTAACCTGCAGGGTTGCGGTGGTAGTCGGCACACATGTGAATTTTTTTTTTCTAATTTCAGAAATTGTTATACAGTCTGTTGAGTCATCTAACAAACGGAACTATGGGAAAATGCACTGCTGCTTCTTTTGCAAAAAAAATGTCATCAAAATGGCAAGGCATTTAGAGAAAAGTCACAAAAATGTTCCAGAAATTGCCCGCCTTCCTCCTGCATCAAGTAATCCTGAGAATTCTTCAAAAAGAATGCAAGTATTTTCTAAATATAGAAACCTTGGTGACTTTAATCACAATGTAGAGGTATTGAAAGAAAAAAAGGGGGTATTCTTTGTTGGAAGAAGGCCAGCGATAGTGAATGATGCTGTAACACATACTGCTAGGGATTATCTTCCATGCCAGTTCTGTTTGACATTTTATGTTAAGACTGAACTGTGGAGACATGTTAACACTTGTCCATTCAAAGAAAACAATATAAGTATTCACAGTGACGCAAAAGACGCTGCCGAAGATTGCATCAGATCTGCTCAATATACCCTCCAGGGAGCTCTCGGGAGTCAAGACACCTCTGAGAATAGGGCCTACATAGAAAATGTGGTAAATCGCTTTCATGTCGATGATGTTAGTTGTGCCATAAAAAGTGACAAACTGTTAATGCTCTTCGGTAAAGTGCAACTCAGAAAACTTGGAATACAAAAAGCAAGTCAGGTCCGAGAAAAATTGAGAATATTAGGGAGACTCAAATTGGAACTGAGATCTGTAACAGGCTTGGTGTCAGCAGATATTGATGACTTTATCACACCAAAGGAGTTTGATAACTGCCTAATGGCTATTGGACATTTGTGTCAGGAATCTTCTGAAGGCTCATTAACTCAATCAAAAACATTCGAAAAGCCTTCATTAGCTCTGAAAGCTGGCCAGCTTTTAAAGAAGATTGCAGTTGTGAAAAGAGGCCAGGCCATCAGAAACCAAGCGATGACAGTCAAGGATGATACAGACCACTTTCTCAACCTCTACAATGAGGAATTCACAGAAACTGTTTCATCTCTTGCCCACCACAGCCTGTCAGAGAGAAAATACAACAAAAAGGTTCTTCTGCCATTAACAGAAGATCTTGTAAAATATGTGGTAAGCATTCTGCATATTCTCAAAGGGTTTTCATCTGAACGGTCCAGTTTATGTTTTCAAAAAACAAGTACTTCATAATATACCATTTTAAGCTCGACTTTTAGAAGAAAAAGTTGAGCTATTATCATAACTTGATTGTATGCGTCTGTTTTAATTAGAGTTTTTTTAATTAGAGTTTTCGTGCGAGTCATTTTCTCAGATGCTATGAAAGTTAGCCACTTTGAAGCTCAACATAGGTATTCATTATCACAAGGGGACTCCATACCAACAAGGATGGTAATCATGTAATCCGTATTTTGTTGAGTTATCTGCCCTTGTTTGTACTAAGTACATTGAAAAGAGACAAATTTTGCACAGTAATCGAATTTTTATATAGCATCAAAGTTTTTCAGTTGAAACTTAATACACTTGTACAACATGATTATTTGCTTCTATTGACAAGAGTAGATAAGTGTAACAGTCTGTATTTGCAGAGTTATATGCCTGCTTGAACTTTGTACATGGAAAAAGTGACCTTTTTTGCACTGTAGTGCAAGCTTTTGAGATACTATCAAAGCCTTTCAGATAAAACTCATTGCACTTGTACATTGTGATCTCATTTGCTTCTATTGAAAAGAGGAGATAACTCTTTCAAACTTGAGTTATGTGCCCTTGTTTGGACTTGGAATAAGAAAAGAGTGACCAATTTAGCACTGTTTTGGGAGTCTCTTAATACTATAAAAGCCTATTAAATGAAACTCTTTACACATGTACAATGCAATTGTCTATTTCTATTGACAAGAGGAGACAACTATTTAACCTGTATTTGTGCAGTTATATTCCCCTGTTTTGGCTTTGTACATGAAAAAATGACTGGTTTTTTACTGTAATGGAAATTTCTTCAACACTTTGAAAGATTTTCTCTTCAATCTCTTTACATGTGTACAATGTGATCACCTGCTTCAATTGACAAGAGCAAACAAGTCTTTCAATCTGTATTTGCTTTCAAAGTTTTCCACTTGACTTAGTATACATAAAAGTCTAGTTATGTTGTCCGCGTACAACTTTTGTTAGCTTTTGTCTTGTTAACACCACTGAGCCTTCATTTTACATCCAATCTTTACCAAAACCACACAGTTTATTGATATCCATGAGAACTTGGTCCTTTGAAAATGGGTGAAATTGGGCAATAAGACTTAGAATTATCTGCCCTTGAATGTGAAAAAAAAGAATTTTGATCACTGTGTCTTTATTGGCGTCTTAGATGTGCAAAAACTTTGATCTTGAACATAATTTGCCTTTTATCACTTGATTGCTGTTAAACTTTTAGCAGAATGTTATTGCCAATGACAGGAGCTTACAAATGGTTCATACTTCTTTGAAATTGAACGTGATCTTCAAACTGCCCATTTTATATTATAGAACTACTTGGAGACTACCATGGTCGAGCAGACAAGGTTAATACAAGAATGCCCTTGCCCAAAGCACTGGAATGCTTTGGCGGAAGTCACAGTAGCTCGAGTTATTCTTTTCAACAAGCGGAGAGCCAGTGAGGGCTCAAAGATGCTTATGTCACAATTCCTTTGTCGACCTGCATGGGGTAGAGAGAACCAAGAACTTGTATCTACTCTACAACCAATTGAGAGGCAGTTAATGAAGACGTAAGTTTTGTCAACAGAAAGAGTTGACCCAGAAGCTTGTTTAATGACTTAGTTATAAAAAAAAACAAGATGTGTTTGTGGAACAGCATGCCCCTGAAACAGGAATTCTTTATAAACGGGTGATTTTTATAGGGTTTTTTTTCTTGTTTTTAGGGAAAAGGGTTAAATTTTGACCTTGATGAAATGACCTTCCCCAGTTGTGCCTGGTTGAAACCTATCTACATACCAAATATTAGCTTTTTAACTTAATTAGGGATGAAGTTATAGGAAAATGTTTAGTTGGCAGGTTAAGTTTTTGAGTAACTTTTAAGGGAAAAGGGTTAAATTTTGACCTTGACCTTGATGAAATGACCTTCCCCAGTTGCGCCTTGTTGAGACCTATCTACATACCAAATATTAGCATTGTAACTTAATTAGGGATGAAGTTAATGAAAATGTTTTGTTGGCAGGTTAAGTTTTTGAGAAACGTTTTAGGGAAAAGGGTAAAATTCTTGACCTTGACCTTGAGGAAATGACCTTCCCCAGTTGCGCCTTGTAAAGACCTATCTACATACCAAATATTATCATTGTAACTTAATCAGGGTTGAAGTTATAGGAAAATGTTTAGTTGGCAGGTCAAGTTTTTTGAGTGATGTTTTAGGGAAAAGGGTTAAAATTTTGACCTTGACCTCGATGAAATGACCTTCCTCAGTTGCGCCTTTTAAGGACCTATCTACATACCAAATATTAGCATTGTAACTTAATTAGGGATGAAGTTATAGGAAAATTGGCAGGTTAAGTTTTGCAGACAGACAGACAGATGGACAGACAGACAGACACCGGTAAAACAATATGCCCCCGATCTTTCGATGTGGGGGCATAAAAATGTTCATTCATTAAATGTATTACCTGTGTTATATATATGTAGTTATGGGCCTTTCATAACTTCAAAAATGGATTCCTACTCAATAACTTTCGAAGCTCTTCATCAATGTACCGGTAATTCATGTTTGGTATGTAGCTTTAGCCTATATGACATCAAAACACAGGTAAAGTTCAATTTGGGTTAAAATCAACTTATTTTTTACGCAATTATGGGCTTTGTGCATTTAGCTAGGGCATAGGACACATTTCTAGCTTAAAATAATTTTATGAAGTGCAACATTTGGCAGTAACTTGAATGCTGATGAATTTAACTCTCTGCAATTAAAAAATTGTTAGTTGTTAGTTATTATTTGAAAATGCGTATTCATTATAATTCTTTATTTCAAGAATGAGTCTGGTAGAAGTAGTTGGGAAGCAGTACAAGCGTGTGCCAGTTCTTCTCACCCAGACTATGGTGGCATCCATTCAGGCTCTGATTGACCTGAGGACTGAAGGTGGTGTGAAAACTTGCAACCCCCATGTATTTGCCCAGGTACTACTGTATTACGCACTTAAGTTACTGTAGTCCATTACATTTTTTTAAGAATGTTGTTATGCTCAATATGCTTCAAGAACAAATACTGGGTTTTTATTTTTTCAATAACAGTAGTTAGAAAATTGTTACTTCCCTCTAAAATTTTCTTTGAAATCATGCACCTTTCACCAAAGACTCAACTTATTCCAAAGAATTTCATTCATTCCCCTAGTCAATATTTTTGCCTTCAAATAGCTCACACTTTCGCTTTTCCCCAAAAATAAGACCTAGTGCCTTCCCCAAAATGTTAAAAAAAAACACTGAACTATCAATATATTATGTGTTTCAAAACTTGCAAGTCATTCAGTGTAACACAAAAAAATTGTCTGATCAGTTCAAAATTTGCCAGACTTTCGCAAAGACTGGCTTTAAAGATGTATAAACATTAAGCAACAAAGAATTCACCTGATGGTAAGATTATTATTGACCTACATGTATTACCAGGCCTTAAAAGTATCAAAATATATAATCTTTTGTTAAACTTTTCTCATTTTATTGGCTCACCTGAGCAGGAAGTGCTCAAGATGAGCTTTTGTGACTTAATGTCCGGCGTCTGTCTGTCTGTCCATCTGTCTGTCTGTCCACATTCTAAAAAATCTTCTCCTCTGAAACTATACATCAGATTTCAATCAAACTTCACAGGATTGATCCTTAGGTCAAGGGCTTTCAAAATACTTCCAAGATTTTGAATCGGGGTAAAAATGGGGTCAAAAAGGAGTCAAAAGGGGGTCAAAAGGTGAAATCTTAAAAAAATCTTCTCCTCTGAAACTACTGGACAGAATTTGACCAAACTTCACAGGTATGATCCTTGAGTCTTGCTTCTTCAAAATACTTCAAAGATTTTAAATTTGGGTCAAAATGGGGGTCAAAAATAGGATCCGAAAAGGGGTCAAAAGGTCAAATCTTACAACAATCTTCTACTCTGAAACTATTTGTCAGCCATTTACCAAACATTACAGATATGATCCTTGGGTAATGCTCTATCAAAATACTTCAAAGAATTTGACCCTAGGTCAAAAAAAGGGTCAAAATCGGATTGAAAAGGGGTCAAAGGTCAAATCTTGTTTTGGCCCAAGAGGTCACACTTTTGGCTCAATCTTTCTCAAAATTGTTCAGGATATTTGTCTAGGCTTAAGGAATATCCCTATTGATTTTGCTTGCAATCAGACTTATGTCAAGGGAAAATGTACCTTATAGATAATTTGCTTGTTACCATTCTAGAGGTCACAGTTTTGGCTCAATCTTTCTCAAAATTACTCAGGATGTTCGTCTAGTCCAAAGGAAGATCTCTAACAATTGTGGTGGCATTCCAACTTATGTCATTGGAAAAGGAGCCTTATAGGCAATTGTCTTGATACCACTCTAGATATCACAATTTTTGCTTAATCTTTCTCAAATATGCTCAGGATGTTTGTCTGGTCATAAGGAAGATCCTTGTTGATTTTGGATGCATTCTGAGGTATGTCATGTGAAAAGGAGACAATGTACTTTTTACCAATCTAGAGATCACAATTTTGGCTCAATCTCTCTCAAACTTACTAAGGATGTTTGTCTACTCATAAGGAAGGACCTTATTGATTTTTGATGCATTCCAAGGTATGTCAAGGGAAAAAGCCTTAAAGACTTTTTTGTGCCATTCTAGAGGCCACAATATTTCTCAAACTTGCTGAAACTATTTGTCCGGATATCTGGAAGGACCCTAATGATTTTTGATGCATTTCCAGGTATGTCATGGGTAAAAAGAGTCTCAATGACAAATTCTGTATTACCATTTTAGAGGTCTTTCAACGAGATTTTCCTTTCATTTGACCTGTGGACCTAGTTTTTGACCCATTACCTGATGTAATTTTTTTTGTAAGATTTCAGCATGACAATCAATCTGAAAGGTTAAAGTAAAAAAGTAAAGCTATCGAAAAGAAGCTGCAATAGCAATTTCCTTGAATGAATGTATTTATAAGGTTTCAAAATATTCAAAACATTTTTCAATATGGCTGCACAGTAAGAATGTGAATTGTAATAAGAACATTTCTGTATAATTGTATAATTTCTTGAAGAAGGCACCAACTAAAATATTGAAAAGGAGTTTGTAATGTTATGATGTATTAGGTAACAATAATGTTTATACTAAAAAATGGGCCTTTAACTGTCATTTAATTATCTTTGAAGGCAATTCAATTTGATTAGGCAGGAGTCAAGGAGACAAAGGTGAGCGATATAGGACCATCATGATCCTCTTGTTTAATATTCTTTCAGGGAGATGACAACATAAAGAGAGGGAGTGACTGTATCAGGAGAACTGTGGAGCGCTGTAGCCTTCAGTGCCCTGAAAGAATTACCAGCACAAAATTGAGAAAATACTTGGCAACTGTGTCGCAGGTGAGGGTTTTCAAAATTTATAAATCCACTCGAAAACCACTAACAACCAGCTCACTTTAGCAGTTTGTTGCATAGTATGGTTAAGGTATACATTTATTGGGCTCAAATCTGTGCTATTGACAGACAGCTCTAGATAAGCCTAATTTGGTAGTAAATATGCTTATTGGAGTAGGCTTGTAAAAATGCGAGATACTTCACCCGTGGACAGTCATTGCATAATCAATTTTAGTCAACAATGTACACCTGTTTGGAACACGGTGTGAGTCATCTAGACTGGGTACACAAAGGGGATACCTGGATCTTTTTATTAGAGAAAGTGGTTAAAATAGGGTAGGCATAGTTCTTGTTTATTCACAGAGTCAAGGATAAAGTTGACGTATTCGTTATATTTATTGCATGCAAGTTGAATATGAATTCTTAATAGTGTGGATATTTAAAAATGAAATACATGTACATGTATCAGGACCAGGGATGAGGACGATGCCATTCTGCAGTCACATGTATGCCTTAAAATTAAAAAAGGTCTACATTTTCGTTCAAAATCAAAAGATTGTTACACATTGACTCACAATTCCTCGTTGATTTAAGCAATTGAGAGAAAAAATGTTTAATTGCAAAATGTTAAAGTAAATCCATATATTTTGCCTGTAAATTCTATATAAATGGAAGTTATAAAATAAACTATAAAATATAGCACTAATTGCTTGGTATTAGAAGTGGTATGGTAGATCAAAAAATGGTACACTTGACTTCGGTAAAGGTACACTTTGTCAAACTACCCCATTTTTGTCAAGCCCGCTTGCGGTGAGCGAGACATAGTTGTCACTATGACAAGTCAGTGTATGTGCGTTAGTGCGTTAGTTAGTCTGTTAGTCTGTCCATCCGTCCGAACTTGTCTGGACAATTACTCCTATATTTATGGATGGATTTCAAAATAAATTGTCACAATTATTCTCAATCATGAGAAGATGTGCAATTTGAAAGAACTTTTAAATAGCTTCAAGTTCATGGTCACAGCTCAAGGTCAAATACTAAAATTGTGCTTGTCCTGAGCATTTCTCCTACAATTATAGATAGAATTCAAAATAACTAGGCACAATTATTCTCAATCATGAGTAGATGTGCCATTTGAGAGAACTTTTTGGATAGCTTCAAGTTCAAGGTCACAGCTCAAGGTCAAACACTAAAATTGTGCTTGTCCTGAGCATTTCTCCTACAATTATAGATTGATTTTAAATCAAATTGGCACAATTGTTCTCCATCATGAGTACATGTCTCATTTGAAAGAACTTTTTGGATAGCTTCAAGTTAAAGGTCACGGCTCAAGGTCAAACACTGAAATTGTGTTTGTCCGGAGCATTTCTCCTACAATTATAGATGGATTTCAAAATAAATTGGCACAGTTGTTCTACATCATGAGTAGAAATGCCATTTGAAAGAACTTTTTGGATAGCTTCAAGTTCAAGGTCAAAGCTCAAGGTCAAACACTATCTTATGAGCATGTTACCAACAAAAGTTTGTGGGCTCGACAGCAGTTGTCCTGGGACAACCATCTAGTAAAGTTTTTTCAGGCTGTCTATCAATGTGTTTACTCTTCTACCAGCCTTTTAATGGTATAGACTACATAGTTTCATAATATGTATGACAGCCATCTGAATGCCTGAAACAATTTTTGTTTCCTTTTTATACGCCCATTTAAAAAACAGAACATAATTTGGTATTGCGATGACTGTACATACATACGTCTGTCCATTATTATCCATTATTCACTTGAAATTGTTTTAAGCTAGGTATGAATTTTCATGTATTTCTTAGTTATTCATGCTTGGCTAATGTTCTCTGATTTGTTGCAGATTTTCAATCTGTCAGAGACAGAACTTGGAGAGTTAGCCCGCCATATGGGCCATGAATTGTCGGTCCATCGTCGGTTCTACAGGCTTCAAGATGATGTAATAGAGTTGGCCAAAATGTCACGGCTACTCTTGGCCATAGAAGAAGGCAACGCAGCCCAGTTTGCTGGGTGCAGCTTAGATGATATAAACCTTGAAGGTAAATTTTAATCAGCCACTGACTATCGGAATTGATTTGTGATGTACATATTTCTGAAATAAATCGATGTTTCATTCACTAATTTGCTTTATACAGCAGCAGTAACAGCTTCTAATGCTATATGGACCATTAATCATGGAATATTTAGTTCGAAATGGGGGTACCGGTATATTGGGAGTCCGGCGGTATGTACACATTATACAAGCATGCTTTTGAGGCCAACTTCAATCAGGTTCTTTGCGGATTTACTTGATACTGGGGACATGTGTTCACTATGAATTGAATATGGGCCTGATATAATTTTAGTCTTGATCCATTTAGCTTTTACAGAGTTGTACCACCTTGAACTTTGTCAAAATTTGTGATGCAAACTCCTTTCTATGACTGATTAAAAAGCTTCATAGTAACAGATGAATAGAAACAAATTTTTATTTCAGGGATTTTGAGCATTGCAGTTTTAGTAGCTGTGCTTGCCAAAAGCGATGGCATTATTCCCGTCCGTTTGTCTGTCTGTCTGTAAACAATTCTTTTACGTGATCAAATCCACAAATCTTTTCGGATTCACTTGAAACTTTCACACGATGACTGTAGGGTCATAAGGAAGGTTCCTTTAGAAAATGGGGCTGATGGATCAGAAAACACTGGAAAAGCGGCCTTATGGATTTTCAATTAAAAAAATTCTCGTTTACGTGATAAAGTCAACAAATATTATTAGATTTACTTGAAACTTTCACAGGATGATCATAAGGTCTTGTGGAAGGTTCTTTTCAAAAATGGAGCCCAACCGTCAGAAAACATGGGAAAAGAGGCCTTTTGGTTTTTCGCTGAAAATATTCTTGTATATGTGATAAAGTCCACAAATATTATCGCATTTACTTGAAAATATCACAGGATGATTGTAGGGTCATAAGGAAGGTTCCTTTGAAAATGAAGCTGATCCGTCAGAAAACACCAGAAGAGGGGCCTTATGGATTTTTGCTAAGAAAATTCTGGTTTCCACGATAAGTCTACAAATATTATCAGATTTACTTGAAACTTTCACTGGATGATTGTAGGGTCATATTGAAGATTCCTTTTGAAAATGGGGCAGATCAGTCAGAAAACATGGGAAAAGAGGCCTTTTGGATTTTGGCTCAAAATATCTCGTTTATGGGAAAAAGTCCACAATTAATATCCAATTTACTTGAAACTTTCACAGAATGATTGTAGGGTCATAAAGAAGGTTCCTGTGAAAATGGAGCTGATCCGTCAGAAAACACTAGAAGAGGAGCCTTATGGTTTTTTGCTAAAAAAATTCTGGTTTCCACGATAAAGTCTACAAATATTATCAGATTTACTTGAAACTTTCACAGGTGATTGTAGGGTCATATGAAAGGTTCCTTTTGAAAATGGGGCTGATCGATCAGAAAACACGGTAAAAGGGGCCTTATGGATTTTTGGCTCAAGATATTCTCGTGTACGCAATAAAGCCCACAATTATTATCAGATTTACTTGAAAATTTCACAGGTTACTTGTAGGGTCATAAGGAAGGTTTCTATTAACCATGGGGCAGATCATTCAGAAAACACGGTTATGGGGCCTTATGGATTTTTTTGGACCTAGGTTCCTTTTGAAAATGGGGCTGATCGATCAGAAAACACGGTAAAAGGGGCCTTCTGGATTTTTGGCTCAAGATATTCTCGTTTACGCAATAAAGTCCACAATTATTATCAGATTTACTTGAAAATTTCACAGGTTACTTGTAGGGTCATAAGGAAGGTTTCTATTAACCATGGGGCAGATCATTCAGAAAACACGGTTAAGGGGCCTTATGGATTTTTTGCTAAAAGATTCTGATTTATGTAATTAAGTCCACAAATATTATTGCATTTACTTGAAACTTTCACAGGATGATTGTAGGGTCATAAGAATGGTTCCTTTTGAAAATGAGATGCTGATCCGTCAGAAAACACTGGAAAAGGGGCCTTCTGGATTTTTGCTCTAATTATTCAGGATTACAAGATAAAGTCCAAAATAATTTCAGATTTATTAGAAATTTTCACAAGATGATTGTAGGGTCATAAGGAAGATTCCTTTTGAAAATGAGGCTGATCCGTTAGAAAACACGGGATAAGGGGCTTTGTGGATTTTTGCTAAAAGATTCTGATTTATGCAATTAAGTCAACAAGTAATATCCAATTTACTTGAAACTTTCACAGGATGATTGTAGGATCATAAGGAAGGTTCCTTTTGAAAATGAGGCTGATTCGTCGGGAAAACAAAGGCTAAGGGGCTTTGTGGATTTTTCACTCAAAATATTCTTGTTTAGGCAATAAAGTCCACAAATATTTTCGGATTTACTTGAAACTTTCATTAGATGATTGTAGGGTCATAAGAAAGCTTCCTTTTGAAAATTGAACTGAACTGTCAAAAACCACAGGAAAAGGGGCCTTATGGATTTTTGCTCAAAATATTCTCGTTTACACCTTAAAGTCCACAAATATTATCGGATTAACTTGAAAATATCACAGTTTGTAGGCTCATAAGGCTCCTTTAGAAAATTGGGCTGAACTGTCTGAAACCCAGGAAAAGGGGCCTTATGGAGTTTTCGTTCAAAATATTCTTGTTTATATTATTAAGTCCACTAATATTATCAGATTTACTATAAACTTTTACAGCATTATTGTAGAGTATTGAGAAAGGCTCCTTTTGAAAATGGGGCTGATCTGTTAGGAAACACAGGAAAAGGGGCATTATGTATTCTGCTCAAAATTTTCTTCATAATGCGTTAAAGTCAACAAATATAAAATTTCTCTTGAAAATTTCAAAGAATGATTCTATGGTTGTAAGTTATTATTGTCACTTGAGGAGTAAAGCGCCTGAAATATTAGATTAAAATGAAGAAAAACTTGATAGTCAGTAGAGCGTCTCAGGCCCTATTGGGCCTCTTGTTTTTACCACTTTTAATCTTCAGTAATACAATGTAGTTTTAAGTTCTTTGACTAGGATTCATTATTAAAATTTTTCTAGAATATATAATTTTATGTGCTATTTGCCATATGAATGAACTCTGCCAATGCGAGTTAAAGATTTTTGCAAAATTTACAAAAAATGTTCAATTTTTATGCCCCACAACGATAAGATTGGGGGCATATTGTTTTACCATTGTCTGTCTGTCTGTCTGTCTGTCAGTCTGTCCACAAAACTTAATCTGCCAACTAAACATTTTCCTATAACTTCAACCCTTATTAAGTTAAAATGCTAATATTTGGTATGTAGATAGGTCTCAACAAGGTGCAACTGGGGAAGGTTATTTCATCAAGGTCAAGGTCAAAATTTTAACCCTTTTCCCGTTTCTAAAGAATTCCTGTTTCGGGGGAAAAGTGTTTCACAAACACATCTTGTTTCTTTTTTTTGAAATTGGAGAAATGTGGGTTAGCTGAAAGTCTTCTACAGTGTGCACTAGCCTGTGCATTTTTACCATAATATGTCTGTGTGGCCAGTGGAAAATTAAGCTCTTTGCAAAGCCAAAATTGGCTAACGAAGCTCCAATTGCATTTTCATTTGCCAAAAATATTCACCATATTTTGGTTATTATTCCAGAATTTGTAGCTGAGGATGTGGCAGAAAAAGATGCCAAACAGGAAGAAGATAATGATGAGCAGGATATTGGTAATTTCTTTTACATGAGTATACACAGAGTTGTTCAAAAATGGTTGTCCCCGACGTCGGCACTTATCCTTTCTGACCATTTGTCTCCCACCAATGGGTCCATAATCGTAGACCTATGTGTGGGATAGCAGCTGGAGGCTAGGAAAGGATGTAATGGTAGTACTGGTGTGAGAAACACCAGGAATCCATTTTTAGGTGCTCAAGCCACCGCGGTATAAATGAAAAATTCTTGAAAGGGGCGTAAATATCCATTCAATCATTCAATCAAAAATGGTTGTGATTTTGTACCCCAAATGCCCTTCTGAATTTTATTATACCCCACTTAACTTTGTTAGGGGGGTATATAGGAATCAGCTTGGCGGTCTGTTGGTCGGCCGGTCCGTCCGTCTTTCTGTAGCTTTTTCGTGTCCGCTCAATTTCTGGGCAACCATTGGACGGATTTGATTCAAACTTCACTGATATAATCAGTATCAAGCAGAAATGTGCATATTATTTTGGTTCAATCTGTTGATTTTTGACGGAGTTATGGCCCTTTGGTGAAAAAAATCGTGTCCGCTCTATTTCTCAGCAACCATTGGACAGATTTGATTCAAATTTTACAGAAACACTCGGTATAAGTCAGACATGTGCATATCCTATTTTGGTTATGGTCCATTGATTTTTGATGGATTTAAGACCCTTATATTAAAAAAGTCCATTTTTGTTATTGCCCTTTTGCAGATAGCACTGTTTGGGGTATTAGTCTGCTTTGCGACAATGTCTAGTTGACTTGATACTATACAGTGGTGATGACGTATAAAGTTAACTGGTGTATATGGATATAAAATTTGACCTTCACCTTTGATAGACTTTATTATTGCCCTTGGCATTTTGAATTTAGTTAGAAGTTGTTTGCAAATTATAATGATTTTGTACCACAAACACCTTTTAGGTTTATTATTGAATTGACTTGATAATGTACAGTTGTGATTATAAAATGAAATGGTGACATTGTTTTTGCCCTTTTTCTCAAAATACATTGAAATGTACCCCAAACTCCTTCATTTGTGAATGCAATATAGATGTGATAACAACAAATTGAAATGGTGCCTTAGGATATGGCATTTGACCTGAACCTATGATGAACTGAGTTGTTTTCCTTGGATTATCGTTTTTTGGGGTGGGGGAATAGGAATTTGTTTACAAATATTACCACACACTTCTCCTGTATTTATTGTCTGATTCCATTTTCTTGATACCTTGGATGTTATGAAGTGCATTAACTGAAGGTATTCCTGACACTATAACTTTCTTACATAACTGCCCTTCATTTTTGCGGGAGTAGTTGGCACTTCAGTGACAAGTCAAGTAAGTGCAAGTTCTTGTATGTGCTGTCAGATTGAAATGCATATACTGATCTTAAAAACAATATTCTTCCTACATTTCAGTAACTTTAAAATGCTTTAAATCATTTCAGAAATGTTTGATGAGAACGAGGAAAGTCTTTGTCCATCAAGGAAGAGAACAAGTCAAGAAGGTATTGTTGACTCAAGGACATATCATGCCCTAAGCACAGATATGTTTTTTCCGTTTCTGACTTGAATTTTTTTATATTTTTTAGTAGTCGCTTTTGCAATACACTTTTCTTGATTATACAACTTTTTAGCTCACCTCATTCTCTCGTCTGTCAACAACAATCTTGAAACTTCTTCTCCTTTTCAATGAATCTTTCCAAGAATGATCTTTGGGTGACCCTCTTCAAAATTGTTCGTTAAATTTTGATTGGGCTATAAATAATGGTGCTGCAGGGCGTGGCATTTTTGCACTATTAAATCTTTAAACGACATCTCCTCCTCCTAAACCACTTGGTTGATTTCAAAGATACTTTGCCAGAATGATCCTTTGGGGAACCGTTTCAAAAATTGTTTGTTAAATTCTGATTGGTCGATAAATATGGGCCTGGCAGGGCATGGCATTTTTGCACTATTAAATCTTTAAACGACATCTTCTAAACCACTAGGTTGATTCCAATGAAACCTTGCAAGAATGAGCCTTAGGTGACCCTCTTAAAGAATTGTAAAATGTCAAATGGTCAATAAATATGGGTGTGGCATTTTTTCACTATTAAATCATTGAACTGCATCTCCTCCTAAATGACTTTGCCGATTTCAATGAAACTTTGCCAGAATGATCCTTCGGTGACCCTCTTCAAATATTGTTCCCTAGATTCTGATTGGTCAATAAAAGTAGATTTGGCAGGGTGTTGTATTTTTATCCCGCGCTGTTTCGGCAAAGGGGATATAGTAATGTTCTCCGTCCGTCATTCCGTTCTTCCGTTCTTCCGTCACTAAACTTGTCCGGCGCATATCTCTGCAAGTGTAATTGCTATCAACTTGAAACTTCATAAGTAGATAGATCTCATTGAGGAGAAGTGCAGCACACAAGAACCACAACTCTTGGTTACATAATTTTGGAGTTATTGCCCTTTGTTGTTTTAAAGACTAAGATTTTGTCCGGAGCGTATCTCTGAAAGTATAATAGCTATTAACTTGAAACTTCATAGGTGGATAGATCATGTTGAGGTGAAGTGCAGTGCACAAGAACCACAACTATTGCTTGCATAATTTTGGAGTTATTGCCCTTTGTTGTTTTAAGCACTTACATTTTGTCCTGAGCATATCTCTGAAAGTATAATAGTTATTAACTTGAAACTTCATAGATGGATAGATCATGTTGAGGAGAAGTGCAGTGCACAAGAACCACAACTATTGCTTGCATAATTTTGGAGTTATTGCCCTTTGTTATTTTAAACACTTACATTTTATCCTGAGCATATCTCTGAAAGTATAAAAGCTATTAATGAACTAATTGAGAAGATGCAGTGCACAAGAATCCTAAATCTAACTGGCTTCAGTTTACTACCAAGTTTTTATGGCAGGGTATGACCATGTATGACATGACTCTTGTTGCAATATGAAATCTTTAAAAAACATCTCATAAACCACAAGGCCGATTTCAATTAAACTTTGTCAGAATGATCCTTGGGTGACCCTCTTCAAGAATTGTACCTTTAAATCTAATTTGTCGATAAATATGGGCGCTGCAGGGTGTGGCTTTTTTGCATTAATCTTTAAACAACATCTCCTAAACCACTTGGTCAATTTCAATGAAACTTTGCCAGATTGAATCTTAGGTGAGCCTCTTCAAGAATTGTTTGTTAAATTCTGATTGGCTGATAAAAATGGGCATGGCAGGGCCTTGCATTTTTGCATAATGAAATCTTTAAACCACATCTCCTCCTAAACCACTAGGTTGATTTCAATGAAACTTTGCCAGAATGATCCTAAGATGTACCTCTTCAAAAATTAATAATCAAAAATATTTCTTTTTTTGCTGTGACAAGACCTTTCTTTTAGTACCAACTTAAATGTCATCAGTCAAGGTCAAGGTTATTTTCAAGGTCTAATAGGTGTAAAATTTAAAATTTTACATCAGCCATACCTATTGACTGGTTAGTGATAGAGACTTCATATTTCACATATGTATTGCTTGTGACAAGACCTTTCTGTTTGTAGCACTTTCAATTTCATCAGTCAATGTCAAGGTCATATTCAAGGTCAAACACATGTAAATTTAGAATGTTACACTGGCCTTAACTTTTTACTGGTGATTTGTATAGACTGAATACTTCTTATGTGAATTGCTTGCAACAAGAACTTTCTGTAGGTACCAACTTCAAGGTCATTAATCATGGTCAAGGTCATATTGTCAAGATCACTTTATTTCAACAAAAAATTTTACATTGACCATACCAGATTTGACTGGTAAGAGATAGAGACTTCATATTTCCCATATGCTTTGCTTGTGACAAGGCCTTTCTATAAGTATCAATTTCAATATCATAGGTCAAAGTAGTTTGCCAAGTTTGAATTTTTTTCTGTATTAAAAACACATGTATTGAAATAATGGCAGTTGCGGGGGCATTCTTGTTTAAGAGACACATCTTGTTCACTATTAAATCTTTAAACGACATCTCCTCCTAAACCACTAGGCTTATTTTAATGAAACTTCACTATGATCCTTTGGTGATCCTCTTCAAAAATTGTTCGTTAAATGACATTTTTGCACAATTAAATCATTGAACTACATCTCCTCCTAAACCACTAGGTTGATTTCAATGAAACTTTGCCAGAATGATCCTTAGGCGACTCTCTTCAAAAATTGTTCGTTAAATTCTGATTGGTCAATAACTATGGGCTTGGCATTTTTTCACAATGAAATCTTTGAACAAATTCTCCTTACCCACTAGGTGGATTTTAAAGAAACTTTGCCAGAATGATCCTTGGGTGCCCTCTTCAAAAATTGTTCATTAAATTCTATTTGGTTGATATATATGGGCGTGGCAGGGCGTGGCATTTTTTCACTATTAAGTCTTTGAACTACATCTCCTCCTTAACTAATGGATTATTTTCAATAAAACTTTGCCTTATTGTTCCTTTTGTGACCCTTTTCAAAAAGACTTCACAACATTTTGATTGGGCCATGAATATGGGCATGGTAGGCGGGCCTACTTTTGCTTAGAATTCTTGCAAAATAAGTGATATCCTCTCTCTAAGTGGAAGTTTTGATCAACATTTTTATTATGGTAAGGCTAAGGTACAGAGGATTTATACACTAAATTTTACTTGTTTTCTAATGCTACCAGTATATTGTGCAACAGAATAAAGTGATTATATTAAGTAGATTAACAGGGTACCGACAGTCAGAGAAATGAGTTTTTATCCAATGTTAGGGAAAGGAAGGGCTCCATGAAATTAATCTGGGCAATTTGAAAAATAAACAAAAGACGTGGAAATGTTTCAAAGAAGAATTTTTGTCAAACAGTAGAAAGCAAACTCAGTAAAGGCTTTACGTCAGTTTCTTCCAAGTCAACAATTCTTTAAACATCTTCTACTCGTTAACCACTTGGCGGATTTCAACCAAACTTGGTAGGAGTGTTCCTTGGGTGACCCTTCTCAAAAACTGTTCGCGGAATTTTGATTGACCCCCAAATATGGGCGTAGCAAGGTGGCAGTTTTTGACTTTGAAATCTAAACATCTTCTCCTCAGTAACTATTGGGCGGATTTCAACAAAACTTGGTATGAATGTTCCTTGGGTGACCCTTTTCAAAAGTTGTTAGCGGAATTTTGATTCACGCCAAAATATGGGCGTGGCAGGGCGTGGCAGTTTTTGACTTTGAAATCTTTTAAACATCAGTAACCATTGGGCGGATTTCAACCAAACTTTGCATGAATGTTCCTTGGGTGACCCTTTTTAAAAGTTGTTCGCGTAATTATGATTTATGCCCAAATATTGGCTAGGCAGGATGGGGCAGTTTTTGACTTTGAAATCTTTTAACATCTTCTCAGTAACCATTCGGCGGATTTCAACCAAACTTGGCTTGAATGTTCCTTAAGTGACCCATTTTAGATGTTGTTCGCGGAATTTTGACTTATGCCCAAATATGGGCGTGGCAGGATGGGGGCAGTTTTTGACTTTGAAATCTTTGAACATCTTCTCAGTAACAATTTGGCCAGTTTCAACCAAACTTGGCATGAATGCACCTTAGGTAACCCTTTTTAAAAGTTGTTCGCAGAATCTTGATTTATGGCCAAAAATGGGCTTGGCTGGGTGGGGCGGTTTTTGACTTTGAAATCTTTGAACATCTTCTTCTCAGTAACCATATGGCAGATTTCATTCAAACTTGGGATAAATGTTCCTTGGGTGACCCTTTTTAAAAGTTGTTGGCGGAATTTTGATTTATGCCCAAATATGGGCGTGAGAGGGTAGGGCAGTTTTTGACTTTGAAATCTTTGAACATCTTTTTCTCAGTAACCATCGGGCAGATTCTAACCAAACTTTGCATGAATGTTCCTTGGGTGACCCTTTTTAAAATTTGTTTGCGAAATTTAGATTTATGGCCAACTATGGGCTTGGCAGGGTTGGGCAGTTTTTGACTTAGAAACCTTTAAACATCTTCTCCTCAGTAACCATTGGGCCAATTTCAACCAAACTGGAAATGAATATTTCTTTGGTGACCCTTTTCAAAAGATGTTGGCAAAATTTTAAATGACTCTCAAAAATGGGTGGCAGGTTTGGGTTGTTTTTTACTTAGAAATATTTAAACATCTTCTCAGTAACGATTACGCCAATTTGACCTTGACTTGGCATGAATGTTCCTCAGGTGACCCTTTTCAATATTAGTTTGTTAAATTTTGAATGAAGCCCAAATATGGGCGTTGCTGTTTTTGACTTCAAATCTTCTCCTCCCTAACCGTTGGGCCAATTTCAATCAAATTGGGCATGAATCTCACTGACAATGGCCAATGGGGCTATTACCATGCTGTTATTTCTGTGAGTGCTTCAGGGCTGCCACCATAGCCAGTTAGAAATGCGTCAGACACACAATCTATATCGTGGTGTGTCCAGGGTTCCCAGGCTACCGGTAAAATGGGAAAAAGTCTTGGTTTTGTGATATCTTAAAAAAAAAACAGGAAAAACTAGGAAAAAGACAAATCAATTTGATGAAAGATGCTAGACCAAATTAAAGTACATGTTCCAAACAGTTGACAAGTATCCCCCTCGCCAGTAGGTTTTATCACAGTGTAAATTTCATGGGGATGCATTATCATGTCACAATGTCTGTGGAGAAAGAGAAATTGGTATTTGTTTCACAAAAAATACAAGCATGGTACTTAGTTTTCTGCTAGGAATGAATGTAGGTGTCCAATTTTACTAAATATATATATGATTAGAGTACATAAAGCAAATATTTAGGGAGAAAATCCAAAGCAACCATTAGCCGGACATGAATTCAATTTGGATACGAAAGCAATAAATGGCCTCCAATTCAATTTAATGAAAAAGAGAACTCTGAGTAAATAGACATTGAAATTAATTATCATTATCATGATATTGACAATCTACACGTCTAGAAGCATTTAAATTAGTCATGTGAGCCATTTTAGGGCCATTCTGGCCCTCTTGTTTATATCTTTGTTAACATGTGTATGAGCATCTCAAAGTCCCAAAAATAATGTTTTGGTGTGGGCATATTGAAGTCACATGGTTGATTGGTTGTTTAATCTGTTTATTGGTCTGCCTAGATTTAAGTCTTGTGGTGCAAGCTACTTTAACATTTCTGCATAGATCATTGAGATAAAACTTGGAGCATGTCTTTAGTACTAAGTATACTCATGCTGATTGAAAGTAAACAGAACAAGAAGTTAATGACAATTGTTTTGCTATTAAGCATTTATTCATGTATATTCTGTATCTGAAATAATTCAAAATAAAGAATGGGAGAGAAAGGTTTGCAAATGGGGAGGAAGAAGCCAACATATAAGAAATACATTTTATACTTAAAGATTGCGCAAACTTGGTGCTGTTGTCGGTGAGGGAAAACTTAAAGTCAGTGAACTTTATTTTCTTGTCTTTGTTGGAACCCTGATTAAACATTGTTTTTTTAAGCAATCCGGGACTTTATGTCTAGGGAGCTAATGTCACAGCCCTAGTGTCGGAGTCGAGTCTCGTCGTGTCGGTGTCGCGTCATCAAAAACTTTAACCTGGTCTATATCTCAGGCACTATAAGAGGTACAGCCTTCATATTTCACACATGAATACTTCCTGCCATGACCTTACATTTGAGAACATGACCTCTGACATTGTGACCTTGACCTTGGAGTTTGACCTACTTTTAAAAAACTTTAACCTGGCCTATATCTCATGCACCATTATAGATAGAGCCTTGATACTTCAGATAAGGATACTTCATGCCTTGATCTTGAGACTTTGACCTTTGACCTTGTGACCTTGACCTTTGAATTGGACTCCTTTGACATTGGACTCCTTTTTTTGAGACAAGCTCTTGTATAGGCAAGCTACGTTGTCAACAGACAACTCTTGTTATATTCAATATGTGTTATTCAAGTTCCTCAAATATTTGAACTTGAGCATTTAAGTTCCAAAAGAGCAGAGTTGCTAATTTTGAGCAAAAAACATTTGGCTAGGTTAAAGGTCAAAGTCACAATTTAAGGTCAGATGTGATAAATAATTGACTAATTTTCATGACGCGCTTATCATGCTCTGCCTAGCAGTGCTCTTGTTTTGTTTGTTTTTACATGTAATTGTACTTTTTAGTGTGGCAAAATTATTTTCATTCTTCATCTGACTTTGCTTCATGTTTTCATTTTAGTCAATCAGTCTGATAATGATGAGGAGAGTGCTGGCCCTTCATCTGTGAAAAAAGGAGGGTCTTCAGTGTTGAAGAGAACAGGAAAAGGTATTGTTTACATGCAACTTTTTAGTGTGTCTTTTCTTTTTCTTTTTATTGTAAGAAGACCATCACCGAGTTTTAATGGTTGGTGGTGTGAAAAACATAAATATGCCATTTATCATAAGATTGTTATCAAACTTTCAGCAGATATCACATATGACAAGAGCTCCAAACGGTAACTTGACAGCTACCTTCAAAACAGTCGATCATTGGCACCGTGCAGTTTGTGTTCTCTTGTTATACCCCGCAGTTTCGGCGAAGGAGATATAGTAATGGTCTCAATCCGTCCTTTCGTCCTTTTGTCCTTCTGTCATTCCGTTCTTCCGTCCTTTCGTCACTAAACTTGTCCGGAGCATATCTCTGAAAGTATAATAAGTATTAACTTGAAACTACATAGGTGATTAGAACTTGTTGAGGAGAAGTGCAGTGCACAAGAACCACAACTATTGCTTGCATAATTTTGGAGTTATTGCCCTTTGTTGTTTTAAAGACTAAGATTTTGTTCGGGGCATATCTCTGAAAGTATAATAGCTATTAACTTGAAACTTCATAGGTGGATAGATCTCGTTGTGGAGAAGTGCAGTGCACAAGAACCACAACTCTTGCTTGCATTATTTTGGAGTTATTGCCCTTTGTTGTTTTAAAGTCTTAGATTTGTCCTGAGCATATCTCTGAAAGTATAATAGCTATTATCGAACTAATTGAGAAGAAATGCAGTGCCTAAATCTAATTGGCTTCAGTTTACTATCAAGCTTTTAAGGCGGGGGATGGCCATGTCCAACATGGCTCTTGTTTTAGTTTGATTCCCATATGTTGAACACACTCTTTTTGTGATTGATTGTGGAATCTTTGCTCTGATTCAAGCAAGACAGTTGTCAGTATATGGAATTAGTAATGGTAAAAAGTTTAGGAAAAGTGAAGTTACTCAGTAAGCAGCTATACTGACCTTCAAAATGTTGAAAACAGCATAAAACCCAACCAACCAAGCTCTTGTTATAAATAATTTATAATAAACCCATAGATAAGTCCAGTTTTATTATGGTATGGGGTATGTCCCTCTGTCCGTTAGCAGTAATCATTCTTTTTGAATAAAAAAAAGTGAACCCAAATCTTGACTTTGACAAATATGTGAAATTTGAGTATTGCTTTGGAAAGGATTTTTGCCTTAAAATTGCAACTATTATATAAATGTTTTAGGTCACCTGACCAAAGGTCACAATTTTTGTTTCGTCTGTCGTACGTTTGGCGTTAACTTTTCATATTTTAGACTTCTTCTCAAGAAACACTTGATGAATTTCAACCAATCTTGACAGTAACCATTCTCATGGAAAGGCGCTTTAAGATTGTACAAATCATGCAGTTATCTCCCCTGGGGTCCTATAAGGGGCAGAGTTGGGTACATCTTAAAAAAATCTTCTCCTTATGAACAAACTGTTGGAATAGATTCATATTTTTTATTCATAGTAATTTTGGCAAGGACTACAAAGTTTGTACAAGAGAAAAAAAAAGAGTTAAGAAATGGCTGCATATGGGGTTGTAGAAAATGTCTGTCCAACTTTCATGTTAACATATACATTATGAAAAACATAGAACCTTCATTTTTTATCAAATCGTTACCAACCTTGCACAGTTTGAACATAGCCATCAGACTGCAATCTGTTTAAAACATGAGCAAAGTTGGGTCAAGAGTTAATTAAGAGTAATTTTAAGAAAAAAACAACAATTTTTAGCTCACCTGAGCATGTAGTGCTCAAGTGAGCTATTTTGATCCCCTTTTGTCCGGCGTCCGGCCGTCGTGTCGTGCATCGTCCGTCAACAATTTCTTTAAATGACATCTCCTCTCAAACCACTGGGCTGATTTGAACCAAATTTGGCAGAAATGTTGCTTAGGTGGTTCCCTTCAAAAATAGCTAAAAGGATTGAAATCCGTTAAAAACTCTGGTTGCCATGGCAACAAAAGTGAACTTTTAAAATAATCTTTAAAAATCTTCTCCTCCTGACCCAGAAGGCATAGAGCTTTGATATTTTGCATGAAGCATCAGTATATTGACCTCTTACAAAATAGCTAAAATCATGATCCTCGGGTCCCCAGGGCAGAGCCTCAGGGGGGTGGGGTTTATAAAGAAATAAAGAACGATTTTTTAAATGACATCTCCTCCCAATTCACAGGGCCAATTTGAACCAAATTTTGCAGAAATGTTCCTTAGGTGGTCCCCTTAAAATTAGCTAAAAGAATTGAAATCCGTTTAAAACTCTGTTTGCCATGGCAACAAAAGTGAAATTTCAAAATAATCTTTAAGAATCTTCTCCTTCTGACCCAGAAGGCGTACAGCCTTCATATTTTGCATGAAGCATCAGTATATTGACCTCTTACAAAATAGCTAAAATCATGATCCTCGGGTCTCCAGGGGCTGACCCAAGGGGGGGGGTATAGGCATGAAGCATCAGTTCACAGACTTCTTTCTTATTTCTGAAATTATAACCCATGGAAAAAGTTTTTTTCCTTCTTTCAAATCCGCACTAAAGCCTTGGAATTTGTAATTTAGACTTTTGGATCCCCAGGTTCATAGTCTTTATATGTAATTGTGGCCCACTTGTTTAATAATCCTAAACTTTATCTCAGGTGAGCGCCCCAGGGCCAACGGCCCTCTTGTTTGTCATTTGGAATTCTATAGAGCCTCCATTCATTCTGTGCAAACGATCTTTACCAATCTTACAGTTAATAGTTGTTCATGAGACTTGGATGTATTGTATAGATGGTCAATTGGTAAAAAGCTCTTTGGAGTCAGGTGACCCATAAGGTCCTACAGACTCTTTAGGTCACCTGACCGAAGGTCATGATGACCTATTGTGATTGTGTTTTGTCTGTCATTGTGCGTCAACTTTTTACATTTTTGACTGCTTCTTAAGAACCCTTAAAGGATTTCAACCAAACTTGGCAGGAAGCATCCTTATGGGAAGGCTATTCAGATTTGTACACGTCATGGAGTTATCTCCCCTTGGGGCTCCATAAGGGGCCAAAAAGGGTTAATCTTAAAAATCTTTTTGTCATGAACCAGCTGCCAGTTTATATTCACATTTGGTATTTAGAGTCTTAAGGGCAAGGACTATTTTGTTTGTACAAGAAAAAAAATCTGTCAAGAAATTGCTGTGGGGGGGGGGGCAAAGGTAAAGCTTACATAGTGACAACTTTGAAAAATCTTTTTCTACCAAACCAGAAGACCTACAGCTCTGATATTTGGTATGTGGCATCATCTAGTGGGCCTCTATCAATATTGTATAAATTATAACTCCAGGGTCACAAGTTTAACATAGGGTTATATAATGAAAATTTCAAAATTCTTCTTCTCCCAAACTAGAGGGCCTAGAGCTTTTATATTTGTTATGTAGCAACGTCTGGATTGTATAAATCATGGCCCCAGAGGCAAAATTAGCCCATTCCTGGATGTAACAAGTTTTACAAAGGGCTTATAAAGTGAAATTTTAAAAATCTTCTTCTCCTAAACAGGAGGGCCTAGAACTTTGATATTTGGTATACAGCATCATCTGGTGGGCCTCTATCAAGATTGTACAAATTATTGCCTCAGGCTTAAAATTAGCCTATTCCCAGATGTCTCAAATTTAACATAGGCTTTTATAGTGAAATTTGTAAAAATCTTCTTCTCCCAAACAGGAGGGCCTAAAACTTTGATATTTGGTATACAGCATTGTCTTGTGGACCTCTATCAAGATTCTACAAATTATTGCCTCAGGATTAAGATTAGCCCATCCATGGATGTCACAAATTTAACATGGGCTTATAGAGTGAAAACCCTAAAAATCTTCTCTCAAACAGATAGACCTAAGGCTTTGATATTTGGTATGTAGCATCATCTGGTGGATCTCTATCAATATTGTATGAATTATGGCCCCAGTGTCATAATTATCCTATTCCCAGGCATCACGAATTTTACATAGGGCTTAAATAGTGAATATTTAAAACTCTTCTTCTCCCAAACAGGAGGTCCTAAAGCTTTAATATTTTGTATGTAGCATCACCTGGTGAACCTCCATCAAGATTGTATAAATTATGGTCCAAAGGTCAGAATTAGCCAGTTCTAAGATGTCCCAAGTTTAACATAGGCTTGATTAGTGAAAACTTTTAAAAATCTTCTTCTCCCAAACTAAAAGGCAAAGAGCTTTAATATTTAGTATGTAGCATAATCTGGTGGACTTTTATTTGTTTTTGTGCTCTTTGGACTCGGGTGACCAATAAGGTCCTATGGGCCTCTTGGGGTTTTTTTTCCAGCTTGTCATCAAAATAAAAAATATATGTAAATATATTGAATTATACCAATCTTCTTATATGCGAGCGTTTCTAATGTTGCTTTAATGATGATAAATCTATGTTAACATCTAGAAATTCTTTTCAGTGTGGTTTGAGACACACCAACTAAACCATCATGTTGAATTTTAATGTACTAAGATTACTCTTTGGAACTATTTTCAGAGCCAAAGAAGAGAGAATGGTCAAAGGCCGAGAAAGAGCTAATGAAGCAGCTTGTGGACGAGGCTGTGAGGAAAAAACGCCCTCCTCGTAAAGGAGAGGTTGTTTTGTTCCAGGCTGCCAAAGCAGATGAAAAGTTGAAAGAATTAGCATGGATTAGAATAAAATACCAGGTGTGGGCAATGGCTCAGGCTATAATAAAGGAAAAAGAAAAAATTGTGAAAGACTTAATGTCATAAAAATGTATTTTCATACGCTGCCGGAGGTGGTCGTATATTGGCGTCATCTTCCCCGTCTGTCCATCCAGCCGTCCATTGTCCGTCCTTCAATACGGACTTACGTAAGTCCACTTTCCTTGTGAGCACAACTCCTCCTAAGTTTCTGTTTGGATCTTTTTGAAACTTGGTCAATGTTATCACCTTAATTGGTAGATGTTAGTGAAGTAAGGATTTTATGGTACATTGATTTTTGCCTCAGTTATGCCCCCTTAAAACTTAGTTTCTTGGGCTTATTGAAATTGCAGCCTTGTGAATGCAACTCCTAAGTTTCTGGCTGAATCTAAATGAAACTTGGTGGATGTTATAACCTAAATTGGTAGATGTGCATGAAGTAAGGATTTTATGGTTCATTAATTTTCCTGAATTATGCCCCCTTAGTATCTGGGGCTTATTGAAATTGCAGCCTTGTGAACGCAGCTCCTCCTAAGTTTTTGTCTTGATTTAAATGAAATTTGGTAAATGTCATCACTATAATTTGTAGGTGTACATGGATCAAGGATGTTATGGTTTCTTTGATATTTGCAAGAGTTATGCCCCTTGACACTTAGTCTCTGGGTTTTTGAGTGTTCATTAAACCCCATTCAATCAATCAATCATAATGAACAGTTTGAACTTGACAATTTAAAAAGGTAGTCTGCAAATGTTTTGAATTTGGTTCTGTCAAAATAAGTAGTTTTCGTGAAACAGCAGCAAAATGGCGGCGTATATTGTGACTGTTGCACTCATGTAAGCTTACCTGAGAACAAAGTGGTCGGGGTGAACTATTAGGCTCGATGAATGTCCTCTGTCCATCGTCTGTCCACATTTGGTTTGTTTACACTCTAGCATCTTCATTTCTTATCAAACTTGTTGAAAATGTTTATGACCATAGAATCTCAGATGGGTTTGATTTTGAGCCAGATCAACTTAGTAAGTCCATAGTTACTTGCCCTTGAATTTGAAAAAGTGCAATATTTGACTTTGTTAACACTCTAGCACCTTTGTTTCTTCATCAAATCTTATCAAACTTGGTCATAATATTTATGACCATAGAATCTTGGATGAGTTTGATGTTGAGCCAGATGGACCAAGTAAATCCAGAGTTAATTGCCCTTGAATTTGAAAAAGTGCAATATTTGACTTCGTTAACACTCTAGCACATCCGTATCTTCATGAATTTTATTCAAACTTGGATCATAAACATTATGACTGTACAATCTCTGCTGAGTTTGATTTTTAGCCTGTTGAACCCAGTAAGTTCAGAATTGCTTGCCCATGAACTTGAAAAAAATGCTATATCATACTTTATTAAAACTCTAGCACCTTCATTTTAGCTCACCTGAGCACAAAGTGCTCAAGGTGAGCTATTGTGATTGTGCAATGTGTGTCGTCTGTCATCCACAATTTCTTTAAACATCTTCTCCTCCTGAATCGGTAGGCTGATCTTTATGAAACTTGGCAAGAATGTTCCTTAGGTCAAGCTTAACCAAAGTTGGTCATTTAATAAAAATCCACCCTTAAATCTGGTTGCCACGGCAACTAAAAAGGGGAAAATTGGTAAAAATCTTTAAAGATCTTCTTCCCTGAAACCAAAAGGTAGGCAGCTTTCATATTTGGTATGTAACTTCATCTAGTGGACCTCTACCATGTTTGTTCATATCATGCCCCTTGGAATATATTGGGGCTCCATCCAGGTGCAGCCCTCTTTACATAGAAAGAAAAAGCAAAAATCTTAAAACATCTTCTTCTCTGAAACTGGAAGGCAGACAGCTTTCATATTAAGTATGTATCATCATCTAGTGGACCTCCATCAAGTTAGTCATATCATGCCCCTGGGGTTATTTTGGGGCTCCATCTGGGCACAGCCCTCTTTACATAGAAAGAAAAAGCAAAAATCTTAAAGCATCTTCTTCTCTGAAACCAAAAGGTAGACAGCTTTCATATTTGATATGTAACTTCATCTAGTGGACCTCTACTATGTTTGTTCATATCATGCCCCTTTGAATATATTGGGGCTCCATCCGGGTGCAGCCCTCTTTACATAGAAAGAAAAAGCAAAAATCTTAAAACATCTTCTTCTCTGAAACTGGAAGGCAGACAGCTTTCATAAGAAGTATGTATCATCATCTAGTGGACCTCCATCAAGTTGGTCATATCATGCCCCTGGGGTTATTTTGGGGCTCCATCTGGGCACAGCCCTCTTTACATAGAAAGAAAAAGCAAAAATCTTAAAACATCTTCTTCTCTGAAACTGGAAGGCAGACAGCTTTCATAAGAAGTATGTATCATCATCTAGTGGACCTCCATCAAATTGGTCATATCATGCCCCTGGGGTTATTTTGGGGCTCCATCTGGGCACAGCCCTCTTTACATAGAAAGAAAAAGCAAAAATCTTAAAACATCTTCTTCTCTGAAACGGGAAGGCAGACAGCTTTTATTTTTTTATGTATATCATCTAGTGGACCTCCATCAAGTTTATCCATATCGTGAAACTTGGGTCAAATTTGGGCTCTGCCCAGGACAATCACATTTTACATAGAAACTAGAGAGAATTATTTAAAAATCAATTTTCTGAAACCAGATTGCAGACAGTTTTCATATTTGGAATGTAACATCGCCTAGTGAACGATGTTCAATTATGTTCATGTCATGCCCCTAGGGTCAAATTTGGGCTCTGCCTGAGCGCATCCCATTTAACATAAAAACACATAAGGAAATCTTTTATAATCTTCTATAAATTTGTGCTCTGCCCGGGCGTATACTATTAGAAACCAAGTAGGAAATATAACCATAATCTTCCCAGAAAACAGTTTAGGGTAATGATATAATGTAGACATTGTTTCCTTGTGGACATCTGCCCTAAACTTTATCTTATAGTTTTGAGCCGCCGTCATAGCGCAGTTGGTAGCGCGTCGGACTGTCAATCTAGAGGTCCCGGGTTCGATCCCCGACGGCGGCACTCATCCTTTCCGACTATTTGTCTCTCACCAATGGGTCGATGATCGTAGACCTATGTGGGATAGCAGCTGGAGGCTAGGAAAGGATGGAATGGTAGTACTGGTGTGAGAAATACCAGGATTCCATTGTTAGGTGCTCCAGCCGCCGCGATATAACTGAAAGATTGTTGAAAGCGGCGTAAAACCCCATTTAAACAAACAAATTATAGTTTTGATATCCGAGTGGTCAAAGAGACTCAGGTGAGCGATCTAGGACCATCATGATCCTCTTGTTTCAGCAATCTTGATCAAACTTGATCACAATTTTGGTTGGCATAATGTGTCATATGCATTTGAGTCAGATTGGGCCATAAAGCCCAGAGTTATGCGCTCTTGAAAATGAAAATATGCAATAGATTACTTTGTTTACACTCCAGCACCTTCATTTCTTGATCAAACAAAGTCATGATGTTTGTTGTCATAAGATTTCGCATGAGCTTGATTTTCAAAGAGATTGGGCTTGAAAGTCTAGAGTTACTTGCCCTTGAATTTGAAAAAAATGCAATATTTTACTTTGTTTACACTCTAGCACCTTCATTTTATGAGCAATCTTAATCAAGCTTGATCATAATGTTTGTTGGCATACTGTCTCAGCTTAGTTCAATTCTTAGCCGGGTCGGGCCAGTAAGCTGATTTATATGCCCTTGATTTTGGAGAAAATGCAATATTGTACTTGGTTAACACTTGCACTTTTATTTCCGGAGCAATCTTCATCAAACATTAGCATGATGTGTGTTAACTCTAGGATGAGTTCAATTATTAGCTTTATAGGGCCTGTAAACTTAGAGTTATATACCCTTGAATTTCGAAAAGAATTGCAATATTTTACTTTGTTTAAACTGTAGCACCCTCATTGTTCTAGCAATCTTGATCAAACTTGGTCACACTGTTTGTTTGCATAATGTTTCAAATGAGATTGATTTTAAGCTCATCTGTTTTCGGAGAAAACTTGAGGTATTGCTATAGCCTTGGTGTCGGTGTTGTCGTGGGAAAACTTTAGTGATACCTCTGGTTCTACTGAAGGCATTCACTTGGCACACATATTCGCTATTCAAAGAGCAACCCATACTATCAAGGGGGGTAACTCTAGATGCATTTAGTGTGAATTATGCCCTTTTTAGCTCACCTGAGCACAACGTGCTCAAGGTGAGCTTTTGGTATCAACTTTTGTCCGTCGTGCGTCTAGCGTCGGAAGGCGTCAACAATTCTTTAAACAACTTCTCCTCAGTAACCACTGGGAGGAATTCAACCAAACTTGGTAGGAATGTTCCTTGGGTGACCCTCCTCAAAAGTTGTTCGCAGATTTTTGATTGACCCCCCAAATATGGGCGTGGCAGTTTTTGACTTAGAAATCTTTAAACATCTTCTCCTCAGTAACCATTGGGCCAATTTCAACCATACTTGGCATGAATGTTCCTTGGGTGACCCTTTTCAAAAGTTGTTCGTGGAATTTTGATTTATGCCCAAATATGGGCGTGGCAGGGTGTGGCAGTTTTTGACTTAGAAATCTTTAAACATCTTCTCCTCAGTAACCATTTGGCCAATTTTAAACAAACTTGGCACGAATGTTCCTTGGGTGACCCTTTTTAAAAGTTGTTCACAGAATTTTGATTTATGCCCAAATATGGGCGTGGCAGGGCGTGGCAGTTTTTGACTTAGACATCTTTAAACATCTTCTCATTAACCATTTTGCCAATTTCAAACAAACTTGGCATGAATGTTCCTTGGGTGACCCTTTTCAAAAGTTGTTTGCAGAAAACTGTTTCGCGCCCAACTATGGTCGTGGCAGTTTTTGACTTTGAAATCTTTAAACATCTTCTCCTCAGTAACCATTGGGCTAATTTCAACCAAACTTGGCATGAATGTTCTTTCGATGACCCTTTTCAAAAGTTGTTTGCAGAATTTTGTTTCATGCCCAAATATGGTCGTGGCAGTTTTTGACTTTGAAATCTTTAAACATCTTCTCCTCGATAACTATTGGGCTAATTTCAACCAAATTTGGTATGAATGTTCCTTGGTGACCCTTTCAAAAGTTGTTCTAGAATTTTGATTGATGCCCAATAAGGGCGTGGAATGGTGGGGCAGTTTTTGACTTAGAAATCTTTAAACATCTTCTCCTCAGTAACCATTGGGCCAATTTCAACCAAACTTGGCATGAATGTTCCTTGGGTGACCCTTTTCAAATCGTGTTCAGGAAATTTGATTGAAGCGCAAATATGGGCGTGGCCATTTTTTTATTTAGAAAGCTTTAAATATCTTCTCCTCAGTAAGCATTGGGCCAATTTCAACAAAACTTAAATGAATATTCCTTGGGTGACCCTTTTCAAAAGTGTTGGCAAAATTTCGAATCATCTTACATTAGTCAGATGAGCGATTTTAGAGCCATTCTGGCCCTCTTGTTTACTTAGATTTCATATCCAATATATAGCGCCCAACAGTCTTGCGAAGGCACCTGTAGGCGGTGCTCTTGTTTAGCCTGATCAGGCCACTAAGTCTAGAGTTATGTGCCCTTTAGTTTGAAAAAACATGCAGTCAGATGAAATATAGGGCCATCTTGGCCCTCTTGTTGGTACTTACTACAACTCTTATTTAGAATTACATCACCCACTGATGATGTAAATCTGTTAATTAAAACAGATACATATATTATTCTGTGTTTGAGTTCACCTGAGTACAACATATTCAATGTGAACTACTGTGATCACACTGTGTCCGTTGTCTGTCTGTGTGTCATCACATCAACAATTTCTTTAATCATCTACCAAACCACTAGTCCAATTTTCTTGAAACTTGGCAGGAATGTGCCTTGGGTGAAGCTCTTTCTAATTTGCATACAGATTTGGAATCCGTCAAAAACTCTGGCTGCCACTGCACTAACTTGCGTTAGCTCAGCTGCCCCGAAGGGCCATGTGAGCTGTTGTCATCATGATGTGTCTGTCATCGTTGTTGTCGTCATCAGTTAACTTTATATTAAAAAATCTTCTCCCGAAACTACTGAAGGGATTGGTACAAAATTTATAAAGCAGCCTTCGGGGATGAACTTTAAAAATTGTGTTGATAATGGCCGCCACCCAAAAAACATGACCGCAATTGAAAAAAAATAGACCATAGGGTAAAAACACACTTTTACCTGAATAACTAAAAATGGAAATCCGATATTCAAATTTTGGCAATACAAAAAATGATTAGCATGGTACGCTATACCTGCATACTAATTATTGAAAAAATCGGATCATTCTTGAATGAATGATTGCCCCTGTAGTGTTGTTTTTCCTCACAATTTGGCGTTAAAACTTTATTTCTAAACTAAAGGAGATAAATGATCATTTTGTGATCAAGTGGTGAAACTTAATGAGATGAAGCATTGTGCAAAATTTCTAGACAATCTTATAAGGCATGATGGAGTTATTGCCCCTGAAATGGCGTTTTTTCCCAAATCGTTGTATTTGGACATTATTTGTAAGAGAACTAAAGGAGATAATTGATCACCATGAGAACAAAAGTTGTATTTGGACATTATTTGTAAGAGAACTAAAGGAGATAATTGATCACCATGAGAACAAAAGTTGTAAAGCTTATTAAGATAAACTATTGTGCTATTAAACTTATTAAGATAAACTTTTCCATGACAATCCAATGAGGCATGATGGAGTTATTGCCCCTGAAATGGCTTTTTTCCCAATTGTTGTATTTGGAAATTATTCGTAAGAGAACTGAAGGAGATAATTGATCACTATAAGAACAAATATTGTTAAGCTTAGGGATATGCACTGTTGCACAAAATTTCATTACAATTTGATGAGGCATGTAAGAGTTATTACATAAGGTTGAATAACAATTACCCCAGATGAGCGATCAGGCTCCTTGAGAGCCTCTTGTTAGTTCACCTGACCTGGAAGTGGTCAGAAGCTAGCTATTTGGATCAATGAATTTATGGTGTCCTTCCGTCAACAATTAGTTTAACACTCAAGCGCTTTCTTTTCTTAGGCAGTCTTGAGCTAACTTGGTCATAATGTTTGTTTGCATAAAGTTCCGGGTTGGTTCGACTTTCAGCCTGATTGGGGATTGTTAATCCAGTGCAAAATTGGCCACTTTTTAGTTCTCCTGACCAGGAAGTTGTAGGGGTGAAATATTAGGATTGTTGGATATCCGTCGTAAATCCGTTTACAATAAGTTTGTTTACACTCAGTCGCAAGCGCCTTCATTTCTTGAGCAATCTCAATCAAACTTGGTCACAATGTATTTTGGCATAATGATTCGGATGAGTTTGATTTTAAGTCAGATCGGATCTGTAAGTCCGGAGTAATGCGTCCTTGAATTTGAAAAAATGCAATATTTCACGTAGTTTACACTCTAGCACCTTCATTTCTTTAGCAATCTAAATCAAACATGATCACAATGTACATAGAAATAATGTTTCTAATAAGTTTGAAATTTAGCCATATCGGGTCCATAAGTCCAGATTTACGTCCCTCTGAGTTTGTAAAAATGCAATATTTCACTTTGTTTACACTTTAGTCACATCATTTGTGAAGTAATCTTGATCAAACTTTATTAGCCTTTTGTCTCGGATGAGTTCAATTTTCAGCCTAATCAAGTCAGTAAGTCCTCTTGAATTTGAAGAAGAAAGTGCAATATTTCACTTTGTTTACACTATAGCGCCTTAAATCATTTATGAAGCAATCATCATCAAATTTAGACCCGATTTATATTGTCTTAATGTCTCAGACGAGTGTGATTTTGAGCCAGATGGTGCAAGTAAGTCAAGAGTTATGTCCCCTTGAACTTTAAATAAATGCTCAATTTCATTTTAGCACCATCATCTCTTCCAAAGGTAGTCAGGTGAACGATCTAGGAACATCTTTGTCCTCTTGTTTAGTTGACCACAAAGCCGTCAGGGTGAACTATTAGGGTCGTTGAATGTAAGTCCGCCCACAATTTATTCGTTTTTGCTCTAGGGGACGGAGAGAACAGTTAAGTCCCTGTACATTAAGGGGACGAAAGAGATAAATTGAGATATATCAAGTCCATTGTGGGGACGGAAAGAGAGCAATTAAGTCCCCGAACATTTAGGGGACAAAAGAGATAAATCTAACTATAATAAATCTTGTGGGGACGGAGAGAGAGGGCAGTAAAGTCTCCGAACATTAAGGGCACAAAAGAGATGAATTGGGATATAATAAGTCCGTTGTGGGGGCGGCAACCGTTGGTCGGATTTCGATGATACTATAATGGGTATTTTAACCATTTTTGGTCAAAAGGTTGTCGCGGAAATGGCCATTTTACAACAAAACGAGCACGGTGAAATATTGTTTTCTTTCAAGTTTTCAACTTTTTGTAAATTTTACAAAAATATGAAATAATTAAAAAAAATATCTTGAAAGAATTTTGCTTTTATGAAACTAGCGAAAACGTCCGCAAGTCTGTAAGACCCGATTAATGGGCCCTTATTCTGGTAATTGCAACAAACAGTCAGAGTGAGCGGTAAAGGGCCTTCTTGGCTCTCTTGTATTAGTAGTACATGTAGTTTGTGCAAGTATTCATTGCTTAAAAAGTTTAAATAAATAAAGAATGACATTTTCACACAGCATGCATTGTGTTTTTTCTTGAACCAGAGATGTTGTCGTGATCTTTGCTGAATGACCTGTTGGATTATCCAAATCTCTACCCAAGATCATACTTGATGATTCAAAAGGCTTCTCTGCTGATTTGAAAAAAGCCCGAAATGAAACTTGCTTGAAAATGTTCAAGAATCATTGGCATGAACAAATTAATTTGACCAGTTATCTTAATGTATGCAACCCATCATTAGAACCAAAGAGCCAGAGGCTAAATTTGACAAGTGCCAGTAATTCCTAAACAGTGTTACATTTCCTTTCCAAACATGAGCATTTTGTACGGTTAAGAATTTTGAATTAATGCATACTTATCGAAATATTTGACAAAATATTCAAAATTACCTCCCTTGTATATGAATATAGAGTAGAATAATATTTGTAAATTATTTTCTTCTTGAACCATAATCTTGAAATCCTGCACGGTGAATTGACTTATGTGAAGTGTATTTACGAGTGTGTCTAATTTGATGCATTTTGTATGGCCAGAAAGTGTTTTAATGTGGGGCTGTAAACCTTAAGTGGAATAGAAGGATTGTCCTGTGTTATGCTTGTAGAGCATGGCCTCTTAACCCCGTGAGTTTGATTCCCGGATGTTTTTGAGTTCTCGCATTGGTCACAAATAAAATGGACGCAGCACTATTCAAAGGTGTTGCAGCGGCAAATTATAAATGACCAAGGAAAGTATGTTGCTGAACATTAAGGGGACAAGAGAGATCAATTGAGATAAATATTACATCAGTTGTGGGCACGAAGAGAGAGCAGTAAAGACCCTGAACATAAAGGGGACAAAAGAGATCAATTGAGATATGATAAATCGGTTGTGGGCACGAAGAGAGAGCAGTAAAGTCCCAGAACATAAAGGGGACAAAAGAGATCAATTGAGATATAATAAATCCGTTGTGGGGACGAAGAGAGAGCAGTAAAGTCCCCAAACATTAAGTGGACAAAAGAAATCAATTGAGATATAATAAATCCGTTGTGGGGACGGAGAGAGAGCAGTAAAGACCCAAAACATTAAGTGGACAAAAGAGATCAATTGAGATATTATAAATCCGTTGTTGGGACGGAGAGAGAGCAGTAAAGACCCCGAACATTAGGGGGACAAAAGAGATCAATTGAGATTTAATAAATCCGTTTTGGGGACGGAGAGAGCAATAAAGACCCCAAACATAAAGGGGACAAAAGAGATGAATTGAGATGTAATAAATCTGTTGTGGGGACGGAGAGAGGACAATAAGGACCCCAAACATTAAGGGGACAAAAGAGATCAATTGAGATATAATAAATCCGTTGTGGGGACGAAGAGAGAGCAGTAAAGTCCCCAAACATTAAGTGGACAAAAGAAATCAATTGAGATATAATAAATCCGTTGTGGGGACGGAGAGAGAGCAGTAAAGACCCAAAACATTAAGTGGACAAAAGAGATCAATTGAGATATTATAAATCCGTTGTTGGGACGGAGAGAGAGCAGTAAAGACCCCGAACATTAGGGGGACAAAAGAGATCAATTGAGATTTAATAAATCCGTTTTGGGGACGGAGAGAGCAATAAAGACCCCAAACATAAAGGGGACAAAAGAGATGAATTGAGATGTAATAAATCTGTTGTGGGGACGGAGAGAGGACAATAAGGACCCCAAACATTAAGGGGACAAAAGAGATCAATTGAGATATAATAAATCCGTTGTGGGGACGAAGAATGAGCAGTAAAGACTCCGAACACAAGGGGGACAAAAGAGATCAATTGAGATATAATGAATTCGATGAGGAGATGAAGAGAGATCTGTAAAGTCCCAAAACATTAAGAGGACAAAAGAAATCAATTGAGATTTAATAAATCTGTTGTGGGGACGAAGAGATAGAGAGCGAGCAATAAGTCCCTGTTCAGTAAGTGGACAGAAGAGATAAATATGAGAGATGTCCTCACGAAGATTTCTCAATGTATTTTCTGTTTCTCACTCAAACATGGATTTTCTTTGGAGAGAATGGCTTCGTACTGTTTGTTTACTTTAAAATCCGATGTTTTTGTTTTGTATAAGCCAGTGGATGTAGGAGTCCCCATAATGTTTTTGTGAGGCTGGACCGTAGTTGTGAGCCACAATACCAGAGAGAGAGAGAGAGAGAGAGAGAGAGAGAGAGAGAGAGAGAGAGAGAGAGAGAGAGAGAGAGAGAGAGAGAGAGAGAGAGAGAGAGAGAGAGAGAGAGAGATCAACATTTGTGGACACACAGACAGAAACAAATACTATCTATTTCTTTACTTCTTCAATGTTTAAGTTTATAGGCTTAAAATTTGTAACAAGGAAACTTTTAAAACAAAAGAAATATATGCAATTTGGTGAAGACTTTAGGATATTAGTATCAACATGGCATATCTAAAGCAACATTTTATCTGTATCGTCCAAAATGTGGTCAATAGTATTTAAATGCTTTGAAAATATACAAATAAATTTAGTCATTCATGCCAATCAGGATTATTGTCACTTGTGATCAGGCCTACCATGTGCAGGGCGGGTTTTGTAATGATCGACGTGCCTATGATTGACGCATATTCGCAAATTCAACCAATCGGATGGCTCTGTAGTGTCGATAATCGTAAATATTTAAAAAAAAACACACACAAAAGAAAACAAACAAACAAACAAAAAAAAAACAAAACAAAAAAACATTGATTTCCGGCACAAATAGTTATACTAATTTATTGTATGTTATAATTCATCAAGGTGATCAATCAGTGTTTGTGCAGAGAGTTTAGCGGTAACTCTATATTTTTTTCCTTTCTTGAATGCGTGTGTGGTGGGCAAAATATTTTCAAAATCTTATTCCATTGGGAATATTGTTATCGCCAGATTCGAGTTACGATATATTTCATATGACCTAGATACCAGGCCGTTTTAAACTCAATTTGGTTAATATCATCAATACTACTCGCTACAATTAGTCTGTTTATACATACTGACAGGTGGAAACTCTTTTTTTAACCAAATTTTGATTTTTAACCTTTATTTTTGCCCGTTTAAAATAGACAATTTATATTGGATTATATAGTTATAATTGATCGACGCCCCGCAACCGATCATGTGACTTATTCTCGGGTAAATATCGCATTTAACGAGATTTGATTTGACGCATGCGCTGAGAGAGCGTGAAAAGGTCTATTGTAATGAAAGCATGATGATTCTTTTAAAGCAATAGGGATCGTTTAGATACATGTTATTTTATGATAGAAAAATGCAAACAGACGAAAAAGCGTTGAATCATTCCTATGAATCTAACATACTAGAAACGGGGGATGTCTAAACAGACAGTCGTACACACGGACGGAAAACAGTAAAGTTCGCCTCGATATTTCGATCGAGAACCAAAAACACAATATCGTTAGGCAAAATTGATCGAAGGACCATAATTCATTTTGTTTCTCATCAGCAATACTAAGATATGAGCAACACTCAAAGAAACAAAAATAAGAATACAACATAACTCAATATATTAATAGTAAACGTGTTAAAACATCCAACTAAGACAAATATGCACTGATTTAAATAGGAGTTCACTTGGGAGTAAAGTTAACATTTTGAAAGCCAAGGTTGTAGCCTAGGGCCAAGGCGTAGCCTAGGACCAAGGCCGTAGCCTAGTTCCGAGGCTGTAGCGCAGTTGGTAGTGCGGTAGACTGAACATCAAAGGGTCCCGATTTTTTAATCAAAACTTTGCTAACATTTTTCGTTTATCTGACGTAGTCATTTATCCCCTACTAAAAAGGAGAAATCACCCTAGTGGGAGAAGCCGCTGGAGACTGAAGGTAGCTGAGGTAGTACTAGTGGAAAAAATACTATCAAACGATGGTTCGACTTTTTAGCCAGCATGATATAACTGAAATTATGTTGAAAGTGGTGTAAATCTATGCCAAAAATCAATATATCTTGGTACAAAAATGAGATGGCGATAAGGTGACCATGGTGTTCGACATTTTTCAACTAACCGTCACAATTTCTATCTGTAAAGACGGGAAAGCAAAATAATGTTGTTTGTGGAAATAAGCTGCTACGTACCTATATATACTTGACGCTTAGAAATATGCATAACCGTTGTGGTCTTAAACTACCGTTTAAACCGTACATGGAGTTATGTGCGGCTAAGTGGCTAATATGGTCTACTTGTAATTTGAGAGAAATCGAGGGTTGCTGGTTAGAATCTTTGGGTAAAACATTTCAGATCACAGTCGCTGGTCAATGTCTACGGTCTATGTCATACGGACAGTAAAATTTAATTTCTATCTCTCATAATCGATTCACATAATTTATGGTAAAAAGTATCTTTGATTTACCAGAAAAGTGATTATTCGCATTCTTTTAACATGTTTAGAATCCTTAATTGATGGGACTACGAATGCGAAATTGTAGGAATAATGAATCTCAAAGTTTTGTCTTTTTACCATTTGATGTTGATATAAGTTATGTAATCGTCCTAGAAGTTTATTCAATACACAATGCACTTATTTCTAAAAGGCTGTATTATCATTGTGAAACAAAGTGAATGTGTGATTTGCCTCTTCAATTTTTCTAAAAGTATCAAAGTTCACTCCATATCATTCTTCATGCGATTTCCCCTCCTTCGTCTCGTCTCTTTAATCTAGAAATAACCTCAAAACTCTCTGGCTCCCCCAAGCATCAGCTCGGAACTTACTATGTCATTTCTGTCCGTCTCATCTATCTATCCGCTTACTCTCTGTCTGTAATTGTCTACTAATGTCTATCTTTGCCTGTCTTTTTGTCCGTGTCTATCTTTTGTTTCCCCCTTCTTTTTCGGTGTGTTTGTCTGTGGTTTCTCTTTCTCTCCTTTTATCTCTCACCCTTTCTTTCTATTTTTCTCTCAATGTCTCTTTCTCTTTAAGTCTCTTTCTATCTATCTTTCTTCTGTTTCTATTCCTTTCTCTTCTATCTTTCTTCCTTCCTCTGTTCCAATTTCCTACGGGTTTCTACGTCTACAAGTTATACCCGTCCGTTTGTCTATCGGTGTCCACTTACTTTTTTATGAAAGATTTCGTGAGATGTTATTAGTCAATAACTCAATAACGTTTATGCAGTTGGTAATTATCTAACGTTGAAAGGCGGCGAAAAATTGCGTATGAGTAATTCTAACGACGATTGCGTTTCTGTATATTATTTTGTACCTCGATCTTTTTTTCGAGCTTTTTTTTAGGATTTCAAATTCATTAGTATACATGTAACTGTTCTCTGTCCTAAGTAGGTGTGCAATTTTGAGAATTTTAAGTATGTTTTCAGATACATAGTAATACATAATTTTATATAATGTATTTAAAATAAAATAAAAGATGTAGAAAAGAAATCAGCTTATCTAGTGCACTCGGTAATTCTAGTTAGATTTGGATCAGCTGTTTTCCACTTTTATTGTATTACCATATGAAACAAGTTTTTACTTCAAGGACAACGTCTCATCTCGTTTGTGATCATCTTTCATTTAAGAAATTACTTACGAGTTAGAATCGCGCCGCTGATCACGTTTTGCCAAAGGAAAGTGACAAGGTATTACAAATTCCAACTTAAGTAATACGGTAATATCAAGAAAGCTCATAAACAAGAGAAATTCGTACTAAGAATCAGTCATACTATGCCTGATTAAGTATTTAGTAGTGGTATAAATATATTAAAATTTGTGATTAAATTTGGTTTCCTATCACTATGCCTATCTCCACAAATGAGTCATTGTTCTCTGACCATCTTTGTAAATTTTGTGAAGTCTTGTTTCTCCTCTATCTGTCATCTTGTTTGCATAATCGTCCTTCTATCACAGACAATCTGACTGTCAGACCATCTGTCAAACGGTTTAAGCTCTTAATAATAACTATAATCGAAATTGTCCGTCCCCCTGTCCATTGATTTGCCTAGCTAGTTTTCATTACATTTGAATCTATGCTATCTCCCCCTGCATCTATTTTGGTCTGTCCATGTATGTCTACGTGCCTCTTTCCTTCTCTTTCAGTAAGTAAGTCTGTCTGCCTCTCTCATTCTGTACCATTTGCTCTCCTCTTTCTATCCGTTCTCTTTATTCCCTCTCATTCACCTTTCTCCTCTCTTTGTCTTTCCTACAAATCCCCTTCAGTCACCAGACGCCCCCTTCTTTCCGAACCCCCACTCTTCTCCTCATCTCTTTTCCCTTTTGTCTTTCTGTCGCTCTTTCTATCTCCCCTTTCTCACCTCAATTCCTCTCCCCCTTCTCTTCAACTCTTCCCCCGCCTCTTTCTCCTACCCCCGTTCCTTCCTCCCCTCTTTCTTCTCCACTCATCTCCTCGCAAAGAAGTGCGACTTTTCCCTCTCCACTACTCAACTCTCGTTTCGTCTTTTACCCTCTCCCTTTACCCTCTTCTACATTACGAAAAAAAGAAAGAACTTCTATTTCAAATTCATGTTCTTAACCAGCCAATCACTGCCTTTTCTTTATTCTTTTTTTTACATTTTCCTCGCCCTGACAGTTAGTTTCAAGGTGAACCTACTGATTTAGTTTTTTAATATTCTTCTAAGGTTTATGTAAACTAGTTCATTTTTTACAAGATTCTAGTTAAATGACTTATGAATAATCTGAAGTCGATTTTGTATACCCGAGTCATTTGACAATAAGGAATATCTGTTCGGGAAGGGAAAAGGGTAACAAAATTTGAACAAAATAGTACCGTGGTATGCTGTAGAATTACAATATACAGCAATAATGAATAGAAAAAAAAACAACAAAAAACAACAACAAAAAAACCCCAAACATAGATAACAAACAAAATATACAAAAATAAAACTAAAAGTGGATTGTTACTGTAACGTTGCTCCGCTCTGCCTTTTTATACGGAGCATCTGAAATAAAGATTAACACATAATTAGATATAATATAGGGAAATTGAAGCATTCGTATTGAAAAACTAAAAAAAATGTATTGGGCATTGTTTATAGAAACGGATATTTTATCTAATTTATTGTGAATGACCACTTAATGTGTTATGCCTTTTTTACCGATTCTTCAACACAACATGCCCGCAAATTATTTTATAGTACTCTTAACTTTTAATTTATTTCTGTCAAATACTAACTCTTTTTATACATGTGTATTCGTTCCGCTAAATGAAGAAAAACAATAATAGATGGTAGATTTAGAAGTATCGTCAAATGTATATCAAATGGTCTACTTTTCAAGATCTTTATAAATGTATAGTAAATGAGTAATTTACTTACGGAGAAATTCCATGCTCCGCTGGTACAATAAGACCAATCGTAGGGTCAATATTGAAGCTTTCTGTAATTACATAAACAGAGGATAGGATATTGAAAGACACAAATATTTGGCGACGTAGATTTAAACATTTCAGTTCTCAGATTTAGAAGATACGTTAATGTTTTACGAAGGATTGAAAATCAGAATCTTAAACTTCAAAGGATATACATGCATATAATTATCTGTATATTTTCCACCAAGAAAATTGATAAGGATAAAGGATAAAGGTAGTCTCTACCCTCTAGTTTTTCTCTGTCTAAACATTTTGTTTAGTCTCTCTATAATTTCCTTCTCCGACTGTTATCTCATATGATATATACATGTACCATAAATACGACTCTCCCTTTTCTCTTCCGTCATAGCGCAGTCGATAGCACATCAGGCTCCCACCCTGTGCCATGAGATGTCATGGGTTCGATTCCTGGTGGCGGCACATATCCTTTCCGACATTTGATTCTCGTCAATGGGTGGATAATCGTAAATCTAAGTGGGATAGCAGCTGGAGGCTAGGAAAGGAAGTAATGGTAGTACTGGTGTGAGAAATGCCAGGAATCCACTGTTAGGTGCTCCAGCCGCGATATGACTGAAATACTATTAAAAATGGTGTTAAACCCATTCAATCAACCTTTTCTCTCCCTCTCAACTGTCTCTTCGTGTTTTCTCTTGTTTAGTCGAATATCACTGCCAAAACTTTATATGCTCTTCACTTTTTGGCCTTTTCTCTCTATCTCCTTTAGATTCTCTATCTCACTCTGATTTGTCGTTATGTCTGTGTTTCTCTCTCTCTCTCTCTCTCTCTCTCTCTCTCTCTCTCTCTCTCTATCTATCTATCTATCTATCTATCTATCTATCTATCTCTCTATCTCTCTCTCTCTCTCTCTCTCTCTCTCTCTCTCTCTCTCTCTCTCTCTCTCTCTCTCTCTCTCTCTCTCTATCTATCTATCTATCTATCTATCTCTTCCGGACTCTCTATCTCTTTCTTTTTCTATTGGTCTACCCCTTGTCCTCTCGCTTCCCCCATTCTCTCTCTCTTTCACACTCTTATTTTCATCGTACTCCATTAAACAAAACAGACCTACCCAACACTTCAGTCACTGTTCTTGGTGTTTTGTCCATGGAGGCATTTTCTGTCTGATCCAAAATTTTAGATAACGACTCAGAAACTACTGCTTCCGCAATGTCTGAAATAGTTGAAATATTGTTTAAGTTGAGTTTAAGCTAGCTAATAGTTAAATATCTATCAAACACACACACACAAAAAAAAAACACACACAAAAAACCACTGCATACTGTTTATATGTTTCATGAACTTTGCGAATGATAGTCATGGAAAACATAGTAAGAAAGGAACTAATTGCTTGTAACAGCGTCCGTCTTTAAATTGTACAAGTGTAATGATTTGTTGTTAAGCAATGGTCAAGCAGACGGTCTAAAGAAAACAGTCGCAACTTTACGCATTCCGATTTTCACGTTCAGCGGGCAATTTTGTCGGTCCTGTGCGTGATCGAGCCATCGCGAGACCTATATATTCATTTAGTAAGGTTCGTTGACTTTTGACAAAAGTACGTATAAAGGTACCATATAATTGACTTGTGTATGGTTTGCATGAGGTCTGACATTCTAACACATTTTCATTAGAATTACATCGAGTTGTCTGACCTTTCTTTAATACACAACGATAGGTCAGGTGACAGTGAACCCTCTTCATCTGATCTATATTCAACAAGTTAGTATTGGCGCAGATCTGATTGCATAAATATGCCGCGTGCCATCATATGAAGATTCTGCAATCGTCAGACCAGGGGCTTCAACAATTCACCAAGTAGCTAGATACTTACTGTACTTCAGAAAATAAACCTACCACTAATGGCTGCTGATGACAGCGAGTCAGTATCGTACTCTCTTTCGTTCTTACCCTGTTTCAATATGTTTGTAAGCGACTCGTTCACTATTTGTGTCGCAATATCTAAAATATAAATGGTTGCATAACAAAGGATATTATTAAAATAATATATTTTTTGTTACAAGTAACTATCTTTATAATAAGTATTACTAGTATCTAGATTAGACTATCAATTGTTGTTGCAAATCAAAATTAAGCCTCATTATTATGAGCAAAAAGTAGCTAAACTGTACCGGCTAAGGATGGGCCCCAAGAATGTTTATATTGATATGGCAGAACAAATCTGAGATAAAAAATTTCTGAAGAGGGTTTCAGTTATTTTTTTGCACTCAAGAATATTTATCGTAACGTTGTTTTTGGTGCAGTTTTTGTTAAAGGAATCCTTTTATGATGAATTCAAACATAAATTTTATCGTGCCTTTCCCCTATGTTTTGAAACGCTTAAACAGTAATCATTCGTTCTGTACAATGAAAACATAGAATTATGGTGTTAAAAACACTCTAAAAATTTAACGAAATAATAGACATAATCTTGTTCTTTTGACCAATGTAAAAATATAATGATGTCTTACCACTTATGACGCTCGATGTCATTGATATCCTATCACTTTCTTGCATCAATTGAGAAACAGCATTATCAATTACATTTTCAACAAAAACATCAACTGAAAATAGTTAAATACAATATAGCCAACCAAGTTGCTAAAAATGTAAACATCTTTCAAGTACAACGATATTTTGTCATAATCTATTCAGTGTCTTTACTGGACAAAACAATTCATATATTTGATATCGACCATCTTACATAAGTAAAGTTAATCATGCAAAGGAATCTAATTAATTCTTTTTCATTTTTCTCCAAACGATTGAGTTGTTTATAACCTGTTTTCGTTTAAAGACCATATTTCTAATTTTTGAATACAAATCATTACCGAGTTCTTTTGAATGGGGTTTAACGTTACTTCGAACTTATTTGGAACATAGCCATTGATTTTCGGCATTCCCCACACCAGCATTACCAATATATCCTTTTCGAGCGGCCGGCTACTCATCCCCGAGGTTTGCGATCATCCACCCATTAGTCGGAGACAAATGTCAGATTCGATATTTGCCTCGACCGGGGATCGAACCCTGGACCTCATGATTTAAGGTCCAGCGGGCTACCATTTGTGCCATGACCACGGCAAAAAAATGTTAACTGAACTAGGCTTAACCTGATCTCATTTTGAATATGAGTTCTTTACGGAATTCCTTTTCGCATGATGAGTAATAAAATCATTATAGAAAGCTAGCTTGCTATTTTGTGGTTAGTTTTTGCTAAATCCAACAATTTATCTTTCTAAATAATCGATAATCGCTTTCGAGAGTACATTTTAGATTCACTACAAGAATATTTTAAACATAACAAACCATCCTTATCTGTGTCATCTACAGTCTTTCCGTAATGGTGATTTATAGTAACAGGAATTCTAGGGTTTGTGGTGAGAGCATCAACTGGATAGAAAGACATGTAACACATAGATATTTAATCTTTCCATTTTTAATTGGTCGTAGACCAATTTATATAACCATAAACTCGAGATTGTGTCGCTGCAATTTACCAAAACTTCCTTTAGCCCAATTGGACGTATATTCTGACGGGAAAACAGAAAAAAATCATTTCATTTTACAAGTTAAGAATTATCAAAAGGAGTAAAGGAAAACTGGACGCTTTAAAGGTGATTGCTTCAAGGATTTTTCGCTAGTGATGAACGCGTCTAACCAACCCTTTCTTTCAATCTTATCGAGGTGTAAACAAAGATGATACTGCAACTCAATTATTTTCCTGCCATAAGTTAATCAAAGTACTGAAAGTTCTTCTGGAGAGCATATTTGATTATTATGCTTTCAAGCTGTCTAAAGAATTCGCCCAAAGAATAGTATCAATTGTTTTTTCCTTTGTTTATAATCAGCGCTGTTTAGGAACCCTGTTAATTTCTGCCCAGAAAAAGAGAGGGTTTTGAAATTCCATGAACCTGCTGTCAGAATTTGCTCTTAAACTTAAGTTATCATATTTCCATATTTTTTCTGTGTTGGCTTTATAAAAAAAAGCTTGCAGGGATAATCTAACCATGACTTTTTAACAATTGAGAATTTTTAAAAATTTAGTTTTCACAAAAAATAGCTTTTTTGTCGATACCCATGTTGCATCAAGGTCTTACGTTCGTGTAAAATAGTATTAGTTCTAATTAACATTCACGGAAATATCATACACTAGGATAGAACCTACGTGTTGTGAAAGTAATAGAAATTAAAGTTGTTTTACCCCAATTCTAAAGTCGGAATGCAACGATATATCCAATTTCTCAGTGACGACCAATTACAGTGCGTACGGCACTTTGATTATCATTTATAGTTAGATACATCTAGGTATTATGGCGAGGGCATCAACTGTATATCAATGATGGTCCTATATCGCTCCCCTGAGTATGATGGCTCAAAACCCTACACCTAATCATTTTGGAGAAGAAGATGTTTGAAATATTATCTCGTTTAATCCTAGGTAGATGTAGATCCAACCATAATGAGCTAATTTCGAGAGTACGAAAATTCTATGAAGAACTTAAGTAGAGGGTGAACATTTTCTATGATATCCTTCTTTACTCCTTTCTGGGATTGCACTGAAAAGGGCTTATTTTCAGAATAATGTAATTCTACGAAGTATTTTAGTACAGAGTCAGTAGGTATTATTTAACACCACATATGGTTTGGGAGAAGAAGATTTTTAAAGATTTCCTTCTTTATTTCTATGTAAAATCAGGGATCGCAAAGAAAAGGTCTAATTTCCAGAAAACGGTAATTCCTTAGAGTATTTTGGAAGAGGGAAAAAGGATAATGATTTGTACCAAATATCAAAGATCTAGGTCTTATGATTATTGAGAAGAAGTTTTCATTCTTTATTTCTATGAAAAATCAGGGATCACACAGAAAAGGGCTAATGTTCAGAATATGGTATTTCGTAAAAGGTTTTGGTAGAAGGTCAATTAGGAATGATTTATACAAATACAAAGCTCTAGGCCTTATGGTTTGGGAGAAGAAGATTTTTAAAGATTTTCTTCTTTGTATCAATGTAAAATCAGGGATCGCAGAGAAAAGGGCTAATTTTCAGAAAATTTCTTGGACTTCTTTGGTAGAGGGTCAATAGGTGATGATTTATACAAAATATCAAAGCTCTAAAAAATATGGTTTGGGAATGAAGATTGTTAACGTTTTCTTTCTTTATTTCTATGTAAAATCAGGGATTGCAAAGAAAAGGTCTTATTTTCAGAATACGGTACTTTTTGGAGTATTTTGTTAGAGGGTAAAAAGATGATGATTTTTACAAAATATCAAAACTCTAGGCCGAATGGTTTGGAAGAAGAAGATTTTTTTATGCTTTCATTCTTAATTTCTATGTAAACTTAGGGTTCGCACAGAAAAGGGCAAATTTTCTGTCTACGGTTTTTCTATAAATAATTATGGAAGAGGGTCAAAAGATGATGAATTATACAAAATATCAAAGCTCTAAGACTAACAGCTTAAGTTTTCCTTCTTTACTTCAATGTAAAATCAGGCATCGCACGGAAAAGGGTTCATTTCCAGAATACGGTTATTCTTGATTTATACAAAATATAAAATCTCTAGAACCTATGACTTGGGGGAAGAAGAGTTTTTAAGTTTGTGTTCTATTTTTCTATGTAAAATCAGGGCTTGCAAAGAAATGGGCTAATTTTCAGAATACGGTAATTCTTTGGAGTATTTTGGTAGAGGGTCAAAAGACGGCTAATTTTCAGAATACGGTAATTATTTGGAGTATTTTGGTAGAGGGTAAAAGACGATGTTTTTTACAAAATATCTTAGCTCCTAGCCATAAGGTTTGGGATAAGAAGATTTTTAAAGTTTTCCTGCTGTAATTCTTTGTAAAATCAGGTATCGCACAGAAAAGGGCTAATTTCTGAATACGGTAATTCTATGAAGAATTTTGGTAGAGGGTCAATAGATGATAAATTATACAAAATATCAAAGCACTACGCATTATGGTTTGGGAGAAGAAGATTTTAAAGATTTCCTTCTTTATTTCTATGTTAATCAGGGATTCATAAAGAAATGAGCTAATTTTCAGAGTACGTTATTCTTTTTTATTCTGTTAGAGGGAAAAGAGATGATGATGTATACAAAATTACAAAGCTCTATGCCTTTTGGTTTGGGAGAGGAAGATTTTTTAAAAAGTGTTCCTTCTTTATTTCAATGTAAAATCAGGGATCGTACAGAAAAGGGCTATTTTTTAGAAAACGGTAATTTTTTCAAGCATTTTGGTAGAGGGTCAATAGATGATGATTTGTACCAAAAACCAAAGCTCTAGGCCTAATGGCTTGGGGGGGGGGGGGGGGAGATTCTAAAGGTTTTTCACTCTGTTGCCATGGCAACCAGAGTTCTTCATGGTTTTCAATTCTTTGAAGTATTTTGAAAGAGCATGACCCAAGGATCATTTCTGTGAAGTTTGGTTGAAATTCAATCGTTAGCTTAGGAGGAGAAGATTTTTTGTAATATTGGACGGACGGACAGATGGACGGCCGGCCGGACAAACAGACGGCCGGATGGACGCCGGACGATGACCGATCACAATAGCTCACCAAGACCACTTCGTGCTCAGATTAGCTAAAATCACCTATAACACATAGATAGTTTATCTTTAAATTATTAAATTTATAGTTAGAACCATTCTAGGTATGATAGAGAGGGGATCAACTATATAGAAATCTTACACATAGATATTTTATCTTTATGTATTTATTTTCACCAACATCAACATCTACCTATTAGATAATTACTTTCAAGCGGGGAGGAGCACAATTCAAGCATATGATTGCAAACAAAGTATATGAAAATGACCATGGCTTTCTGTGTACCTGTGGAAACTAGGCTGTAAGTAACACTCAGTTAGAGTATCTATCTAATACTAGTCAATTACTGAGCCTCTTAGTCGTGCTTGTTGTGGAAAGATAGCACTTACTTTGAAAAGAGTTCTAATCTTCTTTTTTTTTTTTAAACATATTTGACTGGAATTGTAACAAATCGGACTTTTACACCCACCAGCATTTTGTCACTCATTTAGCAGAGTTGGACCTCTCATTGGATAATAGATAACATTTGTACAAAGATTCAAGGTCTTAGATCAAAGACTTATGAGATAGAACACGGAACCGGTATCAAACAATTGTGACATTCACCTACTTCATTCAAAATCATTGGGTCACTTCTTTCGATCATTTACAATATTGTATGAAGTTTCATTGTTTTAGGTCAATTGGTTCTAGAGTTAGAGTACGGAAATAAGTCTACGGCAGGACGAACTATTGAACGAACGTAGGGATAGACAGAAAGAGCGAACCAATATACAAATCTCTACTTCATTGGCGATGGATACAAATATTGTAAGGACTGGCTGAAAAGTCGTTTTCGAATTAGATCGAAATGTCATGTTAACCCCTTAATTCGTAATTAGTAAAAAATAATAAATTCTAGGTATCTACTTAATCCATTACCATTTAAAAAAATGTATAGACTGATCCGAAATAAAAAGGGTTGCAGACAACAATTATAAGTTGGGAAAATTTAAAATCCTTTATCCCCCAGGGTAGAAAACGTGAAAGAAAACGAAGAAGTTGCTCATAATAAGCAATTTCTTCATTCACCAAATTTTTCCCAAGCCGGTTTTGAAGTTTGTTTATATTTAAGACACACCTTCCAAGCTTGTTCGCAATGTACGTTTTGGCTCCTCAATCGGCATCTTTGAAATTTCCAGATCCGGACATCCTGTGTCGTTAACCAAGTCACCAGGTTTTATACCAATACCATTTTCTCTCGCAAAAGTCCTTCTAATGGCATTTCTTGCCCGTGCCCACTGAAAGGAATAAACCAACAAATGTCGATGTATTATCCAACCGCTCGGAGGCGCTGACCTCCTATTTCACCTTTTTCAATAGCAATATAGAGAATGATGGATAGTCTAATTGATTGTTCTTTCAACAACATCTTGTTATTCCTTTTCAACATGTTTTATATAGTAGACTTGGCAGTCGATTATATTGACAATAACGGTTGTTTATAAGGCAACAGAAAATCATTGTCGATTTGCATTTACTAGTTTGAAAATTCGATTGGAATTAATATTTGATTATTTCAGCAGCCAAAACTTTTGCGTTGAGACGAATCCAATAGAGTCGTGTCTTATTTCCGTGCTACAGCGCCAATACGCGTCCTGGGACTCTGCTCAGTGCAGCGATAGCCTAAACCGCTCCGGCCATGGGTGAATCCAAGTGGTTTCCTGTGACTCAAACGGTTTAAAAAATCCGACCAGAACTTATACGCAGTGCAGCCAATCTACACGCGCAGTGTCTCATTCTCGTTCAACGCCATATTCAATCTCTTTCCGTACAATAGCCAAAATACTCGGCCCGAATCACAGCTAAGTTCATATCTCGGTCACGTTTGATACTTGATCACATAAGATCAAAAACTAGGTCAAAGGTCAAGTCCTAGAAAGACCTTGTGGTCACTCTAGATGCCATATTTTAGGCTAAGATGCTTTAATATGTGGTCAGAATGTTTACCTCCATACTCAAGTTAGAATTTGGGTCACTAGGTGAAATCTTAGAAATACCATGTATTAGAGGTACCATTTTGTCTTCTAATTATTTGATATTTGGTCAGAATGTTTGTATCCATAATATCTTGGCCGATGTTGTCTTTTGGTCATATGGGGTCCAGGTAACTAGATGAAATCTTTTTTAAAAACACGTGTACACTCTAGATGCCGCATTTTTGGGTATTTGGTCAGAAATTTTGTATCCATGATATGTTTGGCAAAGTTTGACTTTGGATCAAATGATGTAAAAAACAAGGTCACTTGATAAAATCTTAGATACACTTCGTTCATAGGCGACATTTTTGTTTAAATAATTTGCACTCTAGATGATTCATTTTTGGCTCATTGAATTAATATTTTTTCTAAGAATATTGAGCCGCCGTCATAGCGAGTCGGTAGCGCATCAGACTCCTAATCTTCAATTATGGGATGTCATGGATTCGATCCCCGGCGGCGGCATATATCCTTTCCGACATTTGACTCTAATCAATGGATTGGTTTACCTAAGTGGGGTAGCAGCTGGAGGCTAGGAAAGGATGTAGTAGTAGAACTGGTGTGAGAAAATACCAGAAATCCATTGTAAGGTGCTCAAGCCGCCACGATATGACTGAAGTACTGTTAAAATTGGCGTTAAACCCCACCCAATCAATCAATCAGTATTTACATAGAGTAGGGTAGTTATGTATATAACTTATGTATGTAGATAATGAAGGCATGTAGATCATGTAAAATGTAGACCGTTGTGGGTGATAATGTAACTATGCCGATAAAGCAGATAAATAAAGTATGTGTGTATATAATGTAGTTATGAAGAAAGCATAGATGTGTAAATTGTGTAAGTTTATAGATAATGAGGGTGTGTAGATAATGAAAGTATGTAGAAACCTCAGGTATAAAAAATGGTATGAATGTATCACAGTGCAGGTAGATAGTTCAGGTATGTAGACCGTATCAATATGTAGGTTATATCGGTAGTGAGCATAGGTATGTATGCAGTGTAGGTACGTGGGAAGTGTTATCATTTAGGTAGTATAGTATGAAGATTACGTAGGTATGAAGGTCATGCACGAAGATAGATGAGGTAGGTATGTGGATAGTAAAGACATATAATGTGAGTATGTAGATAATGTAGGAATAAAGATAGTAAAGTTTATAGATAGTGTAGGTATTTAGATAGTGTAGGTATTTAGATAGTGTAGGTAGAAAATGTGGAAAAAGAGTTAAGGTATATAGTTAAATAAAAGGTATGTCGATAGCAAAGGTATGTAGGAATCGTAGGTAGATAATGCAGATTTGTAAATTGTGTATGTATGAAGGCACTACAGTGTTGATGTTAAGCGTTGGTGTTTAGATTGTAAAGATATGTACACCGTGTCGGTATATAGAGTAGGTATGTAGATTGTTTAGTTACTTGGGAAGTTTAAGTATTTAGGCATTGTTGTAAGATAGCATAGGTATGTAGATAGCGTATGAAGACAGTGTCGATAGGAAGATAGCGTTGGCATATACAGTATAAAGGTAAATATTGTAGGTATGTAGATAGTGTAGGTATGTAGATAGAATGGTATGAAGAGAGTGCAGGAAGATAATTTTGGGATGTAGATAGTGTTTGTAGATCTAGTAGATATTTAGGTATGTCGATATTGTAGGTGGTATGTAGGTATGTAGATAGTGTAGGTATGTGGATGGCGTAGATTTGTATGTCATGTAGATAGATAGCTTAGAAATGTAGATCGTGCTGCTGGACAATGTAAATATGTAGATAGCGTAAGTATATAGATCGTGAAGGTAGATGGTGTAGTGCTTGTGTATGTATGAAGTGTATGAGGATGACGTAGGTATGTAGATAAGGAAGGTATGTAGGTCATGTAGGTAGATACTGTAAGTATATATATTATGTAGATAGTACATGTAACTGGTGAAGGCAATCTATGTAGGTACACATATGTAGGCGGTGAAGATATATACCCCAGGTATATCGGTAGATACTTTAGGTTTCTACTTGTTGTAAGTAGAAAGTGAAGGTACTGTAGGTAGATGCTTTTTCAAACTTTATGTAGGTATGAGGGTAATGTATATAGATAGTGAAAGTAAATGATGCAGGTATGTAGATATTGTAGGAATTAATTGTGGGTATGAAGGTGTTAATGTGATTTGTTTTGTTTGGTTGCGTTTTACCTAAATTTGAACAGTATTTCTGTCATGTCATGGAAGAAGGAGCATCTAACCATGGATTTCTGGTATTTTTCACACTATTTTACCACTTTCCGAGCCTCTAGCGGCTCATCCTATTAAAGTTTGTAGGTAGATAATGTAATGTGTATTCAGATAGTGTTGGTGTGTAGGTATGTAATGTGGTTGTGTCAGCAGATAGCGTAAGTTTGTAGTGTAGGAACGTGAGAAGTGTAAGAATGTAGGAATTGATATTATGTAGATAGCGTAGGTATCTATGCCATGTAGATCGATAGCGCTAGTATGTAAATAGTGTTGGTAGATTTTAAAGGTTTCAAGGTAGTATATGAAGTCTGTTTACATATGTAGGTATTGAATTTTGTAGGTAGTGTATGTATGTAGGTAGTGTAAGATTATGGCGTTGTTATTGTATATAGGTAGATACTGCAGGTATGTAGGGAGACAGTCTGGGTATGTAGGTATGTAGATACTGTTGGTTTGTAAGTAGATAGCATAGGTATGTAGAAAATTTATGTAGGCAGATCGTTTAAGTGTTTAAATAGATGGTGTTGGTATGTAGATAAAATAAGTAGGTATGTAGGTAGATAGAAGCAGATGTGTAGGTATGAAGGTAAATAGGGTAAGTTTGTAGGTAAATAGACAGGTATGGAGGTCTTTGGTGTAGGCATGTCGAAATTGTATGCAGGTTTGTAATTAGCATCTATAAATAGATAAAATGATTAAGTATGTAAGTAGATAGAGTAGATATGAAGGTCGATAGTGTTGGTTTCTAGGTAAATCATATAGTTATGTAGGTAGATAGAGTAGTATGTAGGTCCATGGTGTAGGTATGTAGGTATAGATAAAAAAAGTAGGTATGTATGTAGATAGAATAATATATTCAGATAAGTAGAGTCGGTATGTAGATAGAGGATGTATGTAGATAGATAGTGTAGTTATGTAGCTAGATAGTATTTGTCTGTAAGTAGATAATTCAGGTACTGTAGGTTAATACATTTACAACGGATTTTTAGATCAGTAATTTATGATTAACAGTTTCCAGTTTTTTTTTTTTTTTTTTGAAGGAAAAAAAAAAAATGTCTATTTTATGACAAACAGCAGAATCTAGGAAAGAAAAATGAGAAAAGTTTAAAAATGTCTTTTGTCCTTTTTCTCCTTTTTTCTTATAATGTTTCAGTCTTTTATTGTCTTACGCGAGGAGAAAAATTGATAAAGGAATTGAATTTTGTCCGATATTTTGAAGAGCTACTTCCTTTACTATTGCGTATAAGTTACATCAAAAACCATTTAACTACAGATTTCATCCAGCTGAAACTATCATGTTGGTCGCCATTGTCCATTTGTGCGAAAATAAAATAAGCGGCGATAAAAATCTAACTGTCTTTTCTTCGACAAAAATAACCCCCATTTCGACAAATAGACACCTCGCGGCTGTCGATCAAATCAAGAGCCGTCGGAGACGGATTATGCTCCCCGAATAAGGCTTTTGTCACAAAACTGTATGCCATTATTGGACAAAAAACTTTTTATTGAATGCAACTATAGTTTGAGAGTTCAGTTCACAAGAAATTTGGAAGTTTGACACACATTGAAGGAATCTGTTTGGCTTCACAGGCCTGATTCTTGTAAAATTCAATATCATTATATGGTAAAGGGTAAATATTTTACCTTGACTATCAAAGTTATCAATGAAAAATATCTCCGTACAAAAAATGAAGACTCTAACTTGAGAAATCTTGCATAAATAATAGACTGATAGTAGGATATGTACAAAATGTAAGTCCCCTTTTAGCATCGTAAGGCTCATTGGGTCAAAAATTAAAATAAACATTACAAAGGGCATTTAATAAAAAAACATTTATGTAAAGTAACATGAAATTTTGGCAATTTGTAAAGGAGGTATATTTGAAAATTAATGACCTGAACAATTTGACCTTTACCTTGACCAATGACCTTGAACTTAGTACCAACAGAAAGGTGATGTCATAAGCAATACGAAGGCTATATCACTAACCATTGTATACTTATGGGAGATGTTTAAGTTAACATTTTCGAAATTTTAATCCTGAGAAATGACCTTGACATTGCCAGATGACCATGAACCTAAGTACCAACAGAAAGGTGATGTCATAAGCAATGCACATGTGAAATATGAAGGCTATGTCACTTACCACTGTAAACGTATAGACAATGTTAAAGATAAGATTTTCGAAATTTCGCCCTTGAGAAATGACCTTGATCCTGACAGATGACCTTGAACTAAGTACCAACAGAAAGTCCATGTCATATGCAATGCACATGTAAAATATGAAGACTATATCACTTACCATTGTATTCTTATGGGCTTTGTTAGTTATTTTTTTTTTTTTTTTTTTTTTTTGAAATTTTGACCTTGAGAAATGACCTTGACCTTGACAGATGACCTTGAACTTAATTCCAACAGAAGTTCCATGTCATAAGCAATGTACATGTTAAATATGAAGCAATCACTTACCTTTGTAAACTTATAGACAATGTGAAAGTAAAGATATTCGAAATTTTGACTTTGAGAAATGACATTGATCTTGACAGATGACTTTGAACTTAGTACCAAAAGAAAGTCCATGGCATAAGCAATACACATGTAAAAAACAAAAGTATATATCATTTACCATTGTATACTTATGGGGTATGTTAAACTTTATTTTTTAAATTTTGACCTTTAGAAATGACCTTGACCTTGACAAATGACCTTGAACTTAAAACAAACAGAAAGGTGATGTCATAAGCAATGCTCATGTGAAATATGAAGGCTATGTCACTTACTATTGTAAACTTATAGCGATGTTAAAGCTAAGATTTTCGAAATTTTGACCTTAAGAAATGACCTTGTTCTTGACAGATGACCTTGAACCTAGTACCAACAAAAACTCATGTCTTAAGCGATGCACATGTTAAATATGAAGGTTATATCACTAACCATTGTAAACTTAGTGACAATGTTAAGGTTAAAAAATTTGAAATTTGGAACTTGAGAAACGACCTTGACCTCAACAGATAACCTTGAACTAATTTCCAACAGAAAGGTTTTGTCATAAACAATGCACTTGTGAAATATAAAGGCTATATCACTTATCATTGTAAACTTAAAGACAAAGTTAAAGTTAAGATTTTCCAAATTCTGACCTTGACACATGACCTTGACCTTGACTGATGACCCTGAACTTAATACCAACAGAAAGGCTTTGTCACAAGCAATTCACATGTGAAAAATGAAGACTATATCTGTAACCAATCAAAGTTATGGCATTTGTAAGTTTTTGCAGGGAAAAAAGAGAGCTTACGTAAATCTAATAACATTAGGGTCCCATTTCCCATGACACGTTTTTTAAACGTAAATTTTCGATAGTTTAGGCCAAGAGGATCTGATTTGCTAGTCAAATATGAAATTTCATAATATTCTGACTATATGACTAGGAGAAATTGGCAAAAAACTAATTTTTTACATTAAGGCCCCCTTTTCCGTGACGTAGCCTTGTATTGAGAAAATTTAAAAAAAATCTCTTGGAAAATTGCCAGGAAGATGATATATGAAGTTTCATCCGATTAGGCCCAGGGGCTCCTGAGGTATGACGTGGGACGGATGGAAGGATGGACGGACGCGCGCACAAGCCGGCGACTATATGCTCCCCCGCAAAAGTCTTCGGGAGCATAATAAGTCGACCAATTAAATCATTCATTTAGACAGGAAGTCAACTTTGAACTGCAACATTGTCAACCCGTAATGTGAAGCCGATTTGTTGGTTTGGCGAGTTAAACGTAGTATCTGCAAGCTATTCAAGTTGCAGTTACGACGTTTAAGTCGCCAACCTAAACTACTCTACTTTTTATTTCTTTTTGTTGTTGTTGTTTAGAATGGATGAAGACAGCGAAAAGGTGGCGTAACAAGGCGGGTACTTACAAAAAGATACGGACAAAGTATTGGACAAACCGACAAAGAAATAAGTATATCATATATCTATCGTTGCTGCCTTAGCATTTTCCCACATAAGAAACGCCATCAGAAGTCCATTTGTTACAGTGGTTAGTGCAACGATACAGGATGAAACTGCTGACAGTTCCGACTAGTTCTTTAATGTGCTCAGTTTATAGCATCACCACACGGGCCTCAATAAAACGTCTTCTTACCCGAAATATAATTAGTTTGTTATTTGGGTTAGCCTTGGGGCTCTAACCCTCGGTGTGCGCCCAAGAAATAGTAAGATGATACAGGGAAAATGCAAGGAAAACACTACTGGGAGCCCCGCCTGATTCTAAAACGTGCCTAATCGATAGCACCGTCACTTGGGGCCTCGGTTACACGTCTCATCAGAAAGGTAATAATTATATACTTCCAGTCGACAAACACCCCTACATATTTACAAATATATTCCGTGGGCTACCTAACTTGCTGATAGCAAGCTGACGATGAGTGACTTTTCCCGTTTTTAGAAGGAGGTATATCAGTTTATTAATCGTGCACTATCGTAGCTTTTGTCTATAAGAGGAACGCCCCAAGAAGACAGTTAGTTGTCATGGGGGATGGTGCAAGAGCCTGGTTCTTCATAGTGTTCTGGGTCACCTAGGGCCTCCGTTAAATATCTCATCCGAAAAGCAGTTAGTTTGTTAGTCGAGTCAGCCTGGGCCCCACCCGCGACCTCGAAATTAGAAGTCGAATGCTCTACCATCTGAACTAACGGGACTGACCACAGATGGACAAGCAGTCATTGGTAAGTGCTGACCTTCTGATATCACGCTGACGATGTGCGAGTTTTCATGTTTATAGAATATAGGCAATCTCGTTTATTTATCGTCGCTACCGTAGCAGCTGCCTATAAGAGCGACGCCCCAAGTAAGTTATTACGGGGGATGATGCAAGAGATCTGCTTGGTTCTTTAACGTGCTCGGTGTCACACGAGACCAAGATTTAACATCTCATCCGAAGGTCAATTAATTTGTTAGTCGAGTCAGCTCGAACCCGCGATCGCGAGTTTTGAAGTTGAGTGCTTTACCAAGTGAGTTAATGTATTGACATTTAAGGAAAATTTAAACAACTCTTACATCATTTAACTTAGTCACCCCGTCCCTACATTCTTACCCGATTAAGAAAAATAAACCAGCAAAACATTTTAATAAGAAGAAAATGCTAACGATCAGTATTTTCTTCTTTGCTCACAATACTTCCCAACTTTTCCGATAAAAGATTCAAAGATTCGTTCATATCTAAAAGACATACATACACATTCACGAACAGACACAGTCTCTATTTACATCTAAATGTTTATTTACAATGTATTTGTCTATCTATACTTAGATCCATAAATAAGTATGCACTTAATTTTGTTTCATTTCTCTTTTCATGTTTCACTGAAAATAATGATGTTTGGTGTCAAATTGTAGTGTAAATTTTGAAGAAAACACCTGGCTTATCAGCCATAGAAATAATCAATTAAAAATTAAAAACAATATGCATTTGATGGAAAAAGATTGCTTTATCAGAATTTGTCAAATTAATATAATATTTCACCATACTAGACAATCCTTTGTATACAGCCTTTTTGAAGACAATATTGATGAACAAAGATGTTAGTAAAACGCTGTGGACCAAAGTGGGCCAATATAAGGTATTATGCCAGTAATAATTGACCTTAAGCTATGCCAACAGAATCCCGCTTTTTTACGCACCTCTTAAAAAAAAGCTTTGAAAGACATTGTGGAAAAACTTGTTATCCGCAGTTGCAAACATATCTAAGTTACCTACATACTAGATATGCTCATAGTATCATTGAATAATATTAAATGTGTCTATAAATTAAGTTTTTAATAGACGGACAACTGTTAAACAGTATGTCCCGATCTTTTGAGAGGGGACTTGAAAAGAAGGAACTATCAATAGCTCTTGGCTATTTCTACAGACATTATGATTGCCTTTCTCAGCCTGAAAAAAACTACAGCTAAAATTATTGATCTATAAATACGGAAGTTATCTATTTATCTATTTACCGCATTAAGTTTAAGCAAAATAGAGGTCGTCAAATTTTGTTTGAATTCATTTGTCCAACCAGAAGTTTTAATTTACCACAGGCATGATGCATCGATTTGTTACATAATTCTCCGTCCAAAATGTTCAAAGTTCACGAACAATTACTCTGAGTTACACGTATTTAAGCAGATCACCCAATCAAAGCGCCTTATTAGTTTATTGCAGTTTTTCCAAACTCTGGACCTCTATTTTCCTTTTACTCTACGTTGAAAATTTCTTAACTTGTAATTCTACTTATTCAGCCTAACTTATGGAATGCTCGGAAAAAGAAATTACAGACTCATCCTTCAAAGAAAAACAGATGCTTCTTTAAAGGCCACTATAAGAACTTCTTATTATCAAGCATGCATGTTCAGTTTTGTATGCGTCATGCTAAGTTAAAGGAATATTTGGGAAATAGGGTCTCCGACTGAATTTCGAAACGTGGACACTAATCGCTCCCAAAAGGTCGCGATTAAAAATCAAATTTGCCTCTAATTTCCTTTAAGATTAAATATGCATAGATTAGGTGAAAATCATTGCATACAAGCGTTGATGATGCTTGCTCGTGGTGATAGCGTAACATACGTGAACAGATCGTTATGCTGTCACAGAACCACATTTATTCATCTCAGAATTCGGTTTCAACAAACAGGCGGTGTAGCCGATCGCCGTACACCCGGTCGACCAAGATCAACCACTGGTCGAGATGATAGGTTAATCACCTTTACGCACTTTCATAGTCGGTACTAACCGGCCTCTTGCACCGCAAGACAGTACGGTTATAGTCGCAAAACTGTGTTGCGTCGTTTAGGGCAACCCAGAGCACCCAATAGCCCAAGGAGACCGTATGTTGGACCGGTATTAACAGTGCGTCACAGTTTGCGTTTACTTTCGCAACTTTGATTTTCATACCATCTCTCCTTGAATTTAGAAGAAAAAAAAAACAAAAAAAAAACCTCTAAACTATATCTTCGTCAAAATCGGATAAATTGGTTATTTTCTTGAAACTTTACACTTTGATACAAACATTAATATATTCGTTTAATATAAAAGTAATAAATCAACCAAAATTAAGTATATACTTATTTTTGGAACTGAGTATATATTTATTCATTCTTGTTCACTTATTGAATAACATGTTGTCAATTTGTTCAAATTTAACGTTAACTTTGAATATTCATTATTACCACCTCTCAAAAATTAATTCATTTTACTCTGGAAGTTGTAAACCGAACAATTAATAAATGGCTACTTACCCTTTCGTTGAAAGCTTTCTTTGTCCTGATGATCCACGCAAAACAACCTGTCCTTTCTTCATTAGTTGTTTTTACCATTTTTAATTTCAGCTGCTATTTTCTATTCTTTATTATCAATTATTGATGAAGTTGTCCAAACTGTACTATGCCTAGAGCGGTTGCTAGGAAATGAACAATAACGTTACGTTGTGACGTCAGTGGACGTACGGTGTTACGTCAAATTACAGCGACGTGGAATATAGAGAATAGATGGTTGGTGTCTTGATATGGAAAAGTTTATCGGGCAAGCGTAGGAATTTATCTGGTGAGCCGAAGGCGAACCGGATAAATTCCGAAGCCGAGCCCGATGATTTTTTCCTTATCAAGACAACAACCATCTATTCTATTTATCCTATTATCATCTTTAAAAATGAATTCGACTGAAAAATGCCCATGATATCTAAATGTAAGTTAACCTTTCTCCGTCGAACATGGTGTTTTGACCCTGCTGCGGTGAGGGCATCGGGGTCGACATTTCAAAAACTCGCATATTTAAATTAGAATAGACATAATAATAACGAATTAACAAGAACATCTATAACTTAAACCTTAAACAACAAAGACATACCTTGATCATCGAATATGATTTGCCTAGATTTGTCGATCTTATCGATTACTCGACTAACGTGTCGAAGATTTTCCGACGATTCGTTGTTTAACAGTAAAAACCAAACCCAAAGTCATTGCCGCCCTGATAGAAAATCACAGGATGGACGAAGTTTGAGCCGCGACTTCAAAAAGTATTCTCACTCAAATAATATCAATGCTTAATCCCCTAATTCCTTTTATGTTTTAAAATCCTGCTTTCTGAAGTCGTGTGTATGCATGAAATAAACAATGCCTGCGTCATGTATTGCGTCATCTCTACGTCACCGATGTATAATTCGATCGATGAAAGTTGAGAGTCGAATATATTTTTTTTATACGGACATAAATTTTAGCCGATGGTTAAAACATTTATTTGATAAAAGTGAACTTTAGAAAGCAATCCATCTATGCAAAAATAGTTCCGGTCGGTCACGTGATAAAGTGACTTGATAAATAATGGTACTGCCATAAGATTTTCTTACAGACAAGCTGGTCTTAACCAAGTCCATTGTTAGGTGCTTCAGCCGCCGCGAAATGACTGAAATGCTGTTAAAAGTTGCGTTAAACCGCAGTCAATCAATCTTAACTAAGTCTAGAATAGTAAACGTTATACATCGAGCCTTGGTGAGCTTACAAACTTGATGTTAGATCAGATTGTCTCGAAGGAAATCGGGAAGATCCTTGTTCTCGTATTAAGAACAGTTTGGTACTTTTAATCTTATTCTTCTAGAGACTGGAAAATGACAAGATATCTTTAGACTGTGGCCGCCGTTAACATTAAGTCGACAATGGTACAAGTCTAAGATATATCGTGTTTTCAGCGCCCCTTAAATTGCGACTGTCAATCAAATGATCACTCGACCAATGAAATCATTGATTTAGATCAGAAATCAATTTTGAACCCCACTGTTGGCCGCCATTTTTGTTTACCTCTTTAGTTGTTTTGGCGACCTAAAGGTATAGTTACGACATTTTGCACTCCCATTTCTTTGGTTTAATACTGTGGCAAAAGAAGGAATTCTTCCGTTAGAGCACTTTATCTCTTTCCGCGATGTTTTCTGCTACATAAGATGAAAGAATCCGTTCTAATGGCTATGCAATCAAGTTCGTACAGTGTAGAGTGTGTATTTTTTTTATTAGCACTACTGGCCGAAGGCCACTAGAGCTATAGCGATGGCTTTTTCCCGTCCGACGTCCGTCCGCCCATCGTCCGTCCGTTAAACTGTTCCTTGTTTACACGATAGAGTCCACAGTTTTCATCGGATTCCCTTCAAACTTTCACAGGATGCTTGTACCATCATAAGGATCGTTCCTTTCGAAATTGGGTATGATCCGTCAAGAAACATGGTAAAAGGGGCCTTATTAAAATTTAATTTAAAAACCCTCGTTTACGCGATTGAGTCCACTGTTTTCATCAGAGACTCTCAAACTTTCACAGAATGATTGTACCATCATAAGGATCGTTCCTTTCGAAATTGGGTATGATCCGTCAAGAAACTTGGGAAAAGGGGCCTTATGAATATTTATATAAAATTTCCATTAAAAATCCTCGTTTACGCGATAGAGTCCACAGTTTCATCGGATTCTCTCAAACTTTCTCAGAAAGATTGTACCAACATAGGGATCGTTCCTTTCTAAAACGGGTATGATCCGTCAAGAAACACGGGAAAAGGGGCCTTATAGAAATTTAATTAAAAAATCCTCGGTAACACTCTAGAGTCCACAGTTTTCATTGGATTCTCTTCAATCTTTCACAGAATGATTGTACCAACATAAGGATCGTTCCTTTCGAAAGTTTGATTGATCCATCTAGGTCGTGGGAAAAGGGGCCTTATGAACATTTCTTTAAAAATTGAATATAAAATCCAGGTTAACACTCTAGAGTCCACAGTTTTCATCAGATTCTCTTCAAACTATCTCAGAATAATTGTACAATCATAAGGATCGTTCGTTTAGAAATTTTGTATGATCCGTCAAGAAACATGGGAAAATGGGCCTTATGAAAATTTGATTAAAAATTCCATTAAAAATCCTCGTTAACGCTCTAGAGTCCACAGTTTTCATTGGATTCTCTTCAAAAAGGGCCTTAGGAAAATTCAATTAAAAAAGTCTTAATTAATGCTTGTAAGTCCACAGAGGAGATGGGGTTGTCTTTATACTCAAACAGAATAATTATAATTTTGTAAGTAGAGTTCCCTTTGGAATTGGTTCAGATCCATCAAGTAACATGGGAAAAGGGGCTATATGAAAATTCAATTAATAAAACCCTGTTAACACAATGAAGAGCACAGCTTCGATCAGATTTTGTAGAAACTTTCACATAATGATTGAAAGGTCATAACTATCATTCTTTTCATAACAGGGTTTGAACTGTCAAGAAACACAGGAAAAGGGGCCATATGAAAATTTCATTTATGAATCCTTGTTACCAAATCCAGAGCTTTCATCGAATTTTCTTCAAACATTCGCAGATTAATTGTACAATAATAATGATTGTTGATGTTTGCATTTGATCTGATCCGTCAAGTATCACAGGAAAAGGAGTTTTATGAAATTTAATATTTAAATCCTTGTACCACAATAAAGTCAACAGTTTTCATCAGATTCTGTTTAAACATTCACAGAATGATTATTCCATCGTGAGGATTCTTTCTTTTCAAATTAAACGTGATATGTCTAGTATCATAGGAAAAGGGGCATTGTGAGAATTTTATCTATAATCCTTGTAACCAAGTCCAGAGCTTTCATTGGATTTTCTTCAAACATTCACAGAATCATTGTACAATAATTACGATTGTTGGTGCTCACATGAGACCTGATCCTTCAAGTATAACAGGAAAAGGAGCCTGATGAAAATTTTATTCTAAAAATTTTACACCAAGATAAAGTCTGCAGTTTTCATCAGATTCTGTTCAAACTTTCACAGAATGTTTGTACCATCATTAGAATTGTTTCTTTCCAAATTGGGCCTGATCTGTGTAGTATCATAGGAAAAGGGGCTGTATGAAAAATTATTACCAAATCCTCATAAACACAACAATGTCCTCAGTCTTTATCAGAATCTCTTCAAAATTTAATAGAATGATGTACGTAAATTAGGTCTGATTGGTTAAGTGACACAAGAAAAGGTACATTATAAAAATTTTATTACAAAACATCATTATTACAATAAAGTCCTCAGTCTTTATCATTTTCTTCAAACTATCATTAGGATTGTTCCTTTGTACATTGGGTCTGATTTGTTAAGTTCCACGGAAAAAGGGGCCTTATGAAAATTTTGTTACAAAAATTCTCGACACAATTCAGTCCACTGTTTTCATTGATTCTCTTTAACTTTTAAAAAATGATTGTACCTTCATTAGAATTGTTCCTTTTGAAATTTGGTTTGTTCTGTAAAGTATCATGAGAAAAGAGGCCCTATGATGATTTCACTATAAACTCATTAACACAATAAATTCCACAGATTGATTGTACAATCATTCCAATTGTTGATTTTGACAGTGGATCTGATTATGGCAATTGTCACATAAAAAAGGGGCCGTATGAAAAACTTTTTTAAGAATTCTGGTTAACACAATGATGTCCCTTGATTTCACCGGATTCACTTCAAAATTTCATAGAATGATTGTACAAACGCTTAAAGGGTTCTTTTCAGAACTGGGTAATATCCATCAAGTATCATGTAAAAAGGGGCCATAAGATTTTTTTAAAAATATTCTAGTAAACATAATGAAATCCCAATATTTCATCGGATTCACTTTTAACTTTCACAGAATGATAAAACCAACAGTAAAATATCACGGAAAAAAGGGCCTTATGAGAACTTGATTTTAATATATTTGTTAACACAATAAAGTCAACAGTTTTATCGGATTCTTTTCAAAGATGCATGGAACAATTGTGGCATTCGAAACACAGGAAAAGGGGCCTTACAGATTATCATTCAAAACATTCTTGTGTATGTGATGAAGATCACAATCATTATCAAATTGTCTTTTAAATTTCACAGGACAGTTGTAGGGTTGTAAGGGAAGTTCCTTTTGGAATGAAATTGATCCGTCAGAAAACACAGGAAAAGGGGCCTTATTGATTTTCATTCAAAACATTCCTGTTTATGTGATAAAGTCCACAATTATTGTCAGATTCTGATGAAAATTTCACAGAATGATTGTAGGGTCATAAGGTAACTTTCTTTTGGAAATGGAGTGGATCCGTCATAAAACACGGGAAAAGGGGCCTTGAGGATTGTTGTTTAAAATAATACAGGACATAAAGCCCCTTTTTTTCTTTATGCATTCTTCTTTGGGTAATTAACTTCCTTAAATATCAGATTTCTTCAACGGAAAACTTGATAACCAGTAGAGCGTCTCAGGCCCTCATGGACCTCTTGTTTTGGCCTGTATGTAAATACCGGTTCTTTACAAAACCTGCTACGTTGAATCTGCAATGCACCTCGGGGTGACACACATTTTCCTCTTAAGTACCTCGGCCTTTCCCTGTGAACTGTCGTAGAAGGCGACTAAAATCAGAGACCTACTACTGCTTTCTTCGTAACTCATGGATTGCAGCAGGTTGGTGTTTTTATATTCCAACTTATTTTTTGATTGATGCAAATAAATTTTGGAATGAAAAACACTACCCAGTGTGTGAGACCCCGTGTGATTAACCCAATACCAGACGGCAATATTTTAGACCGGTCCAAATAGAAATAAGCTGCAGACGACAATTTCAAGTTGATGAAATTTTAAATGTTTTTGGATTTTGGATAGAAACATTGTGGAGAATTAAGAAACTGCTTGATGCAATCAATTTATTCACTTTCCGCAATGTTTTCCAAAGTTTTTTTCTTAAGGGGCGTAACAAGGAGGGCTTGTGTGGGAATGGGTTAAACGGGGTTTACGAAGAGAGAAATGTGGGCCTAGCCCTATCACATCTCCCATTTCATTGAGCGGTACAAATAAGACAACATGCATGTCGTAAGTGGCGACTAATAGGTCTTCATTTGTCATAGTTGTTTCATTCCTTATTCATCATTCATATGTATTATGGTTGTCTTGGTATTTGTAAGTATGTTTTATGTTAAAACTACCATACAGCAATGGTCAAAATTAAAAGAGGTTGCAGACAACAATTTCAGTTGATGAAATTTAAATCGTTGCCTTTTGGGGCAGAAAACATTGAGGATAATGAAAAAATTCCCTTTTATGCCTAGAAGATAACCATTTTTGTGTGATAAGTACATTATGGTTGGTTCTAGCAGAATCCTTATATATACCTAGCAGATGCCCAATGATGTAATAAACGCGCTGGGCTTGGCACCAGTAAAATCTTCTATAATACCTACAATTAACCATTATCAGAGTGATAAGTGCCTTCCGTCTGGTACCAGAACTCAATTATACCTAGAATATTTTCAATGACGATCTATAATATTGCGATTGGTACAAGCAAAATCCCTTGTATTAACTACCGCATGCACAATGATGATGTAATAAACGCTCTGCGGTTGGTACCAGTTCAACCCTCTACTATACCTATAAGAATACGAGTAATTGTGCAATAATAACCTTGTGGTTAGTAACAGTACAGTTCTGTATAAACCGTAAAGAAACAAAAGTACGAAGTAATAAAACCCCTACAGCTGATACCAATAGAGGTTGATGTAATAACCGATAAGCGGTCGCTACCAGGTCAATCCTCTGTATTACTATGAAGATAGTCATTAATAGTGCAATAAGAACCATGCAGAAGCGCCCTACAGTTGGTACAAGTACATGCTCTAAAATATCTGACAGATAACATTTATTAATGTAATAAGTACATTGTGGCGGTACTAGCACAATCCTCTATCATACCTGGCAGATTACCATTCTTAATGTAATAATTACCTTGTGTTTGGTACTAGCACAAATCTTTGTTATACCGTACAGTTAAAATGTATTAATGTAATGAGCACCTTGTGGTTGGTACTAGCACAAGAGTCGATAAAACCTGTCAGATAAAATTTATCTATATAATAAGTACCTTGTGGTTTGTACTAGCACAATCCTCTATAATTACTGGTAGATTAATATTCTTAATATAATATTTACCTTGTGATTGGTACTATCACAATTTTCTATTATATCAAGCATGTAACCATTAGGAATGTTAATAAGTATCTTGTGGATGGTACCAGCAGTCATTTATTATACCTGACAGTTAAAATGTATCGATGAAAAAAGCACCCTGTGGTTGGTACTAGCACAACAGTTGATAATACTTGGTAGGTAACCATTATGAATGTAATAATTACCTTGTGGTTGGTACTAACATAGGTCCATATAAACATACAGATTACCAGTATTAAAGCTTTAAGTTTCTTAAGTTTGGTATTTGCACATTTCTCTAATATACCAAGCAGATAACCATTATTAATGTAATTAGTACCTTGCGGTTAGTACTAGCGCAATCCGCTCTGATACATGGTAGAATAGCATTCTTGTGATTGGTACTCGTACAATCATCTTCTATACCAATCAGATAACCATTATTAATGTAATGAGTACTTTGCGGAATGTAACAGCCATTCGTATATAATAGCTTGCAGATTACCATTCCTATTGTTATAAGTATCATGTTGTTGGAACATGTGACCACGCAGATTACCATTATGAATTCAATAAGTATCTTATGGTTGGTAATGGGATAATTCACAATGACACATAGCAATTGTGAATGTCTATCTATCTTTATTATACTACAAAGAAAATTGTCGCAATTTGATTGGTTAATAAAGACCTGACATAAACGTATACATAATACGCTGCAGTGATACATCTCGTATTTTCCCTAAGGAGCCTTGCCGGTGAGAGAACCCAATTTTTTAATGGCGGTCATTTTGACTCTCGCTTCGTCAGTTCTATTGACGAGTTTACACACAATAAAGCGAGTAATCGTTTACATATCAATTGCAATTCGTAATATAAAGTTCTTGTATTGATAAGACAGCGGTTTCATGTTAATTGTTTTTCGAAATGTGCGATTTTTATATGAATGTAGTTTGCGTGTAACTGAAGGTCACAGGTCACTAGTATAAGCTAGGTACATGTTTTGTTTACAAACACAATTTGCATACATCGCTGTCAAAATTCGGTGAAACTGATTTCTGCTACAGAATAGACATAATTTGATTAATACTTATTCCCGCTCGTCATCGCGAGTATTCAAAATGTATTACTGTGACTGCAAAATATGTTGTTGTTTTTTTTAAAAAGAGGATCATGTTTTTGATCTAGACTATGTGTGTGTGTGTGTGTGTACTTCAACCCGTGAATTACGGCGTTTCATCACAGGAGATCCAACCTTTTGGACATTTACACGCAATGACTTTTAAGAGGAAATGTTCCTTAAATTAGAGAATATTTTTGTTTTATTTCCTAGTGGGTGCCTGCATTAGCCTTAGAGAGAGTGTACTTTTAAGCAAAAATTGATTTGAAAACTGGAATGCACACGGATAAATGCACTATTTTTTCCATGTAGCTCTTAATCATTTTTTTTTAAAAATGCTGGGTTATATGAATAGATAAATGAAATCTTTTTAATTGTCTTTCTAATTTTCAACTGAAAAAAAATTTATCAGTCAGGTATATTTATTTTCTACATTTTTGTTTCTTTCAAAATCATGTGGGACCGCCAGACAATTTATCCCTATATGCACCAGCTATTTGTTATGTCTGGGGAGGGAATCGAACCCCCATACATGATCTTGAGAAAGAAGGGGCGTGAATTCCATGGCACTGACTTTTTAAATTAAAAATCAGCCAAACAGTTAAAAAAGCAACATTAATAACCTCCAATTGGAATATGAAGTGATTGATTACTGTAATTTTGAGATCCTGCAGGATGTGCTTCTTAAAGCATTGCCATATTTATTCATGGAAAATCAACAAAGTCCAAGTAGATCTAACACTTGAAAATTGTAAAAAAGAAAAAAAAATCTGTGGTCGCCGAATGATTACTTAGTTTTGACTTATTCCCACCTTTTTAACCCATTGTAAAGTTATTGGCAAAACATTTTGGAAAATGAAGAAGTGACTAGTACACACAATATTTTATGAATTAAAATGTTTAACTTATTGATCTTTCGAAGAATACATAATGTTGATATAGAAATGTGTAAAGCGATATTTGTGGTGTACAGCAAAAGTTTCTGCAATTAAGTGTTAACCATATGAAGCAGCAAACCATACAAGGGTATGTAACATAATCCATGATTCGAGCCTTTTGTGGATACTCATTTATTTCTTGCATGAAGAAATTAGTAGAGTAGCCACGGTCCGAATCCATAAAATCAATACTAAATATTATGTTGATGGGTCGAAGATAAACACGCCCATCTGCTTCCAATACTTTCTTGAATGAACATTTTTGAGAGGAAGATGCGAAACAAGATATTTGATTTGTTGATATAGTATTATGGTCCCATATAAATAGGGAAGCAAATGCGCAAGACGGGGGAGAGCCGGGAGTTTGAAATGGGATAGATCACGCATATGACTAGTGGGGCTTAGGCTCCCAGAGTAGTTTAGAAGAAATAAATATTGTATGATGTAAACAGAAGTTTGGAGTTATTGTTAATTTATCCACTATACGATCACTAAGAAGAAACATTGTAGAAACGGGAGAAAAGGCCGAGATTATATTACATGTTTAATTTGGTGCAGAGTGACCAGGATCGACTAACAGTCGTGTTACGGCTTTTTACAAAGGTATTTGCAATCTCGTCCTATATGCAAATGGGAAAATTTAAAATTAGAATTAAGTTCTAGGTTCGCGTTTGTGACGGACCCCATGCATGCGCTTACCCTCCTTTCTAGGGTTAGACAGAGTCATAGGGAAAAGGTGCAAGTATTCGCTGAGCGGTTGTTGAACCTTGCCACGCAAGGGTTTGGGGAACAAGGAGGTCCGGTTATGGAGCAACAATTGATCGGATATTTCATTGATGGAATAAGAGAAAATGCAGTTAAAATGCGGGTCCTGCGTGAAAATCCAACATCTTTTCAGGATGCTGTGAAAGTAGCAACTTTTGAACAAAATTTATCAAATAGATTTCAATTGCGAGTACAAAATTCACAAAATACGCGTGGCGAAGAGCCGATGGAAGTCGCTCTTTCCAGGCCAAAATAATGCTTTAAGTGTCATCGTTATGGACACATTAGGAGAGATTGTCGTTTTGATAACGATGGTAAATCAAAGAGAAAAAACTAGTCAAGTCTGTGCGTACTGAAGCCGCCGTACGGACGAAACATAGAGTACAAAAATATAAAATCAATCTTTCAGGAAATCCAAATTCGATTTTAGTAAATGTAGGAAAACAAAAATATCGCGCATTAGTAGATACCGGCGCAGAATTATCTTTAATGCATAGAAGAGTTTATCAAATTTTAAAAGTAAACCGAAATTATTCAAGAAGGCTATTTGTTTACAATCCGTAAATGGTCAATCTCTAAGTATTGATGGCTGCGTGAAGATTTCATTTAAAGTCAATGATTTAACGCTGACGCATACATTTGTAGTCGTAAAAGATATGAACAGAAATCTAATTTTAGGTCATGATTGGTTAAAAGCAAATGGCGTCAGGATTTACTTTGATTTAGGAATGCTACGTATTGATAAGACTTATGTTAAAATGCAAGAGGATGTGCATGTGTCATCTTTTGTACGTCTCAAAGAAAAATTAATAATTAAACCCTCTACTTGTTGCGTCGTTGATTGTCGTTTACAAAGAAATCTTGGGATCGAGAAAAATGTACTTTGTGAAATACAAGGTATTGAAAAAACGTTTCTTTACAATGAGCCGGGCATTTCTCTCGTGAATTCGGTAAACACGTGCAAAGGTAAAAAGTTAGAAATAATGTTTACAAACAGTACCGGAAAATCAGTCAAGCTAAAACGGGGCAGCGTGGTAGCTCTAGCTACACGGGTTAGTGAGCAAAATTGTGTCTCTTTAACTAAAGAGATTGCAGCTAATCAGGAAACTAAGTCGGACATGGATCTGTCTGATTTACGCTGTTCGGAAAATTATCGGGAAAAAATGTCGCAATTAATCATTGAGAATAGAGATTTATTCGCGACTAGTTTTAGGGATTTGACGGGAACCGATACCGTTCAAATGACTATCGATACTGGAGATCATCCGCCTATTAAATGCATGCCATATAGGGCACCCTTAACCGACAGAAAAAGAATCGAGGATGCTGTGCGAGAAATGCTGGATGCTAAATTGATAGAAAAATCTAGAACAAGTTGGTGTTTTCCCGTACTAATTCTTATCAAACCAGATAAGACTACGAGATTTTGTGTTGACTTTAGGAAGTTAAATAAGATAACTAAGAAAATGACGTATCCATTACCCTCAATTGATGATATATTGTCGCGTTTGAGTGCAGGGAAAATCTTTTCAAGTTTAGACTTATTTTCAGGGTATTACAATGTAAAATTAGATCCTAAAACCAAAGAGAAGGCAACATTTACTACTCATCTCGGAAACTACACCTTTAATGCTCTTTGTTTTGGTTTAGCTAATGCCCCTTCTTTGTTTCAAGAGCTGATGGACACCGTTTTGGAAGGGTTACCATTTGCATTTCCCTATATAGACGACATAGCCATAGTTTCCAAAACGCCCGAACAACATTTCGATCATATAAAACAAGTATTTGACAGGTTACGTCAACACAAACTAAAAATGAAATTGAAGAAGTGTAATTTCTTTAGGGACGAAATGCGTTATTTAGGTTTCATAGTAAGTAAAAATGGAATAGCGCCAGATCAGGAAAAGGTTAAGGCCATTAAAGATATTGACTCACCAAAAACCGTAAGACAGGTCAGATCGTTCCTAGGTTGCATTGGGTTCTATAGGAGGTTCGTACCTAACTTTTCTCAAATTGCAGAACCACTTATTGCCCTTACGCGCAAGTTCAAAAAGTTCCAATGGGGAGAAAAGGAACAAGAGGCTTTTGAATATTTAAAGAATAGTTTAGAAACTATCCCTTTACTCGCTTACCCAGATGTAAAAAAACCATATAATCTTTATGTCGATGCAAGTTTCGGCGCAGTAGCTGCTGCACTGACACAGCCTATGTCGGACGATGATGAGCCGTACCCAATAAAAGGTTTTAAAAATGAAAAGCCGATATATTTCTTGTCCCAGAAATTAAGTCCTACTCAACAAAGATATTCAGTTATTGAAAAAGAAGCGTGGGCTATTTTATTCGCTCTTCACAAATTGCATCACTATTTACACAATAGTAAATTTACGATCTACTCTGACCACGCGCCGTTACAATACCTGTTAAAAGGTGATATTAGAAATAGGAGGATACAACAATGGACGTTGAATATCCTCGGGTATGACACAGAAATAAAACATTTAAAAGGAAAGGAAAATTTTGTTTCTGATTTTCTCACTAGAACTCCCACAAAGAGTGATAATGAAACATCACAAGAAAACGAGAAAACCGAAGACAAATTACAGGAAGATGATATTTTCATTAATGATCTCTATCCAGAGATAAATGTCATAGATTCTACCAAGTTCGATCCAAAGCAATTTGCGAAAGTTAAAATTCCGAATGTAGATTTACTAGAGGAAGCTTTACCTCAGTTTGAGGACTATGACATGGTCGCTGAACAAAAGAAAGATAAAGAAGTTTTAGAAATTAAAACTCATTTGGAACAGAATACGGGAACTAAAACCATACAAAATAACTACATTTGTTTAAACGATATTTTGTATTATTTGTCAAGTGCCGACTCCGATCCGACATTGAGACTTTATATACCAGAACATTTACGAAAATACGTCCTATTACAATACCATGATTCAAACGGTCATATCGGGGTAGACAAATGTTTTTATACCATCAAACCCATGTATTTCTGGCCAAATTTATTCAAAGACATAAATGAGCATATACAAGGGTGCGTTCCATGCCAAGCTCGAAATTTAAGCCCGATCAAGGCTCCATTGCAAACAACTAGTTTAAGTGCTTATCCGTTTGCACGAATGGCGCTGGACGTATCGGGGCCATACCCAGAAACACTATCGGGAAATAAATACTTGTATTTGTTTGTATGTATTCGGGTTATGTAGAATGTTTCCCGTCGCATGGCAAATCCGCACAAACAATAGCTCATTTTCTCGTGGAACAAATAATTCCGAGGTACGGTTGTTGCCTAGAATTAGTTCATGATAATGGAATGGAAAATGTCGCAAAACAAGTTCAAGATATTCTCCAATACTATAAGATTCATAGTGTCAGAACATCATTCTATAATCCGAAAGCAAACGGGTTAGTTGAAAAGTCACATAGTTCATTTCTCTCAGTTATAGGAAAGCTCATGAATGAAAATGAATCGTGGGAATTATTGATTCCGGCTGCCCTTCAGTCTGTTAGATTTTCGGTAAATTTGTCAACGCAAATGTCGCCTCATTTTCTCGTATATCACGTTGATCCCGTATTCCCTATAGACAAAATTCTTCAACCGAGACGAAAGTACCAAGGTGAAAACAAACTGGAACAATTATTGCAACTACAACATCAAGCTTTTACAATTGTGCATCGAAATTTACAAAAAGCAAGAGCCAGACAAAAAATGTATGCAGATAAAAATGCCGTTTCGGAAGAATTGCAAGTAGGCTCGCCAGTCTACTATCGAAATTTTAGACGGACTTCTAAATTTTCACCGCGATTTCTTCCCTATTATAGAATTGTAGAACAAAAAGGGCCCGTTTCTTTCGTAATTCGAAATCAATTAGACGGGACTGTAACAAAGGCCACGGCAGATCAGTTAAGGTTAGCTCATTTGGAGTGGGGCGAACTTAAGCAAGCAAAATTATATAATCCAACGGGGCGTCCGATACGAAAAACGCAGTTGGCGATGCCAGAAGAAAGTGAAATTTCTAGCTCGGAATCTGAATCAAGGGGTACCGATACCTACGATATACCGCGGAACAGACAAAATAACCAATATCGACTCGAGAGGCAATCTTCCCCGGATTCAGAAAATATTCCGTTATTTGAGTTAAAAGAACGACTACGCATGAAATCAAATAGGGAGGCGGAGCTAAGGAGTTCCGATAGTCAGGGTTCTGATTATAAAGACGCCCAAAATTATGATAAGGACAGTACCGCTTACGAAACTTCGATCGAGAGCATGTCACCGGAAAATGTACCGGATCACGACTTAAGTGATAATTCGCAAATGGAAATCGACAATGTAGCTAATCGTAAGAAGAGATTTATAAAGAAAAGGAAAAAATCGTCAAATTTGTCGGATACGAAAACAATATTCTTTGAAAAGGTTATGGATAAAATAGCTGAACGATTTTATTCGGAAGTATTGAAATAGTAAAGTACTCATAAGGCTTCAATAATAATTATGAATGTGTAAATAACTATGTTAGTGAAGTCAATATCAAAAATGTATTTTGTTAACGCGTTTTAACGCCAAGGACGGAAATCATTAAATACCAGCTACAAGATCACGGGGTTAATTAATAACATCTCATAGGAGACCAATATCGCCGCGTTACAAAATGGCCGAAGCTATTTAAAGATAATAGAGGAAAGATTTTGCAATAGAGAGCCAGGACAAAAAATCTTTCAATTATGTTTATTCCCCATAAATCACTCGCATCGGTAATCAAATGCGCTTCCAAAAATTCGACGAATAACAACAAGTTTGCCAAATTACTTTTCGGTCAAGCCAAGTAATCAAACAACGAGGATACTTTAATCTGTAACGAACAATGAATTTTTCGGACGATCAAACAAATGAATAAATGCATCATTGGAACTTATCATGAATGAACCCTTCTCCAAATAATTTTGTCCCCGAAATAAAACAATGGAAATTGAAATACAAAAGATGGCTGGTTCTTGACTTAAACGATGTTCAAAAGTTAGCAAAGTACTAGTATGAGGTCGGGATAAACTCAAATGTATAGATGTCATAGAAATGACTCGTCTATAGGCAAGGACATTATGCCTAGTCCCGACTAAGAATAAAATTGGCTGTTGCCTCAACGGCAGAGTAGTGTAGTGACTATAGAAAACGTTGTAATATTACTGTTATCATGGGTGTTAAATAGTATTCGTTTATGGAGTTGTTTCGTAAAGTTAATGATACTTGGACTCTATTGGGCTAACCCAGACAACACGATTTCAAAACGATAGTTAGCTGATATGTTTTAATAGTTAATTATATGTACTTGTATACATGTATGTTATTTCTGAAGGGATCTTGCACAAGGGATTTAAAGTCGCTTTCTTACCTAAGATATATATTTAACAATGATATATCTCAAAAGACAGGGGCGTATGTAACATAATCCATGATTCGAGCCTATTGTGGAAGCTCATTTATTTCTTTCATGAAGAAATTAGTAGAGTAGCCACGGTCCGAATCCATGAAATCAATACTAAATATTATGTTGATGGATGGAAGATAAACACGCCCATCTGCTTCCAATACTTTCTTGAATGAACATTTTTGAGAGGAAGATGCGAAACAAGATATTTGATTTGTTGATATAGTATTTTGGTCCCATATAAATAGGGAAGCAAATGCGCAAGACGGGGGAGAGCCGGGAGTTTGAAATGGGATAGATCACGCATATGACTAGTGGGGCTTAGGCTCCCAGAGTAGTTTAGAAGAAATAAATATTGTATGATGTAAACAGAAGTTTGGAGTTATTGTTAATTTATCCACTATACGATCACTAAGAAGAAACATTGTAGAAACAGGAGAAAAGGCCGAGATTATATTACAGGTATATTCCTTTTTCCTGATATTATTCACATTTTCTTTGACTTTGTCAATGTAAAACACAGTTGTTCAATAGTAGAAAATTCCATATGTAATGATTGATTCTTGATAAATTCTAAATAATTTTAAGTAAGATGTTTATAAATATACTTTTAAATACACTAATGAAATGTTTACCTATCATTTTATAGTTTTAAATCCATTTAAAAGTCCGAAATTTTAAAATCGTTAAACATATTTCGTGGAAGTCACGGCGTGACGTCACAACCTTTTATTTGGGGCGCCTATGGGGAAAAGGAAAGATAGATAACAATCGTTAACTTTGGTATTTATGAAGGTCCTACATGGCCCAAGTGTAAAAATTTACTTTCAAAGCCTGCGGCTCGGGTGACATCGTTTTCTCCAGCCGGGAATAAATCGTCATATATCCAGGCAAGAAACCGTATAACTAATAATATATACTGCCCTTTCGGGTATTACTGGCAGGTGCGCGTCTGTGCTGGAATAAAAACTGTTAGACATTTGTTAGGGTGCAAAATCTTAAAAGTATTGTGAGTGTTGGATTAAAAGAGCTGATAAAACAATTTTGGTCGTTCAGGGACGGCTCACTATCTGAATGAATCGAGACTCTTTTTGAACGCAGCAATATCAGGTTGCTGTACAATTGTTTCTAGAAGGCTGTTCCATAGTATCACTGTGTAAGGAAAAAAAGAATATTTAAAGTAGGCTGCATGTGTGTGGATCTGTCTGAAAGATGCTGTGTGCATATGTCGGGTGGTCCTCACTGGTTTTTCAAGATAAGCTGGTACTGGCACTGCAACAAAATTATTAACGATTTTATAAAACATGGAGATGTCTCGTCTCTATTGGAGAGTTTCCAAACCAAGCTCCTTCTGCATGCAGGTAACACTGTCATAATAAGAGAAATTATTTTGAACCCATCTTGCCGCTCTACGTTGTACTTTTTCCACTTTGTTGATATAGGTTTTTGTGTAGGGGCTCCAAACTGTTGATGCGTAATCTACCTGGGGTCTCACTAAAGTTTTATATGCTATTTCTCTGATCTTATTTTTTGGTCTGGATGTTTCTGCGGAGAAAACCTAAAGTTTTATTAGCATTTGATGTTAAATTGTCAATGTGTTTGTTCCAGGAAAGATCTCCAGATATTGTAACTCCTAGGTATTTGGCATTGTCCACAGTTTCTAGTACTTGTCCATGTAACCTTTAATCAAAGGAAATCTTTTTCTTCTTTTTAGTAATATTTAGGACAATGCACTTGCTGGGGTTAAACTCCATTTCCCACTTTTTCTCCCACTGCATTAACTTGTCTAGATCTTCTTGTAGGGTCAAACAGTCTTGTCTGTTGTTTATAGCCAAGTAAACGGCAGTGCCATCTGCAAACATACGAACTTAGGATGTGATGTTATTTGGAAGGTCATTTATATACAAAAGAAACAAAAGAGGGCAAAGTACAGATCCCTGAGGTCCTCCAGACGTGACTGATACTTCTGCTGAGAATCCACCTTCTAAGACTACTTTTTGTGTTCTGCCTATTAGAAAAGATTTAATCCACAAAAGGGTAGCATTGTTAACACCATGTTCCTGCAATTTATACAAAAGTTTTAAGTGGCTAACTTTGTCAAAAGCCTTGCTGAAGTCTAATAAAACTAGATCAGTTTGTTTTCCTTCAGTCAGGTTTCTGGCAAGATGGTAGGTCAGTTGAAGTAGCTGGGTTTCGCATGAACGCCTTTCTCTAAAACCATGCTGCAAGTCATAAAGGATATTATTTTTGTCAAAATGTTCAGTTAGATTTGAGGCTACAATATGTTCTAGAACTTTACACAGTATACATGTTAAAGATATAGGTCTGTAATTTGCAGGATCTTCTTTGTTTCCTTTCTTGAAGAGTGGAGTCACGTTTGCTTTTGTCCAAACCCGGGGAAGAGTGCCTGTGTCTAGGGATTTCTGAAAGAGAATTTGTATGATCGGGGAAATTTGATAACATAAGTTTTTTAGTACAAGAGGTTTGATGTTGTCTGGTCCTGCTGCTTTGTCTGGTTTCAGGTTGGAAATAAGTTTTTGTACTCCACTGGTGCAAATAGTAATGTTCGGCATAACTGGGTATTTGCTGAAAGAGGAAGAAAATACATTTTGTCTTAAAGATGAAAGGCAGGACTGAGCCAAAGAAATTGGTGTCATTGGAGTGAAGACTGACTGGAACAGTTGATTTAAAATATTCGCCTTTTCTGTGTTGTCCGATTTGATGGAACCTGAAATTTTATCGAGAAGAGGGGCTACTCCGGTTGCGTCTTGCTTGGCATTCTTTATCAGGCTGAAAAGTTTCTTATTGTTAAATCTTGTGGCTTTCTCTTTGTCTTCAGTGGCTCCATCTAGGCCTAAAATATATTCAATATAATTAATATAGGATTCTTTTATTTGATTTTTGATGTTTCTTTTTAAAGCCTTGAGAGCAGTCTTCATCTTGTTGTTTCCTTCTTTCTTCAGTCTGAAATAGAGTTGATCCCTTTTTCTGATAAGGCGTTTTATAGGCTGTGCAATCCATGTAATAAGTATCTTGTGGAATTGACACAATCATCTATCATACTAGGCAGATAACCATAATTATTGTAATGGCAAAATCTTCCACAATATTTGACAGGTTACCATTCTTTGTGTAATAATTACTTTGTGGTTTGTATAATTCTCTATTATAAAACATATAAAATTTCCATTATGAATGTAATAAGAACCTTGTTGTTGGTACTTGCATAATTCTCTATTATTCCTAGCAGATACCCAATGATAATGCAATAAACGATCCGCTGTTCGTAAAAAATCAATCGTATATAATACCAAGATATATCCATTATTAATTTGATAATTGTCTTGTGGTTGATACTTACACAATATCCTCTGATAAACCAAGGAGATACCTTGCAGTTTCGATTAGCACAATCCTCTATAAGACTTTGCAGATAACCATTATTAATATTATAAGAACTTTGTGGTTAGAACTAGTGAATCCTCTATCCAGTACAACCCTCTATTACACGAAGCAGATAACCATCATGAATAAATTAGTACTTTGCACTGTATAATCCTCTTTAATACCTTGCAGATAGCAAGTACTAATATTGTAAGTATCTTGTGTTGGTATTAGAACAAATGCTTTTATCAACCATTATCATTGTACTAAGTATTTTGCGAAATGTAATAGCCATTCATGAATAATAACTGGCAGATCATGATTCATGTTGTTATTAGTGCTTTGTGGTTGGTACTGGCACAATCTTCTATTTTACTAAGCAGATAACCAGTATTAATGAAATAAGTATCTTATGGGTCGTACTGGCATTATTCTCTATGATACATTGCATATACCAATTATGAATGTAATAAGTACCTAGTGGCTGGTACTAGCGTATTTCTCATAAAAAACCAAGCAGATATCAATTGTTAAAAATTCGAGTAGTTTGCATTTGGTACTAGCACAATCTTCTTTGATACCTGGCACGTAACCTTTCTTAATCCATTCCCATCAGTGATTCTTCTGAAAGCCCCTCAAGAATTCTATTGGGAAAAATTGTGGTGTTTTTTTACTCAATGTCTAGAGTTGAAAAAAATCTAAAATTTCATAACCTTTACATTGTCATCTGCAATTCCTTTAAATTCGATCAGTCTAAAATTTTGCTGTCTGGTAGGGCCTAAAATGAAAACAACAACAACAACAAAAAAGATCAAGACCTTAGTACCTCAACAAATGACCTTGTCACCTTGTCACATGACCAGGATCTTGGTATCTCTAGATGCTTATCAGTGAGATTTATCATCATGCCAAATATGTGCTATATGTCTTGAATATGCTTAAAATAATTGTATTGTAAAGTGTTTTGCGGACAGACTGACAGATAGACAAAAGTAAAACACCATGCCCCCTAATCTTTCTATTCAGGGGCATAAAAAAATTATGACACATGTAGCCTTCTAACTGCATCCATCTGCTTCGCTCAGTGGTAACTGCTAACAAGAGCACTGTCCACGGTGCAGCACTCGGCTGCAGGTGCTGGATAATGCAAAAATTCTAAGTCGAAAAAGGGACATAATTCTTCAAAAATGCTTTTAGAGTTATCCCCCTTGATAGTCAAGATAGCTATTGTGATGGTCAATACACATGCCAAGTTTCATGAGGATATCTTCAATAACAACAGAGATATGACCAAAGTTAAAGTTTGTCACATCAACCCCAACGCCCACACACGACGCCAAGGTGATGACAATCCGAAAACAGCAGAGCTAAAAATGCAGGACCCAATCAATGGTAAAACTATATACATCTTATCTAATCACTTCTATACAAAATAAATGTTTACATGATCTGTTACTCTGAAAATGCTATCTCGGAATTCCACAAATGAAATCTCAAGACTTTGAAAACTTATCATGCAATTCAAGTTTGCTGTACACAATGGGCCTATTTATCAAACACTTTGCAGGATAAAATTATCGTTAGATCATTTTTCAATATAATCGGGATATTGAAAGGGCATATCAGTCATATCAGGGAGCACCTAACAATGGATTCCTGGTATATATAACTGCTATCTTACTTAGGTTCATTCACCCATTGGTGAGAGGGAAATGTAGGAAAGGATATGTGCCGCCACCACGGTTACAGTAATGCATATCATGAGTAATTTCCAATAATTGCAAGAAATAAGTTATAGTTAAATGTGATTGACAAATCAGATACAATGACAAATCAATGATACAAAAGAACATGCTGTTATCTACATAAAAAATTGCCTAAAATTGGAAATCAATTTTCAAACATAGCTTTACATAGCATTTTCTTCAGTGTATGAACTAGGCCACCACAGTAAATATCTTTAGGAAAATAGAATAAATTTGTTACTAAATTTAATTTCTTTTTTTTCTGAAGTAAAATGTTCAAAAGAGACCATTTATCAATTGAATAAAGGATGAAAATTTGTGAATTAAATAAAAACTATGAGTTCAAAATCATATGTATGCTATTGTAATGGGTAGAGCTACCTTAAAGAAGTGACCAGCCTGAAATGTAATTCATTTTGTTATAAATGCAAGCTGGGGAAGTTTTTGTCCCCAAGATCAATAACTTTGAATGTATAAAATAGTTAATTCTTTCACACTTTTCTCAGTTTTTGTTGTTGTAAGACTTTAAATTCAGTGTTATGATTTGTGAAAGTTTTGCTCTTATTGATTTATGAGAAATGGCACTAGTGGTGGACTGGAATAGTTCTTATATAGTCTTTTTTTCAGTTTCTGCTGCTTAACAAATTTTGTTGTTGGCTGTCTCAAGTGGCATTCAAGTGTAACTAGTCACAAACTAGGTCATGTCCTCTTCCATAAGGACCACCTGTAGATCTTCCTATAAATAGAGAAATAGAGAAATACAAGATGTGTTTGTGAAACACTATGCCCCCGAAACAGGAATTCTTTAGAAACAGGTGATTTTTATTGTTTTTTTCTTTGTTTTATCAAAATGGGTTAAAATTTTGACCTTGACCCTAATGAAATGACCTTCCCCAGTTGCGCCTTGTTGAGACCTATCTACATACCAAATATTAGCATTGTAACTTAATCAGGGTTTAAGTTATAGGAAAATGCTTAGTTGGCAGGTTAAGTTTTGCAGTAAAACAATATGCCCCCCCCCCATCTATTGATGCGGGGGCATAAAAATACAGATATGTACATGTAATTTATCACCAACACAGAAGAGGAAATCTGTGAGTTTATTCTCAATGAGTATACACCTACCTTCCCAAAAAGTGCAATTTGGATTATATATAAAACCTAGTGGACCATGATGATCCCATATTTTGACTCCCCCTTCCCCTGAGTATGATGGCTCAATGCTTTGTGATATATATCAAAAACCAAAGCTCTAGACTTAATGGTTTAAGAGGAGAATGTTTTTCACAGACATCCTTCTTTAGTCCTGACTGAAATCCAAGGTATATATTTGATCCCACAATATGGCCCTAAATTTCAGAGTATGGATATTCTTTGATGTATTTTGTAGAGGGTTAATAGGCATTGATACATGCCAAATACCAAGGCTCTAGGCCAGGTGGTTTAGGAGGAGAAGATTTACAAAGATATTCTTCTTAACATTCCTATCTAAAGTCAAGGAATGCAGAAAAGGGTTGATTTTCAAAGTACAGTTATTCTTTGAAGTATGTTGGTAGAGGGTCAAAAGGTATTGATGCATACCATATATTAAAGCTCTAGGCCTTTTGGTTTGGGAGAAGATTTTTTCCCCTTTTTTATCCCTATGTAAAATCAGGGATTGCACAGAAAAGGGCTAATTTATAGAGTACTGTACTTCTTTGAAATATTTTTGTAGAGGGTCAATACCTGATGATATATACCAAATATGAAAGCTCTATGCCTTATGGATTGGGAGGAGAAGACTTTTAAAGTTTTTTTTCACTAAGTTGTTATGTCAAGTTCTTCATAGATTTCAAGTCTTAAAAATATTTGAAAGAGCATGACCTAAGGATCATTTCTGTTAAGTTTGGTTGAAATTTCATGGTTAGTTTAGTAGCAGATTTTTTGTAATTGTGAATGGACAGATGGACAGACATACTTCTTGCTCAGGTGAGCTAAGTGATTGATACAGGTAGAAAATGAAAAGAAGTCTTTAAACCAGAAAAGCTAACAGGTAACTGGTAGATCACAATTTAGTTGAATGACTAAGATTTAGGAATTCTATCTGAACAACAATACCATGATGCATGACCCTTTGATTCACAGAGGTTCAACAAAAATCAAAGACAATGTCTGAAAGTAAGTTTGGCAAGTTACTTTGATGAACTGAAACTTCCTCACTCCCCCAACCCCCTAAAAATAACAATTGTCATTGAGTGTGCCCATTGACCCTTACCTATATTCATTTCAAACTTCACATGTATTAACAAGAGGACCATGATGGTCCTAAATCGCTCCCCTGAGTATGATGGCTCATGGTTTTATGATGTATACAAATAAGCAAAGCCTTCTGTCTAATTATTTTGGAGATGAAGTTTAAGGATTTTCTCTCTTAATCTTAGGTATATTGATGATCCCACCATATAGCGCTAATTTTCTGAATATGGTAATTCTTTGAAGTATTTTGTTAGAGGGTCAATAGACATCAATACATACCAAATATCAAAACTATAAGCCTAAAGGTTTTCAAAGATATCATTCTTTATTCCTATCTAAAATTAGTGATCCCACAGAAAATGGCTAACTTTCAGAATACAGTAATTCTTTGAAGTACTTTGGTAGAGAGTCAATAGCTGAGAATATATACAAAACATCAAAGCTCTAGGACTATTCTTTTGGGATAAGATGACCTAAAAGATTTCCTTCATTATTCGTTTGTAAAATCAGGGATCACAGGGAAAAGGGCTAATTTTCAGAGTAGGGTAATTCTTTGAAGTATTTTGGTAGAGGGTCAATAGCTGCCAAATGTATCAAATATCAAAGCTCTAGGCCTTATGGTTTGGGAGAAGAAGATTTTTTTTAAAAGATTTCCTTCTTTTTTCCTTTGAAAAATCAGGGATTGCAAAGAAAAGGGCTAATTTTCTGAATACCATAATTCTTTGAAGTATTTTGGTAGAGGGTCAATAGGTTATGATATAATACCAAATATCAAAGCTCTAGGCCTAATGGTTTGGGAGGAGAAATTTTTCAAAGATTTCTTTCTTTATTCCTTTGTAAAATCAGGGATTGCACAGAAAATGGCTAATGTCCAGAATACTGTTATTCTTTGAAGTATTTTGGTAGAGGGTCATTAGGTGATGATATTTACCATATATCAAGGCTCATGGCCTTATGGATTAGGAAGAGAAGATTTTCAAAGATTTCCTTTGTAAAATCAGGAATCGCACAGAAAAGGATTAATTTTAAGAGTTCAGTAATTCTTTAAAGTATTTTGGTAGAGGGTCAATAGGTAATGATCTATACCAAATATCAAAGCTCTTGGCCTTATGGTTTAGAAGGAGAAGATTTCTTAATAATTGTTTACAGACGGACAGACAGACGCCAGACAATTACCGATCACAATAGCTCACCTTGAGCATGTTGTGCTCAGGTGAGCTAAAAATGGAGAACACAATTGCCAAAATTAATTGAAATCCATACATAAATAAGAAGAAATGCAAAACAAACTCAATTTGAACAAAGAGTTCTTTGTCTTCACCTTAAACCTATCCCAAAATTTCAAATGGAAAGCCAACTTATTATAGATTAATTGCTTGAATGGGGTTTAACACCACTTTAACAGTATTTCAGTCATATTGCAGGAAACAAGCCATCACAAAAGCTCTTTTGGCATTTGGTCAGTAGAGCTAGAAATGTTAAATGGCAAGGATCCCTTTACGAGAAACTTGCAGACAGTTTCAGTCAAAACTTTAGGAATTGCATAACAAGTAACCATGATTGGCCTATATTGCTCCCCTGAGTATGATGACTCTATGCTTTATGATATTAACAAAATATCTAAGCCCTACACCAAGTTATATTGGAAAAGATCTTTTTAAAGATTCTACATTTAATGCTAGGTTTATTGAAGATCCTACCATTTAAAACTAATTTCCAGAGTACTGTAATTCTTTGAATTATTCTGATAGAAGGCCAGTAGATGATGCTTTATACATAATATCAAAACTCTAGGTCTAATGGTTAAGAAGGAAGTTATTTTCAAAGACATCCTTCTTTATTCCTTTCTTAAATCTTAGTTTGAACAGAAAATGGCTTATTTTCAGAATACGGTAATTCTACTTAGAATTTTGGTAAAGGGTCAATAGGTTTAAATACACAGCAAATACTAAAGCTCTAAGTCTTATGGTTTGGGAGAAGAATATTTTCAAAGATTTCCTTCTTTATTCATATGTAAAATCAGGGATCACAAAGAAAAGGGCTTATTCTCAAGTTCTGTAGTTATTTGAAGTACTTTGGCAAAGGGTCAATATACATTGATACATACAAAATATTAAAACTCTAGGCCTTATGGTTTGGGAGAATAAGATATTTTTAAATAAATCCTTCTTTAATTCTATGTAAAATCAGGGATTACACAGAAAAGGGCTAATTTCAGAGTACAGTAATTCTAAGAAATTTGGTAGAGGGTCAATAGAGGATGATTTGTACCAAATATCACAGTGTTAGGCCATATTGTTTGGGAGAAGAAGATTTGTAAAGATTTCCTTCTTTATTCTATGTAAAATCAGGGATCACACAAAAAAGGGCTAATTTTCAGAGTACGGTAATTCTTTGAAGTATTTTGGAAGAGGGACAAAAGACATTGATACATACAAAATATAAGGCCTTATGGTTTGGGAGAATAAATTTTTAAAAAAATTCCCTCTTTATTCCATTATAAAATCAGGGATTGCAAAGAAAAGGGCTAATTTTCAAGATAAGGTAATTCTTTGAAGTATTAAAAATTGAAACATTAAAGTTCTTAACCTTATGGTTTTGGAGAAGAAGATTTTTTAAAGATTTCCCTCTTTATTTCTATGTAAAATCAGGGATCACACAGGAAAGATCCAAATTTCAAGATACAGTATTTTTTTTAAGTATTTTGGTAGAGGGTCAATTGACACTGATGCATACAAAATATTAAAGCTCTAGGCCTTATAGTTTGGGAGAAGTAGTTTTTTAAAGATTTCCTTCTTTATTTCTATGTAAAATCAGGGATCACACATAAAAGGGCTAATTTTCAAGATACGTTAAATCTTTGAAGTATTTTGGGTGATGGTCAATAGATGATTTATACCAAATGTCAAAGCTCCAGCCTTTGTGGTTTCGAAAAATTTTTTTAAGTTTTTTAACTCCGTTGCCATGGCAACCAAAGTTTTTCATGGATTTCAATTCTTTGAAGTATTTAGAAAGAGCATTACCTGAGGATAATTTCAATGAAGTTTGGCACCTAACAAGTGATTCCTAGTATTTCTCACACCAGTACTACCACTACATCCTTTCCTAGCCTCCAGCTGCTATCCCACTTAGGTTTATGATTATCCACAAATTGGTGAGAGACAAATGTCAGGGATAGAACTCATGACATCCCATTATTGAAGATAAGGAGTCTGACGCACTACCAACTGCGCTATGACGGCGGTTTTTGTAATAGTGGACGGATCAAGAGATGGATGGATTGACTGACCCAGGATGATGACCAATCAAAATAGCTCATCCACAGCTCAGGTGAGCTAATAAAAATGATAATTGAATTCTGAGCTTTTTTCTTTGTCAAGGTCATATAAATCTATCTGAGGATGTAATAAAGTGTCATGCAAATAAGCTGTCAGAAACAGATCACCAAACATTTGTCACAATAATAAAAAGTAAATGAGGGGTTTGGATGGACAGACATGATTAATTTTAATGTACAACTTTGAGATGTGACCTTGACATACAAGTTATCGGAAACTTTTTTTCAATTGGCACATACAGCATGATAGAGAACAATGGAGAACAAGAGGGCCGTTGGCCCTGGGGCGCTCACCTGAGATAAAGGCTCTTTTTCTTTCAACAGTCTAATTTCATGTTTAGGTTAGGATTATGAAACAAGTGGGCCCCACTTACATATAAAGACTATGAACCTGGGGATCCAATAGTCTAAATTACAAATTCCAAGGCTTAAATGCTGATTTGGAAGAAAGAAAAAAACTTTTTCCTCCCTCTGGATCCATGGGTTATGATTTCAGAAATAAGAAAGAAGTCTGTGAACTGATGCTTCAATTTTTTTAGCTATTTTTGAAGGGGACCACCTAAGGAACATTTCTGCCAACTCTGGTTCAAACTGGCCCAGTGGTTTGGGAGGAGATGTCGTTTAAAGAAATTGTTGACGGACTACGTGCTCAGGTGAGCTAAAAATCTGTATTCGTTAGACGCTCATGGCAGGGTATGTGTGTACCACAAGCCTTGAGAACATCATGCTCAAGAAACAGGGTTTGTGCTTGCATTTGATTCTAGGGGTCAAAACAGATTTGAAGGTACCAATATAACAAAACAAGAGGACCATGATGGTCCTATATCGCTCCCCTGAGTATGATGGCTCAAGGCTTTATGAGATAATATACAAAATATCAAAGCCTTACACCTAATCCTTTTGGAGAAGAAGATTTTTTAAAGATTTCTCCTTTAATCCTAGGTATAGTGAAGATCCAACCATATTGAGAGAATTTCAAGAGAACGGTAATTCTTTGAAGTATTTAAGTAGAGGGTCAATAGGCATTAATACATACCAAATATTAAAGCCAAAGGCCTAATTTTTAGAAGGAGAACATTTTCTATGATATCCTTCATTACCCCTTTATGGGATTGCACAAAAAAGCGCTTATTTTCAGAATACAGTAATTCTATGAAGTATTTTAGTACTTCATAGTGGTTTGGGAGAAGAAAACTTTTAAAGATTTCTTTCTTTATTTCTATGTAAAATCAGGGATCACAATGAAGGGCTAATTTTCAGAAAAATGTTTATTCTATGAAGTTTTTTGTTTTGGTAGATGGTCAATAGATGATGATTTATACAAAATATCAAAGCTCTTGGGCTTATGGTTTGGGAGAAGAAGATTTTAAAAAATTTCCTTCTTATTTCCATGTAAAAACAGGCATCACACAGAAAAGGGCTTATTTTCAGAATACCCGGTTCAGTAATTCTTTGAAGCATTTTGGTTATGGATCAATAGATGATGATTTGTACTAAATATCAATCTCTAGGCCTTATGGTTAGAGAGAAAGATATTTTTAAAGTTTTCCTTCTTTATTTCTAGGTAAAATAATGGATTACACAGAAAAGAGCTAATTTTCAGAATACGGTAATTCTTTGAAGTATTTTGGTAGAGGGTCAATAGATGATGTTTTGTACAAAATGTCAAAGCTCTAGGCCTTATGGTTTGGGAGAAGAAGATTTTTAAAGTTTTCCTACTTTATTTCTTTGTAAAATCAGGGATCGCTCAGAAAAGGGCTAATTTTGAAGAAAGGGTAATTCTTTGAAGTTTTTGGTACAGGGTCAATAGATGATGATGTATACCAATTATCAAAGCTCTAGGCCTTATGGCTTTGGAGGAGATTTTTTTCCTCCGTTGCCATGGCAACCAGAGTTCTTCATGGATTTCATTTCTTTGAAAGAGCATGACCTAACGATCATTTATGTGAAGTTTTGTCGAAATTCCATGGTTAGTTTAGGAAGAGGAGATTTTTTTGTTATTGTGAACGGACTGATGGATGGACAATGAAGGATGACAATAGCTCACCCAGACCACTTCGTGCTCAGATAAGCTAAAAAGTGATTCAATGTTAAAATTTTCTTTCCTAGTACATGTTGATTCACTATTATATATCTCTTATGAAGTTATCTGTTAATATATTTTCAACTAAACCTGCAATGGATCACTTAAAATTTGAGGGATCTAAATTCCATGTTTTGATCCTTAGAATTTTCTTCCAAGGGGTCAAAATGATCCCCAATAATGCTAGGCTACATAAAGCATTTCTAACACAAGGCTTACTGAAAAATGCCAAAATTGAAGTCTTAGACTGGCCTTCACACAACGCTGACGTCAATCCAATTGGGCAAACCAGCTGGGACAAGTTCAGCCGTTCTAATCGCCTGCAAGTCAATCCACCACAGATGTTAGGGGATCTTGAATGTACCCTTGTTGAACATTCAAGACATCTTCCTCAGGCGTTGTGTTGCTGATAGGGATGATAGAGGTGGACACAATTGAAATTGAAAACACAAGTTTTATCTTTCTTTTATCATAATGTGTATCTTATTTTGAGGGTACCCTAATTTTTTGACAATTATCTATATAAGACCTAACTGCTAAGAAAATTGTTTACCTCAACAAATAGTTAGATTTTCTGTGGTATTAACAGACAACCTATTCTTTCAGTATATATGATATCAAGAATTTGGTCCCTACAATTCAGTGTGTTAAGTTTTCATTTTTGCTCATTAAATTACAAAATCTCTAAATTATTGCTTTACGCCTCCTTTACTATAACACCATAAAGACAGGTATTACTCCAATAGTTTAACAAGATGTGCAAGATAACACCATGCCTACTTAACAGCTTTTGTTATTCCAAATGTGAGCCATGTATCTTGAATAGTCTTTGAATAACAGCAAAATGTTATGGTTTTTACCTTAAATTTACTGCAGACAGATGGACTTTTGTTTGAAAACAAGTTGCTCCCAATCTTATTATTGCAAGGGCATAAAAATAGACAGGTTTATTAGTGTATGAGGTATTTCATAAAGCAGAGGGAACATTAAATCTAACCTCAAAGATTGGTATATGTGTTGTTCTTAACCTATCCCCACACAATCCCGCTTTTTTTAAGCCTAAAGAAAAGAGTTTAGGAAAACAATGTGGAAAAAAAGAAATTGCTAGTAACAAGACTGAGGTATTCAATGCTATATAATCTAAAAATCATTGCCTGCAACTTCTTTGAATTTGAACCAGTCTAAAATTTTGCCATATGGTAATGGGTTAGAAGGAATATAATTATAATTATCAGGATACCTTCTTAACTGTCCTTTTGCCCTGTATATGTTGGCCCTTTGGGAAGCATAAAAATAGAGATCACTTATAAGCATTTGGAGAATGACAAAATTATTGCAAACTAGATGGTTGTCTCAGGACAATTACTGTTGAGCCTGCATAGTTTTGACCATGAACTTGACCTTGACCAGTTTTAGTGTTTGACCTTGAGCTTTGACCTTGAACTTGAAGCTATCCAAAAATTCTTTCAAATGCCACATCTACTGATGATGGTGAATAATTGTGCCAATTTATTTTGAAATCCACCCATAATTGTAGGATAAATGCTCTTGACAATCACAATTTTAGTGATTGACCTTGAGCTGTGACCTTGAACTTGAAGCTATCCAAAAATTCTTTCAAATGACACATCTACTCATGATGGAGAATGACTGTGCCAAGTTATTTTGAAATCCAACCATAAAAGTAGGAGTAATTGTCCAGACAAACACAATTTTAGTGTTTGACCTTGAGCTGTGACATTGACATTAGAACTATCTAATGTAGGAGTAATTGTCTAGACAAATTCGGACAGACTAATGCACTAACCAACATACACCGACTTGTCATAGTGACAACTATGTCTCGCTCACCTCAAGGGGGCTTGACAAAAATTGTGTACTGCATAACAGTTATGCATCTAAGAAAAATTCAAAAAGATTCATCCACAAAATGAATAATGTTATAAGAATACCTTGTGTTTAATTTCTTGATAGCTTAATCTATCTTCAGCTGAAAAAAATAGATAAACAAGAGCCGTCAGAGATAGACAATCTTCCATGAACTTATACTTGTCACAAAAATTCATCTCATGTGACGCCACTTAAAGTGAATTGCTCCACAGGCCTGATTTTTTATTGTTCATCCCATTATCATACAAACTAATGTTTTGAAATAAAATGTAATGGAAATCATTATGAATGAGATAAGAATCTCTAATAACAAGCAATATCAACTGTCTTCATATTTTTCTATCCCATAAGCTGTTTATCTTAAAATGAAAACATTCCTTGAATTATCATCTGCATCCTTTTTTCAATTTGTTTTGTTTGAATAGGGCTTAATACCACTTTTAATAGTAATTTCATGTTGTCCATTTAAAATTCCCCCCTCTCCCAAATTTGCACCGTTTTAGAATTTTGATGTCTTGGAAAGAAATGAAGGATAATGATGCAAAGGAAGAAAACCCACATATGCAAGAGTGGTTCATCTAAGAATTAAGAAGTTACTTCCCTTGTACTTTTAAGGAAAGCAAATACAAGAGGCCCATATGGCCTTATCAGTCACCTGAGTCTAAAGAGCAAAAAAAAAATTAAAAGTCCACTAGATTATGCTACATATTAAATATCAAAGCTCAAAGCCTTTTAGTTTGGGAAAAGAAGAGTTTTAAATTTTCATTATATAAGCCATATGTAAAATTCGTGATGTCTGGGAATGGGCTAATTATGACCCTAGGGACATAATTCATACTATATTGATAAAGATCCACCAGATGATGCTACAAACCAACAATCAAAGCTCTAGGCCTATCTGTTTGAGAGAAGAAGATTTCTTACAAATTGCACTATATAAGCCTATGTTAAATTTGTGTCATCCAGGAATGAGTTGATTTTAATCTTATGGCAATAATTTTTACAATCTTGATAGAGGTCCACCATATGATGCTGTATACCAAATATCAAAGTTCTAGGCCCTCCAGTTTGGGAAAAGATTTCTTACAAATTTCACTATATAAGCTTATGTTAAATTTGTGATATCCGGGAATAGGCTAATTTGAATCCTGAGGCAAAAATTTTTTACAATCTTGATAGAAGTCCACCATATGATGCTGTATACCAAATATACAAACTCTAGGCCTTCTTGTTTGGGAGAAGAAGATTTTACAAATTTCACTATATAAGCCCTTTGTGAAACTTGTGACGTCCAGAATTGGGCTATTTCTGTCACTTGGGCAATAATTTTTACAATCTTGATAGAAGTCCACCATATGATGCTGTATACCAAATATACAAACTCTAGGCCCTCTAGTTTTGGAGAAGAAGATTTTACAAATTTCACTATATAAGCCATTTGTGAAACTTGTGACGTCAGGGATTGGGCTAATTTTGACCCTGGGCTTATGATTTATACAATATTGATAGAAGTCCACTAGATGATGCCACATACCATATATCAGAGCTGTTGGTCTTTTGGTTTGATAGAGAAAGATTTTCAAAGTTTCAATTGCCCTAAAGACTCTAAATACCAAATGTAAATCTAATCTGACAGCCGGTTCATGACAAGATTTTCAAAGATGTACCCTTTTTGGCCCCTTATGGAGCCCCAAGGGGAGATAATTCCATGACATGTACAGATCTGAAGCGCCTTCCCATAGGGATGCTTCCTGCCAAGTTTGGTTGATATACATCCAAGAGTTCTTAAGAAGAAGTCAAAAATGTAAAAAGTTAACGAACGACGCATGACGCCGGACAAAACACGATCGCAATAGGTCACCATGACCTTCGGTCAGGTGACCTAAAAATGCAATTAATTTACTATATCAAGCAGCATTAATTACCTCCTTTTTAATAGTACCATCCACCCAAACCATCAAAGGGGAACCAGTCAGACATACCCTTCATGGAAGAGGCCCCTGGTCAAACGGCCCCTACATTAAAACAACATGAGGCCCAAGAGAGCCTGTGACCCTCTACTGGCAGAACAATGGCAGTTCATTTTCCAAGATCTTCTTCAACATATTATGACAAAAATTTTCAAAATTTCATAAACTTGAAATTGCCATCTGCAACATGTTTCAATTCAAATTTTTATTATAAATTTTGTTGTCTTCTTATTGGTTAAATGAACGCTCCATCATTTCTTCTATTGGCCACATTTCCTTTAATTCTTTTTAATCAACAAATTAAACATGTAACATGAATAAGTATTTCATACAGCATTTCCAAGGGTACTTCTATCAGGTTTGCCCATTTGGTCATATTTGGGATCCTCCCAGGCCCACCCCCATTTTATATTGAAACAAACAAGGAAAATTTCAAATCTTCTCTTAAAGCAGACAACTAATAGCTTTGATATTTTGCAAGCAGAACCTCCAAGGGGACATCTATCAAAATTTGTTCAAATGAGCTGATGGTAGCACATCAGGCTCCAAATCTTCAATTAAGGGGTGTCATGGGTTTGATCCACGGTGGCGGCACATATCCTTTCTGAAATTTGTCTCTCACTAATGGGTAGATAATCGTATACCTCAGTGGGATAGCAGCTGGAGGCTAGGGAAAGATGTAATTGTGGTACTTATGTGAGATATGCCAGGAATCCATTGTTAGGTGCTCCAGCCGCCGCAATATGACTTAAAAATGTTAAAAGTGGCGTTAAACTCCATTCAAACAAACAAATCAAATTATGTCCCTTTGGTCATATTTGGGCCCCAAATGATATTGAAACAAAAAGGAAAATTTTGAAAATCTTTTTCTCTAGAATGAGAAAACTTAGAACATTGATATTCTGTATGCATAATCTTATAGGGGACCTCTATCAAGTTTTTTAATATGATGCCCCTTGGGTTATTTTTAGGCTCCACCTGGATGCATCCTATTTTAACATAGAACAACAGATGGAAAACTTGAATGAAAATCTTTTCTGAAATCAGAAAGCCCAGAGTACTGTTATTTGGTATGTAGAACCTCCTAGTGAACCTAAAAAAGGTTGTTCATGTAATGACCCTTCAGACATACTTTGTCTCTGCCTGAACCCATAATATTTTACAAATAGAAAACCCTATTTTATATTGAGTAGAAAGAAGGAAATCTTCTCCTCTAAAACCAAAAACTTCAGAACATTGATATTGGGTATAAGTGAACTTTCACAAAATTTGTTCATATAATGCTCCGTTAGTAATACTTTGACCCTTCCTATTTACGTAAAAATCAAGAGGGAAATGTGAACAAATTTTATTTTGGACTAATCCAGAACACTCATCAATTTCTATAGAAACAAAGAAGAACATCTTTTACACAAAGTCAAATAATTATGTAACATACAGGATTTCCAACTGCTGACTCTCTGTGTTTAATACTGACTTAAGCTTCATCTATGGTAAGTGTTTTAGGGCCAATGGCCCTCTTGTACAAAATTAAATGCATTGTCTATGTTAGACAAAAAAGTAAATACAATATAACAACATTATTATGTTATACATGAAAAAAGTCCCAACCATAAAAGCCTTGTTTTTTTAATGAATCCAAACAATTCTATGGAAATAGGTATAGCCTGAAGCAGGAACATTTCTGAAAAAAAAAAAAATTGAAATCAAATGAGCAGTTTGAGAGAAAATGATTTTTAAAAGGGTTTCTACTTTGAATGCCATGGCAACCCAGGCTCTTCATGGGACATAAATGTTTGAAGGAATATCTGGAACAATCCTGAGAATTTTGGTTAAGATCTGACCAGTAGTTTCTTTAAAGAACATTTTTTAGAAAATGTTTACCCACAAAAGGATGTATAGACACAATCGATAAAATGCCATGACAATAGCTTGCTAACCTTCCAGCCAGTGGAATTTTGATTGAATGGGGTTTAATGGCGCTTTTAACAATATTTCAGTCATATCCCGTCGGCTGGAGCACCTAACAATGGATTCCTGGTATTTCTCACACACCAGTACTACCACTACATCCTTTCCTAGCCTCCAGCTACCATCCCACTAAGGTTTATGGTTATCCACCCATAGGTGAGAGACATTTGTAGGAATGAATATTTGCCACCACCGGGATCGAACCCATGACACCCATGATTGATGATTAGGAGTCTGGCGCGCTACCGACTGCGCTATGACGGCAGCGTTCAGCCAGCGGAGCTGAAAACTGTCAAACCAGGCCTAAAATAGTCAAACCAGCCCCAACATATTTCTTTAATGTTTGAATATTATTGTATAATATACATGTATTAAATTACAACTGCATGTATTCAAGGTTTTGAACTTAATATCATATTTCAACTGAAATTTTGTTGTTGCAGAAATTGAAACCTATGCATGATAAAATTACTTTTTTTGTTTTTTACTCTATACAGAATGTTTGTGAAGCTATTCATGAACAAAATATAAAATAGATATTGAATTAATGGAATTAATCATGTGTTAGTCTTGTATCAAACACTTCATCTTTACTGTATTGGATGACAGTAATTCACTTGTCAATGGTGCTTGTTAATTAAAATTACCCAACTTCAGGCAAGTGCAAATCAAGCCTTTCAATATTTTTTATTATACGTTAAAACATGCAGATTACAGCTTTTAACCATGTTGGTTGTCATGGATGCTTTATATATCCCTACCTTTTGAGCACATAATGTCAGCCAGTTTAGATTTCTTGGTACAGCACTCAACTTCAAAAGTCGAGACCATGCCTCCGAGCACTGGGCTGACCAAACTATCAAACCAATTGTCTTTCGGATGAGATATAAAACTGATGCCCAATGTCCCGGTGCTATCCATCCAGGATGTAATGACAAGATGGAGCTCTCAGTTTTGTTCTGACTACTTGCACTCTCCTGCTTAACAACTAACAGTCTCCTGAGCCAGGGGCTGTGGCTTTTATGGGTATATGCTACAAAAAACAAGAGGCCCAGTGGGCCTTAACGGTCACCTGAGTAAAAGAGCACCAAGACAAGTGATTTTGTTTGAAAGAATTAGAAAAAGGTTTGGTTGAAATCCCCTCAGTAGTTCTTGAGAAGAAGATGAAAATGTTTAAAAGTTACCAAAAATGACCCCCTTTTGGTCCCCATTTTAGGCACCCCTGACCTCCAGCCTTTTAATTTTCACAAATCTGTATAATCAGTATCCAATGATGCTTTTCACCAAGTTTGTTTGAAATTGGCTTAGTACTTCATCAGAAGAAGGTGAAAATGTGAATTTTTTAACATGATGAACTTTGACCTTTGGGTGTTGCCCCATACATGACCCAGGAACATGAATTTCACTAGGGTTATTTTTGGTACTTCTTTAAAAATCTTCTTCTAATAAACCGTTAATGCCAGAGCTTAAATATTTTGTGTGCATGACAACTAGGACAGGTATTTTATAAATTGTGAAATTCATGTCCCTGGGGTCCCCTGACCCCCCAGCCTTTTTATTTTCACAAATCCGAATAACCATTACCAAATGATGCTTTTCACCAAGTTTGTTTGAAATTGGCTTTGTACTTCATCAGAAGAAGATGAAAATGTGAAAGAAGATTTTTAAAGAAGTACCAAAAATTACCCCTTTTTGGCCCCTATTTTGGCCCCTATGACCCCCAGAACCCCTATTTTCACAAACTTGAATTGGCATCCCCCAATGATGCTTTCTACCAAGTTTGGTTGAAATCCGCCCAGTAGTTCTTGAGAAGAAGATGTAATATATAAAAGTTACCAAAAATTACCCCCTTTTGGTCCCCATTTTAGGGCCCCCTGACCCCACAGCCTTTTTATTTTCACAAATCTGAATAACCATTACCAAATGATGCTTTTCACCAAGTTTGTTTGAAATTGGCTTTGTACTTCATCAGAAGAAGATGAAAATGTGAATTTTTTAACATGATGAACTTTGACCTCTGGGTGTTGCCCCATACATGACCCCAGGAACATGAATTTCACAATTTATAATATACCTGTCCTAGTTGTCATGCACACAAAATATTTAAGCTCTGGCATTAACAGTTTATTAGAAGAAGATTTTTAAAGAAGTACCAAAAATTACCCCTTTTTGGCCCCTATTTTGGCCCCTATGACCCCCAGAACCTCTATTTTCACAAACTTGAATTGGCATCCCCCAATGATGCTTTCTACCAAGTTTGGTTCAGGGTTTTCCATTGGCATAAGAATTTGGGGGTCATTGTGACCCCTATGCCTTCAGAACTGGGGGTCTTTTTTCCAATTTAGGGGGTCAAATCTGAAAGACTGCCAGAGACTACAATAATTTAAAAAATAACAAAGGAATCATGAAAGACGAAAATTCGTACAGCCAGTTTTTTTCGTTTTAATACACGGGTCACACAGCATTTCACCATCGGCAAATTTAAGCAAACTGAAGGTTTTTAACCATTTCTGACTGAAAGACCTCCGGGTCTTTTTCGAAGACAGACCCAGGGTTTCATCATCAGACTCGCTACCAGAGCTCTCTTTGGTAGTCTAATTGCCATGACTGCCCGATGCAGACGAGACGAATTTCGACATCATTGTTTGATGCGACATTTTTACATTTTCTAGTAGTTTGGTAAACGATATGTTTTATCACCGAAAACCGAATCTGAATTTGATAAAAATCACTATAACACATCTACATATTTTATCTGTCAACTAAAAATAGAACAGGATATTGCTATAAATAAATGTTGGAAACCAGACTTACGGACAGTCGCTAATTTGATTGATTGTCGTAACTCAGACTTCTAAAGGATTTAATTTAGCATTTTGGCCTTTACCGACGATTCTATTCACAGGGAATTAGGTTTTAAAACTTGCGTCATTTATGACGCACAGGTAAAATTTTTACGGGTCATTTGTTTTGAAATTGCAACAATGACGCGCTAATTTTGCGTCATGGAAAACCCTGTTTGGTTGAAATCCGCCCAGTAGTTCTTGAGAAGAAGATGAAAATGTTTAAAAGTTAACGGACGACGGACGACGCACGACGGACGACGACGGACAAACGATGATTGCAATAGGTCACCATGACCATTCGGTCAGGTGACCTAATAAATGGAAATACTCACACAGTGCACATTGTCAGCCTGACTAGCTCAGTTGGTAGAACCGACAGCTTCAAATCTCAAGGTCACAGGTTCAAGCCCTAAGCTGACCAAAATAACAAACTAGTTGTCTTTCAGGTGAGATGTCAAACTGCAGCCCTGTGTGACAGTGCTTTACATCTTGAGCAGGTTAAAGGACAAGGAGGAGCTCTCAATAGTTCTGCTCTGTATCCTAGCTCTATTCCCATAACATCTAACCGGCAACTCCGTTCTTGCACTTATGGGCATGTGCTACAATTGCAACAATAAACTGAAATGTAAATAGTACACGTTATCAAATCTATTAGCTCAGTTGGTAGAGCAATCTACTTCAAACCTAGAGATCATAGTTTTGAACCAAGGAGCTGACCAAACTAACAAACTGTCTTTCTAAAAAAGACATTCAATCTATGCTCCAAATGGCTGTGCTATCAAACAAGCATGTTAAAGAACCAGGTGGTGCTCATAGCAATTTCGCCCTGTATCCTTGAACTATTCCCTTTATCTCCTGATGCAGTTTATCTAAATAATTAAGTATTTTTTTCTTTTTTTAGGTGTTTGTTTTTTTGTGTTTGCAGTGAAATATATTTTGATTATGCGTAGTTTTGTTCCAAAGAACCTGTATTTCTGTTGATAGTTACTAGTTAGGCTGATAGAAATTAACAGAATAGGGCTGGGTTGACCCATCAAAGCCGTTCTTAAAATAGTTTTCAGGAAAGTTTGATATAGGAAAATTATCTGCTAATGTATTTTCAAAAATAAATATCATTTCTTCATGTTAAATCTGCTAATTTCACTACTTAATCAATTTAATGTGATATATTCCTAATACCCTACTTTGAAACATCGGAATTAATTGACAAGATGAGGTTGTTTATCTTCGGATGATATCGATAACGACTGTATCGCTAGTAGAAGCTAATGACGTGAAATATACTTCAGGATTACTACAAACAAGGTAATTTTCAGTGCAATTGACAGATGATGTATACAGCCAATGAATTCCAGCTCCATTCGGATTGTATTCTGCTGATTTATTTGGCGTCTCTTAACGCCAAATATTTTTGCTTCTTTTCTTTCTTTTTTTGAAATTCTGAACAGTCACATTCATTACAAAGACATCTTAATCACATTTTTACAAATGTCAGAAAGCATTACAGTGAGAAATTTAACTAGACGCGTTTGAGCGCCTTCTATCGCTCCACAGGCTTAAATGTACCGATTAAGCAAATTTTTTCATTAGTTTAACCCTTGTCATGCTGTATAAATTACCTTACTGAATTGCTGTAAAATCAAAGGACTGAAAGCACTGATAGAACTTAATGTTCACAAATCAATATTTTTTTAGAAATCAACTTCATAAACTACTCTTGCAGGAAAAGTACAAGCAGGAGGTATAGGCTAAGATCAGCCTGCACATAAGTGCAGTCTGATCTTAGTCTACACCTCCTGCCAAAACCGGAATATTCTGGGTTCAGCATGACAAGGGTTGATATAAACTGAATATAATGAAAATGAATCTAAATCATTGAAATCTTTGAAATAGTTCTAAAGAATCATGTTGTGTATTCATTCTATGATCCCTGTATTATGCAGTACCACCTTTAATTTAGACTATCATATTACTTGAATGTATTCTATATAGTCTCTGTTACTATTGTAACTGTAGTTCAGTTCTTAATTAAACATCGTAGCTTCAGCATCTTGTTGTTCTTCATTTTATAATTAGCATTATTTATATACGACATATATAACAAAATTGGCGACGAGGATGGGATTCGAACCCACGCGGGCAAAGCACCCGTTTCTTTTTAGCATTATTTATATACGACATATATAACAAATCATTTCAAACTTTTCATTGTTTTTAAAAAATTCAAGTCAAGTTATGTAAAATTCATATTGTAAAATTTTCACTGTATACCATATATGGACATAACCCACCACCATAATAGCTATGTTTTTCAACCAATCAAAATTATATGAAGGAATCTGACAAACAGTCATCTGGTTATCATTCCTATGAAATTTGATTGAAATCCATCCACAGGTTTCTGAGAAATTTACAAAGTTTTCAGCATATACCATATATGGAAATTAGCCCTGCCCATAAAAGCCATATTTTTCATCCAATCCAAACTCTTTTTCATAATCTGATAGAAGGTCACCCAAGGATCGATCCGGTCAAATTTGGTTGAATTTGATCAACTGGTTTCTGAGAAGAATTTCAAAGATTTTACCCTATATGGAAATAGTCCCGCCCATTAAAACAGTGTTTTTCATCTGATCAAAAGTCCCGCCCATTAAAGCAGTGTTTTTCATTCGATCAAAATTCTATGAAGCAATCTGATAAACGCTCAACCAAGGATCATTTCAGTGAAATTTGGTTGAAATCAATCCATGGGTTTCTTAGAAGAAGATTTAAAAGCTTTTACCATATATGGAAATTAGCCCCACCCATTAAAGTCATGTTTTCCATCCAATCAAAATTATTTGAAGGAATCTGATAGAGGGTCACCGAAAGATCATTTCTGTGAAATTTGGTTGAAATCTGTTCAGTACTATCTGAGGATGAGATTTTCAAACTAAAAGTCTACGGACGGACGAATGGACGGACAACTGGATGGGCGGATGCATGGACACACGCAGGCATGACGGACACAACGCCATGACAATAGCTCTCTGGCTTTCAGCTTTCAGTTTTTGGAGCTAGAAACTGAGGGCCAGAACTTTTTGTTCACAGCCTGAGCAAGAGCCGCTTTAAGGGCCAATTTGGGCCGATTTGACTGGGGACCAGTTTGACAGTAAATCCCATTGAAGCAATCATTCAACCAATCATCAGTCCATTATCTTGATTATAGAATATACAATATTGTTTTGAAGAAGTCCTTGATACAAATACATTCCCATCCTTCATTCAAAACTTACCCACCACTACACTTTTCCAGTAATGCAATGAATTTTGATTGTGAGCCAAAGTTTATGCACTACAAAAGTGTTATGGCTACACTGTATCAAGCTGTTATATCTATTTTTCATAAAGGTTGCTTAAGGACTATTTAGAGACCTGGCCTCAACACAAAATTTTCAACAAAGACAGTTGTTTTTAACCCTTTCCTGCACAATCCCTTGTTTGTACGCCCTTGTGATTTTATACTTGAGAAAACATTGTTGGAAAAAAAGATATTGCTTGCAACAAGCAAATTGTTCTTTTTCCACATTTTCAAACCTGTAGGTTGGTTACTTTTCAAATTGCACCCTGTGACTTTTAATTGTCGTCTGCAATTTCTTTCAAATTAGACCAGACTAAAATTTTGAAAAATGGGAAAGAAAATAAACTGTCTTGTCATTTGCACATATATCACAAAGTACTTGAACCATTGAATTATACTCACAAGCAGTGTATACACTCCACCTAGAATTACTTTATCTATATTCATTCGCGAAAAAGGATTTGACAATCTTAACAAATTGGTATTATGGATCTTGGAGTTATTTAAATTACTTGATTCAAATAGGCCGGCATTATTTGCTGATCGGTTGAAAAATGGTGCCTTGGTAACAACTTACTCCATCACCAGTTCGAAAGGTTGGGGTTTGGATCTAGTAAGGCTTGTGGTTTGGATCAAGTCTTTGCAATTTACACTGTGATAAAACCTTATGGCGGGGGGATACTTGTCAACTGTTTGAAACACATACTTTAATTTGGTCCTGTGTCTTTCATCAAACTGATTTTTTCCCCCTAGTTTTTCCCGTTTTTTTGAAGATAATTATCACAAAATCAAGACTTTTTCCCGACTGGAAAAAGTTTCAGGAAATTCCTGACTTTTTTACAGTTTTCCCAATAGCATGGGAATCCTGGACACCCCATGATTGAAGAATGGGTGTCTGACGCATTCATAACTGCGCTATGGTGGCAGCCCTGATGTACTCACAGACACATATGCACAGTAATAGCCCCATTGGCCATTGTCAGAAATGAATTCATGCCAAGTTTGATTGAAATTTGCCCACTGGTTTTGGAGGAGAAGATTTCAAAGTCAAAAACTGCCACACCCATTTTGGGCGTCAATCAAAATTTCGCGAACAACTTTTGAAAAGGGTCAACCAAGGAACAGTCATTCCAAGTTTGGTTGAAATTGGCCTGATGGTTACTGAGGAGAAGATGTTTAAAGATTGAAAACTCAAAAACTGCCACGCCCTGCAATGCCAATATTTTGGCGTCAATCAAAATGTCGCAAACAACTTTTTAAAAGAGTCAACCAAGGAACATTCAAGCTGAGTTTTGTTGAAATTGGTCCAGTGTTTACTGAGGAGAAGATATTCAAAAAATTGTTGACGCCTTCCGACAGACAACGCACGATGGACAAAAAGTGATCACAAAAGCTCACCTAAGGCATGTTGTGCTCAAGTGAGTTAAATTACAAAGTTTACGATTTTTTTGCTTCAAGACTGTCAAATATATATAAAGCAATCTTCAAACTGTTCTAAATTGTTCTCATTTATCCAATCAAGATACAATGGCATAGTTATAACATAGGCAGTCAGGGGTGAAAATTGGCTCAGGACTTTGTTTTAGAGAGATGGTGCTATAGCAAAGAGTCAGTTCCGAAGCTTTTAACTGCAGTTACTCAAAAAAGGTGCACATGACAATGGCAAAAGTGTGTGCAAGTTTTCATATAAGTTCTACAATGCTTGGTACAAGCACTTTCACACAATGTATTCCACATTTTTTAAATGTATTTTTTGTATGGGTCAAAAGATGGGGGTGGCGCAATAGGTTAACTGATATGGTTGAATAGTTGCCTAATTATCATATTAAAGAGATGTATGAATGGACCTTTGCTCAAGATCACGTTTTAAAGCCCTAGAATGACCATAATTATCACCTAGCACATCTAATTGTCTTTAGGATGAGACATTAAACTGAGGCCCCGAGTGACGATGCTATCCATCAAGCACATTAAAGAACCAGGAGGAGATCTCAGCAGTTTTGTCCTGTATCCTTGCACTATCCCCCCATACAGCTAACCTTCTTCTTGGGACATTGCCGCTATAGGCATGAGCTACAGTAGCAACAATAAATAAACGGAAACGCACACCTTTGCTTATAAACCCAGTGTTATGGGTTAAGATAGTTTGCATTTTGAAAAATCAAGATGTGAAGTAAGCCATTTTTTCCCCAGGGTTTGAACCTGCTTTGAAAATCTAAGACCTTGACTATGGAGCTACTAAAAATTAATTTTAAATATCATATCTAGTCATTATGGCGAATTTATTATGCCAAATCATTTGATCAATGCACAATTGAAGGAGATATGCTCTGGATAAGCTCAATTTGAATGTTTGACCTTGAGCTGTGTCCTTGAAATAGAATCTGTTCGATAAATAGGTTCAAATTGCACACCTTCTGATGATAGAGAGCATTTGATTGATTGACTGACTGATTGAATAAATGGGGTTTAAACGCAATTTTTAACAGCATTTCAGTCATATTGCAAAGACTGGAGAACCTAACCATGGATTCCTGGTATTTCCCTCACCAGTACTACCACTACATCCTTATCGGAGCCTCCAGCCTCTCATCCCATTTAGGTTTACAATTATCTACCCATTGGTAGGAGACTAATGTCGGAAAGGATTTTCGACCCAGTCAGGGATCAAACCCAGGACCCTATGACTAGGAGTCCTATGCACTACTACTGGTCTATGTCGCGGCCCTTGGAGAGCATTTGAGCCAAGTTATTTTAGAATCCATGCATAAAAGTAGTAGATATGCTCTAGAAAAGCTCACTTCAATGTTTGACCTTGAGCTGTAACATTAACCATGGGACTTTTTTGAAAATTCATGCCAAAGGGCACAATTGTAGATACAGGAATTATTGCAAGACCAAATTCTGACAGACACACTAAAACACATGCACCTACAGTGATAAGTATGTCTACCTCCCCTCAAGTGGGCTAGAAGAAAAAAAATTAGAAATGTCTCACAGAAACATATGACCCAGCTTTAGTGCTGGTCACTTGACCTTCAGTAGTGACCTTGAACTTTGGAATGCCCAACAAAACTCCTTGCTCATCAAGGGGAAAAACTGTGACATTTGAAATCTATCAATTTAGAAGATATTCTCTGGAATAAAATTGGACACATATCCACCCATCGACAGTGTTTACCCTATATGTCCCTTGCAATTACATGGCAGGGGCATAAAAATCATTGGTTTGGGATTGAAATGTCATAAATACCGCTTGCATAAGCTGCATTTATTACATAAAAGTTGCCAAACTAGCAAAATTTGCTTTGAGTTCAATATTCACTGACACATTACTAGCTCTCCTGTCTCCTGATTGGTTTATATCAGATGATACTTGTTTCAAAATATGTGATCTTCAAATAAAGAAGACAGCAGTTGGCCCTGGCACGCTCACCTGAGATGAAGACTCTTTTTCTTTTTCAACAGTCTAATTTCATGTAAAGATTAGGATTATGATACAAGTGGGCCATACTTTATACATAAATAGACTATGTACCTGGGAATCCAAAAGTCTAAATTACAAATTCCAAGGCCTTCGGGCAAATTCGAAAGAAGGAGAAAACTTTTTCCCCCCACTGAATCCATAGGTTATATTTTCAGAAAAGTCAATGAACTGACACTTCATGCCTATGACCCCCCCCCCGGGACTCCGCCCCTGGGGACCCGAGGATCATGATGATTTTAGCCATTTTTTAAGAGGTCAATATACTGATGCTTCATGCAAAATATTAAGGCTCTACGCCTTCTGGGTCAGAAGGAGAAGATTTTTGAAGATTATATTAAAATTTTCCTTTTGTTGCCATGGATTTTTTAACGGATTTCAATTCTTTCAGCTATTCTTAAAGTGGACCACCTAAGGAACATTTCTGCCATTTGGTTCACAAATTGGCCCAGTGGTTTGGTAGGAGATGTCATTTAAAACCCGTTCTTTATTTGTATATAAACCTGAAACCCTGGAACAATGCACCCCCCCACCCCCTGCGGGCAGAAACGAATACCCCCCCCCCTGCCACGGCAAAAATGATTTTCCCCCACCTTTTTTACCTTTCCTGTGAGGGTTGATCATTCTTTCAGTGGTTACCTTCTTTTTCAAATTTTCCGAAGACAACTGACAGATCCTACTTTCATTGTTTTTGAAAATTCGGTTGTGTATAAAACACTGTTCTGGCAACGTACAACAGTCCAGGAAATTCCAATATGTTGTAAAATTAGATAGACAAATAAATAACATTATTAAAATTCAATTTCCAGGTTTTATGAATATTTGCGTGATGTACACCCCACCCCCACCCCCACCCCCAAGCCTCTGTTGTTGGAAAGACACAGCTGACATCACAAAAATGTCTGGTCAGTCCATTCTATTCCATGGGATCTCAGAGTCATGACATACATCAAAAAGACCAACGAGACAAACTTGAGTGGGTCACCCACATGTTGCACAAGTAGAATTTGTGCTCAAAGCTTGGTCATTTATTAATTATTAATTATTAAGCAGTTGTTTTTGCTTATATTCAAATTATCTGCATTCTGTGGATTTCCACTTATTTTTTAAATTCTAGGGTTACTTTTCTTACCGTGAATGAAAAACCTTAAAACATATTAACGATGTGATTTTTTTATAAAAATTTCAAACTCGGTTTCACTCGCTTACTTGTGATAAATTATTTTCATAAAAGCCTTGTGCTGAGCTATTCCAACTTTATACGAATGGCAACTGAAGCCTGTTCATGACTTGATTTATTTATGCATCCCATATGGCAATTTAAATAGACGCAGTATTAGATGTCCATTCTGATAAAACTTCGAACTTGTGTAAGTCAAACCGATTCTGTATTTTACAGAACTCGATACCCGAAGGTTGGTCAAGCGTGTTAACAAAGATATTAAAATCAATTCCTCAAAAGGTCCCTTTTCACGTGATATTTTACTGTTGGTTTTATCATTCTGTGAAAGTTTAAAAGTGAATCCGATGAAATATGTGGAATTCATTATATTTACTAGAATATTTAATAAAAAAAAAGGTGCCAAATTGTCACAAGATACGCCCGTCACACTGCTTTATATTAACTGGGGGTTTGAATAGAACTGTGGTTATTTTGAATGAATATTTTTTGTCAAACAAAGTATGAAAAACAACAAAGGGCAATAACTCAAAATATACGCTAGGTAGAGTTATGGTTCTTGTACACTGCAGTCCCACTCGGTGAGCTCTATCCATCCATGAAGTTTCATGATTCTAGATATTATACTTTTAGAGATATACTCCGGACAAGATTCAAGTATGAAAAACAACAAAGGGCAATAACTCAAAATATACGCTAGGTAGAGTTATGATTCTTGTACACTGAATTCCCCCTTGGTGAGATCTATACACCCATGAAATTTCGTGATTCTAGCTATTATACTTTTAGAGATATACTCCGGACAAGATTCAAGTATGATAAATAACAAAGGGCAATAACTCAAAAAATAGGCCAGGTAGAGTTATGGTTCTTATGCACTGCACTCCCCCTTGGTGAGATCTATACACCCATAAAGTTTCATGATCCTAGCTATTATACTTTTAGAGATATACTCAGGACAAGATTCAAGTATGAAAAACAACAAAGGGCAATAACTCAAAAAATAGGCTAGGCAGAGTTATGGTTCTTGTACACTGCACTCCCCCTTGGTGAGCTCTATCCATCCATGAAATTTCATGATTCTAGCTATTATACTTTTAGAGATATACTCCGGACAAAACTCAAGTATGAACAACAACAAAGGGCAATAACTCAATATATACGCTAGTTAGAGATATGGTTCTTGTACACTGCACTCTGACTTGGTGAGCTTTATCAATCAAATAAATTTCATGATTCTAGCTATTATACTTTAAGAGATATACTCCAAACAAGATTCAAGTATGAAAAACAACAAAGGGCAATAACTCAAAAAATAGGCCAGGTAGAGTTATGGTTCTTATGAAGTGCACTCCACTTGGTGAGATCTATACACCCATGAAATTTCATAATCCTAGCTATTATACTTTTAGAGATATACTCCGGACAAGATTCAAGTATGAAAAACAACAAAGGGCAATAACTCAAAAAATAGGCCAGGTAGAGTTATGGTTCTTGTACACTGCACTCCTACTTGGTGAGTTCTATCCATCCATGAAATTTCATGATTCTAGCTATTATACTTTTAGAGATATACTCCGGACAAGATTCAGGTAAGAAAAACAACAAAGGGCAATAATTCAAAAAATAGGCCAGGTAGAGTTATGGTTCTTGTACACTGCACTCCCACTTGGTGAGATCTATACACCCATGAAGTTTCATGATCCTAGCTATAATACTTTTAGAGATATATTTCGGACAAGATTCAAGTATGAAAAAAAACAAAGGGCAATAACTCAAAAAATATGCCAGGTAGAGTTATGGCTCTTGTGCACTGCACTCCCCCTTGGTGAGATCTAAACACCCATGAAGTTTCATGATCCTAGCTATTATACTTTTAGAGATATACTCCGGACAAGATTCAAGTGAAAAACAACAAAGGGCAATAAATAAAAAAATAGGACAGGTAGAGTTATGGTTCTTGTGCACTGCACTGCGTATTGATGAGAAGAATATAACTGCCAAGTTTAAAGTCAATCGGACTTACGGTGACAGAGTTATGCTCCGGACAAAGAAGTGGACACTGCCCGGACGCCGGACACCCGGACACCACGGGTGATCCCATAATACGTCCTGTCTTCGACAGGCGTATAAAAATCATATGGCCCCTTTTTACATGATATTACATGATATTTGATTGATTGTACCCAGTTCTGAAAAGAACCATTTAAGAGATTGTACAATAATTCTGTGAAATTTTGAAGTGAATTCGGTAAGGGACATCCTTGTGTTAACTAGAATATTTAAGAAAGTTTTTCATAAGGCCCCTTTTAATGTGACACTTGCCATTATCAGATCCACTGTCAAAATGAACATTTGTAATGATGGTACAATCAATCTGTGTAATCTGTGTATTTATTGTGTTAATGAGTTTATAGTGAAATCTGCATAGAGCCCCTTTTCCAATGATACTTTACAGAACAAACCAAATTTCCAAAGGAACAATTCTTATGAAGGTACAATCATTCTTTAAAAGTTAAATAGAATCAATGAAAACAGTGGACTGAATTGTGTCAAGAATTTTTGGTAATAAAACTTTCATAAGGCCCCTTTTCTCTTGAAACTTAACAAATCAGACCCAATGTACAAAGGAACAATCCTAATTATAGATAGTTTGAAGAAAATGATAAAGACTGAGGACTTTATTCACTGGGTGGAAACGGGTCCCGGATATTGCTCCCCAAAATGGCCGCATGTCAAAATATTAAGGAACCAGTGTAAGAAAATATTATTTTCTATAATTAAGTTATGAACTCGCGCTAATTAGGTGTAGCCTTAAAGACAGTATGTGTCTAAAATTAAATTTACATATTCATTACGTCCTGTACTCGAAGGATTGTCATCAAAACACTACATGAACCAAGTATTTACCACGAAGAGCCTTACCCCACTCGCATTTATTCAACCAAGATACAAAATAAGGAGTATAATTAAAAAAAATTGAATCGAGCGCTCGATTTAAATACAATCCACGAAACAATGCTGAAAAAATAGGCCACTAACATTAAAATTTGACAAAGATATGGCCTATTTTTGGCAGACTGTAGCAATTCATTTGGGTACTGGGAATTGATATCTTAGCTGTTTGGACATACTGGGAATTGCTTAAAAGGGTACTGAGAATTGCAATGTAAATTTTCTTAGTTTTGGCCAATTTTGTAGTTTTAAGACTGGATAATGTATATTTCCTTTTGTCGGACAGATACATGAAAAAAAAAAAAATGCAATCTGGAGAAATAATTAGCTTTTGTACGTTTTTAGCTCCTCCAAACTAAATCGTAAAATAGGACGTCTGTTCGGCAGGGGATACGGTACCAGAGCTCATGTCGAACAAACATGTCTCCATAGAATTATAACCATATTATAACTCACAAAATTAGAGGGCGATTGGTATCTTTATTGAAATATGTATGCAAAATTTGTTTACAAATAGTAAATGATTTTACATTTTATCCGAGCCCTTAAGGATAAATCTCAATAATTTACACCAAGACTACTATTTCAAAACGCTTAAACTAATTCTACAAAATGATTTTTCACAGAACGCTAGATTTCAGAGTGCTTTGTGGATTTTTATAGAAGCTAGCAAAGCTCACTTGTAATATATTTGACAATTCGTTTCAATTGTGATTCTAAAATATACGGAGCAAAAATGAAAAATTAAGTTTAATTTCGGGACTTAGCGCTTTATGTCAACTTGTAGTCCTCGAGAGCGGAAAATAATCACTTTCTCTTCATACAAAATAATAGGGCTGTCTTGTTGGAATGAAAAAATATCAATTGTCGAAAACACTTATTTGGCTCTATGTTTGCTCTGGAGTTCTATAAAGTGCACTTTTTTTGGGGGGGATTTATGAAATATTTTTTGAAAGTACATGTAGCTCATCTTTGTAAATGATAAACATCAGAACAGCTTCCCAGTGAGCTATGTCCTGATCTAAACTTTTGCCCAGGTGGTTTGTGGCCTCAAATAATACTGTATGAACAATTTTGACCGATACTTTTGGAGTATCTAGTATCATTTTTGCTCTGTACAATAAACTTATTTAATCACAAATACACTTACATTATTCTATCCTGAATTAACAAACAACGGGTATTTTTCGATACTTTGTTTGTATTCGTAGAAATCAAAGCAAAGTCGAATGCAAATATGAATTTAAGGAAAATCAGTCTGATAAGTATATTCATGAACTATGCAAAAACTATGGTATATATACCAGTAATCTTTTTGCTTTCAGACAAGCGATTATTTTACATAGAAAATGATTATGTGTGATATATGATTATGTGTGATACAAATATATTGCTCTAAAATCGATTGATGTCGAGTTCATAATGTCGCCATGCACCGATATCTTGTTTGTGATACATTATTTTTCAGCTCTAATGTAGATTAGTAGATTTAAAGACTGACCAATTTTCGGACCTTTTTATTAATATCTTGTATATGATATGAGAATACTTTGACCATTTGATAAGATAAGCTTTTGTCATTTCTATAGACATAGAAGTAGCATTTTATGTGGTTTGTGAGATAAAATGAATACGAAGTATGTAAATACAGCAATCAATGAGACAATGTTTTGTCACTGAAGGCTGAATGCTGCATATAAACTTGATTTCATTCCATTTATCCTTGGCCAAATAATGCACCGTAAAACCTAATGTAGAAAGCATCACGGTTGATCCAATGTTCCTCTGACTTTTTCAAAATTTTTGTAATGCATGTCATTGGTATTCGATGTATGAAAATAAGTAGTACGATTCAGTGAAAGCTAGTTACTGAAATGTTTTGCGGACATAGTTTCTGCGAAAAGCTGGATTATTTCTGTAATAGAAATTGCATTAAATGCCATGCAAACATATTCACTTTTGCAAATTAATGTGACATGCTTTCGTGAATAATATTTTTTAATATTCAATATGATTTATTGCTATTACTCACTTCCTACAAGAACTCTTCGGCGAATGAGCGTTAGCGCATCCTTCACTTCTTAAGTTTGTCTACTTAGTAAGAACCATAAATCCGATATTCATGAAAAAAAAATCAAAAGGTTAATACGATTGTGTACCTTGATTTGAAGAGGTGTGCAATTTAAATTTTTGACGTAGGTTCAATGTCAGCACTTCACTTTAAAGAAATATACGTGCAAACTCAACACGACGCAAGACAAACGCCGGACACAGTGTGATCATGGAAGCTCCCCTTGAGCACATCGTGCTCAGGTGAGCTAAAACATGGGTGTCAGATGAGAAAACAAAGTCAATTCACATGCACTCACCCCTTGTGTTTTGCTAAAATGGCTCTTTTGTGGTATAAGCGCTTTGTAGTTTTACCATTTAGATGTTTATTGACGACTCATACAAACTATATTGTAGCCAAAAATAAGCATATTTACTGTACATGTATTTGAAATTGATTCTTGTTGCTTCAAAATGTGAATCATCTCAGTCAAAATTTGACTTATATTCCACGACTAAATGGTCTTAGATGAGACATGAAAGATACCAATAAAATGAACAGTACCGCTTTATTAAAGTTGGTTAACAATCTTGTTCTTGTTTCTTGTCGGGTCATCCGTTCTTTAAAGCTTCAAAACAAGTTTAAAGTTTTGGAATGATTGTCTATTCCCAGTACCCAAATATTTTGAAAAATGCAATCCACAGTATACATTTTTCAATTCCCAGTATCCCTTCTCCTAAGTACGTGACCGCACGTTTCCGACCATATCTCTTTCAATTTTGGAAGTTATTAGGTTCAAGGTCATATGTCAAGGTCAATTCCCAAGGTCAAAATTTCGAAAATTTTAACTTAAACATCAACCATAAGTATACAATGGTAAATGATATAGCCTCCATAATTTACATGTGCATTGCTTATGAAATGTTCTTTCTGTTGGTACTAAGTTCACGGTCATTGGTCAAGGTCAAATTGTCAAGGTCATTAACTTTCAAATATACCTCCTTTACGAATTGCCAAAATTTCTTGTTACTTAACATAAATGAACTAAGGACTAAGTTCAAGGGCATCAGTCAAGGCCAAGGTCATTTCTCAAGATCAAAATTTAAAAGTTTTTACATTGTCCATAAGTTAACAATTCACTGTTGTTGCCATTTTCACTCAAACACAGTCATGCTAAACCAAATTTGGAATGTACCGGTAGTTGTTGTGAACCTAAAAATTGCTTAGAGCTGTTTATGAAAGCTAAATTTGCTACTGACACCAATATGCAATGAATAAGAAGTGGATAATGAATGTCCTCATGAAATGTCAGATAAGTTTGTCCTTAATATATGAATTTGGCCATGCCAGGTGAAACTAAGCTTTGTATGAAATAACATCAGATGTTTTTTGATAGGACATATAATAATATCAAATATGATCACTGTATTTTGAATAGGATCAGTGCAATCAGTTAACCCATTCCCACCTGACAAAATTTTGGACTGGTCCAAATTGAAAGGAGTTGCAGAAGACAATTTAAAGGCTATGAAATAATAGAATTTTTTTCAACTTTCTAGATAGAAAACATTGTGTAAATTGAAGAAATTGCTTGTTACATTCAAGCAATTTCATCCTCTTGTGACCTTGAACTTTAACCTGTTGTAAAAAAACTTTAACCTAAACCCCTACCTTTTTCATCTTGGTCATTTTTCTATCTTCAAACTTCACACATGCATTTATCAGGAGATGGGCTTTTATTTGAGGTATTGACCTTGTCCCTATGATCCTGGTCTTGAACCTGTTATAAACGTTTTAACTAAAAGTATAAACTTTTTCCATCTTGATCATTTATCATCCTAGGATGCTCATATTTCCCATATATTTCTCATATTTCTTCATAGGCTTTCATTTGAGACAATTACATGACCATGTTAGTTAAACACTTTACCGTCATAAAGAATTAAACCAAATCTTACTTTTAAATTGTTTAAATCCCAGGTTGGTTATATTTCACATGCATTCTTAAGGGGGTGACCTTGATTCCATCCCTTAAACATTTAACCTTGTTTAAAACACCACCTGAAAGGGCAAACTTCGTTCTTCACGGACAGTTGGAAGAGTTTTTCAGTCAAACAGACAGATAGAGAGAATGATATGAGGACAGACAGACAATTATAAAGAAATATGTGCTTGATCATAGGAGAAAATAATTTGTCATCCAAGGGAGAGTCAACAAGTTTGTATGGGGCTCAAGGTCGCTTAAAATAATCTCAGGTGTATCATGGTGAAATTTGCTTATTCATTAGCATCCTAGATATCACAAGAACTATGCTGTTGCTCTGAAATGCCTTTTTCTTCTATCTATGTAAATTATATTTGCCAAAGCTAATCTGATTCCAGGGTAGTCTACTGGAAGATGATATACAAAGAATGTCAATGATATGGTTTATCTAGTTTAGATGATAAAAGCTATCTTTATTAGTTTCCTTATAAATAGTAGGTATCAGGGGGATAATAGGAACCAACTCAGGGGTCGACACTAACTTTGCTTCAATGGAATCCCATAGGAATCCCTAGTTATTGCTCCATGGTTCCCTCCAGATAATCAGCGATCCCTCCTTTATATACATAAACTCATTCACACACAATCCTGTCCTTCTGAGCCAAACTTGAAAAAAAAACTTTGAAAATATTGTGGAAAACAAAGAAATTGTTACAAGCAATTTCTTCAATATCCATAATTTTTTCAACAAAAACAAGCGATCAAAAATCCGGAGCATTAGTTGATACATTAAGGTCTGTTGTACTGGAGTAATATTGAAGGGTCCTGACAGAATCCTAGCCTGAGATAGCTGGGGTACCTTTCAGTTTTCGGGGATTCACAGGATCCCGGGACACTGTTAGTGTCGACCCCTGCAACTTAGTAGGAATACACTATGATAAGCTTTATAATAAAGCTCTATGCTGTTTGTGTTTAAATGAAAAATGTTTTAAAAGATTCTATTATTTTCCTTTTTCCTTTCTATGGCAACCAGAGTAAGGTTAGATATCAACTATTGTAACAACTTTCAAACACAGTCACTGAAGGAAGATGGCCAAGAGTCATCAACATCTGCTCATTTGGGAAGGGAGACATAATGACAATCGTGAAAGACATAGGACTGATAGATATTGAGAACTGAATGATAACCTTGAGCTCATTCTGCACACAGGGTAAAAAAAAAGAGGGGGCAAAATGGCCCAAAACGGTTCACTGTAAGATTATTCCATGATCTCTCAAAGTCTGAGTATCCAATCCTGCCATGGCCCATGTTTTCACAGATCAAAATTTCATGATCAAGTTCTCAAAATGACCAGCCCAAGTACCTTGTTTCCAAGTTTTTTCCAAATCAGGCCAGGGGGAGAAATTTGATTTTTTTTTATTAATTCTCTAAGTTAGATAAGCTCCGATTGCCACTACCCCGTTTTTCCACTTATCCAAATTTCATGAATAGTTTTGACAAAGGTCATCCAAGGAACATTCTTACAAAGTTTGGCCAAAATTGGCCCAATGGTTTTGGAGAAGATTAAATAATTATTTCATTATTTCTGCAAGTCTGGTAAGCTCCCCTGCTATGTTCAATTTTTTCACAAATCAAAATTTCATGAAAAAGTAAACTCGACACACACAATAGATAAAGAGTCATCACAAATGTTCACTTATAGTGTGAAACTGAAACTGTGTTTGGATTAGCTAAATAAAAGTTGATGACAGACGCTGAGTGATCATAAATGCTTCAATTAAGCATGTTGTGCTTGGATGAGCTAAAAATCAACAAAGTGAGTACCTTTTTCCACACTGTGAAGATTCTTGCATTCTTGCATGTCCAAGTTGATTTCATAAAGGCAAATCAGCACAGAGAAAAGCATTTCCACTGGTATGATAATCAAGAAACTCATCATCATTCTGTAAAAAAGAGACACATATTTATTTAAATATGTTTAAAAAAAAAAACAAAAAAAACCCACCCAAAATGTGTTTCTGAAATACCATGCCCCTGCAGCCATTTTTCAGAAATTTGACCTTGATAAGTGACATTGGCCTTGATGGATGACATTGAACTTGAAATTTTCTGATGTCTATCAATGCAAGGACCCTATGTCCCAAAAATGAGTCATGTAACTTGTATGAATAACAGCAAAATGTTAGGTTTTTGCATTAAGTTGACAACCACAAGTGACCTTGGCGAATGACCCAAAAATGAGGCATATTATATTCTGGGGTGTCTGAATAAGAGTTATAAGTTTTTTGTGTTAAGTTAACTGGTTGCAGACAGACAGACAGACATAAGGAAAATGTTAAAACAATATGCCTGATCTAATCAATGCAGAGGCATAAAAATGAGGGCCATATCATAGCCATGAACTGCTCACATGAAATCCAAGTTGAAATTATGACTGAACAAACTAAATAATTTAGAATATCTAAATTTAAAAGCAAAGTGTTAAGGTTTTGTATGAAAGACTGCACTTAAAAAGAAAGCCTGGTACAACAAAATCATAGAAATATTAGTAAATATAATTTTTAGCTTGACATCTTTTTGGAATATTGTTAGATTTCAAAGGAAGCTTTGTAATGACTATACAAAGTTTTTCAAAGTTTGAAAATATTTCAGCTTACAATTGAACCTATAGAATGCAAACCAGGAAATTAGATCACTTGTTGCTAGATATTACAGCTTTGCACAATAATTCTTCCTTGTGACCATAGTACATTTTAGGCAAGTTAAGTCAAAACAGTGGTGTGTATTATATTTATTGTCAGTAATACAATATGACCTTAGGCCATATTGTTCAAACCAAAGAATTTAACCCATTATCATAGGATAAATATTGGATACTGGTCTAAATTGAAAGGAGTTTCAGATGAAAATTTAATGTTGATGGCATTTTAGATTTTTTCATCTTTTTAGGTAGAAATCATTGTGTATATTGAAACAATCAATTTCTTCATTTTACACAATGTTTTCCCTGTTGTTTTTGAGGGGTGCCAAAAAGTGTCATTGTGTAGGAATGATTAAAGAAGCTTTTCTTTCTTCCTAATCCTGGGGAAATAGGCAGGAGTATCCTAACTAGGTTATTCATTCTGTACAAACACCCAGTCCAGATGTCTTCCCATCCTAAAAGAGAGGTGGTGGCTTAAACCAATTTTTTTACCTATTTTTATTCTTTGGAAGTTAATGATGTTTGCCATTGTGAGTTTTGCCTATGTTTACTACATGGCCATTGTGTAACTTAATCCCGTTATCTTAAGATTACTAATCAAAAACCATTAGCACCAAGCAATGTAGGAAGACAAATTTTAAACTTGAATGGTATCCTAACCAGGTCCAAGAAAAGTTATTTTGCGATTAGAGTTGGTTTAGTTTATGACACCAGTTGGTGTCAACCAAAATTCAAACTTATTAATATTTGATTAAGGAATAAGATTTGAGTAATATTTAGGTTGAATGAGCAAAGAAGATGGGCTATAGATAAGACTTCTAATATTTGACATAAGTTTTTCACCTGTATCAACCAAGTATGGAAATTATTCAATAAATTTGCAAGACAGCTTTGTCACAAATTCCCATGTTACATATAATTGATCACAAACATGTTTATAAAGTCTTTTAATGTTATTTTACATGAGGTGACCTGATTTCAAAATCTCAAAGATGTGATCAAGCCAAATAAATTTGATTGATAGTATGGGATTAAACACCACTTATAACAGTATTTCAGTAATATCACAGACACTGGAGCACCTAACCATGGATTCCTGTTAATTCCCACGCCAATACTATCACTATGTCCTTTCTGAGCCTCAATCTACTCATCCCATTATGTTTACCATTACCCATCCACTGGTTTGACTTTGTAACCTAGTTTTACCCCAAAATGACCAAATGTCAAAGTTGTTTAAGTTTTTCTCAAAACAAATATTATGACCCATTGATTGAGAAAGAAATAACTGCTTGTGGCCTCTAGAGTGTCTACAAGTTAAATATCCATGCTGGATATTACATGTGGCATGATAGACACAGGACATCACACAACCACGGAGGCGCACCTTGAGCATATTGTGCTCAGCTGAGCTTAAAACTAACCTAGTGAGATGTTGACGGTAATTAAAAACCTCTTCCAAGAAATCATACCTACAAACTAAAATTAAGACAGGCCCTAATAAACAAAAGATTAATTCAAATGAATAAAATTACACTTCGCCAAAGATACATTGATGTGAAACTTGGTTGAAATAATGCAGTTTATGAAAAGAAAATTTCTTAATTATCTATAAATCCTCAACATGAGAAACTACTTGCAGAGAAGTCCATTTGTCTGGAGACAAGAAATTGTGTTAAGGGAAAATCTGGGATTGCTAGCTAATCTTGAAGGGTAAAAATCAATCTTGAAGGGTAGAAATATTGTGGTGAAGGAAAAAAATGCTGGTTCAATGCATTTTCTTTGATAACAATGTTTTTGTTTTTCAAAAATGTATCACTTTATTGTAAGGCAGACAAGAAAATCATGTCAGGGATAAGAGAAAAATACATTGTATTTCCACATCATTGCATCAACATTAATGTCTTCCCATCCTAAAAGAGAGGTGGTGGATTAAACCATTGTGTAGGAATGATTAAAGAAGCTTTTCTTTCTTCCTAATCCTGGGGAAATAGGCAGGAGTATCCTAACTAGGTTATTCATTCTGTACAACCACCATGTGTTAGGCAAGATCAGTTAAGATGTAATTGTGGAAGGTTGAATGATTGTTGATTTCTTAATTATGAATCAGACAGCTTTGATGATGCCATTTATACAGACTTGGGGTCCTTACATTTTAGAACTGTGATATTGTTTCAACAGGTCCTTGAAAGGAAAAGCTTAACTCATAATATCTGCATCTAAATTTCATTCTATGTAAAAAGGTGACTGCATTGTTTGTTAAAAACTTTAATATTTGTAAATAAAAGTCACTTGAACCACATTTCAATTCAACTAATGACAAGACTATTGTCAATAACCTCCATACTTTACAACTAAAATAGGTTCATAATGAAAAATCATTTCTGACATAACCTAACTGATGCAAGTGACAATGTCCTAAAATGCTAGCAGCTGCAATTGCATTTTATGCTAAATAATCTAACAAAGTATTTTTTCCTTAAAAATAGATTGCAATGGTATACAGTTATTTCGTACCATAACCATTTCATACTATAATGTCTATGGTTATTTCGTACCAAACAATGATTATTTCCTACCTTGTGTTGGTCATTTCGAACCATCTCGTACCACACATTTAACGACTCAATCAAGTTGAAAGAATTTGATAATTAGATATTTTGTCATTGTTTGCGATGTGTTAGGCAAGATCAGTTAAGATGTAATTGTGGAAGGTTGAATGATTGTTGATTTCTTAATTATGAATCAGATGTTTGCCTTTAATTTGACTGTCCTATGTCTTTACAACCATCAAGAAAAAATTGCTAGTGACAAGCGCAATTTCTTCCTTATCACAATGTTTTCCTCTGCAGAAGACCAATATTTTATAAATTCCATCCTCTTGAAATAGTGGTTAGCAAATTTCTTTAATTTTGGACCTGTCTTACATCTTATTGTGTGGAAATGGGCTAATGGTTACTTTGTCACATTATTCGGCAAACCATGATACAATTTTCTGATACAGTTCTGATTCCCTTCTAATTGTCTTCTAATGAACACAATCCCCTATTAGAGAAAAAAGAATGTGCTGATACGGTAATACTGTATGATGAACTCGTCCTTTGCCTGAATGGACTGTCTTAATTGATTTTCACTTGTTTAATGATAGATAAATTAGATAAAGCAAATACATGATCCAAGATATTTAGTACTGTTGAATTTGAAAGCATTATTTTACCATTTAAATTTCATATTTTTTTTATAAACATGGTACCAAATAATCAACGTATGATATGACTACAACATGATACAAATTGGTCACAGCATGGTACGAAACAACCAATAACATGGTACAAAATTACCAATACCATGGTAAGAAAAGTGTGGTACGAAATGGTTGTGGTACGAAACATCCCTAATTCATTGTAATTAATCTCCTTAACCTGTTCCTGTTTTCACAAATTTCAGACCTGTCCAAAATCAAAGGTTTTGTAGAGAATCATTTAAAGTTTATTAGAAAAACAACCATTCAGTAGGGTAGAAGAAAAATTGTTCGAGCTATTTCTTCTTTTTTAAAAATGTTTTCTCAATTATAAAATGAGAGGGACATAAAAACCCGGAAATGGTTATGTAACCACCAGACAAAATTTGCAATTATGATACTAGTAGAACATCATCAATAATTTTTGGTGGTGGGGTAATTTTTTGACTGTCCCCATCCGTGTTAGGATAGATCCCTTTCTTGCTTACTAAATCCTACTAATTATTTTCAAAAGGATGTATAAAAACATTTGAATTAAGTAATTAGCTCGAACTTAAACATGTAAATGTACTCCTTTGCCTTGTCTATGTCGAAAGAAAGGTCGGCATCTGGCTAAAAATGCTGTTGGAAATTCTGGCATAGGTGGCTGTGACAAGACAGAGCGTAGGAACAGACTCGACTTTTCGTCCACAAACCGCTGACACCACTCCTCGAACGCAAATATCCGTCGTTTATTATTTAAGGAAAAAGGAAATAATGATTTTCCGAAAACAATTTAATATCGGTTGACACTTACAGAAAGGGTGTTGGGCCTAGTTTCCCGTTCCGAGACGAGTTATTCCAAATAGACTAGCCTTGTTCTTCCAAATCGGTTAACAGCAACGTTGATTGAATGACTGCATCTGGGTCAACACCATTTCGGAATAACTTCCGGGTGGTTGTACCCTAAAGTAGTCCAATTAAAAAAATGGAAAAATGATATACTTATTTTGTAACGCTGTTTTAATGTTAATACAACAGCAAGTTGATTGTTGTTAGGTTCTGCAGAGTGAGAGATCACTGCTGCATGTCATGCAAGTGAATAAATGAATTTATCTGGGAACTATTTCTTTGTAGAAACTTCCCAAACCAACTTTCCGGCTCCGATTTTTTGCATGCCTGTAGGGACCTCAAATGGCTACCTCAGTACCAAATTTGAGCTCAATCGGAGCCATAGGGGCGGAGCAAGGTCCAAACCCAATCTGCTCTTTGTGTATATGCATTTGACCCAATTCTAGGATCGAACTTTTCTCCGGCCCTATGGCCGCCGCGGCTCCAATTTTTTGCATGCGCGTAGGGACCTCGAATGCCTACCTCCATACCAAGTTTGAGCGCAATCGGAGCCATAGGGGCGGAGCAAGGTCCAAACCCAAATTCGCAACTACAGCGAAAACCGCCATTTTACCCCCAATTAGGATCGAACTTTTTTCCGGCCCTATGGCAGCCAGGGCTCCGATTTTTTGCATGCCTGTAGGGACCTCAAATGGCTACCTCAGTACCAAATTTGAGCTCAATCGGAGCCATAGGGGCGGAGCAAGGTCCAAACCCAATCTGCTCTTTGTGTATATGCATTTGACCCAATTCTAGGATCGAACTTTTCTCCGGCCCTATGGCCGCCGCGGCTCCAATTTTTTGCATGCGCGTAGGGACCTCGAATGCCTACCTCCATACCAAGTTTGAGCGCAATCGGAGCCATAGGGGCGGAGCAAGGTCCAAACCCAAATTCGCAACTACAGCGAAAACCGCCATTTTACCCCCAATTAGGATCGAACTTTTTTCCGGCCCTATGGCAGCCAGGGCTCCGATTTTTTGCATGCCTGTAGGGACCTCAAATGGCTACCTCAGTACCAAATTTGAGCTCAATCGGAGCCATAGGGGCGGAGCAAGGTCCAAACCCAATCTGCTCTTTGTGTATATGCATTTGACCCAATTCTAGGATCGAACTTTTCTCCGGCCCTATGGCCGCCGCGGCTCCAATTTTTTGCATGCGCGTAGGGACCTCGAATGCCTACCTCCATACCAAGTTTGAGCGCAATCGGAGCCATAGGGGCGGAGCAAGGTCCAAACCCAAATTCGCAACTACAGCGAAAACCGCCATTTTACCCCCAATTAGGATCGAACTTTTTTCCGGCCCTATGGCAGCCAGGGCTCCGATTTTTTGCATGCCTGTAGGGACCTCAAATGGCTACCTCAGTACCAAATTTGAGCTCAATCGGAGCCATAGGGGCGGAGCAAGGTCCAAACCCAATCTGCTCTTTGTGTATATGCATTTGACCCAATTCTAGGATCGAACTTTTCTCCGGCCCTATGGCCGCCGCGGCTCCAATTTTTTGCATGCGCGTAGGGACCTCGAATGCCTACCTCCATACCAAGTTTGAGCGCAATCGGAGCCATAGGGGCGGAGCAAGGTCCAAACCCAAATTCGCAACTACAGCGAAAACCGCCATTTTACCCCCAATTAGGATCGAACTTTTTTCCGGCCCTATGGCAGCCAGGGCTCCGATTTTTTGCATGCCTGTAGGGACCTCAAATGGCTACCTCAGTACCAAATTTGAGCTCAATCGGAGCCATAGGGGCGGAGCAAGGTCCAAACCCAATCTGCTCTTTGTGTATATGCATTTGACCCAATTCTAGGATCGAACTTTTCTCCGGCCCTATGGCCGCCGCGGCTCCAATTTTTTGCATGCGCGTAGGGACCTCGAATGCCTACCTCCATACCAAGTTTGAGCGCAATCGGAGCCATAGGGGCGGAGCAAGGTCCAAACCCAAATTCGCAACTACAGCGAAAACCGCCATTTTACCCCCAATTAGGATCGAACTTTTTTCCGGCCCTATGGCAGCCAGGGCTCCGATTTTTTGCATGCCTGTAGGGACCTCAAATGGCTACCTCAGTACCAAATTTGAGCTCAATCGGAGCCATAGGGGCGGAGCAAGGTCCAAACCCAATCTGCTCTTTGTGTATATGCATTTGACCCAATTCTAGGATCGAACTTTTCTCCGGCCCTATGGCCGCCGCGGCTCCAATTTTTTGCATGCGCGTAGGGACCTCGAATGCCTACCTCCATACCAAGTTTGAGCGCAATCGGAGCCATAGGGGCGGAGCAAGGTCCCAAACCCAAATTCGCAACTACAGCGAAAACCGCCATTTTACCCCCAATTAGGATCGAACTTTTTTCCGGCCCTATGGCAGCCAGGGCTCCGATTTTTTGCATGCCTGTAGGGACCTCAAATGGCTACCTCAGTACCAAATTTGAGCTCAATCGGAGCCATAGGGGCGGAGCAAGGTCCAAACCCAATCTGCTCTTTGTGTATATGCATTTGACCCAATTCTAGGATCGAACTTTTCTTTCT